>OZ023214.1:37308808-37328808 GCA_963995525.1 Escarpia spicata | reverse complement strand
GTCTCACAGTATGTAGCACAGCGGCTGAGAGCAAACAATTTGATGAATTGTGCACTTTTTGACAAAAGCATGAACATTGGCACATACGTAGTTTATGATATGTAGAATAATATAAAGGTATGTACGCATCGCTATTGATATGGTACCCAGTCACCATCTTGATTTAAAAAATGGCGGCCCCGGAAATCCATTAGGCAAGTATACCAGCTTCAAAGTAACACATAAATATGGTCTTGCTGTTTAAAGCTACATTCCCAGGGTGAAGGAATCCATTTCCGTCATGTGCTGTATCATCAGATGAAGGCCATATTGAAATTCAAGATGGCTGCCTTGTATAGACGTTTTATGAACATAATTTTAGTGCCTCTTAATATTTAGGATTAAGAGGCATGACGAATCCACAGGTGGTTCATATGTTTCAAGGTCAAGGAATCCAGTTGTGCCACTTGCTTTACTCCCAGATGACGGCCATATTAGAAAACAAAATGGCTGCCATGGAAATCATTGGTCCGAATATCTCACGTGTACACAACATAGAAACATGATATTGGTATATATACCAACTTATTCTGGGTTAATTAATCAATTTTTCCACATGTTGTATCCCCAGATGACAGATATATTGACATTTAAGATGGCCGACATCCAAACTCATATAATTTGGTTTAATTAAGCTTCCGTGCAACATAAAAACATACTCTTTGTGTTAAATCCGATAATGCACGTGTAGATGAATATAAATAGGCTACAACAATCAAATGATGGTCACACAGAATATAAAGATGGCTGCCATGCATATATACGTTCTAGGAGCATGATATGAACGTTGGGTTTAGGAATCCATACCTGGTTTACGGGATGTGTCTTCACGAGTATGGTAGGTTATTGCCAAATTTTACTCAGTTATATTCTCAACCATAATATACCCCCAACATACATAGTCATATGTAAAACATAATATTTAAATTGGACTACACTTAGATTTGCAACCCCAGTGCACTAGGTCATGGAATGACATCGACCCCTCTGGTAGTTCAAGCCCAGCATGACTTCCATACTGAATCGATTGCACTCCAGTGATCAAGACCAGGCAGATGGTGATTTAGCATAAGCGCTTGTGAAATTACATAAGCAATTTGATAAACAGCCCTTCTCACATGTTGGTGCAATGTATAAGTTTTGTTGGTGGGGTATTCCAAATAGTATGAGACCCCGGGGCAAACAGCTGTTTCCTTGCTTCATCCACCCTGCTAAAGGTGAGATAGTCTTATTGTAAATTTTGGTGATGAACCTCTCTATCTCATTTAGTGTACATGAGTTCTTTGTTATGACTGGGCGACGAAAACATATGTAACAGCGAGGAATGAAGTTCATACTAACTATGCCGAGTTCTTCCCTCGACCAAGGAACCTGGAGACTATGTCACACCAATTCAAGACGTAACATAGCATTAATGTTTTCGATTTCCAAGGTGGTTGGCAAAGGCATGGGATGCAATGGGACAAAAGTGGGATTCAACGCCAACATTTTCATCTATTTCAACAGCAATGAATTGCCTTACGACCAGAACAACCAGATCTGTGTACATTGCCAGATATCCACTTTAGGAAATCTTTGGTGAACACATTGTGCTACATAGAATAATATGCTACCGATGTCCTCCTCCTCGTGTGTTCACGGCTGAAGGTATTACAGGTCGTTGGTGGATTTCTGGACTGTGGTCATAACTATCTGACCCTGTGTGCTGGTGATTACCTATCCACCGGAAACGAATGACCTTGTACAGTGTAGCAAATAATAAAACAACCTCCGAGTGGTTTCGCTATGTATTCTATGTCCTCTTGTCTTGCTTGAGGGTGTCAACAAACTACCTACTACATACAATGTATACTCTTCTGACCAACTGGGGTGTAATATATATGATACATTATTGCTTGGCATTGTCGTCAACTGTCCATCTACGCCTGGATAGCATCATCATCCAGCACTTTTGTGTCGCGATATGGAGCAATCTGCAATGATGGTAAGTACTGTAGATATTACGCCAGTCACTCTGATTGTGATCCGTGCCATCATGATCACTGGCGTTTTTCAGTCGTTTCATCAGCATATCTGCTGTACTATATTCCCCTGTGTCCTTAACACTGTATACCTTTGCTTTTCATAGTTTTGTCCATGACGAAGTTTGTAATTTCAGCGAATGGATTACACAAATGTTTAAATATAGGTATTCATATATGAACCACATATGGATTTCTCAACCTCAAGATGCACTACAATCATGTTCGTAAAACGCATACGCAGGGCAGCCATTTTGAATTTCAATATAGCCGTCATTTGAGGATATAGCATATGACAGAAATGGATTCCTTGACCCTGAAAATGTTGGCTTAGACACAAAGAACGTGTTTTTATGTGCTTAGTAGCTGATATACCTGGATTATGTATTTCCGTGGCGGCCATTCTTTAAATCAAGATGGCGGCTAGGTACCATATCGATATCAATGGGTACCTAGCTTGAACTGAATATGTATATCATAATACACGTGCGTGCCAATTTTCATGCTTTTGTCAAAAAGTGCACAATCGTATCCCTTAGCCGCTGTAGTACTGGTAGTTCAGCAAATGACATCGAAGCATACCAGATAAACCAGGAAACAAAGCGTGCGAGACGTCATTCCAGAAATCCAAGTCAACCTACCTGATGCAGCTACAACAAGCATTGTCTCTTGAGACAGAAGCCGGCCTCTACTACTTTATTGATTTATAGCATGTGTTTTATTAATTGACATGACACATTTCTAAACGTAGGATCGAACTGTTTTATTGTTGATTTTTTCATAATTTTATTTGGCAATCAGGTTAAATTACTTGTGGTGAGTTCAGCGAAAGAGCGTTGGGGTTTTGCCAAGGTGACGGTAATAACTACTGTTTTGGAGTAAATACTGTTTTGGTCATATGCATTGGAATATAATTACATTTATTTGTATTACTTGTAATAATAATAATAAGTTTATTTTCGTTGCAAAGATACAAGGAAATGTTTGTTGATATAGAAACTAAGTATGCAATGCAACTAAAGGTGATTCCTAAAAACCAGCAAAGATTGCTTGAAATAATATGCTGAATGTTGTTGATATTGTCATGAAACTGTTTGTTATTACCTCATTGGTTGTTGCGCCGTTAGGATTGGCAGACACTCTAAAATTACATTTTTAAACATACAATTTATAATTCTGCAACCTAACAACAAATCGGTTCACTCTCCATTCATTGCTAGACAAGAATAATCGTTTAGAAAATCTCAATAACATAAAGAGGTTATGAATAGGAAAGATCACGTGTGCTACTGTACGGTGTACGAATAAATGTAGGTAACAACACGTGAAGACTGTATCGGTACTGGTGACTATGCTTATTTTCTGTTCGGGTGATAATGAGTTAATTGTTGCTTTCAGCGTGTGGTGACTATTGCTATAGCTGTGCGGTAAACGGAGCGGGGAAATGTGACGATGGCCAGTGTTATGAAAGTTACGCCTTTGACAGCAGCACTCGAACTTGCGGTGGTAATTATATCTCTTACAGTTCACACATTCTGATATTTTCGCATTTTATAACGATTATGCTCAGTCGTAGCAAAATAGCAACTTGGATCGTCAGTGTTCTTACAGCAAAACTTATGAAATACCTTGCTTTCCGTCTACATAATAAATAGCTCGTAACCGTGCATCGATTTCAGGGTGTGGCCATAGGTATTATACATATGAGGAAGGTTTTTGACTTTCTTCCATATTAAAATGTCAGTAGTGTCCACAAAGTGATACTTAGAAAACAAATATAACAGCTTAAAGTAACTATCAGTATTTGTCTAAAATAATGAACACTAAAACGTGTTAGATTCCTGAAATCCCACACGAAATAAATACATTATAATGAAAATACTAATTAATACTGATAATCACATTTACCAATCACTTTTTAATAATAATAATAATAATGTATTATATCAGCACTGTTAATGCTAGTTTGTATATCTCGTTGTGAACTTTATAGTAAAACATGTCTTAATTGGTACTATATAGTTCTTCGGTTATGTTTTATTTCAGCGTGTGCCCATTACTGTTCTGAATGTAATACGGCTGGCCCAGGCAAGTGTGACGAAGATGGTTGTCTTATGAGATATATCCTCTATAAGGACAGTCGGACGTGCGGAGGTGAGAATTACTGACACATCTTTGGGTATTGATCTATGTATTAACATGACAATGGTAACATTTTGATGATGACGAATGGCAACAATATATTTTCTTCAGAGCCGTAGCTAGCATTGACATTGGGTAGTCAGCTGAACTGTTAGTAATTCAAGACAGTGGCTAGCGCCAAGACGGGTTTCTGCTGATTTGTTAATGAAACAAGTTAGCTATGGCTTGCACTGAGGATAGGGGATCAGGTGATCTGGTATTAAGCCACAGCCTAGTTAACCCTAGGGGTGGGAAGTCAGAATTTCAACAAATATGGAATAATTCAGAATGACCCCGAAAGCAACAAACACACGCCGAGATTACGTTTGTTTAAAATACTTTTTAAATGGTGTGACCTTGTAAGTACAATTCATTGTGGCAACATGCTTACATTCACCCATGGAGCAACAAACCAAAGGCAACTATTATTACCATTACAGTATCTCGATCTTAAACTCGTTCCCGCTGTCGATTTAGTTTCTGCTGTCGTCAATTACTGTATCTCGTGTCGCCGACAATCATTTCCCGAAAGCGATTGCTTACCGATAAATCGAACACAAAGCCACCATGGCGCCCCTAATGGAGAATGTCTCGCCATTAATTTTGTCCACTGCTATAAGTAAGTAAATCTAAATAACTACCTTCGTTTTCTTAATGCATTCCTAATTGAAAGATCAGAAGCGGATGGACATCGGAGGAGATTCACTTGCAATGATCCAAAGTTAGCTAATAATATATGGGTTTGCATAATTTGGTTTATTGATTTCAGCGTGTGCCCCCAATTGTAATTATTGCACGGAAAGAAGTGCTGGGAAATGTGACGACGGCAAATGTTTCCTCAAACACAGCCTCTATGCCATCAACCAAACTTGCGGAGGTGGGTCATGTGTAGCACTGCGAATGTAGAATAAGGTGGTTTGCTAGCAAATCAGAGCCGTAGCTACCACTGGGGGGTATTTGCTTCCCTAAACATCAACACTGTTTCATTCGGAACGTTCCTGAATGATCCCGAAGACAACAAACACCCCGCTTGTAGTTTTGTTTGCTTTGTTGGCTTTAAAAGTCTGAAGGCGGACATGTAAATACAGATACAATTGTATTCCAAAATTCATAATTTGAACTTATAAATTGTGACACAAAATGTGTCTAGCGTTATCCCAAAATATGTTCGTTCAATGTAGAAACATATATTTAGTATGTAATACTTACTTGTATACAGTTTCTTTCAGCCGGTGGCTAGACATTTCAGTTTCTTCTGGAAGTTTGTTTGAACAACCGCAAATCTAACGATTTGTGAAGAAGTGTTTATATAGCTCTGTACAAAACTACGGCTTCCCTAGCTTTATGATATGACCCAGTGATACAACAACTGTTCTGGGTTATTTCTGTTTCGGCCACTGTAATACGTATATACCTCACTGAGTTCTATATTGAGTCATCATGCTGTTGGTTCCAGCATGCTCTCCCAATTGCTACGATTGCACGAACAGTGGCCCCGGAAAATGCGACGTCGGTCACTGCTTCCCTGAACATGGCATCTACGCCAACAATCAAAGTTTTGGAGGTATGTCGTAGGTAGCACTGACAACGGGGCGTCAACTGAATAATAGGACGCATGAGTCGTTGCTAGCACTGGGATTGGGGAATCAGTTGTTTCCACAAATAACAGCAGGGTGTTAATTGGGGAGTCAGTTGTTTCCACAAATAACAGCAGGGTGTCCTACTAAAGTAATTAAGAATGACCCCGAAAGCCAGGTTGTTTCGTTTTCTTCATCTCCCAGTAGTAGCCATTTAAATACATACATTGCAAATAGAATAATTCAAAGTGAAGTTTTACATAATTGTCGAAAGGTAATGTGCTTAGCTTTATCATAAAAAAGTATGTTCACTATACTGTCTACTTGGTTGTATAGTCTCTTTCAGTCGATGGCTAGATACCTCTTTACTTCTTGACAATGTTCAGAGTAGAAGCAGACATAACATCGCAAGGACGTTTCTTCTAACGATGATGTGATGTGTGAAAACACGTTTGTTAGAATCGAAGCATACGAATACTTAACTTTAAGCCACTCATAGTATTACAACATACATAAAGAATGTCACGGTTATTCCTGTTTAGGCATTGGCGTATTTATTTAGGATATCATGCCAAGTCCCTTTTAACAATTTTAATACATTTTGTTGTTTAAAACCTGCTACGCCACTACATTTTAGAATGGGAATAGAATTTGTGATTAAGCTTTGTACCCGCTTTTCTCTCCGTTGAAAGATCCTAGATAGTAGAGGAATACAAGCACCTTGGCACCGTCATTGATGCCAAGCTCACATTTGGTCAAAATACAGCTGTAATTAATAGAAAGTGCCAGCAAAAGCTGTATTTCTTAACTCAAGCTTAGGTCACTCAGGGTCAGCATACGTTTTTCGAAATAGTGCTGTTTATCGAAAGCACTATTACATTTGGGTTCCTTGTGTGGTATGGTGGCCGGAATGTTGTGTATCGCAACACTCTGGCACGAACCGTCAGGGTTAGTGGCAAGGAGTTGGGAGAAAATCATATCAGTCTAGAGGATATGTACAGGCAACGGGCAGAGAGAAAGGGAAGGAAGGTTTCCTCAGACCAAGAACACCCCCCTGTTTCCATGCTATAAACCGCTTCCGCTTTCAACTCCCTTACTGTAAACTGAATCGCACTCGAAACTCATTTGTCCCTTCGTCAATTAGACTAAGGAATGAATAACTGTCCTTCGTTCCCTCCTTCTCTGCCAGTCTTCCGTGCCAATCTGACACTGAGTGCGCCTGATACGATTTGTGATTTGTGAGATCATTTAACTTTTGTAACTTATTTAACATATTTAACTTATTTTAACTTATTTAACCGATATAACGTTTATTACTATTTTTACATTTTTATATTGCATGTACATTTGTTTTATTTGTTTTAATATGCTGCTACTCTCTAAAATGAATTTCCTCCCACGGGACAATAAAGTATTGTGATCGATTGTGATTGTGATACGCTTCTTTGTTTACGCCACTGAAATACATACAAAAGACCGCCTGAAGTCATCATACGTTTGGTTTCAGCGTGCTCTGTCAAATGTTCCGATTGCACGGATAGAGGACCGGGGATGTGTGATGATGGTCAATGTTTCTGGAGATACGGCATCTACGCCAACAATTACAGTTGTGGAAGTGGGTCGTATGTTTCACTGAGCATGCGCAGTAAGGTGATTAGGTAGCAAGTCATAGACATAGCTAACATTTTCACCAACATGTCAATAATATATCTTACTAAAACAATGATAACAACATTACAAGAAGGGCTTCGAAAGCAACACACTCCAGGTGATTGTGATTGCATAGAGTAGAGGTGAATGTAACCGTTATACAAATACATGTAAGTAAATACAATATGTTAGACACAAATGCACCATTAAACATATGGTAAGTAATTTTTATTAAAACAACAATTTTAGTACATGAAAAATATTTTGCGAAGGTGCTAGTTTACGTACCTCGGTGAAACAGTTAACACACAGGATGTACGTTTAGGACTGGCGGGACGTTTGTCAACAGTATGGAAACTTTCGAAAACATCCGGGAAATCGCGAACTGGCCTTTTGAACTTTATACACGTCAACGTCCGGTATGAGTGAAGAGGTTAATCAGATTGGATGGTTCAAACGAGTAATTTGTTTACTTGTATCACAGTCAGTTTACCTTTCCCTTGATGTTTCGACTGCTATCAGCAATCTTCATCATACGGCTACCGCTAGATGGCGACACGGCTGTCATTTTGCGCAGATGTGTCACTCACATACCTTAGGAACGGGTACGAAAGAACTCAAAGACAGCAAGAAAGCATCGGCATGTAGACCTTTCACAAGCAACAGAAAAAAATCGGAGAAAGATGCATAAATCAGCTACAATAAATCACATCGTACCTTATGAACCCGCATCAAAGAATACAAAGAAGATGCTAAAAAAGCATCGGCAAGCAAACCCTACACCCGAAGCAACAGAAAAACACCGGGAAAAGAGATCCATAAATCACCTATCACAGATCACATGACTCAACAGAATCACGACGTCGACTGGGAAGGGGTCAACTTTATAAACAGGGACAGATGACCAATTGTGGAAAAATTCCATTAACCTTTGAAGAATGGCCATCTAAATAATGTGTATTACAAATGGCATAATTATATCGTGCTTTGGAAGTAATTTTTTATAGAAACAGTTTTTGTTTCATCATGAATGAAGTTCGTTCAGTATGTACATATATATATGTATATATATATATATATCGTGCGTCCCAAAGTGTAGCGTTTGCACGACCAAAGGCGCCGGGAAATGCGACGATGGCAAGTGCTTCTCTAAATACGGTATATACTCCAACAACCAGACTTGCGGAGGTGAGCATTGTTCACCAATTTGTTTGTCCGCTGGGAGTATTGGTCATTGCCAACAACGGCCCACTGTATCCTGATAGTTGTCATCACTGCGAGTTATTTCCACGTATATCCAAACTAGATATACGTGTGTCAAGGTTTCGTTGCCATGTTTTCATTCACTCCTCTTTTTTACCCTCGGTGGTTCCAAGTGAGTGATTTCCTGACGAAACGTGTGTGTGTGTGTGTGTGCGCCCGCGTGTGCGTGCGTGCTTTTTAATTTCTGCGTCACATATGTCTTCAGCATAAACGAGTTTGCGAGTTCTCCTGCGAGAATGATTTCGAAAGTCATCCATTCATAGGTGCTTCGTGTCCAATAATAATTTGTTCTCAAAGACCAAGTATATATATGCATATTGCACGTGGTATAATTTGAATCTAACTATTAAAGTAACTATTGACAGGAAACGTGTTAAATACTACATCAACTTACTTAAAGTCAATGTTGAGAGGACATGTGTTTAATGTTATCAAGATAAGTTCTTTATGTACGCACTGTTGGTTCCAGCTTGTGCCATCTACTGCCGTAACTGCTCAACCAGAGGTGCCGGGAAATGTGACGACGGCCAGTGCATGCCAGGATATGGCATGGACTTTAACGATCACAGTTGTAGGGGTAAGCCTGTTTCCAGGACCACACCTCAAACCACACAAATGCAAAATTAGCATTTTATTGTGTACATAATATAATCAAAATGGAAAAATTCCACAGCATGGTTGCCATGACATACGAATAAACGTAAATTGAGACATTTGCAGATATGTCAAGTGACAAAAAAGCTCGTTTAATTTGTATTTATGATAATATTAGAGGTGATGATTCGACTAACGGGGAGTGTAAGGTAAAATGAGACGAGGACGATCTGCATTGGGAGAATTGTGTCAAGAAAGATTTGGAGGAATTTGGAGAGGAGTGGAGAATGAGAGCAAAAGATAGAGGGGCATGGAGGCGGTTGGTGGAGACCGCAGTGCAAGAACTCACCCCGGACAAACAGGGAAAGAAGAGAACAACAACAAGTAATATTTGTTTTCTATTCCTGTGGTTTCAGCGTGTGACGTCCACTGCCATAACTGCACAATAAACGTAGCAAGGAGATGCGACCCCGGACAGTGTTATGAGAGATACGCCTTAGATAGCAGCAGTCTAACATGTGGTGGTAAGGATCTTTCTTGTGATTTCCACTTACTTAAATCTAACTATAGTGGAGCTAACGTGAACACAGAAAGAGACGAGTGGACGTGAGCATCAAAAGTAAACAATTTATGTGACTACGACTGTCTCTCAAATACGAATAAACATTTAAACAACGTTCCATGTTCGTTTAACCGGTATTGATGGTTACACCAGACGTGTTCTTTTGTTTAGTTTGTAATACATTAAAAGTTGGTTTCAGCGTGTGGCGACCACTGTTATAACTGTACAGTAAACGGAGAAGGAAAATGCGACTACGGCAAGTGTTTTGACAAATACGCAGTTGACAAGAGCAGTCTAACCTGTGGAGGTAAAGATTGTCCTTGTATTTCTGACATATTCAGTTTGCGGATTGACGTGAATACCTTAAAAGGAGATGGTCCGTTCGTATTTTGTATTGTAAAATCGTGTCACACAGTATAAACTGTATGAATTCTAACATAGTTATTAACCAAAGCAGAAATGACTTGAATCCAACAGTCCAATGTTTACAAAAGTCGGCAAGCTGTCACTCAAATAATAATCATTCTAATAATTCCAGGCGTGATGACGTATGACGTATTTCATTAGTGTTCGGATATGAGGGAACGCCTTTGAAAGCGGCGCGCTGCCATATAAACAAACCCTTTTCTCCCGAAACAGCGCTGCCATGTAAACAAACCCTTTCCTCCCGAAACAGCGCTGCCATGTAAACAAACCCTATCCTCCCGAAACAGCGCTGCCATGTAAACAAACCCTTTCCTCCCGAAACATCGCTGCCACGTAAACAAACGCTTCTCTCCCGAAACAGCGTTGTCAGGTAAACAAACCCTTTCCTGTCTTTGTCCTGTTGGTTTCACAAATAGTAAAAATACGCAACATTTTTCCATTATATTTTCAGACGTGCTACAAATGCTGCAGCGATGAGTCATGTAATAATGCGACCTTTCCCGGCATCCCCCTCCCCAGAAGTGACGTATCTACGTTGTCTAGCTACGGCGTATTTGTGACGTTTCTTGTGCTCGTTACAGTCACAGAGATCAGGCTGTAGCTCGTGCGTGCATGATTGTGAACGAGCGTGTGTGTATGTGTGTGTGTGTGTGTGTGTGTGTGTGTGTGTGTGTGTGTGTGTGTGTGTGTGTGTGTGTGTGTGTGTGTGTGTGTGTGTGTGTGTGTGTGTGTGTGTGTGTGTGTGTGTGTGTGTGTGTGTGTGTGTGTGTGTGTGTGTGTGTGTGCAGAATATATGATGTTTTTTTTTTTTAATGAATGAAAGTTTATTCAACAACAACATAATAATACATGCACAATATTTTAAAAATAACACAATACATGCACAATATACAATACACAAAGATGCCAATTATACAATTGTAAGTCACAGTTTTGAAGTTGAAAAGGGCAAGAAGAAGTGTGTCACTTATAACACAACTGCTTTGGTATGTGTGTGTGTGCATGTGTGTGTGTGTGTGTGTGTGTGTGTGTGTGCATGTGTGTGTGTGTATGTGTGTGTGTGTGTGTGTTTGTGTGTACGCGCGCGTATGTGAAGCGTGTATGTATGTGCTTGTGTGAATTCGTGTCTCAGCATAACGCAGCTTCTCTTGGTAAAAACTGGTTAATTGCATTTACATTTAAAATCAGGCTTACGTCCGCGTAAACGTCTCTATTTCCATAAAGTACGGTTGAGATCAAGTCGAGACACGCAGAAAATAGACAAAGGACGAATATTGTGAACAAAATAATCAGATGCATGTGTACGCTTTAATACATTATTCAACGAGAACCGCTGTTGTCTTATCTTATTAATCGGCATGTCCGATTGTAGGCATTGACTCTAAAGAATGGTAGAAGCCTTTGTAACTTGTTTGTTCAATTACAGTTCATAGATCTATCGCATTATGGTATAGTACGTGCTGTTTTACAAAGGACATAACACAATCACAGTGCAGTCTATCACTCATGGAATACGATTCGACACATAGCTTAATGCTGCCAGATTGCAGAGCCGTCGCAACGAATACGGCAATGCGAATATCGCCTACGATAAATGTAAAGTGTATTATTTCGAAAAGGTCATGAAAGTAAAGAGCACGTGTTTTAACCATATTGCCATCATGTCAGGACTACCAATTGGTTGTCCTGACGTGATGGTCATGATCACCGGCCATGACCACACACACTACCCCATCGCACTGACATGCGCATAGCACTGCAACATGAACGCGGTTGCGCAATACTGCTATTCCTGTTCCGGTCAGAGCAAAGTTTCATAAGAACTAGCATTGTATTCATCTAGGCTGAGGGCGGATGGGAAACAGTAACCTCTCCAAGGAGAGAGGGGTGCAGCGCAACTCGTCGGGAAGAGTCTGGCCGTATAAGATGATTTTACTGTTACCGCCAGATGGCAGCACGTCTTGGCGAAAGAGCTGTATTTTACCCGTTTCATTAATATATATATATATACTCCTAAAATATTCCTAAAAGCAGCATAGGCAGACCGTTCCATTATGAGAGATAGGATATACAACAATACACTACCAGTTAGTTGATTGGTTCTGATCACACAAGCTGAGTCGGCATGACTGGCGCAAACGCTATTATTTACATTTGTGTACGACGCGACGGTCCAGTTGCGCAGTGTGGCAAACTGTATAGAATTAGTAATTAATAACCTTCCCACGTTTTGCCGATTGACACAGTACGGTAGCTTGTGCATATCATCGTGTCTTAATAATGTGAATTACAACAACAAATGTTCCGGTCAAAGCTTTCATACCGTATTACGAGACACGTATCAACTGCGCCGTATGTCAATAGTACAACAATTATTAGTAGATAACGAATCTGCAACATAAATTATACCACCGCAGCTGTCTAAATTACGCGGGTATTGTGTATTCGCTACAGCACGGTACAACAATAGCGTTTGCGCCAGTCATGCCGACTCAGTATAACCGAATCCTGGACCACCACCGATATATCAGATGCTGAATTGGGACTGACAGGATATGTAATGTTTAGAAAAGATAGAATAGGAAGAAAGGGAGGTGGAGTTATTTTATATATTAAAGAATCTATTCAGGCTTATGAAATAAAATTAGAAAGAGAAGCAGATTGCGAAGAAGCTGTTTGGTGTAACATAGTTACAGGAAACTCAACGTTGACGGTTGGGTTGGTTTATCGAAGTCCAAACATAAGCATAGAAGAGAATGAAAAAATACAAAACGCTATAAGGGAAGTAAGCAAACGGGACTGTATTATTATGGGGGATTTTAACCATGGGCATATACAATGGAAATCTCTACAGAGTATGGGGAGAGAGGACCACAAGTTTTTAGTTTTAGTTCAAGATACGTTCCTTTCTCAACATGTGCTAGAACCAACCAGGGGTGAGAATGTGTTAGACATAGTTTTGTCCTCACAGAATGAATTAGTTGACAATGTCAAGATATGTGAGCCACTGGGGAGTAGCGATCACAACCAGATACATTTTACCATCAAAGTAAAATCAGAAAGGAATAGCAAAAAGCAGTATAGGAGAAATTTCCACAAAGGAAGGTATAAGGACATGAGGAAATATTTAGCAAAGATAGACTGGAATAAGACACTGAAAAATAAGACGGCAACAGAATGCTGGAATATATTAAAGAGTGAAATTAAGTGCATAATCGATAAATTTGTACCCTTCAAAAACCAAGGAAAACGGTCCAAAAAGAAACACTTATCGAAAGAAGCCATTAGAAAAATTAAGTATAAACAAATGATGTGGAAGTCATATAGATGTACTGGAAATGATGAAGACTACAACAATTATAAAGAAGCACTTAACCAAGCTACAGCTGAAATTAGAAATTCAAAGAGAAGCTATGAACAACAATTAGCTAGTAATATAAAACATGACAGCAAGAGTTTTTATGCGTATGTTCGAAGCAAACAGAAAGTTCAAGATAAGGTCGGTCCTCTAGAAGATAGTGCTGGAAATATGATATCAGAGGGATTCATAATGGCAGAAGACCTGAATGAGTACTTTAGTTCAGTGTTTACCAGGGAAGATATTAGTTCACTGCCAATACCAAAGGCTAAGTTCAAGGGGGCAGATTCAGACTATTTAGGACAATTAATTGTAACCCCGGAAATGGTAGCTAAGAAAATAAGGGCTATGAAGGAAAATAAATCACCTGGAGTGGATGGTATTCCACCCAAACTACTATTGGAAATTGTAGAACAAATTAGCATACCACTTGCAACAGTTTTCAACTTGTCATTAGAAGAGGGAGTGGTTCCTTTAGAATGGAAAGAAGCAAACATTATACCGTTATTCAAAAAAGGTTCGAGAAACAAGTCAGAGAACTATAGACCAGTGAGTTTAACATCAGTGATTTGTAAATTATTAGAAAGACTAATTAAAGATCACATGGTGGATTTTCTTGCTAAACAAAACTTGATAAACCCATCTCAACATGGTTTTTTTAAAGCGAGGTCATGCTTAACAAATATGTTATGTTTTTTGGAAGACATCACTAAGTGGGTAGATGAGGGAACACCAGTAGATATCGTCTACTTAGATTTTCAAAAAGCTTTTGACAAAGTACCACATCAAAGATTACTGCTTAAACTAAAGGCCCATGGCATAGGAAATGGTATAATAAACTGGATAGAACAATGGCTGATTGACAGAAGACAACGTGTAGTAGTTGATGGGGAGGCTTCAAACTGGAAATCGGTATTGAGTGGGGTACCACAGGGATCAGTATTAGGTCCTATATTATTCTTAATATACATCAACGATTTGGATGATGAAATAACAAGCAAGGTGTTGAAATTTGCGGATGATACAAAAGTGTTTAGAAGGATTAAAAGTGATGGAGATAGACAGCATTTACAAGATGATCTTGACAGGTTGATGAAATGGTCTGAAAAATGGCAAATGATGTTCAATTTTGGGAAATGTAAATGCCTCCACATAGGACATGGGAACGAAGAGGTAGAATATACAATGGGGGGTACTGTACTAAGTACTACTGTAAAAGAAAAGGACTTAGGGTTAACCGTTAGTGCTGATATGAAGATTTCAGAGCAGTGCGGAATTGCAGCTTCAAAGGGAAATCAAATCCTTGGATTAATTAGGCGAAACATAACGTATAAGGAAAAAGAGCTAATAATACCGCTGTACAAAACAATAGTTAGGCCTCATTTAGAATATTGTATTCAAGCGTGGAGGCCATATCGCAGGAAGGACATAGATATGCTAGAAAGAGTGCAGAGGAGAGCAACTAAAATGATACAAAATCTGAGGGATCTTAGTTACGAAATACGCCTAAAAAAATGCGGTTTAACAACACTAGAGACCAGGAGATTGAGAGGAGATCAGATAGAAGTGTTTAAAATATTGAAGGGTTATGAAAATATTGATAGAAATATGTTTTTCTCAGTTAAGAAAGATAGAAGGACTAGAGGACATGATCTTGCATTAGCAAAGGAGCAGAGTAGATTGGATATAAGAAAGTTTTCATTTTCACAAAGAACTGTAAATGAATGGAACAGATTACCTGCTGATTGTGTGGGTGCTAGTAGCGTGAATATGTTTAAAAATAAAATCGACACATACCTCAGACGGGCGGGATACACATAGATAAAAAGGTCGGACTCTCGAAAAGCCAAGGGCTTCCTTGTCCACCTGCTACCTAGAGTTAATTCTCTGGGTGGCAATCTTGTTAAATCTTGTTAAATCTTGTTAAACAACCCATGAAGTCACGAACGTTTTTGTGACTAATGTATTTAATCCAAATGAGATTAACCGAAGAACGTGTCCGCTAGTAGATTTCTTACAACATACGGTAGCGCTTGGTCAGTTGATGCGTGTATGTTGCTTCACAGCCAAGTGTGACATAGGTGCAACATTTATATCAAAGTTCCACAAATATCACATTGGGAGCAATACAACTCGTAGAGCGCCAACATTGAAACCGAGTCTCGTATCATCGCGTAACGTTAAGGTGAGTGCAGTTTGTCACAATAGTTGGAGCTATATCCTCGAGACCTTTGTTGTCAATTTCTTGCTAGTCCTTGAACGGCCCGCATTGTTTTGTCTACTGGGCACTATGATATGGACAAGACCGAGCGTGTGAAGGCTATATACATTGATGAACAAAACGTCACCAAATCAGAGGACATTTTGTTTGACGGCGGACTACACAAACGGTGTTGTGTCAGAATGCTCGACTCCCCTTCCCCGACAAGGCTGTTTTCCAAGCAACGTTATGGTTCGTGAACCCGTGGCGGCAGAGGACATTACGTATATGATGAACTACATGAAAAAGCCCACGTTAATATGTACAACTGGGAGAACCTGGGTATAGACCGCATACTTCGGCGTAGCAGCATCCACCAGACAACAGCCTACTTCGCGACTGATTGAGACAGATAAGTGGCAGAGAAATATATAAGAAGTATACCAATAACTACAGACTGCATTACAACTTCGGAACCTCCTGCGCCAACTGCACTAAGATCTGCCGATCAAGAATCAGGCTCCTAAACCCTCAGGGCACACGACCGACTACTGACCGACGTCGTCCTCTTTCACAAACGTGGGACAGAAGAGCAGATATGAAAAGGGAGAGACGTCAACTAGTAGGCACCAGAATACAATGTGCCCAGCATGCCACCGGAACGCAGTCGTATAAAAGACACATCTGAATTCAGACGATATATTTGTCATGCTTACAATAAACTAGAACGCAGCTCTTGACCAAACAATTGACCAACTGCATATTATAAGCAAAGACAAAGGCCGTAACATCAACAATAAACAGGCTTGTGAATAGGACTAGCAAACGTTAATTCAACACTGGTTTGGGTTGGTCTGTAATGTAGTTCACAATTGATTATAAAATTGTAATATTGATGTTTCAAAATATACTTAGACGCCAAACAGGTGCATGGTAATCATGTAATGCGTTAGATGGTGAGCAATGAACGTTTTTAGCGATAGTTTGGTAATATGTCCAGGGCAACGTATCCCTTATAACAACATGGTATTAGATACCTAATTGTCTATACGCACACGAATACGCACACGCAGGCACGCAGGCACGCACGCACGCATACACACACACACACACACACAATTCAACCAATTTAATTTTATAGACCAGTGCCTCATTCTTTACAAAAGTGTACAAACAAATATAAAATACATTCATAGCATACAGTTCGCTATGTCTATTGAATCGTTCACAATGACGCACGCATTCATAACAACATACAATGACAGGTTCTATAGGAGTGGTTACTGACAATAGATATGTGTATGTGTCTATACCATAATTAATAGACGCTAGGCTACGACGCGCCTATAAACATTACGTACTCATTGACAGTTCGAGTTGCTCGTGTTCTAAACGTTGTGTAGATTGTGTGACGGCCGGCGGTAGAGTTCTGGAGTGGTAGAACTCCACATCAACCGGGACAGCCACGGTTTCTGTGTCGTCTAGTCACCAAGATGTATCGCCATCTGTGGACGTCTATAGTTCTGGCCATCGTTACTGTGGCACTTGTTGCCAGTGAAGGTAAGTACACGGAGTGTCAGTAAAATAGCCGCCTGTATTAATACGCACGGAAATGAAACTGTTAGCAACGGATTATTCGTAAAGTATTGTAAGCGGTTGATATGAAAAAACTATGGTAAACGGTCGACATGAACAAGTATGGTTAGCATTTGACATGAGCAATTATGATAAGCGATTGACATTAACAAGTATATTAAGTGGTTGACATGAATACGTATGATAAATGGTTAACATGAACCAGTATGGTAAGCGGTTGACTTGAACAAGTGTAGTAAGCTGTTGACATGATCAAGTAAGGTAAGCGGTTTACGAGAATAAGTATGGTAAGGACGGGACCAAGGTTGAGGTTCTCCAATACCCTCCATTTGCATCAATGTTGAGGCACACCAAAAACAACTTGAGGTTCTAAAACTGGTTGAGGGACTATTCCTATCCCCAACCCCATCCCTAACATATTGGGGGCTGATCCCTTTCAAGCTCCCGCCTGGTTCCACCTCCTATGTTGCTGTACATTAAGTTGTACACAATGAAAGTTAGTTATTTTTGTTAGTTCGGCCAAAGTAAGACACTGTCGGACTAAGTAAAATAGTAATTTGATATTAGAGTATCTAAGTTTAACTATCCGATCAACATTGGACGTGATTCGCGATGGATTCAGCATACTGCTTAAGACATTATGATTACACATTTATCTGGATCTGGATAATCACTCATCAAAGTCCTCAAGGGGGTTTATCTGTGTCTTTCAGAAGAGACACTGTAAGACTTTGGCCCCCTTTATGGTGTCTATGCCACGGGAAGTAAAACAGATCCCAAGCAGTAAATGTGTAACCTGTTGTGGACTCACTAATTCTACAGAAGGATACGACCGACCGACCGACCGACCGACCGACCGACCGACCGACCGACCGACCGACCGACCGACCGACCGACCGACCGACCGACCGACCGACCGACCGACCGACCGACCGACCGACCGACCGAACGAACGAACGAACGAACGAACGAACGAACGAACGAACAAACGAACGAAAAAATAAACGACTAAAATACTATCAGACTGAATAGATAATATATATTATATGACTGGCTGTCCAATTCGACGCTTGATTTATTGTCCACCTTAAAGGCTGAATGGTTAGTTGACTGAAAGTTTGACACATTGGTTGGCCTTCATTTCAGATCCTTGCGCACCGAACTGTTATAACTGCACAATGAATGGTCCGGGAACTTGTGATGAAGACGCATGCTACAATCAGTTCGTGTTTGTCAACGACACGGAAACATGCGAAGGTATGACAGTTATAACATAAGTCCATTACATTGTAACCACAATAATACATACTAGTCAGTTAATAGAACGTTGCCGAACGCTGGAAACAACTAGAACAACTAGAACAACTAGAACTATTGGAGCGCTGTGGCGCAGCGTTAAGAGCTTCGGACTCTCAACTGAGAGAACCCGGGTTCGAATCTTGTGCGACGGTGTCAAACCTTTGGCAAGTTCGTTAACTCTACTTTGCATCAGTTCACTCATCTGTATGAAGGAGTACCTGGTTATAGACAGTGGTGGATATTTGTGTACAAATAGTCTTCGTGCATTAATTACAGCGTGGCTGAACGCTTCTCGACATGGTGTTCGCTTGAACAGGTCTGCCAGGGAGTAAAGTGTAAAGCGCTTTGAGCTGTCCTGAGGACTGGATACTGCGCTAAGTAAGAACTTACTTTTAGGTAGTTTGCTAGAGTGCACTGGTATAATAATGTAGCAGCCACTTGTCAATTCCTACACGCTTTGGAATTAACTACGAAGGGCGAGGATCTCACTTTCTTCCGCGAGGTCTTCAAACGTTTTAGGGCCGAGGGCTATCTTGGTACACCGTATGTACGTGTACACCTGACGGTGCGTCTGTCTGCTATGGTAAGCAGTTATCCACGGTTTCAAGAGTAATTGTAAATGCCACCAAATTCAGCATCCTCAATACTCGATTAAACTACCTCTTTTGCCAACAATTGAATCAGACCTGAGTCTTGACGCTGGCTTACTTGAAATATCAATCAAACAATCAATCAATCAATCAATCAATCAATCAGTAATTTGTTCCCAGTAGAATGAGAATGGTTAAACTATAAGAAGGCTGATATTGATGACAAAATACAACACCGACTACAACGTGCGAGCTCAGCTTTTGGGCGCTTACGAACCCGTGTCTTTGACAATCGAGACATCAGACCATATGCACACACACACGCACGCGCGCGCGCACGCACGCACGCACGCACGCACCCCCCACACACACATTTCAAAAATGTGATTAGCATTGTTCGAGCTGCAAGACAAATGGTGCGGGAAAGTTTGACAAAGGCAGTTGTTACACCGGATATGTGTTTATCAATGAGACTGAAACATGCGAAAGTATGACATTAATATATATATATTAAAGATGCGTAAGTGTATCTCCTCCGAGACGCCCAGGTCTAGTTGCCTCATTCTATGTTTATTTGCTGCCACAATATACAACGATAGTTATGTTGGGTTATTCATTTATTCGTTTTGATATAATCTGCTTTT
>OZ023214.1:37245641-37308608 GCA_963995525.1 Escarpia spicata | reverse complement strand
ACTGTCTGTCTCTCCCGCCATCCCTCCCTCCCTCCCACCCTCCCTCCATTCTTCCCTCCACCATCTCTCTCTCACTATGTCTTTGTCTCTCTCCCTCTCCCTCCCTCTCTCTCTCCCCCTCTGTCTGTCCCCCTCTCTCTCTCTCCCACCCTCCCCCTATTGCTCTCTTTGTGTCTTTCTCTCTTTCTCCCACCCTCTCTCTCCCTCCCTACCCCCCCTCTCTCTCTCTCATCTGCCTTCTAACTTTGTGTTCGAATAGTTCGTTGTTGGGTTTCCCCATAGTGCTTAATTATGTCTTGTTTCTGGCCACACGATTCCTTGAATATCCTTAGACATGTGTTTACGAAACTTTGGATCCCCTCTAGCATGGACTGTGCAGTACGCTTTGTACCCGATCCATATATTAGCACAGACCGATCATTTGAGTTAAAAACGCGTAGCTTTGGTGATACTGAAATGTCTCTGGACTTCCATGTATTGCCAAGTACAGTGTCCGCTGCCATTGCTTTGCCTCTCCTAGCTGGGATATCATTATCTGATCCTCATTTTATGTCCATTATGCTTCCAAGATGTGTGAAAGACTTTATTTCATTTATGACAATTCGGTGGTTGTTCTTGTTGTGAATTCTTCTGATGTTGGTTTATCTTCGTCGTTTATTCCCAAGATGGATGCAGTTTATTTTATTAGTGACGATTCTTCTTGCATTACGTTTTGGTTGTGTGACAGAAGAGCCACATCATCATCAAAGCCTATATCATCTGATTTTCCCCACAGTGTCCACTCTGTGCTATTTTGCGTTCGTTCTGTAGCTTTTGCCAATGTCAACAAAGTATATAACATTCAAATACACTGAATAGTTTTTTTTACAAAGTCTATGACATTCATATATATATATATATATATATATATATATATATATATATATATATATATATATATATATATAATGATTAATAAAAATTGAACTGTCTACATAATTGAACTCTCCTGTATATATATACAGGAGAGTTCAATTATGTAGACAGTTCAATTTTTATTAATCATTATATGCAATGTTATTATCCAGTAGGTGCGTGATCTTTCCTGTCGGAATCCTGATGCTCTCGTAATTGTAATTTTTTTTAGAAACCTTCCTTGGTACCCACAGAAGCATAATTCATCTTGTCATATTAGAATTGTTCTATAGTTTAATATACACCATGAAGCCACCGTACTTAATAAAGGACTTCCGTTTAACGCACGATTCACGTAACACAACATGGTGAGCAGCGCTGGTGAGATCTCCGATTTTCGATGTGAAATCGAAACACACTAACTTCGTAGACATATATGCCACTTAATAACAAGTTGCAGTCACTATATGCAGTAGTCGCGAGATCTAGAAACCCAACGAACTCTAACAAAATCAGTGTGAAGCCGTACAAAATTGCCGCTAGAAACAAAAGGTGAGCGCAACGCTTGAGGATGGACCATCTAAGCCCGCCAGAGCCAATGAGCTTCACCGGCAGTAACGTCAGTGATACCTGGAAACGCTGGAAGCAACGCTGGTCGCTGTATACAATCGCACATGGCGCTGCTACGAAGGATGAGTCGATACAATGTGCAATCTTCTTACACGTCGTAGGGAGGGAAGGCATTGACATTTTCAACACTTTCACGTTTGCTGATGAAGAAAAAGACAAAATACGTCCATTGATGGAGACAGTAGGAAAAGGACAAGGTCAATCACAATCACAAACAAGGTCAATCACTCAAAACCAAAAGAACAGAAATGCAAATATTGTGGCTACGACGTCCACAAACGCGGAGAGTGCCCAGCCAGAGGCGAGCAATGCAACTCCTGCAAAATGAAAGGACACTTCGCTAAAGTGTGCATGAAGAAGACGTCGGTTCACGAGATAACAGCAGATGAAGATGAGTCAAAGAGCTATTTCCTTGGGTCAGTGGAGAGTGGCATCACTGATCCTGAACCAGCCTGGTACACGCATCTTGACATGAATCGAACAAATGTTCGATTTAAGATAGACTACGGTGCAGACGTCACGGTCGTCTCGGAGAAGACGTACCGAAATCTGCATGATAGACCGAAGTTAAAACCTGCAAATGTGAAGTTGCAGACATTGGGCGGACCGCTAACGTGCAAGGGACAGTACATAGATAGAGTGCAACGCAACCAGCAGACTGTCTTCATACGCATGTACGTTGTGAGTGGAGACTTCGAAAATCTCATAAGTCGTGGAGATGCCGTCAAACTTCGATTGATTGCCCGTCTAGACAGCGTCAAATCAAACAAAATCTACGACCTCGACGTGTTTGGTGAACTCGGAGAACTGAGGAGTAGATCCGTGAGAATCAAGGTGAAGCAAGATGCTGAACCACACTGCTGCACTACAGCTCGAAGAGTGCCTTTCCCTCTGCTAGAGAAGGTGTCGGAAGAACTAGACCGCATGGAACGTCTAGGGGTCATCGTCAAGGAGACGGAGCCGACAGATTGGTATAGTCCAATGGTGGTTGTACCAAAATCTCAAGGGAAACTTCTAATCTGCGTAGACCTGAAAGGCTAAATACTGCCATCCAACGAGAAAGATATATGTTGCCAACAATTAACGACATTCTACACACACTCGCAGACGCTCAAGTATTCACCAAGCTGGACGCTAGTAGCGGTTATTGGCAACTGCGTTTGCATGAAGACAGCAACAAACTCACGACATTTATCACCCGTTTGGCAGATTCAGATTTATTCGTCTACCATTCGGTATATGTAGCGCAAGTGAAATCTTCCAACGGGAAATGTCAGATGTGCTTCATGGTCTGGCAGGTGTTTCTGTCTACCAGGATGACATTATCGTCAGTGGGAAGGACGTCGAAGAACACGATGCCCATCTGAAAGAAGTTCTCAATGTCATAGAGCAATCTGGTCTGAAGCTCAACAAGTCAAAATGCTCCATCCGAAAGTCAGGATTGGAATTCCTGAGACACTGGATCGATGAACAAGGTGTCAGCCCTCATCCAGACAAGATCGAAGCAATCCAGAAAATGCAGAAACCGAAGGATCTTCCCGAACTGCGTCGCTTCTTGGGAATTATAAATTTCCTTGGTCGCTATGTCAAGAATCTTGCTAAGTACACAGCACCCCTAAACGAACTCTTACGCAAGGAGAACGTGTGGTCATGGGGACAGTCACAAATGAGAGCATTTGACGACGTGAAGCGCATCAACTCGACAACGCCTGTCTTGATGTTCTACGACGTTGACAAGCAAACAGCAGTCTGTGCTGACGCCAGCGGATTCGGACTTGGCGCCGTCTTAATGCAGCAAGACGAGACGGATCAGTGGAGACCCGTCGCATACGCTTCACGTACACTAACCAAGGCGGAGACCGGCTATGCTCCCATCGAGAAAGAATGCATAGCATGCACATGGGCGTGTGAGAAATTCACCCGTTATCTGCTAGGGAAGGATAAATTTACGCTGTGGACAGACCACAAGCCTCTAATACCTCTCATAAACACTCGCGACATAGACCAGACGCCAATCAGGTGTCGACGGCTATTACTCCGACTGATGCGATTCAACGCGGTGGCGAGACATGTACCCGGAAAGGACCAGGTCGTCGCTGACACGCTATCGAGACAGCCCCTTGAATGTTCAGAAACGCCCGATACGGTGGAAGAAGTTCAAGCCTACGTTCATAACATCATGGCATGCGTGCAGATAAGAGACCTTATGATTAGTCGTATCCGAGACGCCACAGATGCGGACGAAACTCTACAGAAGGTCATCGACTACACGATTTCAGGATGGCCACGACATACTCAACGCATCGACGGGGACACACGTGAGTTGTTCCACGTGAGGGACGAACTAACCGTGATCGAAGGACTCTTGGTGCGCAATCAGAAGATCGTGATTCCCGCATCAATGAGAGCCGAAATCATCAAGAAAATTCACGAGGGTCATCAGGGAGTGACAAAGTGCCGTGAGCGGGCCAATCAATCGATATGGTGGCCTGGCTTATCAATTGAGATAAACGACTTCGTCAAACGCTGCGGACATTGCCAAGAGCGTCGGTCGACTCAGCGAAAGGAGTCCCTGAAGAGCACTCCGTTGCCTCAGTATCCATGGCAAAAGATCGGCTGTGACCTGTGTGAAGTGAAGGGTAGCACATACATAGTGATGGTGGATTACTACTCAAGATACAGCAAAATCGCATACATCAGAACGCCGACGTCGCAGTCAGTCATTCTGAAGATGAAAGATGTGTTCGCTAGATGGGGTGTCCCGGAGACCGTGCTTTCCGACAACGGTCCACAGTTTGCATCACAAGAGTTCTCGGCATTCGCAACATCGGCCCAGTTCATCCATCAGACGAGTAGTCCATACTACCCAGTATCCAACGGAGAAGCAGAACGCGCAGTTCAGACGGCGAAAAAGATCATCGCATGCGAGGACCCATTCAGCGCGTTACAATCGTACCGAGCAACACCGATCCCATCGATTCGGTACAGTTCAACTCAACTAATGATGGGAAGACAGATCAGGACGTCATTGCCGACCATCACGTCACAATTCGTTCCACGTTGGCCTGCACCGCTGGACGTAGTTCGAAACGATGAGCGAGCGAAAGCTACCTACACTCGCGACTACAACAAGCGAAACGGCGCGCGTGAATTACGCGAACTGCAACCTGGTGATAAGGTGCGCGTGAAGACGGCAACTGACAACAAATGGAGCAATCCGGCAACAGTTACATCGCGAGCTGGATATCCACGGTCTTACATTGTCGAGGCAGAGAATGGTGGTGTCTACCGTAGAAATCGCCAGCATCTGTTGAAAGTGCCGCATGACAACCACATCGATGTATCAACTCCCGATGTCGACGTGTCGTCAGACGAGCAGGAGGCACCAGCCATGCCAGAGACGTCACACGCGACACGAGAGTCATCCGAGCCGAAGAGAGTCGCCCGAGATCAACCCGATGACAAACCGAGTGCGGTGAGACGATCCAGTCGCGCGGTCGTCCCTCCCAAGAGATTGGACTTGTAATTAGACAAACGAACTTTAAAGATAATTATTGGTTAGCCTTTGTTATGCGTTATTAAGTTAAAGAGGGAGATGTCATATTAGAATTGTTCTATAGTTTAATATACACCACGAAGCCACCGTACTTAATAAAGGACTTCCGTTCAACGCACGATTCACGTAACACAACACATCTATTCTGTGTTTGAGTCGAATATCTTTCATTTACGTAATCTGACTAAACAACTTTCGTTCCATTCCTCCGGAATCTGCTCTTCTTTCAATATGTTGTCATTGATTCCACATAGCGTATTAGTTAGTGTGTTTATAGGCTGCTTTCAGTACTTCCGCAGGTATTCCATCTGGCCCTACATAATTCCCATTATTCAATGTCATGATGGCTTTCCTGATTTAGCCCTTTGTTGGTTTGTCACCGTTCTTTTCTAGTAATTCGTCTACCGGTTGTATAACTGCAACGTTTAGTGGAGCTGGCCTGTTGAGTAATTTTAAGTAAGTTCGAAGTATTTTGCCCATCTTTTCATTTGTTCGTCTGTAGATGTGTTTTCCAGTTCTGACATTAATTGGTTTGTTGGCTTGTTTATACTTTCCATCTAACCCCTGGGTTACAGTTCAGTGTTGACAACTACGTCGTCTTCTGGTGTTGGTTTCAGCGTGCGCCGCCCTCTGCTACAACTGCACGACAGAAGGACCAGGCAAATGCGACACCGGAGCATGTTATGGAGGTTACTTCATCGTCCACAGCAACCAAACATGCGCCCGTAAGGAATAAGACTGAACTCAAAATATTTGCACGTAGCGCTGATGGCTGCAAGAAGGGCAGGTGTTAATACGATAATACTGAACAATCACAACAAAGCACGCCGTGCTTCCCCTTTGGTTTACCTTGAAACGATATTTATTTTTGTGGTGCTAATAAAATAATTGTGCAATACCAAATTATCGTTAAAATAGATATTGACATGGCAAATCGTATTTTTGTTATGAAAATTATAATTTTAATTACATTGGTTTTTATATTCTGGTTAAACCAGATGATTTTATTAGGTGAAGTTGCACTGACTGACATATTTCCGTGTTTAGTGTGCGCCGATAACTGTCACGACTGCGCAGTAAACGGAGGTGGAAAGTGTGACTACGGACGTTGCCACGATAGATACGCATTTGATAACAGCACTGAAACGTGTCAAGGTAAATATAAATCCCATTTGTTCCAAATGTCCCGTTTGTAGACATGTTTACTATACATTTTCGCTACACTTGTTTTTCGGAAATCAACAAACCTATGCATTTATTATCAGTATCAACAAGAAAAACTGATTAATTGTGTTTATAAGCTAATACTCACCGTGTCATAAATGCACGTGAAATGGAACATCAAAGTATCATTCTGATGACTTGCCGCAAGATGCTGACATTTCACTCTTAAATCTAGTTTACGATGAGCTGATATCGTTACTCTAGCATTCACACTCACCGTGTCATACATACACGTTTAATGTAACATGACATTTTGGAAAAGTATGTTACCTTTTATATGATACTATATATTCGTTTAATTTGAAAGTGGTACGATGAGAGAAAATTGGTTTAGCTTTATCATGAAAGAGTATGTATGTTATTGATTTCAGCGTGTGCCCCTAACTGTAATGATTGCACGGAAAGAGGTGCCGGGAAATGTGACGACGACAAATGTTTTGACAAATACGGCATCTACGTCAACAGCGAAACTTGCGGAGGTTGGTAATTGGTAATATATATATATATATATATATATATATATATATATATAGTCAACAGCATGTTTTATATATATATATATATATGTATATATATATATATATATATATATATATATATATATATATATATAAATATATATATATATATATATGAAGACCTCAAAAACACATTTCATAAATAAATGAGACGCCAGTGCTGTGTGATAGGTCAGTATGCTAAGTTTATCCTAGAGGGGTTTCCCAAGTCAGAATGATAACAGTCCACACATTATGATAGGCATTTGATTAATGGCTCAATGAAAGAATGATCACTGCCCACTGGCAACTACGCAACATTGATCAGAGTCCAGTCATGTGACCTGCATATCCAGTCAGCATTGACTAATGGCCGCCGCTCGGTAGGAAAAATGGTGTGATTGTGAACACGCGAATTGTGTGAGTTTGTGTGATTTTCTCACAAACCTCTGATGATGGAGTGTGACCATGGTTACTTCCAACAAACAAACAGACCAAAGAAGAGGCAGAGGCATGATAGTAAGAAGAAAAAGACGAAAAAAGAGATTGACTATGTACAGGACTGGTACTGATTGTGGATGTACAAGACTGAAGTGCTTTCAAATTACCACTGCCAACGAAAGAGAAGAGCTGATCAGGCGATTTCAAATAAATAAGGTAGCTATAGTTTAAGATGACCTTAAAGTGATGGGGAGTTGATTCTAGATTTTAAGTGCAGCTGCAGAAAAAGAGAATAATGAAATAAGAAAATAGAAAGGGCAGGGTAAGTGATAACCTAGGTTACATTTGTTTCTCGTTGACAACTACGTCGTCTTCTGATGTTGGTTTCAGCGTGCGTCGCCCTCTGCTACAACTGCACGACAGAAGGACCAGGCAAATGTGACACCGGACAATGTTATGGAGGTTACTTCATCGTCCACAGCAACCAAACATGCGCCCGTAAGGAATAAGACTGAACTCAAAATATTTGCACGTAGCGCTGATGGCTGCAAGAAGGGCAGGTGTTAATACGATAATACTGAACAATCACAACAAAGCACGCCGTGCTTCCCCTTTGGTTTACCTTGAAACGATATTTATTTTTGTGGTGCTAATAAAATAATTGTGCAATACCAAATTATCGTTAAAATAGATATTGACATGGCAAATCGTATTTTTGTTATGAAAATTATAATTTTAATTACATTGGTTTTTATATTCTGGTTAAACCAGATGATTTTATTAGGTGAAGTTGCACTGACTGACATATTTCCGTGTTTAGTGTGCGCCGATAACTGTCACGACTGCGCAGTAAACGGAGGTGGAAAGTGTGACTACGGACGTTGCCACGATAGATACGCATTTGATAACAGCACTGAAACGTGTCAAGGTAAATATAAATCCCATTTGTTCCAAATGTCCCGTTTGTAGACATGTTTACTATACATTTTCGCTACACTTGTTTTTCGGAAATCAACAAACCTATGCATTTATTATCAGTATCAACAAGAAAAACTGATTAATTGTGTTTATAAGCTAATACTCACCGTGTCATAAATGCACGTGAAATGGAACATCAAAGTATCATTCTGATGACTTGCCGCAAGATGCTGACATTTCACTCTTAAATCTAGTTTACGATGAGCTGATATCGTTACTCTAGCATTCACACTCACCGTGTCATACATACACGTTTAATGTAACATGACATTTTGGAAAAGTATGTTACCTTTTATATGATACTATATATTCGTTTAATTTGAAAGTGGTACGATGAGAGAAAATTGGTTTAGCTTTATCATGAAAGAGTATGTATGTTATTGATTTCAGCGTGTGCCCCTAACTGTAATGATTGCACGGAAAGAGGTGCCGGGAAATGTGACGACGACAAATGTTTTGACAAATACGGCATCTACGTCAACAGCGAAACTTGCGGAGGTTGGTAATTGGTAATATATATATATATATATATATATATATATATATATATAGTCAACAGCATGTTTTATATATATATATATATATGTATATATATATATATATATATATATATATATATATATATATATAAATATATATATATATATATATGAAGACCTCAAAAACACATTTCATAAATAAATGAGACGCCAGTGCTGTGTGATAGGTCAGTATGCTAAGTTTATCCTAGAGGGGTTTCCCAAGTCAGAATGATAACAGTCCACACATTATGATAGGCATTTGATTAATGGCTCAATGAAAGAATGATCACTGCCCACTGGCAACTACGCAACATTGATCAGAGTCCAGTCATGTGACCTGCATATCCAGTCAGCATTGACTAATGGCCGCCGCTCGGTAGGAAAAATGGTGTGATTGTGAACACGCGAATTGTGTGAGTTTGTGTGATTTTCTCACAAACCTCTGATGATGGAGTGTGACCATGGTTACTTCCAACAAACAAACAGACCAAAGAAGAGGCAGAGGCATGATAGTAAGAAGAAAAAGACGAAAAAAGAGATTGACTATGTACAGGACTGGTACTGATTGTGGATGTACAAGACTGAAGTGCTTTCAAATTACCACTGCCAACGAAAGAGAAGAGCTGATCAGGCGATTTCAAATAAATAAGGTAGCTATAGTTTAAGATGACCTTAAAGTGATGGGGAGTTGATTCTAGATTTTAAGTGCAGCTGCAGAAAAAGAGAATAATGAAATAAGAAAATAGAAAGGGCAGGGTAAGTGATAACCTAGGTTACATTTGTTTCTCGTTGACAACTACGTCGTCTTCTGATGTTGGTTTCAGCGTGCGTCGCCCTCTGCTACAACTGCACGACAGAAGGACCAGGCAAATGTGACACCGGACAATGTTATGGAGGTTACTTCATCGTCCACAGCAACCAAACATGCGCCCGTAAGGAATAAGACTGAACTCAAAATATTTGCACGTAGCGCTGATGGCTGCAAGAAGGGCAGGTGTTATTACGACAATACTGAACAATCACAACAATGCACGCCGTGCTTCCCCGTTGGGTTACGATATTTATTTGTGTGATGCTAATAAAATAATTGTGCAATACCAAATGATCGTTAAAATAGATATTGACATGGCAAATCGTATTTTTGTTATGAAATTTATAATTTTAATTACATTGGTTTTTATATTCTGGTTAAACCAGATGATTTTACTAGGTGAAGTAGCACTGACTGACATATTTCCGGGTTTAGCGTGCGCCGATAACTGTTACGACTGCTCAGAAAGCGGAGGTGGAAAGTGTGACTACGGACGTTGCCACGATAGATACATAATTGATAACAGCACTGAAACGTGTCAAGGTAAATATAAATCCTATTTGTTCCACATGTCCCGTTTGCAGTGCTGGGATGTAACGAAGTACATTTACTTCGTGACATTACTTAAGTAATTTTTTTTGAAATGTACTTGTAACGAAGTACATTTTTAGAGATTACTTTTTACTTGTAACGAAGTACATTTATCTGTACTTTTTTACTTTCTACTTCCGTATTTTTAGTTACTTTTTATGTTATAACTCCAGGGATGAAGCAGCTTCACCGAGCTTTTGTTTGCATTAGTAATCCTTGACTGACTACACTTTGGAGGAACCATGGCTTCTTTTGTGCTAGCCCTGATGTTTACAAGCAGGTGATATTGGAACAGTGTGATTACTGCCTGTCCAAACGGATTCAATGGTCCTTTGAAGCTTAGACCTCAGCCAAAACCCCCTTTCACACTACGCTAATGGGACAGGCCTCATTTGCTTCCCATTCATTCACTGATTAATTGCTGGGGAATGTTTGACCAGCACTTCATCTTATAATACCAACTTTAGTTAGTGGCTACCTGCACACTGCTGACCTTATGATTCCTGGAAAACATCCTGATGTATTTGTTTGGAGTCAATCAGACAGAATGAGGTGACAGTGGCAAATACTTGCTGTTTGTTGAAAACTACTCTGGCTCATTGAAAATGTAATGCACAACGTACAATATGCCATACGGGTCTGTTAACGGTTGAAATGCAGTTTAATTCAGTTTGCATTCTTCTCTCCTGTTGTATAGTATTGCATGTATTTTTTGATCTGTTGATTATCGTGAATAAATAATTTTATTATTATTATTACGTATTAGTGATATGAGTATTTACCAAAAAAACTTTGCTTGGCGTATGTGTCCATTTTGGATAATGGACACATACTGGAATAATCTGACAGCCGGAATTTTTTGTACTTTTTTACTTAAGTATTTTTTTATACAAGTACTTTTTACTTTTACTTAAGTACTTTCTTGGGGGATACTTTTACTTTTACTTAAGTAGTTTTTTGGGAGTTACTTTTACTTTTACTTAGTTACTTTATTGGAGTACTTGTACCAGCACTGCCCGTTTCTAGACATGTTTACTATACATTTTCGCTACACTTGTTTTTCGGAAATCAACAAACCTATGCATTTATTATCAGTATCAACAAGAAAAGCTGATTAATTGTGTTTATAAGCTAATACTCACCGTGTCATAAATGCACGTGAAATTGAACATCAAAGTATCATTCTCATGACTTGCCGCAAGATGCTGACATTTCACTCTTAAATCTAGTTTACGATGAGTTGATATCGTTACTCTAGCATTCACACTCACCGTGTCATACATACACGTTTAATGTAACATGACATTTTGGAAAAGTATGTTACCTTTTATATGATACTATATATGTGGTGTATCGCTGATACTGTAATTGAACACTATGCAGTTTAGCTTGCCCGTGCGAACGGAAGTGAAAACCCCGTTGGGTTTGTTGTTGAAATAAAATGGAACCGATCAACATCGTGTTTTCAATTCTAGCCTAGTCTACCATAATATTCAGTACCACGATACATTTCAATTGGCGACGAGAAATTCAAACTACGCATCCACGGCTACGATGGATCAAGAAGGTCTGCCAGCGTTTGCAGCGGAACCAGCAGACTCTGCAGCGTCGAGATGGGAGCGTTGGCTGAAACGCTTCACGAACTATACAGTCGCGAAGGACATTACTGACGAGCGACGAAGGAAGGCTATCCTCTTACACTACGTGGGTGAGGAAGTGTTTGAACTGGCAGAATCACTAGACATTGTGGATGACACGTCTCTTGAGAACACTAAACACATACTTAAGGCCTATTTCGCTCCGCAAAGAAATATCGAGTACGAGGTTTACGTGTTCCGCCAGGCGGCGCAACTAGGCAGCGAGAGTCTGGATAAGTTCCACGCACGACTAAGGCAACTCGCTAAAAACTGTAACTTCAACGACCTAGACAGGGAAGTTCGCTCACAAATTATTCAACGCTGTCAACTCGGCAAAGTCCGCGATAAGGGACTGAGTGACGCACACATCACATTGTCTGAACTGTTGAAATTTGGGCGTAAGCTAGAAGCTACGAATGCTCAGGGCCAGGCTATGGCTAACAACCACGCATCGATGACAGGCAATAGCGCTGGCAATGTTGTCAGTCACAAAATCGGCTGCGCAATCGCGAGGTGCTTCCACCTGGCGGAGTCGATCACATCAGCAGGCGAAATCAAACGCAGCTGCTGCTACCTGGAGGACGACTTCACATCAACGAAATAGGAAGTCACCGAACGACGGTGCTGACAACTGGCGAGCAAGTTCACACCATAGTCTCTGCAATGGCTGTGGGGCGGCGCCACATGTCAAACGTCAACTCCAGTGCCCGGCATGGGGCCAACGCTGTCATCTGTGTCAGCGTGAAAATCACTTCGCGAGTGTTTGTCGTTCGAAGTCGCAAGTTCAACACGCCACTACGATCGAACCTCAACTGTCAACGGCGATACAGCATGTATCGTGCGACCGCGACGACATTCTCGATTTGAACACTTTGCAAACAAAGAATGCTACTGTAAAACCATACATGTATGCTGCCATGCTAAATGATGTTGTAGCCCAGATGGAAATCGACACTGGCGCAGCTACGAGCATCATCAGTCTGCGACAACTCGAAAGCCTACGTCGCGGCACGCAGTCGCTACCGCTAAGCACCGACAATCTACCTACGCTACGCACCTACGCCGGTCAATTCATTCAGCCGGCAGGGCGCGTGACGGTCGACGTGCGCCTCCGAGACTAGACACACCGGTTGTCTTGCCTGGTGGTCGACGGCGATGTTCCCAACTTGCTCGGCAGAGACTGGTTGGAGTATCTCAAGTTAGACTGGTCTACAGTTCATCGGGTAGAGGAAAATGTTGATTTCGCGCGCATGTTTCCAGAACTCTTTAGTGAAGGTCTGGGCAAACTAAAGGGGGTTGAGGCAAAGCTGTACATAGATAGCGAAGCTGTGCCACGCTGCTTCAAACCACGCACTGTTCCACTGGCATTGAGGGGCAAAGTCGATAGCGAACTCGATAGATTACAGGCAGAGGGGGTGCTGGTACCAGTTGAGCACTCTGAATGGGCGGCACCAATCGTACCCGTTCTAAAAGCTAATGGCGAGGTACGCATTTGCGGGGACTATAAGCTCACTGTTAATAAAGCTGCTAAGATTGACAAATTCCCGATCCCTAACATTGAGGACTTGTACGCTAAACTGTCAGGAGGCGTGGCTTATTCTAAGCTAGACTTGAGCAACGCCTATCAACAGGTCGTCCTCAGTGCCGACTCACAGAAGCTCACTACTATCACTACGCTGAAGGGACTATTCGCATATACACGCCTATGCTATAGCGTAGCATCCTCTCCCGGCATCTTTCAGCGGGAGATGGAGCAACTAGTGCAGAATATACCGATGGTAGCAGTGTATATTGACGACATCTTGGTGTCTGGTCACACGTACGAAAAGGCTAAGACGAATCTAGTCACTGTGCTGAGCCGACTACAAACAGCAGGTTTGCGGCTACGGCTAGAGAAATGCGCGTTCATGCAGGCCTCGTGTGTGTACCTGGGGCATCGTCTAGACGCCGTGGGCATCCATCCTACTGCAGAGAAACTACAAACAGTGCAGCAGGCACCTGCGCCGACATCAGTGTCAGAATTGCGAAGCTACTTGGGCATGGTGAACTATTATCACAAGTTTCTGAAAAACCTGAGCGCTGTGCTAGCGGCGCTACATCAGCTGTTGCAGAAAGGCACTTACTGGCATTGGGGGTCGCCTCAAAAACGTGCGTTTGAACAGTCAAAAGCGTTGTTGCAATCGTCGCAAGTTCTGGTTCATTACGACCCGAGTCTTCCACTGCTGTTGAGTTGCGACGCGTCTCCATACGGCATCGACGCCATGCTCTCTCATCGCATGGCAAACGGCACAGACAGGCCTGTGGCATTCGCGTCACGTTCGCTCGTCACGGCAGAGAAGAATTACGCGCAAGTTGAACGTGAGGGCCTGGCCGTCGTGTTTGGCATAACCAAGTTCCACCGCTACGTCTACGGCCGGAATTTTGAGATACAAACATATCACAGGCCACTACTAGGTCTGCTGGGGGAACATAAGCTGATTTCTCCACTCTCCAGCGCGCGCATACAACGCTGGGCGTTGACGCTGTCGAACTATCAGTACACACTACGCTACAAACCTGGGGTTCAGGACGGCAATGCAGACGGTCTAAGCAGACTACCTTTGCCTACTGAGCCATCGTCCATCCCTGTACCGGCTGAGGTGGTACTCTCGTTGTCGATCGTCGACGACACACCGATCACCGCTGCTAAGATCGCGCAGTGGACCTCGCGCGACCCTATCCTGTCTGCAGTGGCGGGGTACGTGCGGTAGGGATGGCCGTCAAACACTGATGACGTCGAGGACGTTTACTCCAGACGGCGTAACGAACTAACCATACAGCAGGGCTGTCTGCTGTGGGGTTCGCGCGTAATCATACCTACGCCAGGGCGCGAACGCATACTAGAGGAACTACACGAGTGCCATCCGGGCATAGTGCGTATGAAATCACTGGCTCGCAGCTATGTCTGGTGGCCGGGACTGGACGCCAAAATCGAAAACAAAGTACGCAGTTGCGGAACATGCCAGGAGCACAGTAAACTGCCGGCGAAAGCAGTCTTACATCCGTGGGAATGGCCTGGCAAGGCCTGGCACAGATTGCGACTACGCGGGACAGTTTGAGGGCAAAATGATTCTCGTGATCGTAGACGCACACTCAAAGTATATCGACGCGCACGTCATGTCGTCTGCAACGTCTACGGCGACAATACGCAGTCTACGTCAAACGTTCGCCACGCATGGTCTCCCGTGCACTATAGTCTCCGGCAATGGCACCGCTTTTACGAGCCAGGAGTTCCGAGCGTACTGTCGTAGTAACGGCATTAAACACATCTGCAGTGCGCCGTTTCACCCAGCGACCAACGGCCTCGCTGAGAGGGCGGTGCAGACTGTCGTCAAACAGGGCTTGAGGAAGACCAGCGGTCCAGACCTCGAGACACGACTCTACAACTATCTGGCGCGCTACCGAGTGACGCCGCAATCCACAACGGGCGAGTCGCCGGCTCAGATGCTCAACTAAAAGTTGCCGCGCATAAAACTCGACCTGTTACTACCGCAGCGAGAAAAACGAGTGCTTGGTCATCAGGAACAGGCACGTGACTACCGCACGTCCACGAAACGTCAGAAACCGCATTATACGCAGGCGACGCGGTTTGGGCAATAAACTTCGCTGGCAAACCGAAGTGGCTGCCGGGAGTTCTCACTGATCGCACCGGACCGGTCTCGTTCATCGTCAGCATGACGGACGGACGCATCTGGAGACGCCACGCCAACCATCTACGCCCGCGTCTCCCCGACGAGAACGTCAACGAGACATTCCCGCCACCCGATCCGAGCGCAGTGAGCGTTGTTCCGCCGACAGCGCCACCCATTGACGTTCCCCTGTCTGAACCCGAGAGTCGACAACCACCGTCGACCCCAATCGTCTCCAAACCCCAATCGTCGTCTCCAATCATCTCCACACCACAATCGTCGTCTCCAATCTCCAATCCCCGACGATCTGCTAGAGTGATTAAACCGCCGATCAGGCTTGATCTAGAATTAGGGTGTACGCCGTGCGCTGCCCGCCTATGTCATAAGTGTTCTTCATAATTGGAGGAATGTGGTGTATCGCTGATACTGTAATTGAACGCTATGCAGTTTAGCTTGCCCGTGCGAACGGAAGTGAAAACCCCGTTGGGTTTGTTGTTGAAATAAAATGGAACCGATCAACATCGTGTTTTCAATTCTAGCCTAGTCTACCACAATACTCAGTACCACGATACATTTCAATACATTAGTTTAATTTGAAAGTGGTACGATGAGAGAAAATTGGTTTAGCTTTATTATGAAAGAGTATGTATGTTATTGATTTCAGCGTGTGCCCCTAACTGTAATGATTGCACGGAAAGAGGTGCCGGGAAATGTGACGACGGCAAATGTTTTGACAAATACAGCATCTACGTCAACGGCGAAACTTGTGGAGGTTGGTAATTGGTAATATATATATATATTATATATATATATATATATATATATATATAGTCAACAGCATGTTATATATATATATATGTGTGTGTGAAGACCTCAATGGAAAAACGATCAAAATCACATTTCATAAATAAATGAGACGCCAGTGCTGTGTGATAAGTTAGTATGCTAAGTTTAAGATAGGCATTTGATTAATGGCTCAATGAAAGAATGATCACTGCCCACTGGCAACTATGCAAAATTGATCAGAGTCCAGTCATGTGACCTGCATATCCAATCAGCATTGACTAATGGCCGCCGCTCAGTAGGAAAAATTGTGTGCCTGTGAACACGCGAATTTCGTGAGTTTGTGTGATTTTCTCACAAACCTCTGATGACTATGATTACTCCCAACCAAAAAACAGACCAAAGAAGAGGCAGAGGCATGATAGTAAGAGAAAACAGGCGAAAAAAAAGAGGTTGACTATGTACAAGAATGGTACTGGTTGTGGATGTACAAGACTGAAGTGCTTTGAAATTACCACTGCCAACGAAAGAGAAGAGCTGATCAGGCGATTTCAAATAAATAAGGTAGCTATAGTTTAAGATGATCTTAAAGTGATGGGGAGTTGATTCTAGATTTTAAGTGCAGCTGTAGAAAAAGAGAATAATGAAATAAGAAGGCTGCTGTGTAGAAAGGGCAGGGTAAGTGATAATTTAGGTTACATTTGTTTCTTGTTGACAACTACGTCGTCTTCTGATGTTGGTTTCAGCGTGCGCCGCCCTCTGCTACAACTGCACAACAGAAGGACCAGGCAAATGTGACACCGGAGAATGTTATGGAGGTTACTTCATCGTCCACAGCAACCAAACATGCGCCCGTAAGGAATAAGACTGAAATCAAAATATTTGCACGTAGCGCTGATGGCTGGAAGAAGGGCAGGTGTTAATACGACAATACTGAACAATCACAACAATGCACGCCGTGCTTCCCCGTTGGGTTACCTTGAAACGATATTTATTTTTGTGATGGTAATAAAATAATTGTGCAATACCAAATGATCGTTAAAATAGATATTGACATGGCAAATCGTATTTTTGCTATGAAATTTATAATTTTAATTACATAGGTTTTTATATTCTGGATAAACCAGATGATTTTAGTAGGTGAAGTTGCACTGACTGACATATTTCCGTGTTTAGCGTGCGCCGATAACTGTTACGACTGCTCAGTAAACGGAGGTGGAAAGTGTGACTACGGACGTTGCCACGATAGATACGCATTTGATAACAGCACTGAAATGTGTCAAGGTAAATATAAATCCCATTTGTTCCACATGTCCCATTTGTAGACATGTTTACTATACATTTTCGCTACACTTGTTTTTGAGAAATCAACAAACCTATGCAGTTATTATCAGTAACAATAAAAAAGCTGATTAATTATGTTTATAAGCTAATACTCACCGTGCCATAAATGCACATGAAATGGAACATCAAAGTATCGTTCTGATGACTTGCCGCAACATGCTGACATTTCACTCTTAAATCTAGTTTACGATGAGCTGATATCGTTACTCTAGCATTTACACTCACCGTGTCATACATACACGTTTAATGTAACATGACATTTTGGAAAAGAATGTTACCTTTTATATGATAATATATATATATATATATAATATTTTTATTTGAAAGTGGTCCGATGAGAGAAAATTGGTTTAGCTTTACCATGAAATAGTATGTAACTTATTGATTTCAGCGTGTGCCCCTAACTGTAATGATTGCACGGAAAGAGGTGCCGGGAAATGTGACGACGGCAAATGTTTTTACAAATACAGCAACTACTTCAACAACGAAACTTGCGGAGGTTGGTAATTGGTAATATATATATATATATATATATATATATATATATATATATATATGTATACATATATATATGTATATATATATTTAGAGAGAGAGAGAGAGAGAGAGAGAGAGAGAGAGAGAGAGAGAGAGAGAGAGAGAGAGAGAGAGAGAGAGAGAGAGAGAGAGAGAGAGAGAGAGAGAGAGAGAGAGAGAGAGAGAAGAGAGAGAGAGAGTATGTTTACTCTACATTTGTACTACATATATATATATATATATATATATATGTGTGAAAGACTATTTCATCTATGACTTTTCCCTGTAGTATAATTGGGTTATTGTTCTTGTTGTTTATTCTTATGATCTTGGTTTACCTTTGTTCACATTTAGTCCTAAGCCAAGGTGGTTGCAGTTGATTCTATTAATGATGGTTTTATGCTTGCATTTCGTTTTTGTTGTGTGAAAGAAGACCCAAATAATCAGCAAAGCCTATATCATCTGAGTTTCCCCATAGTATACACTGTATGGTATTTTGCCTTCGTTCTGTAGCTGTTTCCAAGGTCAGGTTAATAGCCCTAAGAAAGAGAAATTGTGACAGAATACAGCACTTTCTCACTCCCGTATCTACGTTGTACTTGTCTGACGTATTCCCGTCGTGCAAGACTATGCAGATCATTCCCTTGTATGTGTTTTTGATTATTGAGTTGAATTTCTCTTGAATTCTTTAATATACAATCAAATTCCACCTGGCTTCACGGTTTAGGCTGTCTAAGTTGTTTTTACAAAGACTATAACATTCATATATACAGGATAGTTCAATGATGTAGACTGTTCAATGAACTAGTATGTGCAAGGTTACTATCCGGCCTGTGCATGATCTTTCCTGTGGGAAGCCTCTCTGATGCTTCCTTAATTTTTAATCAACCTCTTTAGAATATGTTTTTAAAGTCTTCCCTCGTACCAAGAGAGTAATAATTCCGCTGTATAGTTTTGCATTGTCGAAGATCTGCCTTTTTGGTAATCTGACCAAATAATGTCCGTTCCATTCCCCCAGTACCTCCTCTTCGTTCAAGATTTTCTCATTTATTCCATAGAACATATTAGTTATTGTGTTTAAGGCTGCTTTCAGTACTACCGCAGACATTCCATCTGGCCGTGCATAATTCCCATTATTCAATGTCATGACGGCTCTCCTGATTTAGTCCTTTGTTTGGTTTGCATTTGTTCTTTTCTTGTAATTCGTCTACCGTTTGTATAACTACAACGTTCGGTGGAGCTGGCCTGTTGAGTAGTTCTTCAAAGTTCAAAGTATTTTGCCCATCTTTTCATTTGTTCGTCTGTTGATGTGTTTTCCAGTTCTGACGTTAATTGTTTTTTTGGCTTGATTATACTTTCCAGCTAACCCCTTGGTTACAGTTCAGTGTTTACAATTCCTTCATATTCCTGATGAATGCTGCCTCATCTGCTTGTCTAGCCAACTTCTCTGTGATGTTCCTCGTGTCTTCCCTTACACTTAATTGGACATGTATGTATGCTTCAGAGTATCCTAGTTGTGCTGTGACTTTTGTTGTGTTAGTAGGACATTAGATGAGCAGTTCATTTCCGTCTTCTTTGCTTTAACCTCTGCTGTGCTTCACCTGATAGCCATGGTTTATGTCTTCTTCGCTCTTAAGTTTCTTCACATAACACGTCTTTAACACTTTGCCGCTCGACTGCCTAGACTTCTTGGGGCTTTCACTATGCAGCATCCTCTTCCTTTGAACAGAAGATCGTGCTACTCCCAAGTCGTATTGGTTTAAAGATGTCGTTGATACTACTGTAATTAATTCATTATATCCACTAGGCCAGGGATTGGCCTGCCTAGCTTCACCAATTTCCTATTGTCAGGCTTTATTCGTTTCCATCTCCTATGCTGAGGACGTATGTTTGGGCTTTGGGTGGTTGGATGTGTTGAATGTTTAAGTGTATCTCTTGCGAGGCGCCGGGATGATCTCGCCTCTTTCTATGATCACTCGCCTCCTTATTTCAATGATAGGCTTATCGGCGATGTGTTTTAGGATACACAGTGATACAAATTTACGGGTACTTACTATTCACTCCATGGGTGGGTGTAAGCGTCATTTTGTTATTACTATTTATACAGAAGGAACAACTCATTCAGGTATTGATTGAATTAGGCCAAATTGATGACTATATATTGTTGTAAATTGCATACTCATCCATTGTTACATACACATCCATTGTAACTACAATCACCACAGCAAGCATGCCGGCCCCTGACTGCTAAGCACTACTGTCTACTAAGTACAATTCATCATATGTATGTGGGTCACTCCACCAATATATACACTATTCACCACCTGTGTGGGGGACACTCCGCCAACCCACCATATAGCATAAGTACATCAATTTATTTCCGCCCTAAAAACCCTGCGTACATAACAATTTGAGGAAAAAACCTGATGGCAAAACCTCGTACTGTCCAGGGAAAAGCGTCAGACCTTTAATCAGCAAATATACCATACGGTTTTTATCGTGACATTCCTGTGGTACAATCTACCACATAGCAGTTTAAAGCTGCTAAACTAATACACATGCACCCATTTTTAAAGGGGAGGGAGGGTGGGAATTCTAAACTTGATCAATATTACACTATTACACGAACACACTCATCTACCATAAAGCACAACTACACTCTAACTACATAAATCGAAAATTCAAATAAGCTGAATAAACGCTGTAAATACTCCCCAATAATTTTGAATGAATGAGGTCGATCCCGCTGCTGCTATCGCTTAAATACCGGTGTATAACGCGCGTGCGCGAGTCGCATAGCCTCGTAACCAAACATGTAATGAGCGAATAGCTACATTACGCTGTTATTTCCACATAAAACGCAGTATGTCCCCGTTGTTTACATACATTCATTTATATGTAGGCACATGATTGAATACGAAACGTTGAACACGATTGTATAAGCAACAATCAATATATCGTAAGATAGGTTTAGCACTTGGTTATATTTTGATAACATTAAACTTCAATACAAAGCGCGCACACAATGTTATTAATCAGACATCTCTAATCAGCATGCGACCAGAACTGTGTCACCTGCAAGACGAACGGTCCGGGAAAGTGTGACGAAGGAAGTTGCGACAACTACTATTATGCCTTTGCCAATGATACGCAGACATGCGAAGGTATGACATATGACATCAGACATGCTTCATCCGTAATCTGGAATTGACATTCTGTATATATCTATATGAATCTGTACAACTGTTTGTATTAGTAAGTAGGTCTATATTTACAGCATTAGTCTTCTGATCGATTTTCGTCATTAGTGAGGCTAAGAGATAAATATAAATGTCTGTCTACAACAAAACAATAGGTATATCATGATACCGAATTAAAACAAAATCCGTATATAAAAATAATACGGCTTTAGTCCTCCTCAAAACAATGAATTTCATATTCTGTACGGCATATCCGAACTCTGAGGCAGATTTCTGTAGTAGTACCTTTTTAGTAATTGACTTGCCTTTTCGTACTGTACCACCCATGTGAGTGCAGACGCCAGCGTCCAATATAAAAGACTCTAGTGAATTCCAATACAATTACTCGATTAACCATTCTCATGAGCGGCCTAGAGCTACTTTGTATTAAAATATTTACGATATTATTGTTTGAGCTTCACCGTGTGTGTGTCCGCGCGCGCGCGCGTGTGTGTGTGTGTTTATGTGTGTGTGTGTGTGTGTGTGTGTGTGTGTGTGTGTGTGTGTGTGTGTGTGTTTATGTGTGTGTGTGTGTGTGTGTGTGTGTGTGTGTGTGTGTGTGTGTGTGTGTGTGTGTGTGTGTGTGTGTGTGTGTGTGTGTGTGTGTGTGTGTGTGTGTGTGTGTGTGTGTGTGTGTGTGTGTGTGTGTGTGTGTGTTTGTAGCTTATTATGACGATTTCGTCATTTCAGCCTGTGATCTTCACTGTGAATACTGCAAAGCAAATGGACCAGGAAAGTGTGATGAAGGCAGATGTTTCAGCCGATATGTGTTTGTCAGTGACAATAAAACATGCGATGGTACGACATTATTATCTATATATTGGACTATGTAAGTGTATCTCCGCTAACATTGGATATGTGTAAGCATATTTCCTCCGAGGCGCCCATGTCCATTCGCTTCTTTCTATGTTAATTTGCTACCTTAGACAATGTATGCGATGTATTTCAAAATTAACAACAACAGTCATTTAGGGTCATTTACTTATGTGTGTTATATACTCTGGTTTTCTAGACGGCCGTTCTCGTATCTGAGAGAATTGAGAGATAATCAGTTCTCCAGATGGCGCCACGTTGAGCGAGTGTTTGGATGCTCCAAGAATGGCTGTAACCTCGTCTGTGTTATAACAGTTATTATTTACATATTGACACATTGATTATTGAAAACGAATCTTCAAAAACGATTGGCTAAGCAATAACCAATAGACTGTAAACAAATTTGTAAATGCTTTGACTTACTTATTCGACTACATTAAACTACAATACAAACAGCACACAAAACGTATTAATTAATAATATAGCATCTTCATTCAGAATGCGGCCAGAACTGTGACAGCTGCAACACGAATGGTCCGGGAAAGTGTGACGAAGGCGGGTGCGACAGCGGATTTGTGTTTGTCAACGAAACAGAAACATGCGATGGTATGACATTATAATTATATATACTATATTGGACACATGAGTGTATTTCCACCGAGGTACCGACTTCCACTCGCCTCTTTCTACACACACACACACACACACACACACACACACGCACGCACGCACGCACGCACGCACACCACACACACATACACACACACACACATATACATAATATATATATATTTATATATATAAATATATATACGACACGCGTAATGTTCTGCAAAATTTCGCAGAGACAACTGCATCGTGTCGAACACCTTTCAATTAGGGAAGCAGCTCCGATGGTTCTTCTGACCATGGAAGGAGCGGAATGTGTACGGTGTCTCCTCCCGCAGGCCACATTATGTGCAATCATGCGTTTAGCCCACGGGCCGCTTGAAGTATATATATATATATATATATATATATATATATACTTCATGCGGCTAAACGCGTGATTGCACATACAGTGTATATATAATATAGATAATATATATGGTCGAATGTTCAGAATGGAAACATTACGTTTTTGGCATATATTACTTCCAGATAAGAGCCACTTTAATTAATATCAACGAAAGCTTTCTTGCACATTTAGTTTGCCACTTTGGGACATATTAAGGGAATTATGCCCACGTGCAGTGCGGGAATCAGCACCAAATCTATAATTGGAGTGTTCTGCTGCAACCAAATCAAATCGGACGTCGTCGTCCTGTTTGCACGAAAGCGAGACAGTTATTTTAAAATTCGTATCATGTATTTAAGCTTTAAACATGTTTTCAATATTCCTACGATTCTTTCGGAATGAAATTACCATCACAAATTATCCAACTGCTTTAAGATGAGAACTATAACAGAGGTTATCAGTATCAATCTTTTCACGTCTTCTATATCATGACCACAATCAGGTAAATCTTCATCCAACGATAATCCATTTCCGGAGTGCATGCAGAGACCTGTGCCCGTTGCGTTTCGTAGGCATTTCGGAGGAGGAGAAGGCACAGACTATCATTCTAATTTCACCAGTCGATTGGTTCCTTTGCTCCAATGTGGTGTTCCAGAAGGTCCAATACATCCCGGACAGTCAAGCTAATCATTACTACAATATATCATTCATGCAGTGGCGTTGTGACCAAGGGGTGCACTCGCAACCGGGCGCCGGATCTGGGGATCGCTGTATAGACAGTCAACTTACCCACCAAGCCGTAATTATATTGGAAATCACCATTCTGATTCAGAAAGATTTGCTATGTCTAAATGAGACTTCAATCCTAGCATGACCATCCAATTAGCCTCTCGGGACGAATTAACTGAAGCCAACTGAGTGGGGAAACAAGTTCAGAGATGGGTACGATGTAACATAAGAATGTCTTCAGAACTAGGATGAGACAAAGGTATCTCGACCGATCAGGAACTCTTGCATGTCGTGGACTGGCTTCTCCCAAGCCTGCGAGGACTTCAGACTGACAATCAGTCTAAAGAAGACAAATATCATGAGCCAGGACACCGAAAGCCTGCCAGCTATCACCATAAACAACTACCAGCTGGATGTGGTGAAGGAATTCACATATCTCGGCTCAACAATGACCGACAACCTCTCCATGGACTCCGAAATCAGCAGACGGATTGGCCGAGCCACATCAACGCTTGCCAGGTTCTCAAAGAGGGTCTGGGACAACGCCAAACTGACCCTGAACACCAACATGACTGTCTACAGAGTCTGTGTCCTCAGTGCCCTCTTATATGGCAGCGAGTCATGGACTCTGTACTCGAGGCAAGAAAGGAGGCTCAACACTTTTCACAAGCGCAGCCTGAGGCGGATTCTGGGCATCAAATGGTCGGACCGCATAACAAATAACGAGGTCTTCCGACGTGCTGCCACACCCAGCATCTATACTCGTCTTCGCTGGCTGGGACACGTCCGCAGGATGCAGGACGGCAGGATCCCCAAGGATCTACTATATGGCGAGCTCGCAACAGGCAAGAGAGCTCGAGGCCGCCCCCTACTCCGATTCAAAGATGTCTGTAAAAGAGACATGAAGGCCCTTGACATAGACTTTGACGGATGGGAAGACCTTGCCCAGGATCGCTCCCGCTGGAGGCAGGAACTGAATCGCAGCCTGCGCAGAGGGGAAAAGAAGTTGCAACTTGCGTCAGACGAACGGAGAGTGAGACGCATAAACGGCCAGCAAGCGCCACCTGCAGACACCGCTTTCAAGTGCAACCGCTGCGACAGGGACTGTCACTCCCGCATCGGCCTGCACAGCCACAACAGGCGCTGTTCCAGTGCCAACTGACTTTTCAGGGCGCAGAACCATGGCCACTTGTGACCGACGGATGCCACTAAGAATACCATAACAATTGTTTTTAAATAAACTACATTTTGATGATATTAAATTGCAATTATGATGAAATATTGCACAAAACATTCATACGTTTGGTTATTACATTGTTCGTTGATGCTTATATGATAACAATAATATATTTCCCGTTTTACAATAATAATAATTATAAGAAGAAGAAGAAGAAGGACAAGGGACAAGCAAGAGTCATCATTAGAGCGAGGGACCGCCGAAGGTTAGGGTGGGGAAGCGATTTCAAATAGATAAGTCTTGAATTGTTTTTTATGAAAGGTAACAATAGTTTCAGATGATCTTAAAGTAATAGGGACCTCATTTCAGGTTTTAGGTGCAGCTGCAGAAAAAATCACGTTTGCCAATGTTAAGTTTGGTTTTAGGAACGAAACGTTGATGCATAGACGCGGGAACAGGGGGAAAGGGGGCAGCTTTCTTGGGGGAGGGCGGTCAGACATATGGTTCTGTGCCCCCATTAAATGTGAGCGTAAGTGTTTGTTTTTATGGCGAGCGTCAATGGAAGGTAGAAATATATATTTTATGAGTATTTTTCTCGACTGTGAAAGGTGTGTGGAATTGGAAGGTAGACATAATGTTCTCTGTCCCCTCAGCAATAGGCGGCGCCGTGGTGATTTTTTTTTTAAGCACCCCCTCCCGTCCGTCTTTGGATGTCATCATTTCAGCGGAGACAGCGGAGAGAAGCTGGAGAAGGTAAATTGACAGCAGCGGCGCAACGGAAATTTGTTTAAGAGCACTGTCCTTCCCGAGTTAACAGCCAAGACAGCGGAGAAGCTGAAGTTACAGCCGTGCAACGCCGAACATTTTTCAACAGCACCTCCCTCCCATGTCACATTCGAGCCAAACGAGACAGCCACAAGGTGAGGAGGATGTGAAGATATGCCGGAAAAAAATACCGGAGATTAATCAAATAGGATGACGTGTAGAAAGGGTAAGGTATGCGATAGTGGCTAATTTAGGTTACATGTGTTTCTCATTGACAATTACTACGTCAACCGATGTTGGTTTCAGCATGCGCCGCCTGCTGTTACAAGTGCACGACAGAAGGACCAGGCAAATGTGACACCGGACAATGTTGTATGGATTACTTCATCGTCCACAGCAACCAAACATGCGCCCGTAAGGAATAAGACTGAAATAAAAAAAAATTATACGTAGCGCTGAAGGGCAGGTGTTAATACGATACTACTGAACAATCACAGCAATGCACGACGTAGGCTTCCCCCTTGGGTTAACTTGAAACAACATTTTTATTTATGATGCTAATAAAATAATTTAGCAATACCACATTATCATTAATATAGTTATTAACATGGCAAATCGTTTTTTTTTTAGAAATAAAATTTTAAATTTTAATTGCATTGTTTTTTATTCTGGTTAAACCAGATGATTTCCTAGTTGTTACTAGATAAAATTGCACTGAGTGATGTATTTTCGTGTTCAGCGTGCGCCGACAACTGTTACGACTGCTCAGTAAACGGAGGTGAAAAGTGTGACTACGGACGTTGCCACGATAGATACGCATTTGATAACAACAGTAACATTTGCGGAGGTAAATATAAATCTTACATGTAAAGTTGGTCGAATTTGCATGTGCCATTTGTAGACATGTTTACTGTATATTTTGGTTACACTTGTTTTGGAAATCAACAAACCTATGCATTTATTATCAGTATCAACAAAAAAAACTTATTAATTTTGTTCATCACGTAATACTCACCGTGTCATAAATGCACGTGAAATAGAACATCGAAGTATAATTTGGTTGACTTGCAGCAACATACTGACATTTCACTGTTGAAACTAGTTTACGATGAGCTGGGATTGTTACTTTAGCATTCATGCTCACCGTGTCATACATGCACGTTTAATATAACATTATATTTTGGAAAAGAATGCTACCTTTCATATGATAATATTTATATATATATAATTATATATATGTATATATATATATTAGTTTAATTTGAATGTGGTATGACGAGAGACAATTGGTTTAGCTTTACCATGAAAAAGTATATTACTGATTTCAGCGTGTGCCCCTAACTGTAATGATTGCACGGAAAGAGGTGCCGGGAAATGTGACGACGGCAAATGTTTCGACAGATACGGCATCTACTTCAACAACGAAACTTGCGGAGGTTGGTAATTGGTAATATGTAAATTAACAATTGTTTATAAAACATGCCCGGTAAATAGCAGCTTGATTAGAAAACAATTATTGTCCTCTTGTGGAATTTGGAACATAATAATTGATAACAAAAGCCCTTAACATATTATTGCCTCCTCATAAGCGATAAGGCTCCCCTTTCTGAGATCTACAAACATTCAACTAGCAACCATAGTATTTCGGCAACCATACAGCCGCACAATTACACGATTGCTCATCAGCACTCGCATTTTAAAATATGTGAAGCTAAACTTGATTGTGTATTTGTTAAATACAATTATTAATCGAAATTCGCGTTCCAGCCCAATAGTTGAAATGATGTTTTGTGTTAAGCCAGATGAGTTTGTCTAACGGGTTTGCAGCTTGTAAGAAATACATTCGCTACACATCTTAAGTTGTTGTTTGTTGAGAATAGCATCTTCGACCGTCGGTAGTTACCTTAATCAGTATACTAAAAATTAAATGACGCACCTCTTGTTTAATAATAATGAATGTTTAATTAATTATTTTATACGGCGAAATTTATGTGTTCATAATTGTTAAATCATCGTCACCCTGTTCACTCACCAGTGTTTTGTCTGCATCTGTCACCTCTGAATTATTACAATTACACTTACAGGTTAATGGGCTGATTTAAGCCATTGGCCTTTGTTGGTGCCCATATCCCAGGATTCATTATTTTGCTTTTGATGTAAAACTAGCTTCTTGTGTATTTATTTCCCCATGCATTTACATAAAAGGAGACCCTGGGATAGTGTGAAGTCCTTCTGTATGGCTAACTGGATGCAATGGTCCTTTGATTCACATTCCTCTAGTGACTGCTCTTTTCACACATGGCATTGGGGACAGACCCTCAGCCAAGCTCCCATACATTCAGTGATGATCACCTAATGGATAACGGTTCTCCCTTTAATATTTGTACAAATCAGGCTTTCTTTGCATTCATTGTAATGCTGGGATACTATCTAGCAGGTTTTAGGAGGGGATTAACGCTTTTGAGAAACATGGAATACAATTAGTGGTTCACATTTTAAAGATGCAATTTTGAGGGGGTTCACATTTTTGAAAAAGGAGATTCACAAAAAGGGGAACGGGCCTGATATATTGATTATTGAAAACAAAACTTTTGAAAATGATTGGCTAAGCAATAACCAATAGATCGTAAATTTGTTTTAAATCAGCAAGATTTGGACATATTGACGACATTAAACTACACTATAAAAAGCACATGAAACGTTTCAATTAATCGGACGACGTTTTAATTCAGAATGCGGCCAGAACTGCTACAGCTGCAACACGAACGGACCGGGAAAGTGCGACGACGGACATTGCTACAACTACTATTATGCCTTTGCTAATGATACTGAAACATGCGAAGGTATGACATCAGACATGATACATTTCGCATGTTGCAATCAATATTTTGGAGTGGAGGTTCCAAATAAATCCGTTTGAATCCATATAAATAATTGCATTATCACAGTTGGTATATAGTTAGATGACGCCATCCTGGCGTTATCAGTCAGAGGTGGCGTTGAGATTGACATATTTATGTTTAATGGTGGCTAATAAAGGTTCTTTTACATTGATGCTATCGGCAAGAAAGGTTCCTGAATATTTATATGTATTATTTACTTCTGTGTTTTAATACAAAACTTTTTAGACGGCCTTCCTCCTACCTGAGAGAACTGAGTGGTATTTAATTCTCCAGATGGCGCCATGGTAAACTAGTGGTTGGTTTTTCCATGGCGGTATCAGCTAGTTTGTATTATAATTTTTTTTATTTATATGTAAGCACAATGACTAATTAAAATCTTAACTTTGAACAAGATTGGATGATTGACGAAGAAGAAGACATTTATTTGTTTCACTCCAAATAATCAATACAGCATAACATTGTTTTAAATCAATTACATTTTGACGACATTAAATTACAATCACGACGAAATAGTACACAAAACATCCATACGTTTGACTAAGTTGGTTATTACATTGTCCGCTGAAGCTTATATAATAATAATGATAATGAGACGAAGAAAAAGAAGACGAAGAAGAAAACGAAATTTCAGGATTCTTAGCTCAGAGTCGCGAAATACAAGAATTATTAGGCAAAATCGTTAACAGAGACCAGCAAGAGTCATGATTAGAGCAAGGGACCGCCGAATGTTAGAATGGGAATGTGATTTCAACAAAAAAGTCATGTTTTTTTTTTACGAAAGGTAGCTTTAGTTTCACATGATCTTGCAGTGATAGGGAGCAGATTCCAAATTTAGGTGCAGCTGCAGAAAAAAGCACTTTTGGAAATGTTAAGTTTGGTTTTAGGAACAAAACGCTGTTGTGAAAGAAACGATTTCAAATTCATGGGGATATCGGAAAAATAAAAGAGACTAATCAAATAGGATACTGTTGTGGAAAAATGGCAGGGTATGCGATAGTGGCTAATTTAGATTACATTTGTTTCTCGTTGACAACTACATGTACTTTGTCTTCTGGTGTTGGTTTCAGCGTGCGCTGCCCTCTGTCACAAGTGCGCGACAGAAGGACCAGGCAAATGTGACACCGGAGAATGTTATGGAGGTTACTTCATCGTCCACAGCAACCAAACATGCGCCCGTAAGGAATAAGACTGAAATAAGAAATATTTACACGTAGCGCTGATGGTTGCAAGTAGGGCAGGAGTTAATACGATTCTACTGAACAATCACAGCAATGCGCGACGTAGGCTTCCCCTTTGGGTTAACTTGAAACAACATTATATTTATGATGCTAATAAAATAATTTAGCAATACCTTATTATTATTAATATAGTTATTAACATTGCAAATCGTATTTTTTTTTTAAATAATTTTAATTGCATTGTTTTTTATTCTGGTTAAACCAGATGATTTCCTAGTTATTAGTAGATAAAGTTGTATTGACTGACATATTCCCGTGTTTAGACTGCGCCGACAACTGTTACGACTGCTCAGTAAACGGAGGTGGAAAGTGCGACTACGGACGTTGCCACGATAGATACACAATTGATAACAGCACTGAAACGTGTCAAGGTAAATATAAATCCCATTTGTTCCACATGTCCCATATGTAGAAATGTTTAATATACATTTTTGCTACACTTGTTTTTCGGAAATCAACAAACCTATGCATTTGTATCAACAAGAAAAGCTGATTAATTTTGTTCATAAGCTAATATCCACCGTGTCATAAATGATCGTTACTCTAGCATTCACGCTCACCGAGTCATACATGCACGTTTAATATAACATTATATTTTGGAAAAGAATGCTACCTTTTATATGATAATATATATATATATATAATTATATATATATATGTGTGTGTGTATATATATATATTAGTTGAATTTGAATGGGGTATGATGAGAGACAATTGGTTTAGCTTTACCATGAAAAAGTATATTACTGATTTCAACGTGTGCCCCTAACTGTAATGATTGCACGGAAAGAGGTTTCGGGAAATGTGACGACGGCAAATGTTTCGACAGATACGGCATCTACTTCAACAACGAAACTTGCGGAGGTTGGTGATTGGTAATATGTAAATTAACAATTGTTTATAAAACATGCCCGGTAAATAGAAGCTAGATTAGAAAACAATTATTGTCCTTGTGGAACGTTTATTGTAACATGACATTTTGAAAAAGAATATTACACTTTATATGATGATATATATATATATATACATATATATATATTACTTTAATTTGAAAGTGGTCTGATGAGAGAAAATTGGTTTAGTTCTACCATGAAAGAGTATGTATGTTATTGATTTCAGCGTGTGCCCCTAACTGTAATAATTGCACGGAAAGAGGTGCCGGGAAATGTGACGACGGCAAATGTTTCTACAAATACGGCATCTACTTCAACAACGAAACATGCGGAGGTTGGTAATTGTTAATATATATATATATATATCAATGCAAATGTAGAGTAAGTGGTTTTGGTTTTGCTAGGTTTTGGTTTTGTAGCTAGCACTTAGGCTGGAGTGGCAATTGTTTTCCTAAACATATACAAACGTGTATTCGATTCTTCAGAATGGAACCATTTGTGCTTTTGGCATACGTCACCTTAAATATTTAATTAAGAGTGTTTTAATTAAACCCGGCTTGTAAATATCAACGAAATCATTCTTGCGCAATTTAGTTTGCCACAGCAGGGACATATTAAGGGAATATTATGTATATATATATATATATATGCCAAACAATGAATGGTTTGGAAAAGTGTGACGATGACACTTGCTACAGCAGACATGTGTTTCTCAGTGACACCGAGACATGCGAAGGTTTGACATTAGTATCTATATATTGGAGTCGTATAAGTGTATCTTATTCGAGACGCCCAGGTCCATAGAATTGAGTGGTAATCAATTCTCCAGATGGCGCCACCGTAAGCGCGTGTTTGGTTGCTCCAAGAGTGGCTGTAACCTCGTCTGTGTTAGTACAGTTGTTATTTACACATAGATACATTGATGATTTAAAACGAAACTTTGAAAACGATTGCCTAAGCAATAACCAATAGACCGTAACTTTGTTTAAAATCAACAACATTTGGACATATTGTCTACATTAAACTACACTATAAAGACACACGAAACGTTTCAATTAATCGGACGACGTTTTAATTCTAAATGCGGCCAGTGCTGCTACAGCTGCAACACGACCGGTCTGGGAAAGTGCGACGAAGGAATTTGCTACGACTACTTTTGTGCCTTTGTCAATGATACTCAAATATGCGAAGATGTGACATCATATATGCTACATTACGCGTGTTGCAATCAGTATTTTGGAGTGGAGGTTCTGAATAAATCCGTTTGAATCCGTATAAATAGTTGCATTGGTAAACCGATCTACACGGCATTCGATTTGCTAACAAGTAAACCTACATCAGGCCTACAAGAAAATGTATACTATATTTCGAATTTTATAACTGAGTGAAATCCATGTAAATGGGACACGGCTATGTTTATCCCCAAAACAACGAATTCCATTTTGTAGACAGAACATCCGTAGAATAAAGTGAAATTAGTAGTAGCATTGGTACAGTTGGTATATAGTTAGACTCGATAACTCCATTCTGGCGTTATCAGTCAGGGGTGGCGTTGAGATTGACATATTTATGTTTAATGGTGGCTAATAAAGGTTCTTTTACATTGATGCTATCGGCAAGAAAGGTTCCTGAATATTTATATGTATTATTTACTTCTGTGTTTTAATACAAAACTTTTTAGACGGCCTTCCTCCTACCTGAGAGAACTGAGTGGTATTTAATTCTCCAGATGGCGCCATGGTAAACTAGTGGTTGGTTTTTCCATGGCGGTATCAGCTAGTTTGTATTATAATTTTTTTTATTTATATGTAAGCACAATGACTAATTAAAATCTTAACTTTGAACAAGATTGGATGATTGACGAAGAAGAAGACATTTATTTGTTTCACTCCAAATAATCAATACAGCATAACATTGTTTTAAATCAATTACATTTTGACGACATTAAATTACAATCACGACGAAATAGTACACAAAACATCCATACGTTTGACTAAGTTGGTTATTACATTGTCCGCTGAAGCTTATATAATAATAATGATAATGAGACGAAGAAAAAGAAGACGAAGAAGAAAACGAAATTTCAGGATTCTTAGCTCAGAGTCGCGAAATACAAGAATTATTAGGCAAAATCGTTAACAGAGACCAGCAAGAGTCATGATTAGAGCAAGGGACCGCCGAATGTTAGAATGGGAATGTGATTTCAACAAAAAAGTCATGTTTTTTTTTTACGAAAGGTAGCTTTAGTTTCACATGATCTTGCAGTGATAGGGAGCAGATTCCAAATTTAGGTGCAGCTGCAGAAAAAAGCACTTTTGGAAATGTTAAGTTTGGTTTTAGGAACAAAACGCTGTTGTGAAAGAAACGATTTCAAATTCATGGGGATATCGGAAAAATAAAAGAGACTAATCAAATAGGATACTGTTGTGGAAAAATGGCAGGGTATGCGATAGTGGCTAATTTAGATTACATTTGTTTCTCGTTGACAACTACATGTACTTTGTCTTCTGGTGTTGGTTTCAGCGTGCGCTGCCCTCTGTCACAAGTGCGCGACAGAAGGACCAGGCAAATGTGACACCGGAGAATGTTATGGAGGTTACTTCATCGTCCACAGCAACCAAACATGCGCCCGTAAGGAATAAGACTGAAATAAGAAATATTTACACGTAGCGCTGATGGTTGCAAGTAGGGCAGGAGTTAATACGATTCTACTGAACAATCACAGCAATGCGCGACGTAGGCTTCCCCTTTGGGTTAACTTGAAACAACATTATATTTATGATGCTAATAAAATAATTTAGCAATACCTTATTATTATTAATATAGTTATTAACATTGCAAATCGTATTTTTTTTTTAAATAATTTTAATTGCATTGTTTTTTATTCTGGTTAAACCAGATGATTTCCTAGTTATTAGTAGATAAAGTTGTATTGACTGACATATTCCCGTGTTTAGACTGCGCCGACAACTGTTACGACTGCTCAGTAAACGGAGGTGGAAAGTGCGACTACGGACGTTGCCACGATAGATACACAATTGATAACAGCACTGAAACGTGTCAAGGTAAATATAAATCCCATTTGTTCCACATGTCCCATATGTAGAAATGTTTAATATACATTTTTGCTACACTTGTTTTTCGGAAATCAACAAACCTATGCATTTGTATCAACAAGAAAAGCTGATTAATTTTGTTCATAAGCTAATATCCACCGTGTCATAAATGATCGTTACTCTAGCATTCACGCTCACCGAGTCATACATGCACGTTTAATATAACATTATATTTTGGAAAAGAATGCTACCTTTTATATGATAATATATATATATATATAATTATATATATATATGTGTGTGTGTATATATATATATTAGTTGAATTTGAATGGGGTATGATGAGAGACAATTGGTTTAGCTTTACCATGAAAAAGTATATTACTGATTTCAACGTGTGCCCCTAACTGTAATGATTGCACGGAAAGAGGTTTCGGGAAATGTGACGACGGCAAATGTTTCGACAGATACGGCATCTACTTCAACAACGAAACTTGCGGAGGTTGGTGATTGGTAATATGTAAATTAACAATTGTTTATAAAACATGCCCGGTAAATAGAAGCTAGATTAGAAAACAATTATTGTCCTTGTGGAACGTTTATTGTAACATGACATTTTGAAAAAGAATATTACACTTTATATGATGATATATATATATATATACATATATATATATTACTTTAATTTGAAAGTGGTCTGATGAGAGAAAATTGGTTTAGTTCTACCATGAAAGAGTATGTATGTTATTGATTTCAGCGTGTGCCCCTAACTGTAATAATTGCACGGAAAGAGGTGCCGGGAAATGTGACGACGGCAAATGTTTCTACAAATACGGCATCTACTTCAACAACGAAACATGCGGAGGTTGGTAATTGTTAATATATATATATATATATCAATGCAAATGTAGAGTAAGTGGTTTTGGTTTTGCTAGGTTTTGGTTTTGTAGCTAGCACTTAGGCTGGAGTGGCAATTGTTTTCCTAAACATATACAAACGTGTATTCGATTCTTCAGAATGGAACCATTTGTGCTTTTGGCATACGTCACCTTAAATATTTAATTAAGAGTGTTTTAATTAAACCCGGCTTGTAAATATCAACGAAATCATTCTTGCGCAATTTAGTTTGCCACAGCAGGGACATATTAAGGGAATATTATGTATATATATATATATATATGCCAAACAATGAATGGTTTGGAAAAGTGTGACGATGACACTTGCTACAGCAGACATGTGTTTCTCAGTGACACCGAGACATGCGAAGGTTTGACATTAGTATCTATATATTGGAGTCGTATAAGTGTATCTTATTCGAGACGCCCAGGTCCATAGAATTGAGTGGTAATCAATTCTCCAGATGGCGCCACCGTAAGCGCGTGTTTGGTTGCTCCAAGAGTGGCTGTAACCTCGTCTGTGTTAGTACAGTTGTTATTTACACATAGATACATTGATGATTTAAAACGAAACTTTGAAAACGATTGCCTAAGCAATAACCAATAGACCGTAACTTTGTTTAAAATCAACAACATTTGGACATATTGTCTACATTAAACTACACTATAAAGACACACGAAACGTTTCAATTAATCGGACGACGTTTTAATTCTAAATGCGGCCAGTGCTGCTACAGCTGCAACACGACCGGTCTGGGAAAGTGCGACGAAGGAATTTGCTACGACTACTTTTGTGCCTTTGTCAATGATACTCAAATATGCGAAGATGTGACATCATATATGCTACATTACGCGTGTTGCAATCAGTATTTTGGAGTGGAGGTTCTGAATAAATCCGTTTGAATCCGTATAAATAGTTGCATTGGTAAACCGATCTACACGGCATTCGATTTGCTAACAAGTAAACCTACATCAGGCCTACAAGAAAATGTATACTATATTTCGAATTTTATAACTGAGTGAAATCCATGTAAATGGGACACGGCTATGTTTATCCCCAAAACAACGAATTCCATTTTGTAGACAGAACATCCGTAGAATAAAGTGAAATTAGTAGTAGCATTGGTACAGTTGGTATATAGTTAGACTCGATAACTCCATTCTGGCGTTATCAGTCAGGGGTGGCGTTGAGAGTGACATATTTATGTTTAATGGTGGCTAATAATGGTGCTTTTAAATTGATGCTATCGGCAAGAAAGGTTCCTGAATATTTATATGTATTATTTACTTGTGTATATACGATGCTTTCTAGACGGCCTTCCTTCTACCTAAGAGAATTGAGTGGTAAACTAGTGGTTGGTTTCTGCATGTTGTTATTTATATGTAAGCACAATGACAATTTAAAATCTAAACTTTGAACACGATTGGATGATTGAAGAAGAAGAAGAAGTTGATTTGATTCACGCCAAATAATCAATACACCATAACATTGTTTTAAATAAACCACATTTTGACGACATTAAATTACAATCACGACGAAATAGTACACAAAACATTCATACGTTTGATTAAGTTGGTTATTACCTTGTCCGCTGAAGCTTATATAAAATAATAATGATAATGAGACGAAGAAAAAGAAGACGAAGTAGAAGAAAAAAACGAAATTTCAGGATTCTTAGCTCAGAGTCGCGAAATACAAGAATTATTGGGCAAAGTCGTTAACAGAGACAAGCAAGAGTCATCATTAGACCAAGGGACCGCCGGATGTTAGGATGAGAATGTGATTTCAACTAAATAAGTCATGTTTTGTTTACGAAAGGTAGCTTTAGTTTCACATGATCTTACAGTGATAGAGAGCCGATTCCAAATTTAGGTGCAGCTGCAGAAAAAAGCACGTTAGGCAATGTTTAGTGTGGTTTTAGGAACAAAACGCTGTTCTGAAAGAAACGATTTGAAATTCATGGGGATATCGGAAAAATAAAGAGACTAATCAAATAGGATAGTTGTGGAGAAATGGCAGGGTATGCGATAGTGGCTAATTTAGATTACATTTGTTTCTCGTTGACAACTACATGTACTTTGTCTTCTGGTGTTGGTTTCAGCGTGTGACGCCAACTGTTACCAGTGCACGACAGAAGGACCAGGCAAATGTGACACCGGAGAATGTTATGGAGGTTACTTCATCGTCCACAGCAACCAAACATGCGCCCGTAAGGAATAAGACTGAAATAAGAAATATTGTACACGTAGCGCTGATGGTTGCAAGAAGGGCAGGAGTTAATACGATTCTACTGAACAATCACAGCAATGCGCGACGTAGGCTTCCCCTTAGGGTTAACTTGAAACAAAATTATATTTATTATGCTAATAAAATAATTTAGCAATACCTTATTATTATTAATATAGTTATTAACATTGCAAATCGTATTTTTGTTATAAAATTAATAATTTTAATTGTATAGTTTTTTATTCTGGTTAAACCAGATGATTTCCTAGTTATTAGTAGATAAAGTTGCATTGACTGACATATTCCCGTGTTTAGACTGCGCCGACAACTGTTACGACTGCTCAGTAAACGGAGGTGGAAAGTGCGACTACGGACGTTGCCACGATAGATACGCAATTGATAACAGCACTGAAACGTGTCAAGGTAAATATAAATCCCATTTGTTTCACATGTCCCATTTGTAGAAATGCTTAGTGTACATTTTTGCTACACTTGTTTTTCGGAAATCAACAAACCTATGCATTTGTAACAACAAGAAAAGCTGATTAATTTTGTTCATAAGCTAATATCCACCGTGTCATAAATGCACGTGAAATAGAACATCGAAGTATAATTCGGATGACTTGCAGCAACATACAGACATTTCACCGTTAAAAAAACTAGTTTACAATGAGATGAGATCGTTACTCTAGCATTCACGCTCACCGTGTCATACATGCACGTTTAATATAACATTATATTTTGGAAAAGAATGCTACCTTTTATATGATAATATATATATATATATAATTATATATATGTGTGTATATATATATATATTAGTTGAATTTGAATGTGGTATGATGAGAGACAATTGGTTTAGCTTTACCATGAAAAAGTATATTACTGATTTCAACGTGTGCCCCTAACTGTAATGATTGCACGGAAAGAGGTGCCGGGAAATGTGACGACGGCAAATGTTTCGACAGATACGGCATCTACTTCAACAACGAAACTTGCGGAGGTTGGTGATTGGTAATATGTAAATTAACAATTGTTTATAAAACATGCCCGGTAAATAGAAGCTAGATTAGAAAACAATTATTGTCCTCTTGTGGAACGTTTATTGTAACATGACATTTTGAAAAAGAATATTACCCTTTATATGATGATATATATATATACATATATATATATATATATTACTTTAATTTGAAAGTGGTCTGATGAGAGAAAATTGGTTTAGCTCTACCATGAAAGAGTATGTATGTTATTGATTTCAGCGTGTGCCCCTAACTGTAATAATTGCACGGAAAGAGGTGCCGGGAAATGTGACGACGGCAAATGTTTCTACAAATACGGCATCTATTTCAACAACGAAACATGCGGAGGTTGGTAATTGTTAATATATATATATATATATATATATATATATATCAATGCAAATGTAGAGTAAGTGGTTTTGGTTTTGCTAGGTTTTGGTTTTGTAGAAAGTACTTAGGCTGGAGTGGCAATTGTTTTCCTAAACATATACAAACCTGTATTCGATTCTTCAGAATGGAACCATTTGTGCTTTTGGCATGCGTCACCTTAAATATTTAATTAAGAGTGTTTTAATTAAACCCAGCTTGTAAATATCAACGAAATCATTCTTGCGCAGTTTAGTTTGCCACTGCAGGGACATATTAAGGGAATATTATGTATATATATATATATATATATATATATATATATGCATGCCAAACAATGAATGGTTTGGAAAAGTGTGACGATGACACTTGCTACAGCAGACATGTGTTTCTCAGTGACACCGAGACATGCGAAGGTTTGACATTAGTATCTATATATTGGAGACGTATAAGTGTATCTTATTCGAGAGGCCCAGGTCCATAGAATTGAGTGATAATCAATTCTCCAGATGGCGCCAAGGTAAGCGCTTGTTTGGTTTCTCCAAGAGTGGCTGTAACCTCGTCTGTGTTATTACAGTTGTTATTTACACGTAGATACATTGATGATTTAAAACGAAACTTTGAAAACGATTGCCTAAGCAATAACCAATAGACCGTAACTTTGTTTAAAATCAACAACATTTGGACATATTGTCTACATTAAACTACACTATAAAGACACACGAAACGTTTCAATTAATCGGACGACGTTTTAATTCTAAATGCGGCCAGTGCTGCTACAGCTGCAACACGACCGGTCTGGGAAAGTGCGACGAAGGAATTTGCTACGACTACTTTTGTGCCTTTGCCAATGATACTCAAACATGCGAAGATATGACATCATATATGCTACATTATGCGTGTTGCAATCAGTATTTTGGAGTGGAGGTTCTGAATAAATCCGTTTGAATCCGTATAAATAGTTGCATTGGTAAACCGATCTACACGGCATTCGATTTGCTAACAAGTAAACCTACATCAGGCCTACAAGAAAGTGTATACTATATCTCACCAAAACAACGAATTCCATTTTGTAGACAGAACATCCGTAGAATGAAGTGAAATTAGTAGTAGCATTGGTTCAGTTGGTATATAGTTAGACTCGATAACTCCATTCTGGCGTTATCAGTCAGGGGTGGCGTTGAGAGTGACATATTTATGTTTAATGGTGGCTAATAATGGTGCTTTTAAATTGATGCTATCGGCAAGAAAGGTTCCTGAATATTTATATGTATTATTTACTTGTGTATATACGATGCTTTCTAGACGGCCTTCCTTCTACCTAAGAGAATTGAGTGGTAAACTAGTGGTTGGTTTCTGCATGTTGTTATTTATATGTAAGCACAATGACAATTTAAAATCTAAACTTTGAACACGATTGGATGATTGAAGAAGAAGAAGAAGTTGATTTGTTTCACGCCAAATAATCAATACACCATAAAATTGTTTTAAATAAACCACATTTTGACGACATTAAATTACAATCACGACGAAATAGTACACAAAACATTCATACGTTTGATTAAGTTGGTTATTACCTTGTCCGCTGAAGCTTATATAAAATAATAATGATAATGAGACGAAGAAAAAGAAGACGAAGTAGAAGAAAAAAACGAAATTTCAGGATTCTTAGCTCAGAGTCGCGAAATACAAGAATTATTGGGCAAAGTCGTTAACAGAGACAAGCAAGAGTCATCATTAGACCAAGGGACCGCCAGATGTTAGGATGGGAATGTGATTTCAACTAAATAAGTCATGTTTTGTTTACGAAAGGTAGCTTTAGTTTCACATGATCTTACAGTGATAGAGAGCCGATTCCAAATTTAGGTGCAGCTGCAGAAAAAAGCACGTTAGGCAATGTTTAGTGTAGTTTTAGGAACAAAACGCTGTTCTGAAAGAAGCGATTTGAAATTCATGGGGATATCGGAAAAATAAAGAGACTAATCAAATAGGATAGTTGTGGAGAAATGGCAGGGTATGCGATAGTGGCTAATTTAGATTACATTTGTTTCTCGTTGACAACTACATGTACTTTGTCTTCTGGTGTTGGTTTCAGCGTGCGACGCCAACTGTTACCAGTGCACGACAGAAGGACCAGGCAAATGTGAAACCGGAGAATGTTATGGAGGTTACTTCATCGTCCACAGCAACCAAACATGCGCCCGTAAGGAATAAGACTGAAATAAGAAATATTTTACACGTAGCGCTGATGGTTGCAAGAAGGGCAGGAGTTAATACGATTCTACTGAACAATCACAGCAATGCGCGACGTAGGCTTCCCCTTAGGGTTAACTTGAAACAACATTATATTTATTATGCTAATAAAATAATTTAGCAATACCTTATTATTATTAATATAGTTATTAACATTGCAAATCGTATTTTTGTTATAAAATTAATAATTTTAATTGTATAGTTTTGTATTCTGGTTAAACCAGATGATTTCCTAGTTATTAGTAGATAAAGTTGCATTGACTGACATATTCCCGTGTTTAGACTGCGCCGACAACTGTTACGACTGCTCAGTAAACGGAGGTGGAAAGTGCGACTACGGACGTTGCCACGATAGATACGCAATTGATAACAGCACTGAAACGTGTCAAGGTAAATATAAATCCCATTTGTTTCACATGTCCCATTTGTAGAAATGCTTAGTGTACATTTTTGCTACACTTGTTTTTCGGAAATCAACAAACCTATGCATTTGTAACAACAAGAAAAGCTGATTAATTTTGTTCATAAGCTAATATCCACCGTGTCATAAATGCACGTGAAATAGAACATCGAAGTATAATTCGGATGACTTGCGGCAACATACAGACATTTCACCGTTAAAAAAACTAGTTTACAATGAGCTGATATCGTTACTCTAGCATTCACGCTCACCGTGTCATACATGCACGTTTAATATAACATTATATTTTGGAAAAGAATGCTACCTTTTATATGATAATATATATATATATATATAATTATATATATGTGTGTATATATATATATATATTAGTTGAATTTGAATGTGGTATGATGAGAGACAATTGGTTTAGCTTTACCATGAAAAAGTATATTACTGATTTCAACGTGTGCCCCTAACTGTAATGATTGCACGGAAAGAGGTGCCGGGAAATGTGACGACGGCAAATGTTTCGACAGATACGGCATCTACTTCAACAACGAAACTTGCGGAGGTTGGTGATTGGTGATATGTAAATTAACAATTGTTTATAAAACATGCCCGGTAAATAGAAGCTAGATTAGAAAACAATTATTGTCCTCTTGTGGAACGTTTATTGTAACATGACATTTTGAAAAAGAATATTACCCTTTATATGATGATATATATATATACATATATATATATATATTACTTTAATTTGAAAGTGGTCTGATGAGAGAAAATTGGTTTAGCTCTACCATGAAAGAGTATGTATGTTATTGATTTCAGCGTGTGCCCCTAACTGTAATAATTGCACGGAAAGAGGTGCCGGGAAATGTGACGACGGCAAATGTTTCTACAAATACGGCATCTACTTCAACAACGAAACATGCGGAGGTTGGTAATTGTTATATATATATATATATATATATATATATATATATATATATATATATATATATATATATATATCAATGCAAATGTAGAGTAAGTGGTTTTGGTTTTGCTAGGTTTTGGTTTTGTAGAAAGTACTTAGGCTGGAGTGGCAATTGTTTTCCTAAACATATACAAACCTGTATTCGATTCTTCAGAATGGAACCATTTGTTCTTTTGGCATGCGTCACCTTAAATATTTAATTAAGAGTGTTTTAATTAAACCCAGCTTGTAAATATCAACGAAATCATTCTTGCGCAGTTTAGTTTGCCACTGCAGGGACATATTAAGGGAAAATGTTGTATATATATATATATATATATATATATATATATATGCCAAACAATGAATGGTTTGGAAAAGTGTGACGATGACACTTGCTACAGCAGACATGTGTTTCTCAGTGACACCGAGACATGCGAAGGTTTGACATTAGTATCTATATATTGGAGACGTATAAGTGTATCTTATTCGAGAGGCCCAGGTCCATTGAATTGAGTGATAATCAATTCTCCAGATGGCGCCAAGGTAAGCGCTTGTTTGGTTTCTCCAAGAGTGGCTGTAACCTCGTCTGTGTTATTACAGTTGTTATTTACACGTAGATACATTGATGATTTAAAACGAAACTTTGAAAACGATTGCCTAAGCATTAACCAATAGACCGTAACTTTGTTTAAAATCAATCAACAACATTTGGACATATTGTCTACATTAAACTACACTATAAAGACACACGAAACGTTTCTATTAATCGGACGACGTTTTAATTCTAAATGCGGCCAGTGCTGCTACAGCTGCAACACGACCGGTCTGGGAAAGTGCGACGAAGGAATTTGCTACGACTACTTTTGTGCCTTTGCCAATGATACTCAAACATGCGAAGACATGACATATATGCTACATTATGCGTGTTGCAATCAGTATTTTGGAGTGGAGGTTCTGAATAAATCCATTTGAAACCGTATAAATAGTTGCATTGGTAAACCGATCTACACGGCATTCGATTTGCTAACAAGTAAACCTACATCAGACCTACCAGAAAATGTATACTATATTTCGAATTTTATAAATGAGTGAAATCCATGTATATGGGACACGGCTATGTTTCTCCCCAAAACAACGAATTCCATTTTGTAGACAGAACATTCGTAGAATGAAGTGAAATTAGTAGTAGCATTGGTACAGTTGGTATATATTTAGACTCGATAACTCCATTCTGGCGTTATCAGTCAGGGGTGGCGTTGAGAGTGATATATTTATGTTTAATGGTGGCTAATAATGGTGCTTTTAAATTGATGCTATCGGCAAGAAAGGTTCCTGAATATTTATATGTATTATTTACTTGTGAGTATACAATGCTTTCTAGACGGCCTTCTTTCTACCTAAGAGAATTGAGTGGTAAACTAGTGGTTGGTTTCTGCATGTTGTTATTTATATGTAAGCACAATGACAATTTAAAATCTTAACTTTGAACACGATTGGATGATTGAAGAAGAAGAAGAAGTGTATTTGATTCACGCCAAATAACCAATGCACCATAAAATTGTTTTAAATAAACCACATTTTGACGACATTAAATTACAATCACGACGAAATAGTACACAAAACATCCATACGTTTGACTAAGTTGGTTATTACATTGTCCGCTGAAGCTTATATAATAATAATAATAATGATAATGAGACGAAGAAAAAGAAGACGAAGTAGAAGAAAAAAAACGAAATTTCAGGATTCTTAGCTCAGAGTCGCGAAATACAAGAATTATTGGGCAAAGTCATTAACAGAGACAAGCAAGAGTCATGATTAGAGAAGGGGACCGCCGAATGTTAGGATGGGAATGTGATTTCAACTAAAAAAGTCATGTTTTTTTTTACGAAAGGTAGCTTTAGTTTCACATGATCTTGCAGTGATAGAGAGCAGATTCCAAATTTAGATGCAGCTGCAGAAATAAGTACGTATGGCAATGTTAAGTTTGGTTTTAGGAACAAAACGCTGTTTTGAAAGAAACGATTTGAAAATTCATGGGGATATCGGAAAAATAAAAGAGACTAATCAAATAGGATAGCTGTTGTGGAGAAATGGCAGGGTATGCGATAGTGGCTAATTTAGATTACATTGGTTTCTCGTTGACAACTACATGTACTTTGTCTTCTGGTGTTGGTTTCAGCGTGCGACGCCAACTGTTACCAGTGCACGACAGAAGGACCAGGCAAATGTGACACCGGATATTGTGATGGAGGTTACTTCATCGTCCACAGTAACCAAACATGCGCCCGTAAGGAATAAGACTGAAATAAGAAATATTTTATACGTAGCGCTGATGGTTGCAAGAAGGGCAGGACTTAATACGATTCTACTGAACAATCACAACAATGCGCGACATAGGCTTCCCCTTTGGATTAACTTGAAACAACATTATATTTATGATGCTAATAAAATAATTTAGCAATACCTCATTATTATCAATATAGTTATTAACATTGCAAATCGTATTTTTGTTATAAAATTAATAATTTTAATTGCATTGTTTTTTATTCTGGTTAAACCAGATGATTTCCTAGTTATTAATAGATAACGTTGCTTTGACTAACATATTCCCGTGTTTAGACTGCGCCGACAACTGTTACGACTGCTCAATAAACGGAGGTGGAAAGTGCGACTACGGACGTTGCCACGATAGATACGCAATTGATAACAGCACTGAAACGTGTCAAGGTAAATATAAATCCCATTTGTTCCACATGTCCCATTTGTAGAAATGCTTAGTATACATTTTTACTACACTTGTTTTTCGGAAATCAACAAACCTATGCATTTGTATCAACAAGAAAAGCTGATTAATTTTGTTCATAAGCTAATATCCACCGTGTCATAAATGCACGTGAAATAGAACATCGAAGTATAATTCGGATGACTTGCAGCAACATACAGACATTTCACTGTTAAAAAAACTAGTTTACAATGAGCTGAGATCGTTACTCTAGCATTCACGCTCACCGTGTCATACATGCACGTTTAATATAATATTATATTTTGGAAAAGAATGCTACCTTTTATATGATATTATATATATATATAATTATATATATATATATGTGTATATATATATATATATATATTAGTTGAATTTGAATGTGGTATGATGAGAGACAATTGGTTTAGCTTTACCATGAAAAAGTATATTACTGATTTCAACGTGTGCCCCTAACTGTAATGATTGCACGGAAAGAGGTGCCGGGAAATGTGACGACGGCAAATGTTTCGACAGATACGGCATCTACTTCAACAACGAAACTTGCGGAGGTTGGTGATTGGTAATATGTAAATTAACAATTGTTTATAAAACATGCCCGGTAAATAGAAGCTAGATTAGAAAACAATTATTGTCCTCTTGTGGAACGTTTATTGTAACATGACATTTTGAAAAAGAATATTACCCTTTATATGATGATATATATATATACATATATATATATATATATTACTTTAATTTGAAAGTGGTCTGATGAGAGAAAATTGGTTTAGCTCTACCATGAAAGAGTATGTATGTTATTGATTTCAGCGTGTGCCCCTAACTGTAATAATTGCACGGAAAGAGGTGCCGGGAAATGTGACGACGGCAAATGTTTCTACAAATACGGCATCTACTTCAACAACGAAACATGCGGAGGTTGGTAATTGTTAATATATATATATATATATATATATATATATATATATATATATATATATATATATCAATGCAAATGTAGAGTAAGTGGTTTTGGTTTTGCTAGGTTTTGGTTTTGTAGAAAGTACTTAGGCTGGAGTGGCAATTGTTTTCCTAAACATATACAAACCTGTATTCGATTCTTCAGAATGGAACCATTTGTTCTTTTGGCATGCGTCACCTTAAATATTTAATTAAGAGTGTTTTAATTAAACCCAGCTTGTAAATATCAACGAAATCATTTTTGCGCAGTTTAGTTTGCCACTGCAGGGACATATTAAGGGAAAATTTTGTATATATATATATATATGCCAAACAATGAATGGTTTGGAAAAGTGTGACGATGACACTTGCTACAGCAGACATGTGTTTCTCAGTGACACCGAGACATGCGAAGGTTTGACATTAGTATCTATATATTGGAGACGTATAAGTGTATCTTATTCGAGAGGCCCAGGTCCATTGAATTGAGTGATAATCAATTCTCCAGATGGCGCCAAGGTAAGCGCTTGTTTGGTTTCTCCAAGAGTGGCTGTAACCTCGTCTGTGTTATTACAGTTGTTATTTACACGTAGATACATTGATGATTTAAAACGAAACTTTGAAAACGATTGCCTAAGCATTAACCAATAGACCGTAACTTTGTTTAAAATCAACAACATTTGGACATATTGTCTACATTAAACTACACTATAAAGACACACGAAACGTTTCTATTAATCGGACGACGTTTTAATTCTAAATGCGGCCAGTGCTGCTACAGCTGCAACACGACCGGTCTGGGAAAGTGCGACGAAGGAATTTGCTACGACTACTTTTGTGCCTTTGCCAATGATACTCAAACATGCGAAGACATGACATATATGCTACATTATGCGTGTTGCAATCAGTATTTTGGAGTGGAGGTTCTGAATAAATCCATTTGATACCGTATAAATAGTTGCATTGGTAAACCGATCTACACGGCATTCGATTTGCTAACAAGTAAACCTACATCAGACCTACCAGAAAATGTATACTATATTTCGAATTTTATAACTGAGTGAAATCCATGTATATGGGACACGGCTATGTTTCTCCCCAAAACAACGAATTCCATTTTGTAGACAGAACATTCGTAGAATGAAGTGAAATTAGTAGTAGCATTGGTACAGTTGGTATATATTTAGACTCGATAACTCCATTCTGGCGTTATCAGTCAGGGGTGGCGTTGAGAGTGATATATTTATGTTTAATGGTGGCTAATAATGGTGCTTTTAAATTGATGCTATCGGCAAGAAAGGTTCCTGAATATTTATATGTATTATTTACTTGTGAGTATACAATGCTTTCTAGACGGCCTTCTTTCTACCTAAGAGAATTGAGTGGTAAACTAGTGGTTGGTTTCTGCATGTTGTTATTTATATGTAAGCACAATGACAATTTAAAATCTTAACTTTGAACACGATTGGATGATTGAAGAAGAAGAAGAAGTGTATTTGATTCACGCCAAATAACCAATGCACCATAAAATTGTTTTAAATAAACCACATTTTGACGACATTAAATTACAATCACGACGAAATAGTACACAAAACATCCATACGTTTGACTAAGTTGGTTATTACATTGTCCGCTGAAGCTTATATAATAATAATAATAATGATAATGAGACGAAGAAAAAGAAGACGAAGTAGAAGAAAAAAACGAAATTTCAGGATTCTTAGCTCAGAGTCGCGAAATACAAGAATTATTGGGCAAAGTCATTAACAGAGACAAGCAAGAGTCATGATTAGAGAAGGGGACCGCCGAATGTTAGGATGGGAATGTGATTTCAACTAAAAAAGTCATGTTTTTTTTTACGAAAGGTAGCTTTAGTTTCACATGATCTTGCAGTGATAGAGAGCAGATTCCAAATTTAGATGCAGCTGCAGAAATAAGTACGTATGGCAATGTTAAGTTTGGTTTTAGGAACAAAACGCTGTTTTGAAAGAAACGATTTGAAAATTCATGGGGATATCGGAAAAATAAAAGAGACTAATCAAATAGGATAGCTGTTGTGGAGAAATGGCAGGGTATGCGATAGTGGCTAATTTAGATTACATTGGTTTCTCGTTGACAACTACATGTACTTTGTCTTCTGGTGTTGGTTTCAGCGTGCGACGCCAACTGTTACCAGTGCACGACAGAAGGACCAGGCAAATGTGACACCGGATATTGTGATGGAGGTTACTTCATCGTCCACAGTAACCAAACATGCGCCCGTAAGGAATAAGACTGAAATAAGAAATATTTTATACGTAGCGCTGATGGTTGCAAGAAGAGCAGGAGTTAATACGATTCTACTGAACAATCACAGCAATGCGCGGCGTAGGCTTCCCCTTTGGGTTAACTTGAAACAACATTATTTTTATGATGCTAATAAAATAATTTAGCAATACCTCATTTTTATTAATATATTTATTAACATTGCAAATCGTATTTTTGTTATAAAATTAATAATTTTAATTGCATTGTTTCTTATTCTGGTTAAACCAGATGATTTCCTAGTTATTAGTAGATAAATTTGCATTGACTGACATATTCCCGTGTTTAGACTGCGCCGACAACTGTTACGACTGCTCAGTAAACGGAGGTGGAAAGTGCGACTACGGACGTTGCCACGATAGATACGCAATTGATAACAGCACTGAAACGTGTCAAGGTAAATATAAATCCCATTTGTTCCACATGTCCAATTTGTAGACATGCTTAGTATACATTTTTGCTACACTTGTTTTTCGGAAATCAACAAACCTATGCATTTGTATCAACAAGAAAAGCTGATTAATTTTGTTCATAAGCTAATACCCACCGTGTCATAAATGCACGTAAAATAGAACATTGAAGTATAATTCGGATGACTTGCAGCAACATACAGACATCTCACTGTTAAAAAACTAGTTTACGATGAGCTGAGATCGTTACTCTAGCATTCACGCTCACCGTATCATACATACATAATTTATTGTAACATGACATTTTGAAAAAGAATATTACCCTTTATATGATGATATATATATACATATATATATATATATATATATATATATTACTTTAATTTGAAAGTGGTATGATGACAGAAAATTTGTTTAGTTTTACCATGAAAGAGTATGTATATTATTGATTTCAGCGTGTGCCCCCAACTGTAATGATTGCACGGAAAGAGGTGCCGGGAAATGTGACGACGGCAAATGTTTCGATAAATACGGCATTTATTTCAACAACGAAACTTGCGGAGGTTGGTAATTGGTATTATATATATATATATATATTTAACCAATATACCGTAACTTTGTTTAAAATCAACAACATTTGGACATATTGTCTACATTAAACTACACTATAAAGACACACGAAACGTTTCAATTAATCGGATGACGTTTTAATTCTAAATGCGGCCAGTACTGCTACAGCTGCGACACGACCGGTCTGGGAAAGTGCGACGAAGAAATTTGCTACGCCTACTTTTATGCCTTTGTCAATGATACTCAAACATGCGAAGACATGACATCATATATGCTACATTATGCGTGTTGCAATCAATATTTTGGAGTGGATGTTCTGAATAAATCCGTTTGAAACCGTATAAATAGTTGCATTGGTAAACCGATTTCCACGGCATTCGTATTCAACGAAACTAACATGTAAACTTACATCAGGCCTACAAGAAGATATATACTATATTTCGAATTTTATAACTGAGTGAAATCCGTGTAAATGGGACACGGCTTTGTTTCTCCCCAAAACAACGAATTCCATTTTGTAGACAGAACATCCGTAGAATGAAGTGAAATTAGTAGTATCATTGGTAAAGTTGGTATATAGTTAGACTCGAATACTCCATTCTGGCGTTATCAGTCAGGGGTGGCGTTGAGAATGACATATTTTTGTTTAATGGTGGCTAACAATGGTGCTTTTAAATTGATGCTATCGGCAAGAAAGGTTCTTGAATATTTATATGTATTATTTACTTGTGTGTTTTAATACAATGCTTTTTAGACGGCCTTCCTCCTACCTAAGACAAATGTGTGGTAATTAATTCTTCAGATGGCGCCATGGTAAACTAATGGTTGTTTTCTGCATGGGCTAGCTTGTGTTATTACAATTGTAATTTTTATGTAAGCACAATGCACTATATAAATCGTAAGTTTGAACACGATTGGATGAATAATAATGAATATACCATACATTAAAACAAAAAACTACACTTTGTCAATATTAAATTACAATCACGACGAAATAGTGCTCAAAACATTCATACGTTTGATTAAGGTGGTTATTACCTTGTCTTGATGCTTATATAATGATAATAATAATAAGAAGAAGAACAAGAACAAGAACAAGAAGACACTTGTATATCCCAATATCCGCAGAAATCTGACATCAGAAGCGCGGCATATAAGAATCATTGGGCAAAATCATCGTTAACAGGGACAAGCAAGAATCATTATTAAAGCATGAGACCACCTGATGTTAGGGTAGGAATTATATTTCAAATAAATAAGTCTTTAGTTTTTTAGCAGGTAGCTACATTTTCAGATGATCTTAAAGTAATATTGAGTTGATTCCAGATTTAGGTGCAGCTCCAGTAAAAAGCAACCTTGTCAATGTTAAGTTTGGTTTTAGGAAAAACACGTTGTTGTGAAACAGACAATCTGTGTGGAGATATCGGAAACAATTACGGAGAATAATCAAATAGGATGGGTATTGAGTAGAAAGGGCCGGGTATGCGATAGTGACTAATCTAGGTTACACGTGTTTCTCGTTGACAATTACTACGTCAACCGATGTTGGTTTCAGCGTGCGCCGCCTTCTGTTACAAGTGCACGACAGAAGGACCAGGCAAATGTGACACCGGACAATGTGATATGGATTATTTCATCGTCCACAGCAACCAAACATGCGCCCGTAAGGAATAAGACTGAACTCAAAATATTTGGGTTACATTGAAACGAAATTTGTATGTGTGATGCTAATAAAATAATTGTGCAATATCAAATTATCAATAAAATAGTTATTGACATGGCAAATCGTATTTTTTGTCATAACAAATATAACTTTAATTACATTGGTTTTTATATTCTGGTTAAACCAGACGATTTTCTAGTTGTCACTAGGTGAAGTTGCTCTGAGTGACATATTTTCATGTTCAGGGTGCGCCGACAACTGTTACGACTGCTCAGTAAACGGAGGTGGAAAGTGCGACTACGGACGTTGCCACGATAGATACGCAATTGATAATAGCACTGAAACGTGTCAAGGTAATTACAAATCCCATTTGTTCCACGTGTCCCATTTGTAGACATGTTTACTATACATTTTCGCTACACTTGTTTTTTCGGAAATCAACAAACCTATGCATTTATCAGTATTAACCAGAAAAGCTGATTAATTTTGTTCATAAACTAATACTCACTGTGTCATAAATAAACGTGAAATGGAACATCGAAGTATAATTCTGATAACTTGCAGCAACATTCTGACATTTCACTCGTGTCATACCTCATTTCACTTCACTTTTCCCATAACCCGTAAGGATCGTTGGGGCACCACTGTCGACATCTTAACCAGCTCTCTTCACGTCTCACTTTTCTCCCCAATCCTCTGGGAGTCGGCAAACTCCAGTCCCGTCCATTCTTTGATGTTGTCTCCCCATCTCATTTTCTGTCTACCTTTTCTTCTCCCCTCTCTCACGTACCTTGCAAGGTGTCATACATGCACGCTTAATGAAACATGACATTTAAAATTTGTTTTTATTTTGTGGAATGGAACGCGGAAGCAGGCAGGACACGAAGTCACTCAAAAATAAAGAAGTTGAAAGAAGACAGAAGGCACAACCAAAACCTCCCAACGAAAGACACAGATGGAAAGATCATCACAGTCGAAAAAGAGAACGTGGAGAGATAGAACAAACATTTCTCAACCATGTCGAACCGTTCATACCCAACCACCGTTGCTGACATTCCTGAGGGAGCGGAATTCTTGCGTTCAACATCAACAAAATTAGAAGCAGAAAACCGAGAAGCCATTACAACTCGGAAGAACAGGAAACCACCAGGAAACGAAACATGAAAGCATAGGAACAGGAAACACCCAGCATCCTTTATCAAGTTCTTGGATGTACTTTCCTCAAACATAGATGACCTTGATAATGCATATGATTTATGATTGTTGTACAGCATACACAATGAAATGCCACTGAATATGGAAAAAATTGCAGACGTAACACCACAAATTGAGAAAAAAACTGAACATATTGAACACCAAATGGATGAGGAGCAACCACAAGGCAGACAACCCTATCACTATCAACGGTGATGCCTCGAAAGAGGTCTAGGAATATGTATACCTGGGAAGCAAAGTCAAACAGACGGAGACTCCGAGAAAAGTACCACAGCGAGAAGCAACAAAGCTCCAGACTCTCGCTATGCTGAAATCCACCTGGCAGTCAAAGCCACTGAGATTGAAAACTAAATTGAGACTACGCAATAGTATAATCCACATACGCTTCTCTATGGCGGCTCTGAGTGCTGCAAATAGCAAAACTAACACACAAGCTTGAGACTTTCCAGAACAAGTGTCTCCGGAAGATTATAGAAGAATTTCGGTACAACACTATCACCAATCCAATGAAAAGATGATCCTCCGGAACAACTCAACAACCTGGGCCATAACGATTAAGAGACTAATACGAATATGGCTAGGGCACGCTTGCTACTGTTGCATTGACCAAGATAGCCTAACGCAGGACAGCGGATGGGAGACGGAGACAGGGACACCCGAAGGAAACTTGAAGTCGGACGGTAGAAAGGGAGATGAAGGCTTGCGACCTAACGTGGCCAACCATTGGATGCTAACCGTCAGCTATTACGCTCTCTTGTGGAAGCCTTATGTGCCCACCTATAGGGCATCGAAGAAGACCGAGTGAGAATGAATAACATCGCTACTCTAGTATTCCAGCTGACCGCAACATGCAACATGACATTTAGGAACAAAATTAACATTCATGAAATGGAACACGGAAGTATGATTCTGCTGTCTTACTGATATTGGTTTCAGAGTGTGACCCCCACTGTGAACAGTGCACGACAGCAGGACCAGGCAAATGTGACGCTGGACGCTGTTTCGCAGATTACGTCATCGTCCGGAGCGACCAAACCTGCGCCCGTAAGGAACAACTCTTACCTCGTAATATATATATATATGTATATATATATATATATATATAAACATATATATATATATATATATATACTGCTGATGGACGCAACAAGGGCAGGTGTTAATAGTAAATTATATCATGGCACGTGCACGACGTATTCGGTTTCCCCGTTGGATTATTCGGCAAAGAAAATTGTGTTTGAGATGCTAATAAACTAACTGGTTGTGCAACGCAAAATTATATCATTAAAGGTTATTGCCAAATAATAACAGGAACATTTAAAATTAAACTTATATAATGTTTTACATTGTTTTTATATTATAGTTCAATTATATAATGTTTTAGTTGTTATATTCTAGTTATTCTTTAACCTTCTAGTTAAACTATATTATTTTCTAGTTGTTATATTATTGTTAAACTATATCATTTTCTAGTTGCTACTAGGTGAAGCTGCTCTGACTGAACTATTCCGTGTTTAGCGTGCGCCGACAACTGTTACGACTGCTCAGTGAACGGAGGAAGAAAGTGCGACTACGGACGTTGTCATGATAAGTACGCAATTGATAACAACACTGAAACGTGTCAAGGTAAATATAAATTCCACTTGTTCCACATGTCCCATCTGTAGACATGTTTACTGTATAATACAGTCATACTTATTTTGACAAATCAACACAAATATGTAGTTTTTATCGAAAGAAAACCTGTTCATTTTTTCCATAAGAAAACATTATTTTCAAAATGGCCTCTATTGTAAACAGTTAATTGCCAATATATCTGCAGCTAAAAGTAGAACCTTAAATTATTTGTAATGGCTAAACCTCCAATTTCAAGTGTTTAGAATCCTTCCAATTTGTTACAATTTCTACCACGCACGAGCGCCGTGGTATCACGAGTCAGGTTAACAAAGAACGCCGCATGATTTTTTTCATATCTAGGCAGTTTAGCAAACATAAATCCTTCCCCGGGCGACCAACTGGTAACAGTAGGGCAATTCAAAGACTGCATTGTGAAAATCAGACAGTGGATGGCGCTGCGCATGCTGAATCATGAATTATCATGATATCATCTTTACGCCAAAACAACACCACAAGCTATACGGAGTTTCCTTTATGATCATCGAATGTGACACACGTTTACCTGTAGACCGCATACGAAATTTGGGGGTTCACATGGACCAATATCTGACGATGGCATTTATGTAATTGCTGTGAGTGCTGGATGTAACTACCACGTGTACAGGTTGTTTTCAATAAGCATTATCCTACAAGTGAAACTACCATAGTGTTGTCAATGCACTCGTTATCTCTCGTTTGAATTACTGCACTGCAACTAACTCTTCTTCAACCTACCCTCATCCCCGACAGTTTGAAGGAGTGCAGACCAATGCTGCTAGACTAGTGACACGCAGCAGTTGGCAGCACATCACACCTGTGTTAAAGTGGCTGCATTGACTGCCGATAGCGAATTGCATCACATTCAAGGTGAACATAGTGTCATCACACATTCACTCATTCAGAACACTCAGGTTTTAGGAAATAAGTAAAGAGTCACCTTTATATTAGTCATCTTAACAAGATATAGCAAGATTGACACCCAGAAAATTAACTCGAGATGGCAGGTGTACAAGGAAGCCTTTTGGCTTATCGAGAGTCCAATACTTTTTTATCTGCGGGTATCCCGCCCTTTTAAGGTACGTGTCGATTTAATTTTTAGCACCAACACAATCAGGAGATAATCTGTTCCATTCATTTACAGTGCTTTGTGAAAATGATAACTTTCTGATATCCAATCTAAACTGCTCCTTTACTAATGTAACTTCATGTCCTCTCGTCCTTCTACCTTTCTTAACTGAGAACAAATATTGTTATCAATATTTTCATAACCATTCAATATTTTGAACACTTCTAACTGATCTCCTCCCAATCTCCTGGTCTCTAGTGTTGTTAAACCGCATTTTAGGCGTATTTCGTAACTAAGATCCCTCAGTTTTTGTTTCATTTTAGTTGCTCTCCTCTGTACTCTTTCTATATTTCTATACATGTCCTTCCTGCGATATGGCCTCCACGCTTGAATACAATATTCTAAATGAGGCATAACTATTGTTTTGTACAACGGTATTATTAGCTCTTTTTCATTATAATTTATGTTTCGGCTAATTAATCCAAGGATTTCATTTCCCTTTGAAGCAGCAATACTGCACTGCTCTGAAACCTTCATATCAGCACTAATGGTTAAGTCCTTTTCTTTACAGTAGTACTTAGTACAAAACCTCCCATTGTATATTGTACATCTTCGTTCCCATGTCCTGTGTGGAGCCATTTACATTTCCCAAAATTGAACAACATTTGCCATTTTTCAGACCATTTTATCAATTTGTCAAGATCATCTTGTAAATGCTGTCTATGTTCATCACGTTTAATCCTTTTAAACAATGTTGTATCATCCCGTAAATTTCAACACCTTGCTTGTTATATCATCATCCAAATCGTTGATAAATAGTAAGAATAATATAGGTCCCAGTACTGATCCCTGTGGTACCCCACTCAAAACTGATTTCCAATTTGAAGCCTTCCCATCAACTACTACCCGTTCTGTCAATTAGCCATTTTTCTATCCAGTTAATTAAACCATTTCCTATGTCATGGGCCTTTAGTTTAAGCAGTAATCTTTGATGTGGCACTTTGTGGAAAGCTTTCTGAAAATCTAAGTAAATGATATATACTGGAGATCGTCTACCCACTTAGTGATATCTTCCAAAAAAAACATAACATTTATATTTGTTAAGCATGACCTCGCGTTTATAAACCCACGTTGAGTTGGGTTTAATAAATTATGTTTAACAAGAAAATCCACCATGTGACCTTTAATTAGATTTAACAAGATTTAACAAGATTGCCATCCAGAAAATTACTATTGATGGCAGTTGGACAAGGAAGCCTTTTGGCTTATCGAGAGTCCAATACTTTTTATCTACATGTATCCCGCCTTTTTAAGGTGTGTGTCGATTTTATTTTTAAACATATTCACGCTACTAGCACCAACACAATCAGGAGATAATCTGTTCCATTCATTTACAGTCCTTTGTGAGAATGAGAACTTTCTTATATCTAATCTACACTGCTCCTTTACTAATGTAGCTTCATGTCCTCTGGTCCTTCTATCTTTCTTAACTGAGAAAAAAAAAATTCTATCAATATTTTCATAACCATTCAATATTTTAAACACTTCTATGTGATCTCCTCTCAATCTTCTGGTCTCTAGTGTTGTTAAACCACATTCTTTTAGGCGTATTTCGTAACTAAGATCCCTCAGATTTGGTATCATTTTAGTCGCTCTCCTCTGTACTCTTTCTAGCATATCTATGTCCTTCTTGCGATATGGCCTCCATGCTTGTATACAATATTCTAAATGAGGCCTCACTATTGTTTTGTACAGCGGTACTATTAATTCTTTTTTCTTATACGCTATATTTCGCCTAATTAATCCAAGGATTTGATTTCCCTTTGACGCTGCAATTCCGCACTGCTCTGAAACCTTCATATCAGCACTAATGGTTAACCCTAAGTCCATTTCTTTTACAGTAGTACTTAGAACAATACCCCCCATTTTATATTTTACCTCTTCATTCCCATGACCTGTGTGGAGGCATTTACATTTCCCAAAATTGAACAGCATTTGCCACTTTTCAGACCATTTGATCAACCTATCAAGATCATCTTGTAAATGCTGTCTGTCTCCATCACTTTTAATCCTTCTAAACACTTTTGTATCATCCGCAAATTTTAACACCTTGCTTGTTATATCATCGTCCAAATCGTTGATATATATTAAGAATAATATAGGTCCTAGTACTGATCCCTGTGGTACCCCACTCAATACCGATTTCCAGTTTGAAGCCTCCCCATCAACTACTACACGTTGTCTTCTGTCATTCAGCCATTTTTCTATCCAGTTTATTATACCATTTCCTATGCCATGGGCCTTTAGCTTAAGGAGTAATCTTTGATGTGGTACTTTGTCGAAAGCTTTTTGAAAATCTAAATAGATGATATCTACTGGTGATCCCTCATCTACCCACCTAGTGATGTCTTCCAAAAAACATAACATATTTGTTAAGCATGACCTCGCTTTTAAAAACCCATGTTGAGATGGGTTTATCAAGTTATGTTTAACAAGAAAATCCACCATGTGATCTTTAATTAGTCTTTCTAATAATTTGCAAATCACTGATGTTAAACTCACTGGTCTATAGTTCTCTGACTTGTTTCTCGAACCTTTTTTAAATAACGGTATAATGTTTGCCTCTTTCCATTCTAAAGGAACCACTCCCTCTTCTAATGACAAATTGAAAACTGTTGCAAGCGGTGCACTAATTTGTTCTACAATTTCCAATAGTAGTTTGGGCGGAATCCCGTCCACTCCAGGTGATTTATTATCCTTCATAGCCCTTATTTTCTTAGCTACCATTTCCGAGGTTACAACTAACTGTCCTAAATAGTCTGAATCTGCCCCCTTGAACTTAGCCTCTGGTACTGGCAGTGAACTAATATCTTCCCTGGTAAACACTGAACTAAAATACTCATTCAGGTCTTCTGCCATTAAGAATCCCTCTGATATTGTATTTCCAGCACTATCTTCTAGAGGACCGACCTTATCCTGAACTTTCTGTTTGCTTCGAATATACGCATAAAAACTCTTACTGTCATGTTTTATATTACTAGCTAATTTTTTTTCATAGCTTCTCTTTGAATTTCTAATTTCAGCTGTAGCTTGATTAAGTGCTTCTTTATAAATGTTGTAGTCTTCATCATTTCCAGTACATCTATATGACTTCCACATCATTTGTTTATACTTAATTTTTCTAATGGCTTCTTTCGATAAGTGTTTCTTTTTAGACCGTTTCCCTTGTTTTTTGAAAGGTACAAATTTATCGACTATGCACTTAATTTCACTATTTAAGATATTCCAGCATTCGGTTGCTGTCTTATTATTAGACTTTCTAATAATTTGCAAATCACTGACCCTAAACTCACTGGTCTGTAGTTCTCTGACTTGTTTCTGGAACCTTTCTTAAATAACGGTATAATGTTTGCTTATTTCCATTCTAAGGGAACCACCCCCTCTTCTAATAACAAGTTGAAAACTGTTGCAAGTGGTATGCTAATTTGTTCTACAATTTCCAATAGTGGTTTGGGCGGAATCCCATCCACTCCAGGTGATTTATTATCGTTCATAGCCCTAATTTTCTTAGCTACCATTTCCGGGGTTACAATTAACTGTCCTAAATAGTCTGATTCTGCCCCCTTGAACTTAGCCTCTGGTACTGGCAGTGAACTAATATCTTCCCTGGTAAACACTAAACTAAATACTAATTCAGGTCTTCTGCCATTAAGAATCCCTCTGATATTATATTTCCAGCACTATCTTCTAGAGGACCGACCTTATCCTGAACTTTCTGTTTGCTCAGAACATATGCATAACAACTCTTGCTGTCTTGTTTTATATATTACACGCTAATTTGTGTTCGTAGCTTCTCTTCGAATTTCACCCAAACAAAATTTCTGATGTCTTCTTTCGATAATTATTTCTTTCTGGACCATTTTGGTTTTTTTTTAAGGGGACAAATTTATCGACGATGCACTCTATTTCACTGTTTAAGATATTCCAGCATTCTGTGTATTGTTCCAGTCTATCTTTTCTAAATGTTTCCTTATTTCCTTATAACTTCTTTTGTGAAAATTTCTCCTGAACTGCTTTTTATTATTTCTTTCTTATTTTATTTTGATGGTAAAATGTATCTGGTTGTGATCACTACATCCCAGTGGCTCACATAATTTGACATTGTCAACTAATTCTGAGAATAAAACTATGTCTAACACATTATCACCCCTGGTTGGCTCCAGCACGTTTTGAGAAACGAAACTGTCTTGTACTAAAACTAAAAACTTGTGGTCCTCACTCCCCGTATTCTATACAGATTTCCATTGTGTATGACCATGGTTAAAATCTCCCATAATAATACAGTCCCGTTTGCTAACTTCCCTTATATCGTTTTGTACTTTTTCATTCTCTTCTACACTTATGTTTGAACTTCAATAAACTAACCCCACCGTTAACGTTGAATTTCCTGTAACTATGTTACACCAAACAGCTTCTTCGCAATCTGTTTCTCTTTCTAATTTTAATTCATAAGCCTGGATAGATTCTTTAACATATAAAATAACTCCACCTCCCCTTGTTCCTATTCTGTCTTTCATGAACATTACATAGCCTGTTAGTCCCAATTCGGCATCTGATATATCAGTGGTGGCCCATGATTCGGTTATACCTATTATGTGAGGGCCAACATCTTCTACCATAATGTTTAATTAACTTCTTTTGTTTATTATGCTCTTTGCATTTAAACAAACGCATTTATATCCTGATTCAGAACAGTTTTCCAGGCTGTTCTTTGCTGATTTATTTCTGCTGTCTTTATCTATACCTCCAGTTTCAGGCTTCTCTGTGTCCCACTGTCAACAGATTGCAGCAAGTTCTCTGAGAAAACTGCTGCCCCCTTTCCACTTAGCTGGAGGCCATCTCTCATGGACATTATTATCTTCCCTCCCGACAAAGTATCCCCATAAATCTAGGAATCCCACCCCCTCTATTTTACACATCTGCTCAACTAGTGAGTGCGTTGATCGCCATCCTCTTGCAGTTTCTATATGTTGGCCCCCTTCCTCCCATTACTGGCAAAATTCCTGATAGAATAATCTGTTCGACTCTTGTCTTCTTTAACTTCCTCACTAAGTAGGTCATTCTCCCAATTCGGTACATATTGTCGAATTATTTTCACATTTTTACAAAACTACTACAATATTTAAAAAAACTTATATATTTGATCAAACATCATTGGATCACATATTTTCAACATGTGCAGGCTTACACAGTCTACATTGTGGAGTAATTTAGTGTAGAAGTGCACATGCCACATGTGCATCTGTCAACTATGTTACTGACATCTGAGCACCTAGTGTGGCATATATTTGTCATACAACATTCATTATGATATCATTAATGTAATCATTGTGTGTCCAATGTCCAGTAAAAAATTGTATAAAAAATTAGATCAATATATTGTGCTTAATTTGATAAGTTTACACTGCCTTTTAGTGCACGTGCATTCTTGGAAGCACCTATCACATCATGATTCAATGTGACCCTGCCAAGATGTAAACACTATATTTCATTGTTCAGAAACGTGACACAATACACATATGGATATATGACAACAATTGTTATACATGTATTACTTGAGTATGTTTACACATTACTAGTGATGGTAACATAGTTGACTTGGCAGTAACAGATTTGACATTAAAATAACACAATCGTAATCAATAGCTAAATAAGACATATAATATCATGGACTGTTGCAATATAGTGTGGTTATATATAATGCACACAATCATACTCCATAACTTCTAATCGAGTGTTTAGACATTGGTAGTACCGGCAACAGAGTTTATATAAATGACAGAAACAGAGTTGATACTAAAATAATACTATCGTAAACAATGGTTACGTTAAATATATCAGAGCGCACAATTATACACCATCATTGCTATCACATTATGTATATACAGGTAGCACAGATTATAAAATGTTGTACTCGTAAACATGCACCATAGCACATACAACATTAGTTGTGTGTGATGACTTGGTGTAGCTTCATGGTTCCTTGCACTGCTGGTACGTTCTCAGGGACGGCTGCTTCGTCCACTTCATCTGCCTCTACGAAGAAGAGCTTGATCGATGTTTCCGGGATCAGTGCCATGCATAGATGGGCTGCTTCAGGGATGTCATGCCTTAGGCTGATTAATCTGTCGGCCTTTCGTATGATGACGCCTCAGATGGCATCCGGGGCCCCCTTTCCGTGACTTACCTCCCAGAAGTTCGATGAGTCGATGACCCTGCCACTATTGTCTTCGTTTTGGTTCTTGGTGTATTCATGTTGCCATCCAGAACAGCTTGTCGAACCCGTTGGTACCGCTTTTTGTATTTTGCGGTCAGCCTTTTTTGCTTGTTAATGGCGTGCTTCGCATTTTCCAAATCGCGGTAATATTTTGCAGTCAGTCGAATACGCCTATTCTGGGCCTGTTTCCGTTGTCTGCAAATGGATGAGGACACATCAGCACTGCATTCTAGAAAGACAAGGCGTGAATAAAACAATGTTTTAAAAACGGAGGTAATACAATATACCGAGAAGCGGACAAGTGTTTGCGTGTATGTATATGTGTGTGACGCCAGACACACGCACGCACGCACGCACGCACGCACGCGCGCGCGTGTGTCTTATAGCAGTGTTAATAGCTAATCAGTAGGACGTTTTGTGTACGAAAGGTGCTCAAACTGCCTGTTTTGGTATGTCCACATATATATATATACATATATATATATAATTACACATGCACACACACGCTCGCACACACGCACCCATGCACGCACGCACACACATGCACACACACAGACACATACACGCACACACATTTACCTTGAACCTGATGAATTTGATGGTTCATTTGCAGCATGGGGAGAAGCTGGAGATGTTAGATGCGTCTCTTTATCTTTTCCCCTTGCTTTCGTACACTGCGCTTGGTTCTTTCTGACTGTTCACTAATCTGGTTCACTTTCCCGTCAATTTCTTCTTTTCCCATGCCAGCCGCTCTTTTTTCTAGATATATTTATTTCCGTTCTGGATCCCCATCCAGTTGCGCAGGATACCGCCTGTTTTTCAGCTGCAGACAATGATATGCTGCCACTGTGAACAAAGTGAAAGAACACCGTTCATTTTATATTTGTCTAAATACGAATGAACTTAAAATGGCCAGTATTCGTAGATATAATAAATCATGATAATGGCATACTGATGTCAACCCTGTTACCATCAAGTGAACCAGGTTACCATGAATATATAACAGAGTTGACAGTTACGGGGTTGACAATCATGATGCAGTGCATCTAATACAGCAGTACATGCAGCCATGTTATCACTTAATCACTGTTTCCCGCCACAATGCAGTGCATTGCCATAACAATACTAAGTAGTGCTTTGGTATGATTGTTACGTAATACTTATCTTTGGGTAACAGTGTTGACATAGTATAATTATATTATTGCATGTGATACTAAAATGGGGTATTTTAATCCATACTAAGACAGACAGAAGCACATACCTTCTCTCCATTTAAGGAAATCGTAGTCTGCTGCCACCTGGTGCTCAATGCGGTACTGTACAAGGATCTTGGCTTCTTTCATAGTTAAATTACTATAGAGTAACAGGGTTGACCCACTGTTTGGGGACATATGAAAATTGTTTGAAATTTGATAAATATATAAATAATATGCCTATATAGATCCAAGTCAGATACTTTTGGGATATGTTACTAGATGGTGATGATTATCAAACAATATTACCTTTAAACGTGTTTCTGCCACCGATACCGTAGGACACAAATTTAGATTCAGGGAGATGACATTTTGCTACCCACATCATATAATACTTAGTTTTCTTTAACACAAATTACTCAAATCCCGTTCGTTCCATTCTTTCCTGACGCTGTTTCTCTTGTCACCTTTCCTCCTATCATCGTCCCTCCCAACTTCTCTTCTGTCACATTTACTCTCACTTCCTTTCTTCCCGTCATCGTTCCTCCCATTGTATTTCCTTCTCTCCTCTCCCGTCACTTTTTCCCTCATACCTCTTTCTGTACGATCACTTTCTCCCCTGTCACCTTCACGCCTGTCACATTTCCTGCCGTCGATCCTCCAATTTCTTCCCCTCCGATCAGCTTCCCTCCCCTCAGTCTCCTTTCCTCAGTCTTCTTGCCACTAATCTGCTCCTTCAATCTCACAGTATTCCCAACTCTCTCTCTGTCGCCTCTCTCCATTCCACCTGTCTCCTTGCTGATTCTCATCTCCATCCCCTTCACAATATCAACCAAACTAGCTACCTCCTTCTCCAGACATTCCACCTTCCAACACCCCAT
>OZ023214.1:37195641-37240641 GCA_963995525.1 Escarpia spicata | reverse complement strand
TATGGAGCCCTGGGAGGACAACTAGTATCCAGGATGTCTTGCTTAATGTGTAGTGTGTTGCTCTTGTCATTGACAGCCTGTGTCGGCATGTGTAGCAGTTGTGCTATAAACGGAGCTGACAAATGTGATCCCGGAAAATGCACACGTCCCGACGCCTACGATCCAGACACGCAGACATGCGGAGGTAGGTGTATCAACCTGTGTGTATGTGTCTGTCTGTCTGTCTGTCTGTCTGTCTGTCTGTCTGTCTGTATGTCTGTCTGTCTGTCTCTCTCTCTCTCTCTCTCTCTCTCTCTCTCTCTCTCTCTCTCTCTCTCTCTCTCTCTCTCTCTCTCTCTCTCTCTCTCTCTCTCTCTCTCTCTCTCTCTCTCTCTCTCTCTCTCTCTCTCTCTCTCTCTCTCTCTCTCTCTCTCTCTCTCTCTCTCTCTCTCTCTCTCTCTCTCTCTCTCTCTCTCACTCTCCGTCTGTGTGTCCTTGTGTCTGTGTGTCTGTGTGTCTGTGTGTCTGTGTGTCTGTGTGTCTGTGTGTCTGTGTGTCTGTGTGTCTGCGTGTCTGTCTGTCGGTCTGTCTGTCTGTCTATCTGTCTGTCTTTCTGTGTTAGTGTGTGATGCGCCCGTGATAATATATCAAGTTGTCAAAAATAAATCCCAGTGTATTTGCATTAACGTACTCTGACTCTGGTAACCTGTGCCTGTGCGGAGATTCAGTGCGTAGACATTTCTATAATGAAATACTATCGTACGCTATATTAGCCACAACTCAAGGTAAAAACGGTTGGTTTGAACAGAGCACCGTTGCAAGATGTGCGGCGGAACGGCTCAATTCGGTCTCACCCTGGACAGACTGGAGCTCGTCGCGATAGACCACGATGACAGTACAACCTGCACGGAAAGCGGAGACACGCAGAGTACCATTAGTATCGCTTGCAATGAAACATGTTGGGTGCGTATCAACGGGTGCTTCAACAGGGAAGACAAAAGAACATTGTTTAAAAGATCAAACCAAAGGTCACTGATACCGAGCTGCTGAGCATAACACACGAACGCACGCACAAAAGCATGTGCGCACACACACGTACACACTCACGCATACCTGTGCACATACGTAGATACATTCATAAACACATACACTCGCACACATACACACGCAGATACACAAAGACGCAGACACACACACATACAGTTTTTATTACATTTTAAAATAGTATATGTATAATCATCTTATTATATCCAATCTTCTTTAATATATTTCATTTTTTGTATCTTCTTATCGTTTTTATTGTCTATGATTATTTTATTGATTGTATACAGCGCTTTTGGGCAGGCTTTTATGTCTGAAAAGAGCGCTTTATAAATTCGGTATAATAAAAATAATAAATACGTACATACGTATGCACGTACGTGTGTGTATCCGTGCGTGCATAGAGACAGACAGACAGACAGACAGATACACATACATACATGCATGCATACATACATAAATACATGCATACATGTATACATGCGTATATACATACATATATATAGACGTACATACGTACATACGTACATATGTACATACATACATACATGTATACATACAAACATACTCACGCACGCATACACGCACATATATTACTTACATGTGTGTTCGCTCGTGTGTACGTGCATGTTTGTGTTCTTCTCGACACGCCATTATCTTCATTGGCCACTTGCCATTTGCAGCCTGTTGCTTTGCGTTGATATCTTGTATTATTAAGTAGTGTTGTATATTATATATTATATATTATCTACTAATTACAAATCTGGTTTAATCAATAGCATTTTCAGAGATAATAGTATTATTGGCAAGTAAACGACACAGAAGGCGACGGCGGCGAAGACGACGACGAAGACAACAACAACAAGAACAACAACTATTATGATTATTAAAAAATAGCTACTAGTGTTTTGACGTTGCTTTGTAATAGTTGTATCTATGAGAATGCCAACAAGAGTTTTCCACGTGATCAGGTGTTTCGACAAGAGAAAGACGACCAGGTGTTGTTTCTGCGAGGTTGTTTCAAGTCGACAAGCTGTGACAGGTACAAGTATCAGACCTGTACTTCTCGGAGATCTACGCACACGATGGTACGTCACGCAAGTATGACGCCTAAACTCTCGTGAGATGTTTGTTTCAGGCGAGGTTTTCTGTTCCGTTACCCGGAATCAGCAAGGGGTGGTAATTATTACCATGAAATTGGCTGAATCAGTTGTCTTGAATGTGTGAACCACGTGTATGTGTAATTATCACCACGAAGTTCGCTGAATCAGTTGTCTTCAATGTGGGAACCGCGCAAACATATATATTATAATATTATTCTTAGTATTATAATATATATATATATATACATATATATATATATATATATATATATATATATATATTATAGTTTAAGGCTTAAACGTACATATATATATATATATATATATATATATATATATATGTTTAAGCCGATGTAAGCGCAACTTGGATAATTTGTAGTTGTTATTCTTCGTTTGGCGAATTGTAACAGTAAAAACACCGAGCACTGCAAATGTTTAAATGCGGTAAGCTCATTCATAAAATTCCTGCCTAGCAGTAGTCAAACTTATATGCTTGCTTATTAATATGCCGAATTATGTTATTTGAATAATGAATTAGCTTACAAATCGGAATTTGTTAATACCATTTCATAATAACAATAATAAATAATACTAGTATTATTGCAATATATTTAATTGTTTATATATACATTTATTTATTTATTCTAATTCATATGGTATTAATTACAGTACGATGTGACGCGTCAAGAACAATCGTGGATACAGCGCTATATCACACGTGGATAAATACTATTTTAACATTTTGTTCTGGTAATTTGTTATTATTTGTTCTAATGTGATAAGTTCAGACTCAGAAGGCAAAAAGGCATACATGCTGGTTGATGCACTTTACGCCACAATATTTTCTACATAGTTGGGTAATATTTTCTACATTGTCATCATAGACTTTTTGATGGCTATATTCAACTTTAATACTCTTCGTTTCACAAATAATAACATTATTGTGTAACATTACTTGCGTTATATTTTCAGACGTGTTACAAATGCTGCAGCAGTCGGTCGTGTAACACGTACATCCCTGGCCTCGGAATCGGAAGTGACGTGTCCACGTTGTCTAGCAGCGGCGTCGTGACGACGTTTCTTGCACTTGCTGCTGTTGCCACAATCAGTCCGTGGGCGTAGTGTTTGCGCGGCTGAACACCTACTATACGTCATTGCTTCTCAACCTGTTTGATTTCACGCACATGTTTGGATGTTCACAGCACAACGAACCAAAGTTGATCTCGTCAACGTGTTGTAAGGAATTATAATTAGAATGAAAAATAATAATTTCCTTTTTGTATCAGATTGAAGAAATTCAAACCGTATGCATTTAAAATCATTTCAAAATGCCATTTGGGTTATAAAATATTTCAAATAATTATATATATATACATAATTTGAAGTTATATTATGAAACAAAATCTTATTACAATTCGTCATATCACGGAGATTATAATGTATATATTTCAGAACATTTGTGTCGCAAAAACCAAAGAACAGTTGTGTGCAAAATAACGAGTGTTGATCTTCCGCATTTCCTGTACAAATACACAAAACAGACGAGAGGCATTGGCTGATGTTCACGGGTTCAGACAACACTGATTTCAGTTGACCTGGCTGACTGTTCGCCATGGCTTCTTTGCGATGAATGAAACAGTGTGTGGTTTTAGAAGTTGTGCTTAGATGTTGCACATTTGTTTTTGGTAGTGATGTTGGTAGAGCGTTTCAGCGACGTTTAGTGCTTTTTGTTGTTTTCGTTTTTAATTTGTTTGGCTTGGTATTTTGATTAACATCTGCTTCTGCAATTGCTTGAATTCACTAAATATCCGTGTCGATGCAAAATGAATGTCTCGCAGAAACGTGATGCATTGTCCGGAACCATCAGTATATTTGACATTAATTTAACCCTACAAATGTCACTCTATTATTCCGCTGCACACAATACACTCAATGGATCAGTTCTGATACTTTTGGTTTCCTTATCTACAAAAATTATGCACCTACTTTATCTGACACAACATTTACCATTATGTTTGCAGATCGCACCAGCATCTTTATTCCAGGCACCATTATTCATGAATTGGAAAGTGAAATGAACTATGGAATAAAATACTATCTCTTTGGCTTAAACTGAATACACTGTCTTTGAATGTACAAAACTCACACGCGCGAACCTAAGGCTAAGTGTTTAATGTGCCAGCTGTGTGCGGGAATGTTTGATTGATGAGACGTTATGCAGCAACAGTAGTGGGCGGGATACATCCATTGATGTATGCAGTACGTCACAGGTTTCTTAGGTCACAATCCATTGTTTCGCCTCACCTCTTACAGTTGTCACCTTAAGCAATTTGCCTTATCTTTTTGTCATAAAGAAATATAGTCTATTTCTGGGGCCACAATTTCAATAAAATACACGACGATATGATGGCTTGACGTAAATTTTGCTAGGCATCTGGTCACGTGACGGATAGGTCAATTACCTTTAGAAATACGAACAGTAGGCTAAAAGAGAGAGAGAGAGAGGAATAGCAACATTTACGTATACATCTATTTTCGTTTTGTTATGGTATGTTTAAAACGCACCACTAACGAATTATATGGTATATTATGATGAGATTTGTTCATTTACCTGTAATACTTGCTTATTACCTTGGCACGAATTATGATTTATATGTAATAATGTACTTGAATAATTAATATAAACAATTTGTTTTGCTTGATTCCATTTGTTTCATGATATATTTGTTTGTGATGCTAATTTGATCATTGTGAAATAATAAAGGCTATTATTCCTGTTCCAGTCAGTTCCGTATCTTTCAATACTAGATCGTCGATAGCAGCAATATAACATGACTACAAATTGCAACACCTCGATATTTCCACGAGGACGATTGTTTTGGACATTGTGTGTTGTGTTGCGCATCCGAACCATTCTTTTCTTCCACGTACCAGTAACCATCCAACCACGGCAAATCAGTTCCACATTTGTGGTAATGTAAAATTGCCTAATATTTTAAATTTGTGCGTGTTCAAATTAGAATGTCAGCATTTGTCATATTTGCATACATTTATAACATGCATCTGCGATAACCATACGAGAAGACGTGCAAGGCATCCATGAGGCTGAGTGAGTTTGTTTGTAAGAGAGGGGATCGTAAAAGCGAGTCCCAAGAAGGAGTCGATATGTTGGCAAACTTCCCATTATTTGAATTGAAAACTTAACAATGGAATCCCTGACAAAAATAAAAAATTTTGCCTCATGGCTAACCGGAGCATCGTGTGGAAAAAGCCTTCGAAAGAGGCCTTGTTAGGCGAGAGGGGATGTTTGAGAGGTTTCTACATTTTGACCGGGGGTTTCGCTCTCGGAAGGGGTTCGTAAAAGTAGGTTTTGTTCGAAAAAAATCCTACAACATCCTGCGCGCGTGTTTTGCAGAAATATGGGTGGGGGTTCGAACTGGGGTTTTTCATGTGTTGGAGGTGGATCGTAAAAGAGGGTTTAGTCCGATGGACACTCCGCCCCACCCGAAACATATCCGTCTACATGCAAGAACGGTGTGCATATGTCATACGGTAATTATCGATAGCCATGTAGTTGGCTTAGCAGTTACAAGGGTGTGGGTACAAATTGGGCGGGTTCGATTCTGGAGGGGGCTCTTTAAAGTGTGTTTAATTCGAACCCTCCGCCAGCCACCCCCTAAAGATCTCCTACACTTACATTCCAGAAACATGTGCCTAATTTATTTGGTAATCATTAATAGTCATGGTATAGCTGTTGGCTTAGTAGGAACATGGTTGTGGGTTCGAAAGGCGGAGGGCTCTTTTTGGAGTTGTTCATAAATTGTTCACCACGCCGACGTCGAGAATATATCAAAGTCGATGAGATGTCATAATCTCGTAAACCTCCCTAGTAACGGAGACGAAGGGTCAAAAGGGTATATAACAATCACGACGAAGGGCACAGACAACAACGAGCACCTCGATGTACAATTTCCAGAATTTGCCTCGTTGCAAACATCACAAAATAAAACTCAGTTTGTAACATCGTAATATTACAACAATTATATTTCTGATATACCACCCAATTTCTCACAAGTCTTGTAGCAGTGTCAACTCCCAACGATCTCACAGATGGCGCCACTGAAGTGTAGACATGGATATATATATATATATATATATATATATATATATATATATATATGCTAGGCCACAATTGTTCGTGATCCAGCGCGATATATTTTACTGCGCATGAGTATCCGCCGTTCTTGATAGAGCATTTCCGGCACATATTGCCCCAGGTTCCCCTGAGTAGTAAACACACATTCACCAGTGTACTTATTAATTAATGAGGAATAATGGTCAACTGTTTTACAATTGTTGTGAAGAACAAGGAACAAGATGGGCACATGCAGGATGAGTGGAAACGTCGGATATTGGCTATAAACTGTTTAGTCAGCCGGGCTGTCACGGTCGACCGATTTTGCAACTAATATTGTCACACTTTGACCGATCGACACGGTTCGGTAGCTTGCGCATATCAACGTGTTTAATAACGCCACTTATCGCAACAAATATTCCAATCAAAGCTTTCATACCATATCATGAGACACGCTTCAACTGCGCCGTATGTTAACAATACAACAACAATGGTAGATAACGAATCTGCAACATAAATTATGCCACCGCAGCTGTCTTCTTATGACGCTCATGTCGGTAATATGCTCTTTCTGCTATGTTAATAAGACAATTTAATTTATTTATATATATTTTGTAATTAGTATCATTGTAAACAGTCGTTTTTTTTTAGTAACACCTATAAAATTTGTGTTTGGTTCTAATGGAACGTCTAAGTCCCATAGTAATCCATGGTTTATGTTTTCTTGCCCTGACAGCTTTTTAAATAAGTGGAAATTATTTATTGTATACAAATACAATTTTATTAAGGAACGTAGAATAACTTTCTTGAGGATCTCTGGAGGCATAAATCTAATTCCATCTTATCTGATCAATACTCTCTTTGAACTTAGCAGTAGTTTACTCATTATATATTCTAGTCTCAAATACTGTATCTAGCTTTGTGTCATTTGTTTGTTTAGTGAGTAAGAATATTGGTAGGTGGTCAGAGATAAATGTATATATTATTCCATGCGACTGATAGTTTGTAACAAGTACATCATTGCTATATATTTTGTCTATGAACGTGGTAGTAGTTGCTGTTATTCTAGGGGGCTTCTTGATAAGGGGTATAAATAAATGTTGAAAAATGGCATCTATGTAATCTTGAGTTTTCATAGGCTACCATAATTATGTAAATTAATGTTAAAATCGCCCATTATGTAACACTGTTTATTTTCAACCTTAAGAGTTTCTGTAATATTCATGTACATTGTACATTGAAGACTGAAGACAAGGCCACTCTACCCCAATAACTGGGACCGACCGTCCACTTGAGCAAAGCGGCATCTATCAGGTAACGTTCCATTTTGAGACAGACTGCCTGTACGGCATGGCTGAGGTGGAGAAGCGGCAGAGGAGAAAGGAAAAGGAGAGGACTGAAGACCTGCAAACCTCACTTCCACCCGGAACCTACTGTTGTTTGCAAGGATAGTCTTTGTTGACTTTTCCTCAGCTTTCAATACACTTCAGCCACACATCGTGATGAGTAAACATATTAATATGCATGTGAACCCACACATCATCTTTTGGGTAAATCAGTTTCTTACTGAACGTAAGAAAGTAGTGCGCTATAATGGTGCTGTATCTACCTCACTCTTCATTTTCACCGGTTCCCCCAGGGCTCGGTGATCAACCCTGTCCTCTTCACACTCTACACAGACGACTGTCGCAGCAGCCATGAAACCGTTAATTTGATCAAATACAGCGATGACACAGCTATCGTCGACCTATCCGGCTCTGATCAAATGTGTGCGTGTGCTGTAGCTGATTTCACAGTGTGGTGGGGCAATCATTTCCTAGACCTGAACATTCTTAAAACTGAAGAATTCGTAATATATTTTAGGAAGAATCCTACTCCTCCCAAGGGACTATTCGACAACGGAGAGTGTGTGAGGAGAGTAGAGGAAAACAAGTACTTCGGCACCATCATTGATGCCAAGCTCATATTTGGTCAAAATACAGCTATACTTAATAGAAAGTGCCAGCAAAAGCTGCATTTCTTACGCAATTTCAGGCCACTCAGTGTCAGCACACATGTTCTTCTAACCTTCTATAGATGCTACATCGAAATCTCTATTACATTTGGGTTCCTTGTGTGTTACAGTGGCCTAAGTGTTTTGCATCGCAACACTCTGGCACGAACCGTCAGTGTTAGTGGTGAGGTAGTGGCAGAAAAGCAGACCAGTTTAGTGGATCTGTAAGGAAGAACAGACCGCGAACATCCCCTGTTTCCATGCTATAAATGCTTTAAACTGCTTCCTTCTGGCCGCCGCTTTCAACTCCCTCACTGTATACTGAATCGCACTCGAAACACATTTGTTCCCTCGTCAATTATACTAATGAATGAGTAACTGTCCTTCGTTCCCGCCATCTCTTCCAGTCTTCCCCGCTAGTATGACCCTGAGTGAGCCTGAGATTATTTGTGAGATGATGTAACTTTTACAACTTATTTAACATATTTAACATGTTTTAACTTATTTAACCAATATAACTTTTATTACAATTTTGCATGTTTATATTGCTTGTACATTTGTTTTATTTGTTTCATTATGCTGCTACGCACCACATGAATTTCCTCCCACGGGACAATAAAGTATTGTGATTGATAGTGATTGTGATACGCTTCTTTGTTTACAGCACTGAAATACATCACATACAAAAGACCGCCTGAAGTCATCATACGTTTGGTGTCAGCATGCTCTGTCAAATGTTCCGATTGCACGGATAGAGGACCGGTGTTGTGCGATAACGGTCAATGTTTCTGGAGATGCGGCATCTACGCCAACAATTACAGTTGTGGAGGTGGGTCGTATGTTTCACTGAGAGTATATCTTACTAAAACAATGATAACAACATTACAAGAAGGGCTTCGAAAGCAACACACACTCCTTGTGTTTGCGATTGCATAGAGGTGAATGTAACCGTTGTACAATTACATGTAATTAAATACAACATGTTAGACATAAATGCATTAAGTATATGATCAGTAGTTTTTATTAATACATCGTTTTCGTTCATGACAAATATTTTGCGGAGGTGCTAGTTTACGTAGCTCAGTGAAATAGTTAACACAGGATGTTGCGGACTGACGTCACAATGCTAATTCTGAGCAACGAACATGGCGTACGTACGATAGCTAGCAATAACTGGAGGGACATTTGCCAACATAAACATTCGAAAACATCCGGAAAATTGCGAACTGGCCCTTTTGAACTTAATACACGTCAAAGTCCGGTATGAGTGAAGAGGTTTCTTCACACTGGATGGTTCAAAAGAGTAATATGTTTACCTTCATCATACGGCTACCGCTAGATAGTTGTCATTTCGCGCAGTTGTGTCACTCACATACCTTAGAAACGAGCAGTGGCACGGGAACGAAGTTTGTATTGCATGGAGAGAGGGGGTAACCGGAGTTTCAGCATCACTGAAAAATGTTCGACTGTGACATAGGAAAAGTGGGGTTCTGTTGGAAATTTTCCACCGCTGCGCCACTGTAACTTCACCTTCTCCGCTGTCTCGGCTGTGAACTCATGGCATCAGAGGAGGACAGTGCTGTTAAAAAAAATATATTTCTTACGTCGCGCCACTGCTGTAAATTTAGCTTCTCTCCGCTGTCTCGGCTGAAATGATGACATCCGAAAACCTGGTGGGTGCTTTGCAAAAAATGTTCGCCGCCTATTTCTGGGAGGGGGCAGAAAACCATCTCTCTGCCCTCCAATTACACACACCTTTTGTACTCGACAAAAATACACATTAATCGTCTCATAACATTTAAATTTCCGCCACAAAAACAAACATTCACGCTCACGTTCAATGGGGGGGGGGGGGGTCAAAAGAATATGTCTGCCCCCCCCCCGGAGAGATTCTTGCCCCCCTCCTGTTTCCGAGCCTATGGGATCGGGAATGAAAGTACTCAAAGAAGACGGTGAGAAAGCATCGGCAAGTAGACCCTACACCCGACGCAACAGAAAAAATCGGAGAAAGATACAAAAATAAACTATTATAAATCACATCATACCTTATGAACCCACATCAAAGAATACAAAGAAGATGCTGAAAAGCATCGGCAAGCAAACCCGACACCCGAAGCAACAGAAAAACAACGGGAAAAGAGATGCATAAATCAGCTATCACAGATCACATGACTCAACAGAATCACAGAGTTTCTGGGAAGGGATCAACTTTGTAGACAGGGACAGATGATCAGTTGTAAAAAACTTCCAATGACCTTTAAAGAATGGCCATTTAAATAATTTGTATTGCAAATGGCATAATTGTATCGTGCTTTGGAAGTCATTTTTGACAGAAACAGTTTTTGTTTCATCACGAAAGAAGTTCGTTCAGTATATATATATATATATATATATACGTATGATTTCAGCGAGCGTCCCCAAGTGTAGCGTTTGCACGACCAAAGGCCTTGGGAAATGCGACGACGGCAAGTGCTTCCCTAAATACGGTATATACTCCAACAACCAGACTTGCGGAGGTGAGCATTGTTCACGAATTTGGATGCCCGCTTGGAGTATTGGTCATTGCCAACAATGGCCCACTGTATCCTGATAGTTGTGACCACAAAGATCTTTCCAGGTATATCCAAACTCTTTGATATGTACGTGTCAACGTTTCGTTGCCATGTTTTCAGTCCTTCCTCTTTTTCTACCCTCGGTGGTTCCAAGTGAGGGATTTCCTGACGAAAAGTGTGTGTGTGTGCGTGCATGTGGTGTGTGTGTGTGTGTGCGTGCATGTGGTGTGTGTGTGTGTGTGTATGTGTGTGTGTGTGTGTGTGTGTGTGTGTGTGTGTGTGTGTGTGTGTGTGTGTGTGTGTGTGTGTGTGTGTGTGTGTGTGTGTGTGTGTGTGTGTGTGTGTGTGTGTGTGTGTGTGTGTGTGTGTGTGTAACGAATATGTCCTTTTTAATTTCTGCGTCACATATGTCTTCAGCATATACGAATTTGCAAGTTTTCCTGCGAGAATGATTTATAAAATAATCCATTCTTAGGTGCTTCGTGTCCAGTAATAAACGTACCAGGTTTTTGTTAAAGACCAAGTATATATATATGCATATCACAGGTAGTATAATTTGAACCTAACCATTAAAGTAAATATTGAAAGGAAACGTGTTAAGTACTACGTCAACTTGCTTAAAGTCAATGTTGAGAGGACATGTGTTTAGTGTTATCTTGATAAGTTATTTGTGTACGCACTGTTGGTTCCAGTTTGTGCCATCTACTGCCGTAACTGCTCGATCAGAGGTGCCGGGAAACGTGACGACGGCAGGTGCATGCCAGGTTATGGCATGGACTTTAACGATCACAGTTGTAAGGGTGAGCTTGTTTCCAGGACCAAACCTCAAACCACACAAATGCAAAATGAGCATTTGATTATGTACATAATATAATCAAAATGGAAAAATTCCACAGCATGGCTGCCATGGCATACGGATAAACGTAAATTGAGACATTTGCAGATATGTCCAGTGACAAAAAAGCTCGTTTCATTTGTATTCATGATTATTAGTGGTGATGATTCGACTAGCGGTGGCTGGACGCGTGGAGTGAATGGATGAACGGCTGGTAAAGAAAACAGATGCCCGGAAAGTGAAAGGTAAAATGAGACGAGGACTTTGGGAGAATTGTGTCAAGAAAGATTTGGAGGGATTGGGAGAGTAGTGGAGAATGAGAGCGAAATATCGAGGGGAGAGGAGGCAGTTGATGGAGACCGCAGTGCAAGAACAGTAACAGTTACGGGTAAGAAAATGTAAAGAACAGAAAACAGAAATCGAGGCCAGTATCGAATCCCGTCTCACCCCGGACATAGAGGGAAAGAAGAGGTTAGCCTCACACCGAACATACAGGGAAAGTATAGGTCAGCCTCACCCTGGACAAACAGGGAAAGAAGAGAACAACAAGAATTTTTGTTTTCTATTCGTGTGGTTTCAGCGTGTGACGTTCACTGCCATAACTACACAATAAACGTAGCAGGGAGATGCGACCCCGGACAGTGTTATGAGAGATACGCCTTGGACAACAGCAGTCTAACATGTGGTGGTAATGATCTTTCTTTTGGTTTGCGCTTTCTGAAATCTGACTATAATCTAGGTAACGTGAATACAGAAAGAGGCGAAAGGACTTGGGCACCAAAAATTAAACAATTTCTTTTCTAAGAAAGGTGTTACTGTGAATAAAGACAACATCTGTTTGATAATTAATATAGGTTGTTTTCTAAATAAACTCTTTCAACAAGGAAGAACTTTGAATGGAATCTCTAAATATGTTAATTGTGATTATAAAACATGGTTATGGTGATTATCGCATACGATGATTAGTTAATGCGTCGGCATATTTACCAGTTGTTGTTATCCGCGTATTACAAAGGTGTTCTTATCCAATAAATAAAAGGATTAAGGGTTTTTGGAACTACGACTGTTTCTCAAATACGACTAAAAACAACATTTAAACACGTGCGGAAACGATTACTACTAAACATGTTCGTTTATCCGGTATTGATGGTTACACCAGACGTGTTCTTCTCTTCTATTCAGTTGTAATACATTAATTGTTGGTTTCAGCGTGTGGCGACCACTGTTATAACTGTACAGTAAACGGAGCAGGAAAATGCGACTACGGCCAGTGTTTTGACAAATACGCAGTTGACAAGAGCAGTCTAACTTGTGGAGGTAAATATTTTCCTTGTATTTCTGACATATTCAGTTTCCGGATTGATGTTAATACCTTAAAGGGAGACAGTCCTTTCGTATTTCGTATTGTAAAATCGTATCGCACAGTATAAAATGTATGAATTCTAACATAGTTATTAACCAAAGCAGAAACAACTGTTGAATCCAACAGTCCAATGTTTACAAACGTCGGCTAGCTGTCACTCAAATAATATACGTTATTACGCGGGCGTGATGACGTATGACGTGATCCACAGATCCATCTCATTAGTGTTCGGATCTGAGGTGACGCCTTTGAAAGCGGCGCGTTGCCATGTAAACAAACCCTTTCCTCCCGAAACAGCGCTGCCATGTAAACAAACCCTTTCCTCCCGAAACAGCGCTGCCATGTAAACAAACCCTTTCCTCCCGAAACAGCGCTGCCATGTAAACAAACCCTTTCCTCCCGAAACAGCGCTGCCCTGTAAACAAACCCTTTCCTCCCGAAACAGCGCTGCCATGTAAACAAACCCTTTCCTCCCGAAACAGCGCTGCTATGTAAACAAACCCTTTCCTCCGAAACAGCGCTGCCATGTAAACAAACCCTTTCCTCACAAAACAGCGCTGCCATGTAAACAAACCCTTTCCTCCCGAAACAGCGCTGCCATGTAAACAAACCCTTTCCTCCCGAAACAACGCTGCCATGTAAACAAACCCTTTCCTCCAGAAACAGCGCTGCCATGTAAACAAACCCTTTCCTCCAGAAACAGCGCTGCCATGTAAACAAACCCTTTCCTCCAGAAACAGCGCTGCCATGTAAACAAACCCTTTCCTCCAGAAACAGCGCTGCCATGTAAACAAACCCTTTCCTCCAGAAACAGCGCTGCCATGTAAACAAACCCTTTCCTCCAGAAACAGCGCTGCCATGTAAACTAACCCTTTCCTCCCGAAACAGCGCTGCCATGTAAACTAACCCTTTCCACCAGAAAAAACGCTGCCATGTAAACAAACCCTTTCCTTTCGAAACAGTTTGTTATAAGTTATAGTAGATTTAGTTTCTACCATGATTTCACGATTAACACGAACGGACAGACAACCTCTTGTTAACTACAAGAGGATAGTAATTGGGACGGTCATCCGCTCGAATTTCCTCATATAAATATAAAGGTGACCAATGACAGGACAATGCAGCAACAACCTATTTCATAGATCTTGTGATACATAATTTATATTGTAGCGTATTTTAAACCTGTAAGATATCATGCCTATGGTAATATATATAACTTGATGATTTTTGTCAATGCATCCAGATATGCAAAACTATAATATTTTATGAAATTATACATTTTCTTGTTTCTCGTTTGACGTTTATCTCGCCAGTTGATGCATGTAGTAGAAGGCTATGCGTTTTAGATTGTTAGTGCGTGTAAAACAACACCGAAGCCAATTAAACATATCACAACGATGACTATTTCATCTGTCCAAAATGCACTTCACGACCACACATTTTGCTTGTCCTACAAACATAATTAAATACCACGCGCACACGCACACGCACACGCACACGCACACACACACACGCACACACACACACACACACACACACACACACACATAGTGTATTCGGCAAATGGGTTTAAGTTCGTTAGAAGTATTTCTTCAATTTTGTTCGATTTCAGAGTGTGTATCTCACTGCTAAAAGTACAAAGAGACAGGCCGTGGCAAATGTGACGATGGTCACTGCTTTGATAGGTTCACCATCCACGAAAGCACCCAAACTTGTGCTGGTGAGGAACTTGGCTTCAATCTCAAATCCTCCAACAAATATTGTTATGTTGTTATATTAATGTACAACAAAAGTCCCCTATTAACAATATTATTATTATTCAGTTAAAACACTAGTTGCGTTATGCATTAACAAATTATGCATTGATTATTTTGGTCATTGTACTATGAACCTACAGCAGACAATGTTTGTTTTTCTTGATACGCATGCAGTATTTTAGGATAAATGATGTTACACAATACATGAGAGATGAGCACTATTTCGTATATATCTGTTTTTCTCCCTGTTGAACAGGAATGAGGGTCATTTACAATATTGATGTGCCACTCGTTTAGTTATTTCTCTCCATTGTCTTCTAAAGTTCTGTCAGCATCCCTCTATCTCCAACTTTCACCCCGTCTTTCATCCCATGTCGTGGGAAATCAACTATTTTCCAAATTATTATCAGCTTCTCATATTAAGGCAGCCCACATTGGCTACGAAAACTGCAAACACCTCAAGTGATTGTACGCGTAAATAAGGTTGTTGCAAATAGGATAATTTCAACTAGCGTGTTAACAGTTATAGTACACATGTATAAAGAAAATGCGTGTTGTTCACTACACGATGCTCATTACAGCGTGCTCCCCGAAGTGTTATCTGTGTACAAACAGAGGCCCCGGGAAATGTGACGATGGCCAGTGTTTTCCGAGACATGGCATCGACTTCAACACTCAGACGTGCGTAGGTGGGCCTCGTTCTTGTTTTAGTCAAGCCTACACAGTATTGTTTTCAAGTGTATAATGACAGCGTTAGTGTGGCGGTACAATTCTTGTCATAGTGAACTAGTCGGGTGACAAAACAAGGATTTATCTGTCGATTGGGCTCTAAAAAGTAACATTTCGTTGTTTGATTAATTGTTAATTTGCACTGTTATATTCACTAAAATGTTTGATATAAAACGAGTGCGTTTGCTGCGTTTACCGAGGCAACACTACACGTCTGCTGTGTGTCGTAACAATAGAGAAGCTTGCTAACAAAGAGAGCTTTAAACACGCGATTTATTTAGCATTGGTCCACATTTTACAAACCATCCACGACTTAGCTCATTGTACGTTCAGAGTTCGTTGGAACGAAAAAGAGAATTTGTCATTATAATCCGAATGACAATGTTAAAATAAGAAATTTTAATAGTGATAGATCACATACACATATATAAGTAAACCACAATAGATAAGTAGATAAGTAAATAAGTAAACAAGTAAACAGGTAAATAAGTAAACAAGTAAATCACAGGAGGAGAATGTCTGTCATACAAGTAGTACTGTAAACAATCAAACTAATACATGGGGTCAGAGTAAATACATTATAAAATGGTAAGCATTCTATCACGGATCATAATTATTCAATTAAATACATATATATTACAAGAGATTATTATGATTTCACAGTCATGCCTAACACTCATAAGATTAATTTTCACTCTTTTATCATGAGCATTCAGTCCTTAAGTGAAATAATAATCCAGATAAAAGACGAAGAAGAATGGCGTTACCATGACTAGACGTCTAACTATTGTTGTCTCCAGCCTGTGCCCCATATATCTCCACTAACCATTGTTGTCTCCAGCCAGTGCCCCCTAATCTCTCCACTAATACTTGTTTTCTTCAGTCTGTGCCCCCTAATTTATTCATTAACTATTGTTGTCTCCAGCCAGTGCACCCTAATCTCTCCAATAACTGTTGTTGTTTACAGCTTGTACTCCCTACTGTAACCAGTGCACGGAGAAAGACAAATGTGACGTGGGCCATTGCGTCGGTCGATACGGCATGAATCCAGACAATGAAACATGTAACGGTAAGATACAGCTAACGATTTGCATCAACATGTTTGTGGCATAAACGGCATTGCGTGATCAAAACGGACAGTTATAAAATGTGTTGTTAACTTCGAAAGTTAAACATTTACAAAATAGAAACAAGAGGTGCATGGTGTGTTCATTCCGTTTGCATATAGGTGATGTTAATTGCCATGCGCTTTGGTTCGTTTTGTTTGGCAAAAATAAGTTTTTTCACCAAACCACTTAAATAATTCAAAACAGAAAATTTATGGAACCAAAGGATAATTTATAGCAAACCATAATATAATATCTACATTATTTGAGCATAATGTAATTATGGTGTTCCGTTGCCGTGGAAACAGGTTCGTTGGTTTTGATAGTAATTGCCCAAAAGGTCGATAACACAAAATATGACAACGGCCAAGGCTATAACACGCTCACACTCGCGCAACATTCACCCACACACATGCACACGCACACGCACACACGCACGCACACACGCTCACACACACACACACACACACACACACACACACACACACACACACACACACACACACACACACACACACACACACACACACACACACACACACACAGACACCACGTGCACTGTCACTGCCAGAACGCAGAACGTTCCCATGCATACTTGTCGGTGTGCTTTTGACTGCGAGCGCCGGGTTGTAGCGTCACTTCCAACTACGCCATCCCTACTCTGTTGTCATTTATAAAAAATCTCATCCCATTTATATTTATATATATATTGAACATGTACACTTATATTTTGTGTAGATGGGATCAAAATAAAAATGTCATTATTTGACTCTCGTGAAACTTTGTCGGCGTACTGAGATGAATACTTAAGTGTCGCAGATAACTAATGTCTTCTTCCGTATACTACGTAACCTGATCATGTTGAGGATCTAACTGTAGTCGTTTACCATTCAATTACACAAGCTAGACTGATTGTAGCTCGTAGCCGAGGTTTTGGTTCAGATTTGTATTGCCTTGTGAATGAAATGTGTCCTGAGAGGTAATAATCAGCACCACATCGAATACATATTCCAAGACACTGGAAAATCAAATCAGTCATGGACAAGTTTTCTCTTTCTTAAACCCAATAATACATGATATCAAAATGTATGAGATGGATAGAGCTTGACGACAATATACCCGATGGTGGCATCATGCGAGATATTCCAGATATAACGACTCACGCTGAATTGCACAAACTATTATGTTGTTTGATATTTATCTCGTTCATATTTTTATCATAGTAGTTATAACATTTGAAAAATGTAACTGCTGCGTATAATGAGCAACATGGGATAAGAGCAGCGTAATTTATAAAATGCCAATAACATGAAAACTTAAATGAGATCACTCTGACCCACGTCACAGTTGTATTCACAGGGGTCTAACTATTTTTTAGCATGTTGCCCCCATTGTGGCAAATGCCAGGATAATAGGCTATGAATTACGGCTATGATTCGCAACAACAGATCTGCATAGGTAAGAACAGTTCGCTTAATTCCACGGGATTTCACCAGAATGATACAGTTTACTGTCGCACAAAAACCTAAAACCAAACCACAACAACGGTATTCTGTATTCTAACCAGCAACATCAGCTATTGTTCTTGTGTATTGGTCCATAAAATGGTGGTGACTTGTTTCAAATAGTAAACTGATGTTTAAGAACTGTCTAAAATTGGTAAATTGTGTTATGTTTTTAAAATAGTATTTTAATGGCATTTGGTATTTATTTATTGTTATTTCATTATTATTTTATTATCTTGGCGGCCCACAGGAAACCTCGCTATAAACGTGACATGGTCACCATCGTGAAAATACAGTTTATTATTATTATTATTATTATTATTATTACTAGTATTTACTTTCATTTCCGTCGTTGTTTTTACGACATTTTAATGCCAGCTTGATTACGTTTGTTTGTACCGCCTTGTTCTTGTAGAGTTAAGCAGCCTACAAGTACAAAGCAACCAGGACATAAAAATCGAATGTTTGAATTTCAGGTTGTCCCAAGTATTGCCTCCGTTGCCACACGGATGGCTCTCATATGGTGTGCGAGGAATGCGAGTCGCAACACGGACTCACTACAGATGAAACATGCGGTGGTGAGTCAGTTATGTAGTATTTTCAACAATGTCATTTATGAGTAAATTACACACGCATGTGTAAGAAATGACTCAACCTGTCTTGTTTGACAATTTAATTATGCACAAAAAAGTAAGACAACTTGTTTCATTTATTTGGTAAACAGTGATATATTATGACACAAAAAGACGCACCAGTCTATCAGTCCAAAATGAATACAGTGCATCCTAATTTCAAACAGGCATACAGTTCTAGAAGTAATTTAAACTGCATTACATGTTATTCTTCACGCACTGTCATTGTTACTATTGGCTGTATAAATAGTTCAAGATACATTCTTGTTGTACAATATATCATGCGTGCTTGCGTACATGCCTGTGTGAACTAAGAAAGAACAATAAGCTTAACACATTACACTGTGGGTGTGATGCGGTGTGCCGCGCGACATTGCTGTTTTAAAATGCTATCATACAAAATATTGTTCTGTTGGTCAGACATCGAATGTAAGATGTGCGGCAGTACATCTGCATTCGACTTCACCCTGAAGAGAATGGGGTTCGTCGCCTTCCACCACGACGACACCGTCAACAGCACGGGAGACGGGGTCCCGAACAGCATTGTCGCCTGCACGGGTTCTTGCTGGGTGCGTAAGAAGGGAAGCAACAATAGGCAAGACATGATGCCATGCACTAGACGGTGCTCAGTGAAAGTCGTCCCATCTGGCCAACATTCTTGGTTAAATTTACCATTGCAATCAATACTGAAACTCTTTAAAACCATTGGAGTTATGCAAGTCACAGTAAATACATCAGTGCAAAAGGAACGAATGATTCTATTGTACGACTATTTTCAATGTATAATTTACCTATGATATGAATCTAACTCGACTGAGCTAATAACTAATAAAACGTCTTTTATATTATTGTCTTTTATGATAATACTGTGGGTGGGAGTCACATCAACGAACAACAGCTGTCGGACACACGCTAAGTCAACGACTTCCTTGCCAACATATCATCTGGAATGTTATATTTTTAAATAACAGTCTTGCTGAATTTGGTCAAATGTAACTCTACTGAGGTACTACGTAATAGTTTTCAATTAAAAATGAAATCGACAGTTATGGTAGTGTTGACGGTAGCGACTGCGGCAACAAAGACAAGTGTGATAACCACTATTGCATCGACGCTGATATACTTTTTATTCCTAGAATCAACAGTAATATTGGAACTAGGGCATTATCTGTTGCTGCACCAACTCTTTGGAATATGCTCCCTCTTAGTGTTAAATCAGTTGAAAATACCAGACAGTTACCCCGTTATTTAAACACTTACCTTTATAAACGTGCGTATCCACCTTAGTTATCTGGCGTATCGATCCATCTGTTGAAGACTTTAATACGGGGGTGAACCACTGATAAGTATTGTACTTCTGTTCACCCCCTTTCCCCATTCAACATTGTATTTGTTTAATTGTGACGTGTAATGTTAAATGTTGGAAATAAATGAATTACTTACTTACTTTATAAACGTTCGTATCCACCTTAGCTCCCTGGCGTATCGATCCATCTGTTGAAGACTTTAATACGGCTTATCGATTCTGGGATTGACTAACTCTTTTGTATTGATGCACCTCTGAGCATGGTTTCTGATAATTTAGGCGCAGAAGAAGTTACCTTAATATTATTATTATGTTAACATTAATATTGAATTTGGCCAGGTATTTCGACAAGAGACTGTCCGGGAGGTGAAGTTTCTACGAGGTTGCTTCACGTCAGCAGGCTGTGACGAGTATAAGTATCAGACGTGCACGCATCGTGTCTCTACAAAGTCGATGGTAGGTTTTTGGGCACGTCCCCTAGTCTTGGTGCCGAAACTTGCATGACTTTTTATTTTATACTCACCAACAACTTTTGTGGCCTGCTAAATGTAGTACTATTGTTGTCGTTATTGTAATTTGTCGAGTTATATTTTAACATAAAATAAACCGTGGTATTATTTACTTAAATCACAAATTGGGCTTATTAAAGCTCAACCTGTGCGATTCACTGCAATAGTCGTTTGGAATTAGGTTCAATGTGCTAGTCAGGTTCACACTTACTCGAGATTCAAAGACATATAATGGTAGGTTTCTGGACATGTCCCTCAGTTCTGATGCCGAAACTTGCATGAGTTTTTATGTTACACACACCAACAACATGTGTGGCCTGATTAATATGATACTATTGTTGTCGTTATTGTAGTTTGTCGAGTTATGTTTTAACATAGAACAAACCGTGGTATTATGAACTAACAACCTGCTAAGTGTGATACTGTTGTTATCGTTATTGTAATTTGTCGAGTTAAGTGTTAACATAGAACGAACCGTGGTATTATGAACTGAAGTCATTCAACCTGCTAAGTGTGATACTATTGTTATCGTTATTGTAATTTGTTGAGTTATGTTTTAACATATAACAAACCGTACTATTATGAACTAAAGTCACTCAACCTGTTCAAGACAGTCAACCTGTGCGATTCACTGCGATAATCGTTTAAAATTAAGTTCAAAGCGGTAGTCAGGTTCATACTTAATCGATATTCAAAGACATGTAACTCGCATGTGAACCCATGCCTGAATAAGACAAAGTCGGATAGTCAATAAGTTAGAAAATACAATCACAAATACACTAAATAATATGATTGTATGATTAAAAACGGTCACGACGTTAAAATCGTCACTTTTGTAGAAGTTTATATTATGATTGACAACACCTTTGAGTTAGTGCTCATATCCACAAAAAGATGTCGATCAGCTGCCTAAATATTAGGAAGACGTAATTTACCACCAGATTGGATCGTTTGCAACCTGTTTGTATTGTTGAAATATACGGTATCCTAGGACCGGTTGTATGATTGCAGGATTGCAGGATTGCAATCATCAACCGGATTGACAAATAGTAAAATTATGCAAAATTTTTCTGTTTTATTTTCAGACGTGCTACAAATGCTGCAGCGATGAGTTATGTAATAATGTGACCATTCCCGGCATCCCCTTCCCCAGAAGTGACGTAACTGCGTTGTCTAGCTGCGGCGTATTTGTGACGTTTCTTGTGCTCGCTACAGTCGCAGAGATCAGGCTGTAGCTCATGCGTGCAAGCTTGTGAACGTGGGAGCGCGCGCGCGCGTGTGTGTGTACGCGCGCGTGTACGCATATGTGAAGCGTGTATGCATGTGTTTGTGTGGATTCGTAGCGTGTCTCAGCATAACGCAGCTTCTCTTGCTAAAATCTTGTTAATTACATTTAGATCAGGCTTACGTCCGCTTAATCGTCTCTATTTCCATAAGGTATGGTTGAGATCAAATCGAGGTATGCAGAAAATACACAAAGGACGAATGTTAATGACCATCTTGTGAACAAAATAATCAGATGCATGTGTACGCTTTAATACATTATTCAACGAGAACCGCTGTTGTCTTATCTTATTAATCGGCATATCCCATTGTAGGCATTGACTCTAAAGAATGGTAGAAGCCTTTGTAACTTGTTCGTTCAATTACAGTCCATAGATCTATCGCATTATGGTATGGTACGTGCTATTTCACAAAGGACATAACACAGTCACAGTGCAGTCTATCACTCATGGAATATGATTCGACACATAGCATAATGCTGCCAGATGGCAGAGCCGTCGCAACGAATACGGCAATGCGAATATCGCCTACGATAAATGTAAAGTGTGTTATTTCGCAAAGGTCATGAAAGTAAACAGCACGTGTTTTAACCATATTGATTGTCCTGACGTGATGGCCACGATCACAGGCCATGACCACGCACTACACCATCGCACTGCAACATGAACGCGGTTGCGGATGAGAAACAGTAACCTATCCTAGGAGAGATAGAGATGCAGCGCAACTCGTCGGGAAGTGTCTGGCCGTACACATATGATTATATTGTTACCGCCAGATGGTACCACTTTATGGCGAAAGATCTGTGTTTTACCCATTTCATTAATAATATATATGTGTGTGTGTGTGTGTGTGTGTGTGTGTGTGTGTGTGTGTGTGTGTGTGTGTGTGTGTGTGTGTGTGTGTTTGTTTGTTTATATACTCATATAATACTCCTAAAAGAGGGATAGGCAGACCGCTCCATTATGAGAGATAGGATGTCCAGCAATGTACTACCAGTTAGTTGATTGGTTCTGATCACACAAGCTGGGTCGGCTCGACTGGTGCAAACGCAACTATTTACAGTTGTGTACGACGCGACGGTTCAGTTGCGCAGTGTGGCAAACTGTATAGCATTAGTAATTAATAACCTTCCCACTTTTAGCTGATCGATATCAGCGTGTTTTATTAATGTCAATTATCGCAACAAATGTTCCAGTCAAAGTTTCCATACCGTATTACGAGACACGTTTCGACTGCGCCGAATGTCAACAATACAACAACGATAGTAGATAACGAATCAGCAACATAAATTATACCACCGCAGTCGTCTGAATTACGCGGGCATTGTGTATTCGCTACAGCACAGTGCACCAAACCATGAAGTCACGAACGCTTTTCTGACTAATGTATTTAATCCAAATGAGATTAACCGAAGTACATGTCCACTAGTAGATTTCTTTCGATATACGGTAGCGCCTGGTCAGTTGATGTGTGTATGTTGTTTCACAGTGAGGTGTGACATATATGTAACATTGATATCAAAGTTCCACAAAAAGACACGTAAGATCACACAGAGAGCAATACAACTCGCGTAGCATCGCGTAGCATCGCGTAACATTAAGGTGAGTGCCGTTTGTTACAATAGTTGGAGCTATACCTTCGAGACGTCTGTTGTTGTCAATGTGTTGCTAGTCCCTGAACGGCCGCATTGTGTTTGCCTACTGGGTACTTTGATATGGACAAGGCCGAGTGTTGAAACATCACCAAATCAGAGGATATTTTGTTTGAAGGCAAACTACACAGAGGGTGTTGTGTCAGAATGCTTGACTCCCCGTCCCTGACAAGGACTGTTTTCCAAGCTACGTTATGGTTCGAGAACTCGTGGCGGCAGAGGAAATAATGTATATGATAAACTACATGAAAAGGCCCACGTTAATAATGGGAGAACATGGCTATAGACCATCTACTTCGGCGCAGCAGCATCCATCAGACAACGGCCTACTTCGCGACGGAATGAGACAGATAAGTGGCAGAGAAGTATATAAGAAGTATACCAATAACTACATACTTCACTACCATTCGGAACCTCCTGCCCCCACTGCACTAAGGTATGCCTATCAAGAATCAGGCTCCTGAACCTTATTAAGGCACACGACCGACCACTGGCCCACGTCGTCCTCTTTCACACACGTGGGACAGAAGAGCAGAGAGGAAAAGGGAGAGACGTCAACCAAGTAGACACCAAAAGGCAATTTGCCCAGCATGCCAACGGAAAGCAGTCGTATAAAAGATGCATCTGAATTCAAACGATATGTTTGTCATGCTTACAATAAACTAGAACGCAACTCTTGACCAAACTACTGGCCAACTGCATATAAGCAAAGACAAAGGCCGGAACAGCAACAATAAACAGGCTGTGAATAGGACTAGCAAACGTTGTTTCAACACTGGTTTGGGTTGGTCTGTAATGTAGTTCACAATTGATTGTAAAATTGTAATATTGACGTTTCAAATTATGGTTAGTCGCCAAACAGGTGCGTGGTAATCAAGTAATGCGTTAGATGGTGAGCAATGAACGTTTTTAGCGATAGTTTGGTTATATGTCTAGGACAACAACCTTATAACCACATGGTATTATATACCAAATAGTCTATACGAACACGCGCACACACACACACACACAAGCGCGAGTGCACACAATTCATCCAATTTAATCCTCATAAGTGCCTCATTCTTTACAAATGTGTACGAACGAATATAAAATGCATTCATAGCATGCAGTTCGCTATGTCTATTGAATCGTTCATAATCACGCACGATTTCATAACAACATATAATGACAGGTTCTAGGAGTGGTTACTGACAGTAGATCTTTGTATATGTCTATGACAGTAGTAGAGAGGGCACCGCTGGCCCGGTGCAGTGCCAAAGATCAAAGGAACGTCAAAGGTTTTTGGTGCAGTCGCACATTCGGTGCACTTTACTTTATAAAAAAAGATGAATAACCTGTCATAAAAATCTACTTATAAAAAGTATCTTATCTTAATTGGTTTTACTTATATAAAAAGTCGACCCACCGCGGTACACCGCCTATGCCGCCGACCCACTGCGGCACGCCGCCTGTTCTTCTAAGTACATTAGAGCTGCCCTCTAGTGGCTATATTTAATGACTTAATGACGTATACCTAGTGAGCTGACCTCTAGTGGCTATACTTGCTATGATAACATATACTTAATGAGGCTTAATGCTTAATGACGTTTAATTATTAAATTATTAAATTAACTAATTAATTATATACCAAAAATAAAAACAACAAATTGTTATCGTGCTGCCTCTTGCGGTTATATATTTAGACATTTCATTTTGGCCGCCTGTTCTTCTAAGTAAATTAGAGCTACCCTCTAGTGGCTATATTTGCTATGATAACGTAGAAGGCAGCGCCACTAGTGGTAGACGGTAGCGCCTCTATTGGTTAAACTATGATACTGTAGACGGTAGCGCCTCTAGTGCAAGAATGAATCATCAGTCATTTATGGGTAAGGAAATTATATAGAGGTTATACACGAGGTGTAGTCAGCAGATCAAAGGACATCAAAGGGTTTTGGATCAGCCGCTCGATGTCTGACCATTAATTACAAGTTTGCTGCTGCTGCTCCTGCTGTAGGTCGTTACTATAACGAACTTTAATCTAGGTGTTTAATAAAACTGCTTAATAAACGTTGAAAAGGTATGCACGCTAGATGAAGAAGAAGACTTATCGTGCTGCCTCTTGCGGTTATATATTTAGACATTTTATTTTAGTGCTGCCCTCTTGTGTGTTGTGAGATGGCTGTTTTATTATCTCGCTTTCCCGTACAAACCTGTAGTCGGACATGAAATACAACGGCGCCTACTAATGTCGCTTGAAGATACAGTAAGGAGGTACAGAGCAATATGCAAGCGGGAGATGCAGAAGGTATGTAGACAGTTGATGATACAGTAAGGAGGTACAGAGAGACATGCAAGTGGGAGATGCAAAAGGTATGTGAACAGTTGATAAGCGGGAGATGCAGAAGGTATGTGGAAAGTTGAAGATACTGTAAGGAGGTACAGAGCGACATGCAAGCGGGAGATGCAGAAGGTATGTGAACAGTTGAAGATACTCCTCCTTATTGTATCTTCAACTGTCCACATACCTTCTGCATCTCCCGCTTATCAACTGTTCACATACATTTTGCATCTCCCACTTGCATGTCTCTCTGTACCTCCTTACTGTATCTCCAACTGTCCACATACTTTTTGCATCTCCCGCTTGCTTGTCGTTGTCTACCTCCTTACTGTATCTTCAACTGTCCACATACCTTCTGCATCTCCCGCTTTCATGTCGCTCAGTACCTCCTTACTGTATCATCAACTGTCCACATACCTTCTGCACCCCCCGCTTGCATGTCGCTCTGTACCTCCATACAGTATCTTCAACTTTCCACATACCTTCTGCATCTCCCGCTTATATGTCGCTCTCTACCTCCTTACTGTATCTTCAACTTTCCACATACCTTCTGCATCGCCCGCTTGCATGTCGCTCTCTACCTCTTTACTGTATCTTCAACTGTCCACATACCTTCTGCATCTCCCGCTTGCATGTCGCTCAGTACCTCCTTACTATATCTTCAACTGTCCACATACCTTCTGCATATCCCGCTTACAGTTCGCTCTGTCCCTCCTTACTGTATCTTCAACTGTCCAAATACCTTCTCCATCTCCCATTTGCATGTCGCTCAATACCTCCTTACTGTATCTTCAACTGTCCACATACCTTCTACATCTGCCGCTTGCATGTCGCTCAATACCTCCTTACTGTATCTTCAACTGTCCACATACCTTCTACATCTGCCGCTTGCATGTCGCTCTGTACCTCCTTACTGTATCTTCAACTGTCCACATACCTTCTGCATCTCCCGTTTGCATGACGCTCTGTACCTCCTTACTGTATCTTCAACTGTATATACTTAGTAGCGCTTGATGTATTATGCTTAATAAAACGTTGAAAACGTATGAACAATCTTGTTTATTATTACGCAAAACACGTTTAATTTCACCATACACGAAACGCTCTAATAAATGCTCATACGCTGCTGCCCCTACATTTAATGTTCCGCCTATTTGAAAACAATACGCAAAACATGTTAAATCTCACCAAACGTTTAATAAAGGCTCTTACACGAAACGTTGCTGCTGCTGCTGCTGCCCTACATTTAATAAAGGCCCACACCGTCAGTCAGTTGCCTCAACAACAACAGCGGGCTAATTCTACATTTAATAAAGGCCCACACGTTAAGCCACTAGCGCTTCTCGCTCCCCCGCAAGCTATTTTTAGCTCTACTAACATCGTTTCGCCTCACGACAAAAGCGAGCCGTGTAACTAGGTCAAAGATCACAGCCGTGTCACCATTCCTAGCGGCGGTAACACTGTCCACATACACTCTGCATCTGCCGTTTGCATGTAGCTCTGTACCTCCTTACTGTATCTTCAACTGTCCACATACCTTATGCATCTCCCACTTGCATGCTGCTCTGTACCTCCTTACTATATCTTCAACTGTCAACATACCTTCTCCATCTTCCAATTGGATGTCGCTCTGTACCTCCTTACTGTATCTCCAACTGTCCACATACTTTTTGCATCTCCCGCTTGCTTGTCGTTGTCTACCTCCTTACTGTATCTTCAACTGTCCACATACCTTCTGCATCTCTCACTTGCATGTCGTTCTATACCTCCTTACTGTATCTTCAACTGTCTTCATAACTTCTGCATCTCCCGCTTGCATGTTGCTCTCTACCTCCTTACTGTATCTTCAACTGTCCACATACCTTATGCATCTCCCACATGCATGCTGCTCTGTACCTCCTTACTATATCTTCAACTGTCCACATACCTTCTGCATCTTCCAATTGGATGTCGCTCTGTACCTCCTTACTGTATCTCCAACTGTCCACATACTTTTTGCATCTCCCGCTTGCTTGTCGTTGTCTACCTCCTTACTGTATCTTCAACTGTCCACATACCTTCTGCATCTCCCACTTGCATGTCGTTCTATACCTCCTTACTGTATCTTCAACTGTCTTCATACCTTCTGCATCTCCCGCTTGCATGTTGCTCTCTACCTCCTTATTGTATCTTCCACTGTCCACATACCTTCTGAATATCACGCTTGCATGTCGCTCTCTATCTGCTTACTGTACCTTCAACTGTCCACATACCTTCTGCATCTGCCGATTGCATGTCGCTCTCTACATTCTTACTGTATCTTCAACTGTCGACATACCTTCTGCATCTCTCACTTACATGTCGCTCTGTACCTCCTTACTGCACCTTCAATTGTCCACATATCTTCTGCATCTCCCGCTTCGATGTCGCTCTGAACCTCCTTACTGTATCTTTAACTGTCCACATACTTTCTGCATCTCCCACTTGCATGTCGCTCTCTACCTCCTTAATGTATCTTCAACTCGCCACATACCTTCTGCATCTCCCGCTTTCGTGTCGCTCTCTACCTCCTTACTGTATCTTCAACTGTCCACATACCTTCTGCATCTCCCGCTGACATGTCACTCTGTACCTTCTTATTGTATCTTCAACTGTCCACATACCTTCTGCATCTGCCGCTTGCATGTCGCTCTGTACCTCCTTACTATATTTTTAACTGTCCGCATATCTTCTGCATCTGCCTCTTGCATGTCGCTCTCTACCTTCTTACTGTATCTTCAACTGTCCAATGTTGGTGAGTTCTACTGTGGTGTCCTAGCATTACACACATGCACGCACCCATGCACCCACCCGTCGTCGCCGTCCCCACCCGCCCTCGCCGCCGCCCTTCGGGGAAGGGGCGGCGCGCGCGTCCTTACTGTATCTTCAACTGTCCACATATCTTTTGTATTTCCCGCTTGGATGTCTCTCTGTACCCCCTTACAGTATCTTCAATTATCCACATACCTTCGGCATCTCCCACTTGCATGTCGCCCTCTACCTCCTTACTGTATCTTCAACTTTCCGCACACCATCTGCATCTCCATCTGTACCTTCTTACTGTATCTTCAACTGTCCACATACCTTCTGCATCTCCCGCTGACATGTCGCTCTGTACCTTCTTACTGTATCTTCAACTGTCCACATACCTTCTGCATCTGCCGCTTGCATGTCGCTCTGTACCTCCTTACTGTATTTTCAACTGTCCGCATACCTTCTGCATCTTCCGCTTGCATGTCGCTCTCTACATTCTTACTGTATCTTCAACTGTTCAATGTTTGTGAGTTCTACTGTGGTGTCCTAGCCTTAGACACATGTACGCACCCATGCACCCATCCACCGTCGCCGTCCCCACCCGCCCTCGCCGCTCTTCCCCGAAGTGCAATGCCGTCTCGCCGGGCGCGCGTGCAACGCCGCAAGCACGACAAACTAACGCCGGGCTTCTTCAAAGAGGAATTGTCCGGCGACGGCATTATCGCGCTGTGCAGTAAAACGTACTACTGTTTCGGCGGCGCCACCGACAAGGACAGCACAGAGGGGCTGAGTAAGCGACAGAACGCTATCGACAAGGACGCTTTCCTAGCCGTGCTGCGCGACCACCGTTTGGGCTAGGGCGACTGCGAAGTGTAGCTCGGCACGCAGGTTTCCCCTACGCACGAAGTTGAAATGGTCACCGTCGCAACAGTCGGGCGTCAGGTCGAAACCGAAGATGGTGTAGCCGCCGCCGAAGTCGGCACGCGTCAGGTCGTTTCCCTCGTCCTCGTACGCCTTTCCCGTTGCCCCGAAGAAGTTCATGTAGCTTCGGATGTAACGTCTCTGCGCAAAGTTCGGCTGCAGTGGCTTGCTCGGTACCTGGCGTCCGTCGACGTAGAGCGCGATGAAGTTTATGTCGTTGTGCTTCGCGTTGAACGGGTTTTTAGTGTAGGTCCCGTTAAAGGCGTCGTTGTCGATCAGGGTCAAGAACACGCGTTTCGGGAGGACGCCCAGGTAGACGTTTTCGTGCGTGTGAGACATCGTCCCCTGCGGTATCGAGAACACCTTGCAGTCGACTCGACGTATCGGGTACTTAGCCGTCTCTCGCGCAAACGCTTTAATATGACCGAGCTGGACGGACGGGTTCACCTTAGCCTTTCGCACTTGCAGGTAGTTCTCCAGCAGCGTGATTTGCCACCCCGGATCGACTTGCGCACCTATAAGCGCGAAGGCGTCCTTCGCGCGCACCAGTCGTACCTTCACGTCGACGAGGTTCAGTAGGTACCGGTCTTGCAAGAACACGTCGGCGTGTAGGCGTCCCATCATCTCCACCTCGCAGCTGTTCCGCGTAAGTCTGCCCCGCAGCTCGAACCCGTCGTTGTGATCCTTGGTTACCTCCATGGATCCGGCGGTGTCTTTGTACCACAGAGTACCATGGAGCTGCGTCGTTTTCGCGTCGCCGCCGTAGCTCAGCAGGGTTTCGAGGTGGGCCCGATAAGGATATGTATTGGTCGACGGCGTCACGAGCGTGCCGTTTAGAGATACGTCGACTTGACTGAACATCGAATGCAGACATTTTTTGACTAGGGCCACGACGGAGTCGTTCACGAGATCGGTACCGATCTAATACTCGACAGTCTAATACTCGTCAGCGGCTGGTGATCGATCCACTGACCGCTCTCGATGCTCGTCTGCGTCATCGGCAAGGCGAACAGGTCCAGTTCGTTCTTTAGGCCTTCGCACGACTGCCGATGCACGAACGCCATTCTAGCCGGTGGTGGTGAATATGTCGCTCGATAACGACCGTTCCGCGCGTCGCCGCTTCTTCTTACTGGCCGTCGCCGCCTTGCCCGTTGGTTTTATACGTCGTCGTTTTTTCGTCGCCGGCCGCTTATTCAGCAGCCCGTCGAGATGGTCGGCGCCGGCCTCTTTCGCGCGTCGTTTTACTGACTGTTTCAAATTCTTGCCGGCGACGACGTCCTGCGCCACGCGGACGCCCGTATTAAGGGCGCGCTTCCCCAACGCCACGGCGCCTCTCTTGATAAGCGGCATGGCGCTTCGAAACAGGCTCCCGAAGAGATTGCCCAGACCGTGACCTCGCTGCCCTCGACCGCCGACGAAGTCCGGTAGACCGCCGCCGACCTGTCGAACGTAGTAGTCTTCGTACGCGTTACGGCTCATCGTCAAAACAGTCGTCCCTTATATCGATCTCGACCGAATCGAATTGTCGCCGCAGATACGTATTGGACGCGTTCGAAAATCTCCGAGATGTTGAGTCCGTTCCACGAGGTCAGTGTACACGTACAGGGTGTCCACTCCCGCATTCATGTCCACCGTATACCGGCCCTCGTACTCGTAGGTATACGCGACGGGATCGGTGCTGATGATGACCTCGCCGGCCGTGTCCTTCAAGAGTGGGCTCTCGATGACGTTCGATTCGAAATCTATTACGGACTTCAGACGGCTCCTAGGGGGGAGGAGAAATTCGACACCCGGCGATAGATATATCTTCATCCGGTTGGTGATGGGGCTGTACTCCAGGCGGGCCTTGACTTTATCGGTGCACAGTTTCATCAGTGCCTCGTTGATTTTATGCATCAACTCGTAAGCGCTGTTGTAAAAGCCGTGCGGAATGTTGCCCTGTCGGAAAATCGCACTACCGTCGAAGGAAAACGGTTCACTTTCATCCGTCTTGCAAGTCAGGTAGAAGTACGCGTCCGCGGCTCTCACGTTGTACCACGAATGTGGGTACTGTAGCGTTACTATTCCGCATTACCATTGACCCGACAGGTCGATGCGTTGCGGCAGATTCGTGGAGTAGTGAGTCAACGTGTTTTCGGGGTGCGCCTTTATAGACGCATTGCTCGGTAAGATCAGGTAAAAGTCAGACGATGCCGCCATCGCGCCGACTCATAGACGGACTCGGGAGTAGGTAACCGAGACAGCTACTCAACAGCGCCGTCCACAGGTTGGAGTCGCCCTGACCTCTCGTCAGATTGTATATACTCACGACAATAACCGTGTACAGGACGACGATCTGGCACAGGAAGATGATCTCGGCTTTAGGGCATTCGTTCCCGCAGAAATGCCATGGAACGTGTTTGCGGACGGAGGGGGTGGTAGACTCGTTAGCGTCAACGAAGTCTGCGGTTGTGGCTACGTCGACATTGAAGCAGTCTGCGGCGACGGCTGTCTCTTCGGTCATCGTAGCGCCACTGCGGTCTAATAATGGAGCACCCTCCTTTATAGTCGTCGTCGCACGCTGCTGCTTCGTGTAGTCGACAGCACATCCAGTGTCGCGTCCACGACATGACTACTACCGTCCGACGCTACGTCATCCTACCATTTATAGTCCACGAGCGCCTTGGCGGCAATCCAGCTGTTGAACGAAGCTGGATAACCGCTCCATTTCACGAGTACCTCCGCCGCACCCCCATTACGATGACGACGCTGTAGAACGGCCTCCACGCGATACAGTTTGTCCTTCGGGACGACTACGCGTTGCAATTCCGATTAGTAGAAGGTGCCGTCTAGCGGCGTCCCGGCGTCGTCTTCCAGTCGATACATGGGCCGATCGGACGGGTGCGCCTCTGCGACAGTGAAGAGCTCTTCGCTCCAGTTAGCCACGTACCCTTTTTTGAACCGACCCTTCGCCTTGCTGATGCGTACACGATCTCCCTCTCGCAGTTTCGGTTTGCTGCTGCCACCGCCACCGCCGCCGTACAGCCGTTGCCATACGCTCTCCTGATTCGCGGTGTTAACGCTCGCCGGTGTTCTACCGATGCTTCGATGATAGGCGTTGTTGTACGACCGTACGAGATGCGACAACGGCTCTATGTATCGCAGCCTCTGATATTTCGTAAAATATCTCCACATGCGCGTCTTCAATGTCCGATTGAACCGTTCCACGACACTCGCTTTAGTCTCCTCGTTATGCGTCACGAAATGGTTGACGCCGTAGTCCTTCAAGAGTTTCTGTAGGGATCTGTTAAGAAACTTCGTCCCCTTATCGGTCTGCAGCGCGTTCGGCGGTTGTTCCTCCTGCAGCAAGGTCTCGATCGCCGCGACGAGCGCCGGGCCGGATTTACTTTTCAACGGGACGCACCACGCCCGCTTCGAAAAGACGTCGATAACCGTCAATAGGAACGTTATGCCGTCATTGTGTTTTTTCAGTGTAGCTACGTCGACCGCCTGCGATAACGCAGCGTCGTTTGAAATGCCGTTTAACCGGCTTGAGCAGGGTGTACGTATCCTGCGCTGCTAGCCACCGCTTGACGATCGGTTTGCGTACTACGGCGGCCCCCCGTGCAACGCGTCGACGCCGTCGTAACTGCCCGCCTGTTTCGGATCGTAATAGACGCGCTTCAGGCGGTCGTCGTCGTCTCGTTGAGTTCGACGCTTTCGTTTTGCGCGACGACGAGGCCGCCCGGACACCATGACGACAATAAACGATCGCGATTGACGAAGATTAATATACACATATAGAGCCGCTACGGCAATGACGACAATGACGGTTACTGACCTTTGAGGATTCATTGTGGCAAGTGACTCGAACGACGAAGTTTCATCTACTTTAATACGGCTCCCACGCCGCCTTCAAGACTCTGCTATGCCGACTACGTTTTCTACCCTCTTCTTTTTCAGTTAGTCGCCGCTGTTGCTGCATCCACGTCGCTCCGAGACGACTGCGTTTATCCGGCGTCGTCGCCTCCTCTCCTAGCTGCTGCGCTCGATACCGGGGGTTACCTACGAATTCCATAGGAATATTCAGACCCCTCATACGCTCCCCGAACGCTTTCCACCTTACAGGTGGCGCCATCTTCTTTCTCGTTCGTATGAGATCGTTCACGAGATCGACCATGTTGCTGCCCGCGATCGTTTGACCGTCGTACAAAAACTCGTCGAGGGCGTTCCATCGACACAACGGATCGGTTTTCATTTTTGCGATAAGGAGGCTGGCTTTTCCTTTCAGAGTTTTCAGCACGTTGTCCACGATCTCGCGTTCTATAGCGGTTAAGGGTGCCGCCGCCGCCGCCGCCTCCTCCTCCTCAACCGGTGTCGACGCCGCCGTCTCTTTGTTAACCACCGACACGCGTACTGGTTGCGCCGCTCGAGCCGCCTCTATCGCTTTGTAACGGCTCAGCAGTTGATTGTACGACGCCACCTGATCGTGTTCGGATAAATCCGACCGGTCTAGAACATTCTTCATGTCGCTGTCCACGCCACTCATTGCACGTGATCGGTTCGTGCTCGGCGGCTGGTCGATGAGCGGTAGGAGGCTCTCCACCAACCGCGGGTCGACCAACGCCATATTCTTCGCGTGCTGCATCTTCACCCCCCGATAACCTGTCTGAGCAGAGGCAGAAAGACGGTGCTCGCTAACGGTGCTAGCAGCGCCGTCAGAAGACCTCCCGCTCCCGTTTACAGGATGGCCCGCTTCTGTCTGACGGGTACTCTTTTTTCCGCTAGCCTATGCAAGTGGTTCCTGTATTTTAGCAGTAGTCTTTTCTGCTTCTTCGATAGTTTCACGTTCCCTTTCAGAATGTTGTACGCGCAATCGCACAGACTACAGATGAGGTCGGAGTACGCGTGGGCGAGTACGGCTTTTCGCAGCTCGATGTTCCTCTTATATCTATTCAACATTTGCAAGGCCAGGATGTGTCTCTTCACGCGGTCCGTCATCCTTAAACCGAATGACACGCGCAGTGACGCCTCCCCCTTTTTATAGTCACTTTCTGACGTAGACGTAGTGGAGGCGATCGTCGGGAAAAATGCACGTGCGCATGCGCATATCTTCCTCCCTTTCCTGTTTCAGGTCTACGAGGAGATAACCGTACGCTGCTGACGTGGCGTCTTTGAAGGCTTCGATCATGTCGTTGACCTTGCCCGGATACATCTGTTTTGCTAGGTGACCTACTTGTCCGGCGTCCCAGGGGCTCTTGAAAAGCACCATGTATTGGGCGTTCAGACTAATTGTGCGGTTTTCTTTCCCTTTTGGAAAAAATATTCTGCTATTATTACAGTTATGGCTTTTTTTGTAAACAAGGTTGTGACCCTGCTATCGGTTTCCTCCATGAGATCATCGAGTACTAGAAGCGTCCTCGTTTCGGCGTCTAAACGCTTCGGGTCGGTTAGGCCGTCTACTTTTATTTTGGATGGCATAGAGGCGTAGACGGATTGCCACTGGCCGTAGCACCACAGGACTTTCTCCGGCGGCTGCTCGATCATAGTGGTAGCGTGCTGTATTAGGCGAGCGACGAAAGTAGTCTTACCGCACCCCGTGGGGCCGGCCACTATACACGTAAATGGATGCTTCAACGGCGCGCACATATTTACGACTGGCGCGTGCGGAAACGAACGAAGACTTTTTATTCGTTTCTTCTATACACTTAGCGCACCTCCATAAACAATTTACCGAGTACATTTTGCCCCTCTCTGCCTCAGGGACCCATACCACAGAAGCCCTCGTGCGACGGCACTACTCCACTAGTTCGGCTTTTCCTGTAGCCAATAGGGCGTCTTGCAACTTCTTTGACCCTCCGAACTTGCTCATCAGCAGGCTCTTCATGCACTCGACCCTAACGACGCTCCATTCGTCTTCCGATCTCTTTTTCGCGATTTTCTAAATTGGTCGTTTTGCGATATAGCCCGACCACGACTCTTTGATGTACTTGGCGCCTTCGACGTCTTCGTGAAACATCGCTTTTCTAAATTGGTAAGCGTGATCTACGGACTTAAAGCCCCGACCGTACGCCGCGACTCGACACGGATACATATTCGACAGGAACGACGCCGACCCGCCAAAATGTATAGGAGACTCCATACTGCTGCCACTCCGCTACTGTCCACACCGCCTCTCGCCCACACTATATATACAGCGCTAGTACAACCGCTAGAGGGCGGAGACCATAGTCCTTGTTTCTAGGAGCCGCTAGAGGGGCACGGCCGAATAATCAGCCCTGGGCACTTCCATAGGCCTATTTCATGGAGCCACTAGAGGGAAGCTCGTTCGGCTGAATAATCGGCCCTGGACACTTCCATAGACTCCGCTAGAGGGTAGCTGGTTATTCATTTACCGCGATGGTTGGGCACAGCTGTCAATCAAAGGTAATTAAGGATAATTAAGAGTTTTTTCTTTCAAAAATCAGATAAGAGGACTTTTTATTAGTGGAAGGAGATACGGAGCCCAGTTGCACTTTTCCCTTTGATTTTTTTAATTAATAGGAGCCCAGTTGCTAATAGGGGTCAAAACCCTTTGATGTTCCTTTGATCTTTTTGATTAATCGATTTGCACGGGGTCATACGCCACTCACCTACTACTAGAGTGTATGTGGACAGTGTTACCACAGCTAGGAGTGTTGACACGGCTGTGATCTTTGACCTAGTTACACGGCTCGCTGTTGCCGTGAGGCGGAATGATGTTAGTAGAGCTAAAAATAAAGGGCGGGTGAGCTAGCCAGCGCTAGTGGCATAACGTGTGGGCCTTTATTAAATGTAGAGATAGCCCGCTGTTGTTGTTGGGGCAACTGACTGAGGGTGTGGGCCTTTATTAAATGTAGGGCAGCAGCAGCAGCAGCAGCAGCGTTTCGTGTATGAGCCTTTATTAAAAGTTTGGTGAGATTTAACATGTTTTGTGTATTGTTTTCAAATAGGCGGAACATTAAATGTAGGGACAGCAGCGTATGAGCCGTTATTAGGGCGTTTCGTGTATGGTGAAATTAAACGTGTTTTGCGTAATAGTAAACAAGATTGTTCATACGTTTTCAACGTTTTATTAAGCATAATACATCAAGCGCTACTAAGTATATACAGTTGAAGATACAGTAAGGAGGTACAGAGCGACATGTAAGCGGGAGATGCAGAAGGTTTGTGGACAGTTGAAGATACAATAAGGAGGTACAGAGCGACATGCAAGCGAGAGATGCAGAAGGTATGTGGACAGTTGAAGATAGGGCAAGGAGGTACAGAGCGATATGTAAGCGGCATATGCAGAAGGTATGTGGACAGTTGAAGATACCGTAAGAAGGTAGAGAGCGACATACAAGCGCGAGATGCAGAAGGTATGTGGACAGTTGAAGATACAGTAAGAAGGTAGAGAGCGACATGCAAGCGGCAGATGCAGAAGGTATGTGGACAGTTGAAGATACAGTAAGGAGGTAGAGAGCGACATGCGAGCGGCAGATGTAGAAGGTATGTGGACAGTTGAAGATATAGTAAGGAGGTACTGAGCGACATGCAAGCGAGATAAGCAGAAGGTATGTGGACAGTTGAAGATACTGTAAGGAGGTACTGAGCGACATGCAAGAGGGAGATGCATAAGGTATGTGGACAGTTGAAGATACAGTAAGGAGGTAGAGAGCGACATGCAAGAGGGGATGCAGAAGATATGTGGAAAGATGAAGATAAAGTAAGGAGGTACAGAGCGACATGTAAGCGGGAGATGCAGAAGTTATGTGGAAAGTTGAAGATACACTAAGGAGGTACAGAGCGACATGCAAGCGGGTGATGCAGAAGGTATGTGGACAGTTGAAGATACAGTAAGGAGGTACTGAGCGACATGCAAGCGGGTGATGCAGAAGGTATGTGGACAGTTGAAGATACAGTAAGGAGGTACTGAGCGACATGCAAGCGGGTGATGCAGAATGTATGTGGACAGTTGAAGATATAGTAAGGAGGTAGACAACGACAAGCAAGCGGGAGATGCAAAAAGTATGTGGACAGTTGGAGCTACAGTATGGAGGTAGAGAGTGACATGCAAGCGGGAGATGCAGAAGGTATGTAGACAGTTGAAGATACAATAAGGAGGAGTATCTTCAACGGTCCACATACCTTCTGCATCTCCCGCTTGCATCTTGCTCTGTTCCTCCTTACTCTATCTTCAAGCGACACCAGCAGGCGCCGTTGTATTTCGTCACCGACTACAGGTTTGTACGGGAAAGCGAGAGAATAAAACAGCCATCTCACAACACACAAGAGGGCAGCACTAAAATAAAATGTCTAAATATATAACCGCAAGAGGCAGCTCGATAAATCTTCTTCTTCATCTAGCGTGCATACGTTTTCAACGTTTATTAAGCAGTTTTATTAAACACCTAGATTAACGTTCGTTTTAGTAAAGACCTACAGCAGCAGCAGCAAAGTTGTAATTAATGGTCAGACATCGAGCGGCTGATCCAAAACCCTTTGATGTCCTTTGATCTGCTGACTACACCTCGTGTATAACCACTATATAACCTCCTTACCCATGAATGACTGATTATTCATTCTTTCACTAGAGGCGCTACCGTCTACATTAACATAGCGTAACCACTAGAGGCGCTACCGTCTACCACTAGAGGCGCTGCCTTCTACGTTATCATAGCAAATATAGCCACTAGAGGGTAGCTCTAATTTACTTAGAAGAACAGGCGGCCAAAATGAAATGTCTAAATATATAACCGCAAGAGGCAGCACGATAACAATTTGTTGTTTTTATTTTTATTTTTTATATATAATTAATTAATTAATCGATGGGTCGGCGGCACAGGCGGTTTACCGCGGTGGGTCGGCGGCATGGTCATCAATCAAACTTTTTTATAAGTAAAACCAATTAAGATAAGATACTTTTTATAAGTAGATTTTTATGACAGGTCATTAATCTTTTTTTTTTAAAGTAAGTGCACCGAATGTGCGACTGCACCAAAAACCTTTGATGTTCCTTTGATCTTTGGCACTGCACCGGGCCAACGGTGCCCTCTCTACTACTTATGACCATTACGTGCACATTAACAGTTCGACTTGTTCATGTTCTAAACGTTGTGTAGATTGTGTGACGGCCGGTGGTGGAGTTCTGGAGTGGTAGAACTCCAATTCAACCGGTACGGCTACGGTCTATGTCACCTATTCACCAAGATGTATCGCCATCTGTGGTCGTCTATAGTTCTGGCCATCGTTACTGTGGCACTTGTTGCCAGTCAAAGTAAGTACACGGAGTGTCAGTAAAATAACAGCCTGCATTAATACGTACGCAAATGCATCAACTCACTGTGAATAGAAGCAAATGTTAGCCACGGATTATTAATAAAATATTGTAAGCGGTCGACACGAACAGGTATGATACGCGGTTGACTTACATGGACAAGTATGGTAAGTGGTTGACACGAACAATTATAATAAGCGGTTGACATGAACATATATGGTAAGCGGTTGACATGAACACGTGTGATAAGTGGTTGATCTGAACAAGTATCGTAAGCGATTGACATGAACAATTATGGTAAGCGTTTGACATGAACAAGTATGATAACCGGTTGACATGAACAAGTATCGTAAGCGATTGATATAACAAGTATTTGCGAGAATTAGTATGGTAAGGACGGCACCAAGGCCGTGGCTCGCCAAAACCCTCCATTTGCATCAACGTTGAGACTCACCAAAACAACTTGAGGTTCTAAAAATTGGTTGAGGGGCTAATCGTATCCCCAACCCAACACCTAAAATATTGGGGGGGGGGGGGGGGCTAAGCCCCTTCAAGCCCCCACCTGGTTCCGACTCTTATGGTGCTGTATATTCAGTTGTTTACATTCCTGCAAGTTACACAATCAAAGTTAGTTATTTTCGTGACATTGACCAAAGAAAGACACTATCCGACTACGTAAAAGTTTTATTTGATATTAAACTATCCACAGTTTAACTATCGGGCCATCATTGGACGTGATTCACGATGGTTTCGGCATACAGCTTAATACATTGCGAATACACATTTGTCTGTATCTGGATAATCACCCAGCAAAGTTCTGCATCGGGAATGCCTGTGTCTTTCGGAAGAGACACTGTAAGCCATCGATCCCTTTTATGGTGTTTATGCCAGGGGAAGTAACACAGATCCCAAGCAGGAAGTAAATGTGTTGTGGACTCACTAATTCTACAGAAGGATACGACCGACCGACCGACCGACCGACCGACCGACCGACCGACCGACCGACCGACCGACCGACCGACCGACCGACCGACCGACCGACCGACCGACCGACCGACCGTCCGACCGACCGACCGACCGATCGCCCGACCGACCGACCGCCCGACCGACCGACCGACCGTCCGACCGACCGACCGAACGAACGTCTAAAATACTAACAGATTGAATAGATAATATTTATGATATGACTGGCTGTCCAATATAACGCTTGACTTATTGTTCATCTTACTGACGGAATGGTTAGTTGACTGAAAGTTTACACATTGGTTGCCTTTCATTTCAGTAGATCCGACCTTCGCTCCGAACTGCGCTCCGAACTGTCATGACTGCATTATCAATGGTCCGGGAACTTGTGATGAAGACGCTTGCTACAGTCAGTTCGTGTTTGTCAACGACACGGAAATATGCGAAGGTATGACAGTTATAACATAACTCCGTTACATTGTAACCACAATAATACAGACTAGTCAGTTTATAAAACGTTGCCGAGCGCTGGAAACAACTTGAACAACTAAACGTAGTGGAGCGCAGTAGCGCAGCGGTAAGAGCTTCGAACTCTCAACTGAGAGAACCCGGGTTAGAATCCTATGCGGCGGTGTTCACCTTGGGCAAGTTCGTATAGTCTACATTGCTTCAGTTCATTCAGCTGTATGAATGAGTAACTGGCTTTAGACAGTGGTGGATATTTGTGTACAAAAAACGTCTTCGCGCATTATTTGCTGCGTGGCTGAACGCTTATCAGCGAAGTCGACAATGAATCTGATTGAGTCTTGACGCTGGTTTACTTGAAAGATCAATTAATCAATTAACCAATCAATCAATCAAGCAACCAATCAATCAATCAGTCAGTAATTTGTTTCCAACAGAATGGCTAAACTCTCAGAAGCTGATATTCATGACAAAATACAACACCGGCTACAATGTGCGAGCTCAGCTTTTGGGCGTTTACAAACCCATGCCTTGGACAATCAACACATCTAACCAGATGCACTCACACGCACGCACGCACGCACGCACATACACACATACACACCACACACGCACGCACGCTCGCACGCTCGCACACACGTGAACACGCGCACACGTGCACTCGCGCACATGCGCACTCGCGCACGCGCACACGCACACACGCGCACACGCGCACACGCGCACACGCGCGCACGCACGCACGCACGCACGCACGCACACACGCACACACGCACACACGCACACACGCACACACGCACACACGCACACACGCACACACGCACACACGCACACACGCACACACGCACACACGCACACACGCACACACGCACACACGCACACACGCACACACGCACACACGCACACACTCACACTTAGTATGACGGTTTTTATTACAAATGTGATCAGCACTGTTCGAGCTGCAAGTCAAATGGAGCGCATTAGCGCAGCGGTAAGAGCTTTGGACTCGTGACAGGGAGAATCCAGGTTCAAATCCTGTGCGGCGGTGTCGAACCTTGGGCAAGTTCGTTTACTCTACATTGCTTCAGTTAACCCAGCTGTATGAATGAGTACCTGGCTATAGACTGTGGTGGATATTTGCGTACGAATAGTATTCGTCCATTAATTGCAGCGTGGCTGAATGCTTTCCAGAGAATCGAGATGGTGTTCGATTGAACAGGTCTGCCAGGGAGTAAAGTGTAAAACGCTTTGAGCAGTCCTTAGCTCTGGATACTCCGCTATATAAGAACTTACCTTTACCTTTACCTTTACTTACAAATGGAGCGAGAAAGTGTGACGAAGGCAGTTGTTACACCGGACATGTGTTTGTCAATGAGACTGAAACATGCCGTGGTATGACATTATTATCTATACATCAGAGATGAGTAAGTGTATCTCCTCCGAGACGCCCAGGTCCAGTTGCCTCATTCTATGTTTATTTGCTGCCTTAAACCAATGACCTCTTATCTACTGATGGGCGATGTATTTCCATATAATCTGTTTTTGACATAATCTGCTTTACGAGAGGGCCTTTCTCCTGCTTGAGATAACTGAGTGGTAGTCAATTCACCAGGTGGCGCCACGGGTAAGAGAGTAGTTGTTGCTCGGCGGGTATAGGCTAAGTTGTGTTATTGTTGTTATTTATATGTAAACACGTTGATTAATGAAACACGAAACTTTGAACACAATTGATTAAACAATAATCAATATACAGTAACATTGTTTTCAAGTCAACAAAACTTGGACTAACGACTTTAAACTATATAAATAGCACACAAAATGTTATAATTAATCACACGGTATCTTCGTGTAGCATGCAGCGACCACTGTGACAGCTGTAACACGAACGGTCCGGGAAGGTGCAACGAAGATGGATGCAATGACTCCTACCCCTATGGCTTTTCCGCTGACACTCAAACATGCAAAGGTATGACGTCAGTCGGTCTACACAGCATTCATTTTTTGATAAATTTTCATCATCAATGTGTCTAAGAAATATGGAAACTATACATGTCTACGTACAAGAAAATATGTTCTAAATCTCAATTTTTCAATGAGCGAAATATGTATGTAATGGAATACGGCTATATTTATCCGAAATCCAAACACATCCATATAGTTTAAGGGATATACGTACATTGAGGCAGGTTTATGATACGAGTAGTGGCATTATTGACATACTGTTCACTCCGTAACTCATCCATGTGGTTTTTATTTTGCTATTATACATTAGCCGTACCATTTATATAGCCCATTAATAAAATGATGTAATATTATCGAACGGAGTGTACAGTGTAGAATATGTGGGGCTAAGAAATAAACCTAAATCTACCTACAAGTAAGTAAGCACTGAATCTAAAATTTTAAAAGTGAATCAAATAGTATAAATAGGGGATACAGTAGTGTGCCTCCCCAAACTAAAGAATTCCCTATTACAATCTAAAAACGCTTAGTCCAATTATGAGTTTCTTGTTTTAGGAGATCGATATCAAAATCACCACACACACAAAACTAGATTTCCTTGGCATAACATCGGTAAACAACTGCTCCATTCTTTCACAAAGTAGGTCCACGTCTGAACCCGGGGTTCTGTAGCCACAACTCACAATTATATTTCTGTATTTTGTCATGTCCAATTCGACAGTGACACATTCAAATATATTGTCAATCACTTTGATTTTACTGCCCGAAGTTTGCACGTGAATCTTTCATTAACATCCATTGCACCCCCTCTTTCTATGTTATCTCTTTCAATGTTAAAACTTCATATCCATTTAGTGAATAATCATCATATGTGCTTGAATCAAATAATAAAATCAATTGAAGTAATGAAATGACTAATCATTGGTATATATATATATATATATATATATATATGACTGTTGGGTCATATCCGAGTGATACACACACACACACACACACACACCACACCACACACACACACACACACACACACACACACACACACACACACACACACACACACACACACACACACACACACACACCACACACACACACACACACATATACACACACACACACACCCAACCCACACACACACACACACACACACACACACACACACACACACACACACAAACACACACACACACACACACACACAACCCACACACACACACACACACACACACACACACACACACACACACACACACACACACACACACACACACACACACACACACACACACACACACACACACACACACACACACACACACACACACAAACACACACACACACACAAACTCACACGCACACACACACACACACACACACACACACACACACACACACACACACACACACACACACACACACACACACACACACACATATATACACACACACACACACCCAACCCACACACACACACACACACACACACACACACACACACACACACACACACACACACACACACACACACACACAAACACACACACACACACACACACACAACCCACACACACACACACACACACACACACACACACACACACACACACACACACACACACACACACACACACACACACATACACACACACAAACACACACACACACAAACTCACACGCACACACACACACACACACATCCAACCCCCACACACACACACACCCACACACACACACAAACACACACACACACAAACTCACACGCACACACGCACACACGCACAACACGCACGTACACACACACACACACACCCAACCCCCCCACACACACCCACACACACACTCACAAACACACACACACAAACTCACACGCACACACGCACACACGCACACGCGCACACACCACACACGCACACACGCACCGCACACACACACAATGCACACCACACGCGCGCGCACACACACACACACACGCACACCACACCACCACACACACACGCACTTTTAATATGACGGTTTTGTTATTTCAGAATGTGATCAGCATTGTTCGAGCTGCAAGACAAATGGTGCGGGAAAGTGTGACGAAGGCACTTGTTACACCGGATATGTGTTTGTCAATGAGACTGAAACATGCGAAGGTATGACATTATTATTTATATATCAGAGATGAGTAAGTGTATCTCCTCCGAGCCGCCCATGTCCAGTTGCCTCATTCTATGTTTATTTGCTGTCGTAGACCAATGACCTCTGAACTACCGATCGGCGATATATATCACAATAAGCAACGCTAGTTATTTTGGGTTATTCACTTATGCGTTTTGATATAATCTGCTTTACTAGAGGGTTTTTCTCCTAATTGTGACAGCTGAGTGATAATCAGTTCACCAGGTGGGGCCATAGGTAAGCGAGTGGTCTGTTGCTCGGTTGGTATAGGCTAATTTGTATTATTGTTGTTATTTATATGGAAAAACGTTGATTAATGAAAAACGTGGTATATTGACGACGTTGAACTACATGAATATCACACAAAACGTTTCAATTAATCAGACCGCATCTTCATGTAGCCTGCGGCGACCACTGTGACAGCTGCAACACGAACGGTCCAGGAAAGTGCGATGAAGACGGATGCAACGACTACTACAACTATGGCTTTTCCGCCGACACTCAAACATGCGGTATGATGTCAGGCGGGTTATAATCGGTATTTTGGAATTTAGATTCTTCCTATATTCGTAAGTCGGTCTACACAGCATTCTTCTTCTGATCGATTTTTATCATCAACGCGGCTAAGAAAGAAACAAACTATACATGTCTACGTACAAGAAAATATGAACTATATCTCGATTTTTTTTAAATTAGTGAAATCT
>OZ023214.1:37185635-37195441 GCA_963995525.1 Escarpia spicata | reverse complement strand
AGGGTCATTTCATTTGTCTGCTGAAGAAGAACAAGAATAAACTTATAAAGTGAAGGAACGCGGAAACAGGCAGGACACGAAGTCACATTACAAAATAAAGAAGCTGCAAGGAGACACAAGGCACAACCAAAACCTCCCAACGAAAAGCACAGATGGATAGTTCACCACATTCGATAAAGAGAAGGTGGAGAGATAGAAAGGATATTCTCAACAATTGAAACATTGACAACTATTACTGTTTAATCTAGAGTGAATCTTCTGATTGTTCCCTTCCACAACGTGACATAATTTTTTTTAAGATCATGTTTTGCAACTGAAAGCATGTGAATAATTAACGGTGAACATATTTTAAAACGTGAATTTAATTCTAGGTAATTGGCTACAGAGCATTGGTGTAATAATGTAGCAGCTACGTATTCTTACAACACAGTGAATTTGAATATTTAATTTTCTCATAAAATTCACACGGAAATTAATATAATCAAGAATAAATTATAATATTATTACTAAAACTATTACTGAATCCAATTACTATTGATGTTTTATTGAAGTCATTGTATGTAATTGCTTTCGCTCTTTCCCTCTCTCTCTCTCTCTCTCTCTCTCTCTCTCTCTCTCTCTCTCTCTCTCTCTCTCTCTCTCTCTCTCTCTCTCTCTCTCTCTCTCTCTCTCTCTCTCTCTCTCTCTCTCTCTCTCTCTCTCTCTCTCTCTCTCTCCCTCCCTCCCTCCCTCCCTCCCTCCCTCCCTCCCTCCCTCCCTCCCTCCCTCCCCTCCCTCCCTCCCTCCCTCCCTCCCTCCCTCCCTCCCTCCCTCCCTCCCTCCCTCCCTCCCTCCCTCCCTCCCTCCCTCCCTCCCTCCCTCCCTCCCTCCCTCCCTCCCTCCCTCCCTCCCTCCCTCCCTCCCTCCCTCCCTCCCTCCCTCCCTCCCTCCCTCCCTCCCTCCCTCCCTCCCTCCCTCCCTCCCTCCCTCCCTCCCTCCCTCCCTCCCTCCCTCCCTCCCTCCCTCCCTCCCTCCCTCCCTCCCTCCCTCCCTCCCTCCCTCCCTCCCTCCCTCCTCTCTCTCTCTCTCTCTCTCTCTCTCTCTCTCTCTCTCTCTCTATCTCTCTTTCGCTCTCTGTCTGTCTGTCTCTCTCTACTTTTTTTTATCTCTTTCTCTATCTCTCTCACTTCCTTCCAACCTCCATCCATCACTTCCATCCTCCCTCCCTCCCCCGTCTCCCTCTCACCCTCTCACCCTCTCTACGCTTCCCCCTTTCTCGCTCTCTCGCTCTCTCGCTCTTTCGCTCTTTCGTTCACTCTATGTGTCGCCCTCTCTCTCTCCCTCACCCCTTCTCTTTCCATCGTCTCTCGCTCCTTTTGTTTACCCTTGTATCAACATTACGTTATTTTGCTGTAGAGTAGCTACATCCGATTTTAGTATAATAGATGTTGAAAGATACCTAACCTTTGTCTAGGAAGAAAAGTGCATATTTAAGGTTAGTGTGCATTTTTGTTGTATCCTCTCTACCGCGAAATCAAAAACAGCAGCAGACAGCAGAGCAGTGCAAGACGATCTGAACATGTTGCACAAGTGGAGCAAATGCCGGCTGGAGGAATTAAATGTAGCCAAGTGAAAGTTCATGACTATCACAAACAAGAATTGTAAACAAATTCACATTTACACCATTGGGGGTTCTCCATTGGAACGCACAGTCATCAACACCTACCTTGGCGTAAACATCAGCTCAACCTTGGACGTGGGACCAGCACATCCATAAGTAATATAATACTACTATATAGGACCTGTTCCATTATAAATACATCAGCAAAATAGAAATGGTGCAAAGGAAAGCAGCATGGTTTGTACTCGGTCGGTCCTACCGATACTGAGCGAGAGTCCCTACAAACCTGGAGAGCACATGCCAGACTTGGCAAGATCTACAAAGTTGTGAAAAGACTTGTAGATATCCCCACTTTGTACCATCATGCGCCATGCCCTGTACAACACGCCAATCGCAGGAATTCCAGAGAATTTGTTACATTGAATCGTGAGGTGGACGCCTACCAAGGTTGGTAGGGTGGAACTCCCTTCCAAACAATGTTGTCATGGCCGAGTCAGTGGACGTGTTCCGCCGCCGACTCCGAGAGACCAGTTAGCGAACGAGACTTGTAAATGGTGTAAATAATTTGCGCATGTACATTGGACACATTACCGGTCACGTGGTCACATCGGTGCATAACGAATCTTAATGGATTGATATATATATATATTAATATATTTCATTTTATTTCAGCGTGCGCTGTGAATTGTCAAAACTGCAACAATTAATGGTCCAGCAAAGTGTGACGAGGATGCTTGTGACAGTCGTTATACACTTGTCGATGCCATACAAATATGCGCAGGTATGACATTAGTACATTTCCGAACCTCTTTTACTTATCCGCGTAAATTAGCTTATTCTTAGTATGTTGAAAATATGTTATCACAATGTGGATTTGATTGTAATCAATCAAGAAATCTTTATTTCCAAAATGGTTTCTCAACAACAGTAAAGTAGTAGTTTGACATATATTATTATAGAAGTGGGGAGAGTTGACGTATAAACTTGTGTGGCCACCCCCGATGCGTAGCATTAAGACTAGGAAATGTATATTTACGTACAATTAATTATGCTGTAACTAAAACCACACTGTTACTGGTAGATTATTACAAGAGTCTGATTGTAATATACAAAGCAAAATCAATTACACGCACACTCTTAGAAAATGTACCGTAAAATTACGGTAAAATGACTGGCAGCACGGGTGCCAACCGAATACCGTAAATTTAACGGTATAATGATTTACGGTGTACCGAATTTTTTACGGAATAATACTGTAGAATTTACGGTAGCATATTGATGGTGTACCGTATTTTTACGGAATAATACTGTAGAATATACGGTAGCATATTTACGGCATACCGTATTTTTACGGAATTATGCTGTATAATATACGGTAACATATTTACGGCGTACCGTATTTTTACGGAATTATGCTGTGTAATATACGGTAACATCTTTACGGCGTACCGTATTTTTACGGAATTATGCTGTGTAAAATACGGTAACATCTTTACGGCGTACCGTATTTTTACGGAATTGTGCTGTAGAATATACGGTAACATTTTTACGGCGTACCGTATTTTTACGGAATTGTGCTGTAGAATATACGGTAACATTTTTACGGCGTACCGTATTTTTACGGAATTGTACTGTTGATTATACGGTAGCATCTTTACGGTGTACCGTATTTTTTACGGAATTGTGCTGTAGAATATACGGTAGAATGTTTACGGTGTGCCGTTTTTCATGCGGAATTATACTGTTGATTATACGGTAGAATTGTTTCTGTGTACCGTATTTTATATGGAGTTGCAGTGTAGAACATACAGTTGAATTTTTATGGTGCCATATTTTTTACAGTAGAATATTGACGGCATATTGTACTGTTCAGTTATTATATTAGCGAATATACATAGATTTTTAAGTAAGGTGATGGTAAAATGACTGACTGCACGGGTGCCAACTAAATAGGGCCTACTACTAATGTAATGGCAGACAGAACACCTCTGACCTTGCCCTACATGAAGAAAACATTGCACATGGACTGCACTATATATATGTACAGATGTATGCACATCACATTTATATCAAAATAAAGCATTGATATATAAACTCTACTGGTGCTTAATGGCAATACACTGAGCTCATCTATTACAGGAAGACACAGAGTAATTGTTGGTAAAGGTAATTATTTATTAATGGTACCAACAGAACAAAATACATGCATACTGGTGAGATAGCTAGACAGCTAACACAAACATAAGCATGCTTATCACATAGAAAACCTACAATGAATTAACAAGATAGCAAATGTTGGGGGGGGGGGGCATTTGTCCCACAATATAAAGTGACATCAGCATAACAATTATAATGCTGTTAAAATTCAACTTTATGCAGACCTATCAGACATGCATTTGAAATGCACAACTTTTGTAGAAGATTAACAAATCCTGTAGGAAAAATTCAGAAGGAAAGGGTTAAAACATACTGCATACGCATTAAAAATGCACTCAAAGTAAAGCATATACACTAAAATCTTCTAAAAACTTCATGGTAAAATGTACATAAAAACTTCAAAACACGATGTCAATTGTAATAAAGGTCAACTTACTGTATTCATATTGGAGTAAAACAGTATATGCTAAAAACCTTATCAAAACCCAATGGGAAAATGTACAGGGAAGTCTTAAAACAATGTAAATTGTTACAAAGGTCAATGGTGTGCATACATATTGTGTATGCATTTGAAGTAAAACATGTACACATTAAAACCATCGTCAACACCATATGGAGAAAAATACAAGGAAAGTGTACACAAAGTGTTGCATGTTTACTATTATGCTAAAAGGAAAATGTTAACATTCGTATACCATAACCTTTACTATAGCCAAACATGAACAATGTTAGATTTAATCTGTATCTACTGGACAATATACATGTGTAAACATAAAATAGATTACACAAGTTGTATATTTACTATAAAAAAGTACCAGCTTTCATAGAAGCTTCTACAACATGTTATCCCTATCCAATAGGTGGCAGTTGTTGTGGCCTAATGCACTAAGCTAAACAGAGGAAAAGTTGTATTGTTCTGACCCCAGAAGGATAAGTAAGAACATTACTATCAACCATGAAATCCATTATTTGAGAGATTTAATTAAGGGGAGACTCCTCACCTAAATGTTTTTCTGAACAAAATACTCAAAAAGTACTTCCACCATATTCTGATAGGTTATTACGTTAGCTATCAATAAAGTTAACTTTTATAACCATTACATACCTCTAAGTCAATTGTATTCATGGATAAATATAGATTTGACTCGGTATTACAAATCCATTAAACGTGCAATTAAAAAAATCATAACTAGCTACTGGTCTCCCTTTTACTGCTCAGTCCACTCGTACTGGGCCAGTCCATTGATAAGACCGAGGACCTTGCTGCTCATGGTCGTCGATTTCTTTCGTTTGTCCCGCTGCACTTTGCTGCCAGTCTCCGGGTTGATGTGCACTAAGCATCTGCAACATATTGCAAATCATAAATTTCTTATTAAATAAGAAACAAAGGATTTATTATGTAATATCTGGTTTGTTTTGGTTCATTGGCATTAGCAGCCCATACTTATGTATACCATATTTGATCCGTGAACACAGTGCTACACTGTAACAGTAAATAGTTATTAACACATCATTTTATGCCAGTGTGCAATATTACAGCAATATGACATGCTTTAGTTCTGAATATATACATATTCAAAGAGGCTATGTTAATATAGTTCTTTTAATATTAGCCAACTTCTGACCCAAAAAGTCAATGTGGGGTAGCAATTATGATTTCATATGATTCTTTTCATATGATTCTACGTACAAGATATGTGGGTCTTCCCGTTTTGTCTATCATACACTAAGGTAATGCTTGTCTACATTTATTGTAAGTTTATAACAAAACAAAAAACCCAACCCTGCACGTTATAATTAGGTTCAAAATGTCATACCTCTGAATGAATTCCAGTGTGGAAGCAGCTCCAAGTGGGAATTTTATGTTGAACACAAAATATGCCACAAACATCATGCCGATGCCAACAACCATGTCCTCTATGTGGCTGGCCACAACAAGCTTGTCCATGACCAGCATCATGCGTCTTACAGTCAACAGAGACTCTCCTGTAACAAATCTAGCTCAAGTTAGTAAAGTACAGCATCAAGCTACAAAATATGTAATATTGTGAATTAGGCATGTTTTGCAGGTCACCACCATGCTAGAAGACCACAGCTGTTTTCTGGACTATCATAAAGCTATTTCTGACAAGGCGATGTCCAAAACTGTCAAAAGTTTTCTAAAAGATCAGAAATTCAGTATAAACAAAATAAATTAACTTAATTATTTAATAAGAACCGCAAGTGGTTATATTATAATTATATAGAATTTCAATTCAATTTCTTTATTTCCAATTGAGAAAACAACACACATATATATATATATATATACATACGTATTACAGTTGACAAAGTTCAAAATAGAAAGGGGGAAAGTAGAAGCTCATTGCATTATTATGCACTTTCCCTAACATCAATATATCATGATCATAATCTTAAACACAGTGTTAGTAACATAAAGAATATGTTATTACTAAAGTGAGACCACTACTACATTCGAGCTTCCAAATACTTTCTGAACCTTAACAATAACCAAATTAATTACATCATTTATACTCTTCAATGAAGTAATTTTTATACAATTTTTTAGATTTCTTAGAGTAAGTGATCTTTGTATGTGCTCATCTAAACAATTCCACAATTTAACACCATACACAGGTATACACTTAGCCTTTAACGTGGTTCGGGCATAAACATGTTTTATTTTATTTCTTTGGCGTATTACATAGGGTGTAGTATATTTGTATGCCATCCCAATGAGCTAAAAAATCTAAGTGTTATTTTATAAGATCTTGAAAATATCAATATACACCAAATACTCCTTACCACACAAAACGAGGCAAGGTGTCTCAGGCAAGGTTGGCAGCTGCTCTACTTCTGATGCTGAAGATGTGTCCTATAACCAACACATATGTAAATTACAAATTGTATATTTATATTTCTTTATTGTCAGCAGACCTATGATTAAGCGATTCTGATACCACTGGTCTCACATAAACAATTCCAATTTGTGAATCAGCCTTTCCAATTCAGGAATAATTAATTGATCCAGGCCAATAAATAAATATGTAATTGTGTTCGGAACAAGGCTAATCAGAAATGTTGCTATGGTAGCATGGTGACATTTTATTGTGTCATCATCAAGGCGTGTGGTACAAGTTTTCCCACTTTATTTTGATGATTTGAATTAAACTGTACCGTCATGGCCCAGTCGAAGTGGGACAACCCACATATTAATTTTGTATATCAAATCAAATATAAATGTTATAGATACTCATACACTTTACATACCTTAGCTTCTACGAAGAGTTGGTCACTCTTTTCGTCAAACTCGGCCATCACTGCAAGGATGAGTGCAGCTGTCTTGCAATGGCCGTTGTTGACATCGTATTGCTAAATTAGTGATTAGTAACTAACTTAATGAAAGACGGCGTGGTACACACAGCCTGGGCGATATAGCAGTTTCCGTATTAAAATCTTCCAATTTCTAAACTAATAAAATACAGCTTTCAGTATCACATGGCGTAACATTTGCATTGCTTACCTAATCCTCCACCGGGTCTAAATTATAGTAGATTTACTTAACTACAGCCACCAATATAACACCAGACATAAAAGTCGCGAAGTTTTTGCGAAACGCAGCCTTTCCGAAATAATCTGAATTCGAAGCTGATTAATCCCAGTTCAAAACGAGGCTTAGCAATATCTTTCGCTACATTTGGCGGCAAACTAGTTAATTACTTCTTTTCAAGCCTGCCGATAACGCTAGACGCGCTCAGGTTGTGACTCGCGGGGATGGAGTTATATCACTGATCGTTCTCTGACTAGAGTGATAAGCTAGGCTGGCCCACAGCAGCGACCCTGCTGGCCATTATCCCACTGTAAGGCAGAAAGACTTGTATCCACTGCTGAACACATAGTACACCACTGTTTGACATCTACGACATGCAATAAATGTCTGGCAGAGGAAATGTTTGACTTGCAGATGTGTCGCTGTGCTCCCTGGATAAGGTGACTAATGGCTAATTAATGGGGTAGGCCGCAGCCACTAACTTAGTCATTTGGGGAAGGGTTGTGATCTGGAAATGAGATTAATCTGAGGTATAGTATCCCAATGGGATTATCCTAGGCTGTGGACAGTCGGGTGGCACACACGGGTCAGAGGTGTCAAGTCTACCCATTTGGCAATAGAACATGTCCTGTTTCTTCATTCTTGGGACAATCTCACGGCCTACCGCTTTAGTACCAAAATCTGCCGTCAGATCGATAGTTCACGGTTTAAGAAAGAATTGAATTACTCATTGTCAGTCCAATTATACAGCCTAACCAACATTTCACGTTGGAAATGCCATGCAATAAGTAAATATATCCTAAATTTGAAATAGTATCTGGCCATGGAGCGGTTCCCTATTCTGCATGCACCACCCATCGCGACTGAGGCTCATATATGCACACGATCCTCATCTATCGCGATCACATGAAAAGCGGTAGATCTACTGCATTAATTTTTTGTGAAGAATTACTTGGCACATATTTGTGTATGTTTTTAACTCTCAACAACATTTGTAGGCTTGCAGTGACAGCAGTTTCACCAAAGCGGTCCGAGTTGACCACAATTCCCTTTGATGTCCAATGTTCTCACGTTCAACGCAGCAGACTTCCTGTTACAAATTATTACGCTGGCTAATTCCTGGTGAAGTAGCAGCAGAGGAACAGCTAGACGTGTTCTGTTTATGTCTGTACTTTCGGGATCAACTGTCCGAAAAGCTGCACTTGAGTGAAACTTTGCACTACACACGTAATAAATTATGAAAGTCTAAGCTATTTTGACCTACGTTTCATCGATAAAAAGGACAAGCTGTAGTAATTACATTTTAGTCAGTGATGCATATTGAAGACACGCTTGCGTAACGGATCTATATGTTATAAATCACTAACAGTAGTATAAATTCATCGATCCAGTGCCTTTTTAGACAAACTAAATAATTTACCTCTACAGTCAGTGTGATTAATACAGAGCCATGGTCCATGACATAAGAATATCCGACAGAAATACTCATGCGCCGTGGCTGTTATGAAGTTTACATTTGTGTCCATCTTAAAATCCCATGAGAAATGAAACTTTGTACGTTCAGTCATAAGTTCATATATTTGAGTTATCCACTCACTGAATTTAATACCGATATTCTAAGCTATTTGCAAAAACAAAATCCTCAACGTGATGAGGTTAACGTACAATATTGGAAGAAGAAACAGAAGCATTGCTCTTGGTGTGAACTTGTATTTGTACACTATTGACCTGTTCGGAGATCGCACATTTTTGCGACTGCGCATGTACGAACATGGAATGACGCGGAAGCTTGCGTTCCAAACGTAAATGTAAACAGAAGAATGTATAACAACAATTGCTTATTTTTAAATTTTGTTGCTGCCAGTTGATGTAACGTATTTATATGTGGCCTGTGCTATATACGGGCCTGTATAGTCGTCTATATAGTCAATATAGAGCCACCTTTGACCGCTGGTATCGCAGTCATTCTTGTCACGGTTTACTTAAATTGAATTTCGCGCTATCACGCGGCTATGCACTATGCAGACGAACGCAGTGTTACCCAGGATAGTTTGCGTAGAGCTGAAATGAACCGATCTACGAACAGGTCAATAAACAGTCGGTTAAGCGATTGCACGTTTCTCCCACACTGCGCGCAGTGACGCCACTGACAACATGATATAATTTTACACGCATGTGCTGAAGCGCGCAATCGTGGTTTTATTCTTAGCCGATAGATGTCGTATGTGTATTACAGCGAATGTACCGTAATTCCATTTTACGGGGAGACACCGTAAATATTACGGTAGATGCGCGTTAATTATACGGCAATCGTGGTTTTACGCTTAGCCGGTAGATGTCGTACGTGTATTACAGCGAATGTACCGTAATTCCATTTTACGGAAAAATACCGTAAATTATTACGGTATATGCCCGTTAATTATACGGTAATTTCTAAGAGTGCAGTCTACACCAGCGGTTCTCTATCTTGGGTATGCATACCCCCGGGGTTACGCGGGA
>OZ023214.1:37163135-37180635 GCA_963995525.1 Escarpia spicata | reverse complement strand
CCTACCTTCTTTCCTAGCTTTCGTTCTGTAGCTGTTCCCATGGTTAAGTCAAAAACCCGCTGAAAGAGAAATGGCGAGAGAATGCAGCACCGTTTCACACCTGTATGTACGTTGAACTTGTTTGTGGTATTCCCTCTTTGAAAGATTATGCAGATCATTCCCTTGTATGTGCTTTTGGTTACAGAGTTGAACTTCACTTGAATCTCTGTACCATCAAATTCCACCTGGCTTCACGGTCTAGGCTGTCGAACTTTTTTTAAAACAATCTATAACATTCATATATGCAGGAGAGTTCAATTATATAGACTGTTCAATTTTTATCAATTATTATGTGCAATGTTACGATCCGGTCGGTGCATGATCTTTCCTGACGGAAGCCTGTATGATGCTCCCTTAATTTTGAATCAACCTCTCTAGGATATTTTTTAAAACCTTCCCTCGTACTGAGAGAGGCGTAATTCATCTGTAATGGTTTTCCATTTTCGAAGATCTCCCTTTTTGGTAATCTGTCTAAATAACCTTCGTTCCATTCCTCCGGTATCTACCCTTCATTCAAGATTTTCTTATTGATTCCATAGAGCATATTAGTTAGTGTGTTTAAGGCTGCTTTCAGTACTTCCGCAGGCATTCCATTTGGCCCTGCATAATTCCCATTATTCAATGTCATGACGGCTTTCCTGATTTAGTCCTTTGTTGGTTTGTCACCGTTCTTTTCTAGTAATTCGTCTATCGGTTGTATAACTGCAACGTTCAGTGGAGCTGGTCTGTTGAGTGGTTCTTCAAAGTTCAAAATAGTTTGCCCATCCTTTAATTTGTTCATCTGTTGTTTTGCCTTTCCAGTTCTGACGTTAATTAGAATTAGGCTTGTTAATACTTTCCAGCTAACCCCTTTGTTACAGTTCAGTGTTTACAGTTCCTTCATATTCCTCATGGAAGGAGCCTCATCTGCTTGTGTTATTACAATTGTTATTGATAAGTAAGCACAATGACTCTTTAAATCGAAACTTTCAACACGATTGGATAAATAATAATCAGTACACCAAACATTGTTTTTAAATAAACTACATTTTGACAACATTAAATTACAACCACGACGAAATAGTACACAACACATTCATACGTTTGATTAAGTTGGTTATTACCTTGTCCGTTGATGCTTATATAATAATAATAATGATCAAAAGAAGAAGAAGAATAAACTTCTACACCCCAATACCCTCAGAAATATGAGCTCAGAGTCGCGATATACAAAAATAATTGGGCAAAATCGTTAACAAGGACAAGCAAGAGTCATTATTAGTGCAAGGAACCGCCGGAAGTTAGGGTGGGAATTAATTTTCAAATAAATAAATCTTGAGTTTTTTTACGAAAGGTAGCTATAGTTTCAGATGATCTTAAGGGAGTTGATTCCAGATTTTAGGTGCAGCTGCAGAAAAAGAGACTAATCAAATATGAGGAGGTTGTGTAGAAAGGGCAGGATATGCGATAGTGGCTAATTTAGGTTACATTTGTTTCTCTTAGACAACTACTTCGTCTTCTGATGTTGGTTTCAGCGTGTGACGTCCACTGTCAAAACTGCGCGATAGAAGGACCAGGCAAATGTGACACCGGAGAATGTTATGGAGGTTACTTCATCGTCCACAGCAACCAAACATGCGCCCGTAAGGAATAAGACTGAAATAAAAATATTTGCACGTAGCGCTGATGGGTGCAAGAAGGGCAGGTGCTAATACGATAATAATGAACAATCACAACAATGCACGCCGTATGCTTCCACGTTGGGTTACCTTGAAACGAAATTTATATTTGTGATGCTAATAAAATAATTGTGCAATATCAAATTATAATTAAAATAGTTATTGACATGGCAAATCGTATTTTTTGTCATAAAATTTATAATTTTAATTACATTGATTTTTATATTCTGGTTAAACCAGATGATTTTCTAGTTGTTACTTGGTGAAGTTGCACTAACTGACATATTTCCATGTTCAGCGTGCGCCGACAACTGTTACAACTGTTCAGTAAACGGAGGTGGAAAGTGCGACTACGGACGTTGCCACGATAGATACGCATTTGATAACAACAATGAAGTTTGCGGAGGTAAATATAATTCCCACATGTAAAGTTGATCGAATTTGCATGTCCCATTTGTAGACATATTTACAATATATTTTCTTTACACTTGTTTTGAAATCAACAAATCTATGCATTTATTATTAGACTCAACAAGAAAAGCTGAGTATTTTTTTTCATAAGCTAATGAGAGAATTGAGTGGTACTTTATTCGCCAGATGGCGCCACGGTAAACTAGTGGTTGGTTTCTCCGTGGAGGTATAAGCTAGTTTGTGTTATTACAATTGTTATTTATATGTAAGCACCATGACTAATTAAATCGAACCTTTGATGACGATTGGATAAATAATAATCAATATACCATAACAATGTTTTTAAATAAAACAGAACATCCGTAGAATAAGGCAGGTTTGTGAAGTTAGTAGTAGCATTAGTACAGTTTGTATATAATTAAACTCGATGACTCCATTCTGGCGTTGTCAGTCAGAGGTTGCGTGAAAGTGATATATTTATATTTAATGGTGGCTAACAATGGTGCTTTTAAATTGATGCTATCGGCAAGAAGGGCTCCTGAATATATATATATATATATATATATATATACACACACCCACATATATATATATATACACACACACACACATACACACACACACACACACACACACACACACACACACACACACACACACACACACACACATTCTTCAGATTGCGTTATGGTAAACTAGTAGTTGGTTTCTTCATGGGAATATAAGCTAGCTTGTGTTATTACAATTGTTATTTATATGCAAGCACAATTTACTATGACTATGACTATTTACATCGTAACGTTGAACACGATTTGGTTAAATGATAATCAATATATCATAAAATCGTTTTTTTAAATAAACTACATTTTGACGACATTAAATTACAATCACGACGAAATAGTACACAAAACATTTGATTAAGTTGGTTATTTCATTGTCCGCTGATGTTTATATATAATATAATAATAATAATAATAATAATCTTTATTGATACATAATGTTAAGTATAGCACAGATGTAGCAGTAATATGAAACATGTATACATTACGTAACAAATGGAACGAAGCAACACATTGCTTGTGTTCCTTATTCATGTCATATATGCAATGAAAACTATGATTCGTGAAGAAGAAAAAAACATCTTCATAATAAACTAACTAATTATTTAATAATGCATTATACGAGTACCGTAAGACTGAACACCAGGTACATCTTAACATGACAACATTATACGAGTAACGTAACACTGAACACCAGGTACATCTTAACATGACAACATTGCACGAGTACCGTAACACTGAACACCAGGTACATCTTAACATGACAAAATTTCATTAAAGCAGCATTTAGCATATGTTTGCTAGAATTAGACGCTTGGTCCTTTGTTTGAACATATGAAGAGATGTACAATATTGTAAATAGTTATTTGTAATAAATGTATTCCAGATTTTAGGACCAACATAAGCCAAAGACAGTTGTCTACAATTAGTCTTGCAGTATGGTATTTTATATGTTACTTCCTGCCTTGTATTATATTTATGTGTGGATATTTGCAGGACAAATACATCATGATATATATCTGGCAACATACCCCTATTATGCTTGTACATTAGAATACAGCATAAATATTTATTTACGTCATAAATATTCATTATTTGATAAGATGTAAATAAAGGCTGCGTATGATCAATAAATCCTACATGCCTTATTACACGCAAAACTCGTTTTTGGAGTAAATTAATTTTAGCAAGGTATATATTCGGGGCCCTTCCCCAGACGACATTACAATAAGTAATATATGGATATATAAACATGTAATACAGGTTTAACAATGATTTGTTATCTAATTTGTTTGTCACCTTTTTTATAATACCAATATTCTTAGAAATTTTATTTGATATATATTTAATGTGTGTGCTCCAATTCAATGTATTATTTATAAGCAACCCAAAAACTTGATCTCATGTACAGTGTTAATTTGTATGCCGTCTATGCAAATGTTAAATATAATAATAATAAGAATAAGAAGAAGAAGAAGGACAATGAACTTCTATACCCCAATATTCCTAGCAATCTGACCTCAGAGTTGCGGCATACAAGAATCATTGGGCGAAATCGTTAAGTGTATCTCCGCTAACACTGGAGATGTTTAAGTGTATCTCCTCCGAGGCGCCCAGGTCCACTCGTCCGTTTCTATGTTATTTCGCTACGTTAGATCATTGTCTTCTGATCTACACATTGGCGATGTATTTCAAAATTCACAACGACTATCATTTAGAGTAATTTACTTATTTGTTTTATATACTCTAGTTTTCTAGAGAGTCGATCTCCTATCTGAGAGATTAATCAATTCTCCAGATGGCGCCACGATGAGCGAGTATTTGGTTGCTCCAAGGGTGGGCGTAACCTTGTCTGTGTTACAGTTATTATTTATATGTTGACACATTGATTATTGAAAGATAGGCATGTGACCTAAGAGAACGAAAACTCTGATATAAAACCGCATTAGCAGGTCATCCAGGGCAGCGCTGCTGAGTGGCTATGATGTCCCAAATCAGATGATGGTACAAGTAACAGTGAAAGAGACAGCTACTGCGTCCGAAGCAACCGACGCACCGTCTTGGCAGCGGCGAGAAGACAACGAAGTCCAAGGGGATCGTCCGGCCGGCAGCGATCCAAATGTGAAGTCAGGTTAGGCAGTTTGAATGTTGGCTCATTGAGCGGAAAAGCGGTTAAGGTGGTGGAGATGACTGGGAGAAGGCGTTTTGAGGTGCTGTGCATACAGGAAACGAAATGGAAGGCGGATAGAGCGTGAATGCTGATGGATGGATTCAAGCTACTGCACGCAGGAGGAGATGGAAGAAGTAATGGAGTTGGCATCATTGTATCAGAAGAGATCAGTAAGACGGTGGTTCGAGTGGAAATATGGAAGGGACACATATTGATGGCATGGTTGATGATTATGAAACAGCTGGTGTGTGTTATGTTTGTATACGGGCCACTGACGGGAAGGATGAAGGCAGAGAAAGAAGAGTTCAGGGATGCTTTAGAGAGGATGATGTGATTGGTGTATTGCGGAAGACTTCAATGCACATGTTGGAGTAGCGGAACCAGGTGAAAAGGAGAGTGTTGGCAGACACGGGTGGGAAGGGAGGAATAGAGAAGGTCGAGCTCTAATGGAACTGATGGCTAGAAATTGAGAAATGGCTTAGCAGTGGCCAACTCTTTCTTCCTGAAACGAGAGAGCCATATGATTACTTCCAAAAGCGGACAACAAAAGACGGCTGGTAGTCCGGAAGCAGCAGCTAGGGAAGATTAAGGATTGCAAAAACGTAGCTGGAGAGCATGTCACGACACAGCATAAGCCAGTGGTGGTCGTCGTGAGTGCGTATGCAGAAGAAGAAACATACTAAGAACAGCTAAATATGAGGAGCTCTGTGAAGAAGTTGGCAGTCTGGAGGAAGAATGGAAAAAGCACGAAGAAGCATATGTGTGATTTGCAGAGGAGCTATGTGGAAGAAGAATATGGGGAAAGGGCAAAGTTTACAGAAGTAGTAACCAAGGATGGTGGACAAACGAAGTTGCAGAAGCAGTGCGTGAAAAGATGCAAGCATGGAAAGAAATAGAGAAGACCAATGAGAGGGGAAATCAACCAGATGCAAGACTGATGCACATATACAGACAGAAAAAGAAAGCGGCAAAGAAAGCTATTGATAAGGCGAGGAGTGGCATGGAAGCAGATGTGTACAGCAAGCTAGATGAGAACGGTGGAAAGAAGATGACATACAGAATGGCCCGACACAGTGATGAGAATAGCAAGGACATGAAAGGTGGAACGGTGATCAAAGATAGAAATGGGAAGTTGGTGAGAGAACAAGAAGCAGCGTTGAAGGTCTTGGAAAACTACTTCAAGGAGCATCTGAACTAGGAAGGAAATAACAATATCTTGGAATTGCCATCGTATATAGAAGGGAAAGTTAGCTGATATTACTGATACAGAGGTGCAAACTGAGTTAAACGGGATGAAGAAGGGTAGAGCACCTGGTATCGATGAGATGCGTGTTGAGATGGAGAGTGGAATCAGCTGGACAAAGAGGCTGCTGAATACATGTTTGAGGCAAGGTAAAGTACCAGAAGAGTGGTTGACAGGGCTAATTGTCCCAATATGGAAGAGGAAGGGAGATGTGCAAGATCCAGGGAAATACAGAGGCATCACACTTCTTAGTCACATCATGAAGCTTCTAAAGAGAGAAGAACAGGAAATAGGGGAAGAACAACAGGGATCCAGAAAGGGCAGAGGGACGACAGATGCAATGTTTGCATTAAGACAACTGGTGGAGAAGAGGTTGGAGATGCAGTGGCAGTGGGAATTGTGGACCCGGAGAAGGCCTACGACACAGTCCCAAGAGATGGTGTTGGAAACAGTGAGATGGATGGGAGTGCCAGAAGCTTAAGCCAGGATGGTGGGAGCAATGTAAGAAAGAACAACAAGAAAAGTTGTGGCTGAATCTGGGATGTCGGAAGAGTTTCCAGTTAACATTGGAGTGAGGCAAGGAAGTGCCCTAAGCCCATTACTATTTATCGTGGTGATGGAACTAATCAGCAGGAAGATCAGCACGAAGGATGTTCCCAGTAACATTATGTATGCGGACGATCTGGCCATAGTAGCAGAAAGCAAACAAGAGCTACAAGACATGTTGGAGGAATGGAACATAGTGTTCAAGAAACACGGACTGAGAATGAGTCTGGAGAAGACAGAGAGAAGAATTGGACATCAGGTTGTGTAGAAAGGAAATTAAGCAAGTGGACGGCTTTGTGTACGTTGGAGGAACGATTACGGTGGATGGACGTTCAGATGTGGAGGTGCGACGCCGAATACAAGCTGGAGCGAATGCTAGGAGAAAGGGATAGGGAGTCATGATGGACAGAAAAATCTCAAAAAAGCTGAAAGTCCTGAGAATGTGTGTTACACCAGCATGCCTATATGGTTTGGAGACTGTGGCACTAACAAAACAACAACAACAGAAGCTGCAAGTTTGTAAAAACAATTGTTGTTTAGAAGAATAACAAGAACAAAGAAGGTAGACAGAAGAAGGACGAATGACCTGCGAAAAGAGGTTATAATGCAATGCAGTGTAACAGAAGAATTATTGAAAAGCTGGACGAGATGGGCAGAAAAATAGCAAAGAGAGCAGAGGCAGCACAATATAAAGGACACAGGAAAAGAGGAAGACCACAGCTGAGATGGGAGGATTGCGTGAGGAGGAACATGAGATGATCAGGGGAGGATGAAAGATGGAGACAGGGAGCGATGGACAGAAAACTACGGAAGGAAAATACACAGAGAGTGTTCAGCTTTATAGTACATGACCCTCACCCCTGTACATCAGGGGTCAAGGAGGAGAGCAACAACATTTTTTATTTAAAATGAAACTTTGAAAACAATTGGCTAAGCAGTAACCAATATACTATAAAAAAAAATTGAAATCAACAACACGTTGACCTAATTAGTGGACTACATTAAACTACAATACAAACAGCACACAAAACGTTTCAGTTAATAATATGGCATCTTCATTCAGAATGCGGCCAGAACTGTGACAGCTGCAACACGAATGGTCCGGGAAAGTGTGACGAAGGCGGGTGCGACAGCGGATTTGTGTTTGTCAACGAAACAGAAACATGCGAAGGTATGGTATTTTAATATATACATAATATGTAAGTCTATTTTCACAGTGGTACCGACTTCCAGTCGCCCCTTTCTATATATATATATATAATACCTTAATTTGAAAGTGGTATAAAGAGAGAAATTTGGTTTACATTTACCATGAAAGAGTACATAGAGTATATTATTGATTTGAGCGTGTGCCCCCAACTGTAACAATTGCACGGAAAGAGGTGTCGGGAAATGTGACGACGGCAAATGCTTCGACAAATACGGAATCTACTTCAACAACGAAACTTGCGGAGGTTGGTAATATATATATATATATATATATATACATATATATATTTGGGAGGTTCTGTACTAAGTACTACTGTAAAAGATAAGGACTTAGGGTTAACCATTAGTGCTGATATGAAGGTTTCAGAGCAGTGCAGTATTGCCGCTTCAAAGGGAAATCAAATCCTTGGATTAATTAGGCGAAACATAACATACAAGGAAAAAGAGCTAATATACCGCTATCAAAACAATAGTTAGGCCTCATTTAGAATATTGTATCCTAGCGTGGAGGCCATATCGCAAGAAGGACAGATATGCTAGAAAGAGTACAGAGGAGAGCAACTAAAATTATACAAAAACTGAGGGATCTTAGTTACGAAATACGACTACAAATGTGGTTTAACAACTCTAGAGATCAGTAGATTGAGAGGAGATCAGATAGAAGTGTTATATATTAAATGGTTATGAACATATTGATAAAAATATTTTGTTCTCAGTTAAGAAAGATAGAAGGACCAGAGGACGTGCAGTTACATTAGTAAAGGAGCAGTGTAGATTAGATATAAGAAAGTTCTCATTCACAGAAAGGACTGTAAATGAATGGACCAGATTATCTCCTGATTGTGTTGGTGCTAATAGCATGAATATGTTTAAAAATAAAATCGACACATACCTTAAAAGGGCAGGATACACATAGATAAAAAGTATTGGACTGTCGATAAGCCAAAAGGCTTCCTTGTCCACTTGCCATCTAGAGTATTCTGGATGGCAATCTTGTTAAATCTTGAAAAATCTATATATATATAACAAAACGGGAATTCAAATATACAATCAAAACAGATGTTAGATGGTATTGTCCATATTGTATCAATCTATTACCTTTTCAAGCAATTAATGATCATGAACTTAGATTTATCAACATAAACATGATATGAATATAAGTTTATTTAATCTGTATGAGCAATGTTCAGAATTCAATTTTAAACCCTTTAATATATCAGAATACTAGTGCTGTAACTTTGAAAGAAACATTGATCCAAATAATATGTTTTACACTAATGTCAGACCACTTTGTAATTACTATACTGAAGAACAGTTAACTTATATTATTAAAAATTACACTGGTTTATCATTTAATAATTTCAATGCTGGAGGACTCCAGAAAACATTTGACAAAATTGAAAACCTTGTAAATGAATTTGTAGCCCCTTTTGACATAATCGCCGTCATAGAAACTTGGCTTGAAACTGAAGACTGTTCTGACATTATAATACTAGTCTATAGTGTAAGACTTGTGTATACAGAACGTTCTAGCATTGAGACTTTCAGTGACCAAATACAGTTGCTAACGAAAAAAAAAAAGTTATAAAACAGTATTTATCTGTGGTGACAAAACATAGATCTCTTGAAATACAATAGTAACTGCAGCACATGGACACAATTCTTCATTAGGATTATATCCACTTATAGATAAACCAACCAGAATAACAGAATATAGAGCCACTATAATTGACAATAACTTCACTAATAAATTAACTAGTAATATTCATAGTGGTTTACTTATAAATGACATAAGTGACCACTTGCCAGTATTTACTATTATTGAAGTATTAAGATATCAAAAGACCCTCTGTGCCAAAGTATGTGAATGTTAGACAGAGATATGATACCTGTAGTAATGCTTTTAAAAACAGCATGTTATCAATAAACTGGGAAAATGTAACAAATGAAGTGGACGTAAATTGATCTTATGCCAATTTCGTAGACACTTTTGCATTATTGTACAATAAAAATTGTCCAGTTAAGAAATTATGTGCGGATGAAAACAAACCTTGGTTTACAAATGGGCTATGTAATGCTTGTAAAAAGAAAACTAATCTTTACAAAGCGTTTTTACAAAACAGAACAACAAACGCAGAAGTCAAATATAAAACATATAAATATAAATTGACATCAATACTCAGAGCCAGTGAAAAAACATATTTCAACAAATTATTAGAAAAAGAAAAAAACAATATTAAGGGAACTTGAACATTATTATCAGGAAAGGTTAAACAGATACAACATAGTTTTGAAAATAATGGTATCACAATAAAATATAACAAATACATTGCCAACGGGATTAATAATTATTTTGTAACTGTACGACCGAAGCTAGCACAAAACATAAAAAACACTAGATACAAACTCATATATATCTGATTATTTAGAAAGTCATAATCCTAAAACAATGTTTTTAAATGGTGTAAACAATGAAATAAATTATATAGTTAGTTGGTAAAAGTAACAAATCTACAGGAAATTACAACATAGATATGTCCATAATTAAAAAAGGAAATGTCTCACATTGTGAAGCCACTTACTCGTATATGCAATAACTCTTTTAAACAAGCAATTTTTTTATAAATAGAATGAAAATAGCAAAAGTAATTTATCTCTTTAAAATTAATGATAAACATGGTTTTTTCTAACTACAGACCTATTTCTCTTTTACCATAGTTTTCTAAAAATCATGGAAAAGCTATATAATACTAGACTAGATGCATTTACTGAAACACAGTATCCTAAGCAACAGTCAGTAAGGTTTTAGATCCAGTATGTCCCCGTCATTAGCCTACTTGAACTCACAGATAATAAGAAATGTACTATTGGTGTTTTTATAGACTTAAACAGGGCTTTTGACACATTTGATCTTGAATTGCTATCATCGAAGTTAGCTCATTATGGAATAAGAGGTATTGTGAATGACTGACTCACTAGTTATCTATAAAACCGATTACAATATGTTATATTTGATACTGTTATTCTGACTTATTAAAATTCATCTGTGGTGTACCACAATGCTCAATCTTAAGGCCTAAATTATATATATTGTATATAAATGATATTTGCCATACTTTAACGTTATTGAAAATTTTCCTCTTTGCAGATGACAAAAATATTTTCTGTTTTGGAAGTGATCCTATTCAACTAAGCAGAACTATAAGCAGTGATCTGGATAAATTGAACACATGGTTTGCAGTTAATAAACCATCTCTAAATCTATCCAAAACTAATTTTACGTTGTTTATTAATTGCAAGAATTTTTTTTAAATAGAATTAAGCATTAATAAAACTAAGATTGACATGGTGTATAAAACAATTTTTTTAGGTGAAAACAATAATCTGTAAGCCGTAATACTGTTTTTAAATCAACAACACTTGGTCATATTGACGACATTGAACTATATAAATAGCACTCAAAACGTTTCAATTAATCAGATGGCATCTTCATTCAGAATGCGGCCAGTACTGCTACAGCTGCAACACGAACGGTCCGGGAAAGTGCGACGAAGGACGTTGCTACAAAGACTATTATGCCTTTGCCAATGATACTCAAACATGCGAAGGTATGCCATAAGACATGCTACATTTCGCAATCCGTATTTTAGAGTGGAGATTCCGGATGAATCCGTTTGAATCCGTATAAATACTTGCATTAGTAATCCGATCTACACGGCATTCGTATTTAACGTGGCTAACTAGTAAACATACGTCAGGGCTACAAGAAAATGTATAAAATGAAGTGAAAAAAAGTGAAATCCGTATAAAATGGCACACGGCTATGTTTCTCCCAAAACCAACGAATTCCATATTGTAGACAGAACATCCGTAGAATGAGGCAGGTTTATAACGTTAATACTAACATTATTACAGTTGGTATATAGATAGACTCGATGACTTCATTTTGGCGTTATCACCGGATATAGGTTTGTCAATGAAACTGAAACTTGCAAAGGTATGACATTATTATCTATATATCAGAGATGAGTAAGTGTATCTCCTCCGAGACGCCCAGGTCCAGTTGCCTCATTCTATGTTTATTTACTGCCTTAGACCAATGACCTCTGACCTACCGATTGGTGATATATTTAAGAATATACAACGATATTTATTTTGGATTATTCACTTATGCATTTTGATATAATCTGCTTTACTAGAGGGCCTTTTCTCCTAATTGAGATAACAGAGTGGTAAACAGTTCATTCACCAGATGGAGCCACACGTAAGCGAGTAGTTTGTTGCTCGGCGGGTATAGGCTAATTTGTGTTAATAATTTTTTTTATTTATATGCAAACACTTTGATTAATGAAAAACGAAACTTTGAACACGATTGACTAAACAATAATCAATAGGCCGTAACACTGTTTTAAGTCAGTAAAACTTGGGCATATTGATGACATTGAACTAAATAAATAGCACACGCAACGTTTCAATTAATCAGACGACATGTTCATGTAGCGTGCAGCGACAACTGTGACAGCTGCAACACGAACGGTCCGGGAAAGTGTGACGAAGGCGGATGCTACAACTACGGATATGTCTTTTCCGCTGACACTCAAACATGTAAAGGTATGACGTTAAGCGGTTTGCAATCGGTATTTTGGAATTTAGATTCTGCCTATATCCGTATGAATCCGTACAAACGTCTGTCTACATTTGTAAGTCGGTCTACACAGCATTCGTCTTCTGATCTATTTTCATCATTAATGCGGCTAAGAAATAAGTAAACTATACACGTCTACCTACACGAAAATATGTACTACATCTCGATTTAAAAAATGAGTGAAATTTGTATATAATGAAATACGGCTGTATTTCTCCGAAAACTAAATAATTCCATACTGTACACGGGACAAACGTAGAATGTAGCAGGTTTGAGACACGAGTAGCAGCTTTATTGACATCCTTTTCACTCCCTAACGGGGCATCGGCCATCAACGACTCCTTCCCACCACACACGGCTTTGGGCTTTCATTTCTAGTTGTTTCCGTTTCTTTCCTGCTGGTGCCATCTCTCTCTGTCTCTCTCTCCACTCTCTCTCCCTGCCTCCCACTCTCGAGCTATCACCCTCTCCCTCCCTCTATTTCCCTCTCCCCTCTCGCTTCCTCTCTTTCCTTCTCTCTTTTTCTCCCTCCCTCCCTCTCTCTCCTCCTTCCCCCTCTCACTCTCTCGCCCCCTCTCTCTCCCCCTCCTCCCCCTCCCTCCCTCCCTCCCTCTCTCCCTCCCCCCTCCCTCCCGAAAAACCAAACTTTGAACGATTGATTAAACAATAATCAATAGACCGTAACATTGTTTTTAAGTAAATAATAAAACTTGGGCATATTTACGACATTGAATTATATAAATAGCACACAAAACGTTTCAATTAATCAGACGACATCTTCATGTAGCCTGCAGCGACCACTGTGACAGCTGCAACACGAACGGTCCGGGAAAGTGCGACGAAGGCGGATGCTACTACGCCCATGTCTTTTCCGCTGACACTCAAACATGCGAAGGTATGACGTCAGGCGGGTTGCAATCGATATTTTGGAATTGAAAAACTAAATAATTCCATACTGTACACGGGACAAACGTAGAATGTAGCAGGTTTGAGACACGAGTAGCAGCTTTATTGACATCCTTTTCACTCCCTAACGGGGCATCGGCCATCAACGACTCCTTCCCACCACACACGGCTTTGGGCTTTCATTTCTAGTTGTTTCCGTTTCTTTCCTGCTGGTGCCATCTCTCTCTGTCTCTCTCTCCACTCTCTCTCCCTGCCTCCCACTCTCGAGCTATCACACTCTCCCTCTCTCTCTCTCTCTCTTTCCCTCTCCCCTCTCGCTTCCTCTCTTTCCTTCTCTCTTTTTTCTCCGTCCCTCCCTCTCTCTCCTTCTTCCCCCTCTCACTCTCTCGCCCCCTCTCTCTCCCACTCCCTCACCTCCCTCCCTCCCTCCCTCTCTTGGATATTGGATAAAGATGATTGATTCAAATTTGTTTGGCTTAAAGATAGTAGGAATGTGATGTTTAACATGCAAACGAGATGGGAAACTGAACACTTGTATAGCCCCATCAAAGTTTCCCAGGCATACATTCCTACAACATGACGACAATTTTTCAAAGATTTAACAAGATTGTCACCCAGAGAATTTACTCTAGATGGCAGGTGGACAAGGAAGCATTTTGGCTTATTGAGAGTCCAACCCACACAATCAACTGATAATCTGTTCCGTTAATTTGCAATCCTTTGTGAAAATGATAACTTTCTTCTTATCTAATCTACACTACTCCTTTACTAATGTAACTTCAAGTCCTCTAGTCTTCCTATCTTTCTTAACTGATAAAAAATATTTATATCAATATTTTCATAACCATTCAATACCTTAAACACTTCTGTCTGACATACATACATTATTTGCCGCTATAGAAGTATAAAACCACTTCGAGTATAAATCTAAGCAAACAATACAAACATTCCACCACCAATAGACACATACCATTTGCAAAACATAAAGCCTGTCGACGCACCAAAACTCAACACATTCAAGAATTGGGGATATGCCCCTGTGTTCAAACCGAAATTTCGGAAAGCGTTGCAACATTTTCCAACTTCTTTTTTTACCAACGGTGTACAATAGTTGTTAAGCTATACATGCCTATGTAGAAAGGTGGGGAGGAGAGCGGACGTAGAAGTATCAGGCTATACACGACATGATACACAGATACCCAACGCAGAAGTGGCGGCTTAACCGCTAATCCAATTCAAAGGTTGGGGCCTAATCCTGACATGTCGTGATTGGCTGAAGGCGCTGGGTGGTTTCACTATGCCAAACAGATGGAAGTAATTATCGCCTCAGGCACTTAGCTCAATACCCACATTAGGCCTGTCCTGACCATTGCATAAAATACAGTATGCACTGCGTTCATACCTTCATTTATGCAATAACCAACACAAGTCCAATGTAGTTTGAGAATTGAAATTGGCCAAAGGATGACGTTTTTTATTGGAAAGTGGGTTGCTTCTGAAGCAGCCCCTTTTGGGCATAAAGACAGTAGGAATGTGATGTCTAACATGCAAACCAGATGAGAAACTGAACTCTTGTACAGCCCCATCAAAGTTTCTCAGGCACACATTCCTACAACAAGACAGCAATATTACAGACATACATTATTTGTTGTTATAGATGTATAAAACCACTACGAATGTAAACCTAAAAAGGAAACAATACAGATATTCCATCACCAATAGACACATGCAATTACAAAAAGGTGGGGCCATTCCGCCACAAGGTCACCAAGAGGAATCTGTGATCGCCCGACCGTATGGCATTAATAGTCGTTAACAATAACAGGTGACACAAAGTCAACGGGCATCTTAAAATAGCCACACTATTTGTGCCCTTAGAACCTCTGTCAAAGACGATTTTTTGCCCATTTCAGGGATGAAGAAAAAACTGAAAAACACCTAATCGATACTGACAGCAGCAACACAAATGACCTGGAAGTACTGACTAGGCGTATTGCTTCAAGGCCAAAATAGGATGATGCAATCCAGACATTGTCTGATGCAATCTGATGCCATACCATAAAATACTTAAAAATCGTGCTTGGTCTTAAACTTTTGCAAATGACCGTATATAAATATATTTCATCATTTCAGCATGTGGTCAGAACTGCGACAGCTGCATAAAGAATGGTGCGGGAAAGTGTGACGAAGGCACGTGCTACAGCCGACATGTGTTTGTCAATGACACAGAAACATGCGAAGGTATGACATTATTCTATATATTGGAGACGTGTATGTGTATCTCCTCCGTGGCTTCCAGGTCCACTCGACTCTTTCCATGTTCGTTTGCTACCTTGGATCATTGACCTTTGATTTGCACATTGGCGATACATTTCAGCATACACAACGATAGTTATTTAGAGTTATTTACTTATGTGTTTTAATATATTCTGTTTTAGAGGATCTTTCTGCTATTTCAAATAATTGTGTGATTTTCAATACCCCAGATGGCACGACGGTGACCGAATGGTTTGTTGCTCAATGGGTGTGTGTGAGCTACTTTGTGTTATTACAGTTTTTATTTTTACGTAGACACATTGATTAATGAAAACGAAACTTTGAACACGATTGGGTAAACAATAATCAATAGAACATAACCTTATCGGGTTGTATCGCCGAAATCTGAGACATTACATTTGGTTGCCGAAAAGTAGCTTGGGTCTCGCCGCGGTGACCCATAAATGAAATATTGCATCTACGGCCCTGCTTTTCGAAATTGGCAAATAACCCAGGGGAACCAGCTAACTCGACAAACTCGCCCAACCAATATGCATGAGAATGTCCGATAATAAGTATTTATAGATCAGAAACGGCAGACGGCCGACGCCATTTCTGATCGTCACAAGACTTCAAGACAAAAGTACACCCACGAAGGCAAACACTAAACGAACGATACTCAGTTGTAATCGGCGCTCGAGCGGTCTTCCTTCCGCGTTTGGGTAGACGTCAACGGAGTGTAACCGTATGTGCGTTTAAACTTAATCTAATTGATCTATAGGGTATACAAACATAAATCAAAATTTTGAAGTATCAGGATATACACGACATGACACACAACTACCCAACGCAGAAGTGGCGGCTTAACCGCTAATCCAATTCAAAGGCTGGGGCCTAATCCTGACATGTCGTGATTGGCTGAAGGCGCTGGGTGGTTTCACTAAGCCAAACAGCTGGAAGTAGTTATCGCCTCAGCCACTTAGTTCAATACCCACACTAGGCCTGTCCTGGCCATTGCATAAAATACAGTATGGACTGCGTTCATACCTTCATTTATGTCTATTTTGCTTCCAAGATATGTGAAAGACTTTATTTAATGTATGATTTTTTCCCTGTAGTATAATTGGGTTGTTGTTTTTGTCATTGATTCTCATAATCTTGGTTTGCCTTTGTTCACATATAATCCTAAGGTGGTTGCAGTTGATTCTATTAGTGATGGTTTTTCTTCCATTTTGTTTTGGTTGTGTGAAAGAAGAGCCAAGTAATCAGCAAAGCCTGTATCATCTGATTTTCCCCGTAGTGCCCAGTTTATGCTATTTTGCCTTCGTTCTGTAGCTGTTCCCAAGGTCAGGTCAATAGTCCTCAGAAAGAGAAATGATGACAGTATCTACGTTTGAAAACGTCTGCTATATTCTATTCGTGCAAGATTATGCAGATCATTCCCTTGTATGTGCTTTTGATTATTGAGTTGAACTTCTCTGGAATTTCATAATGTACCATTAAATTCCACCTGGCTACACGGGCCAGCCTGTCGAGCGGTTTTTGTACAAAGTATATAACATTCATATATAACGAGAGTTCAATTAGGTAGACTGTTCCTATTCACTATTCCTGTCGGAAGCCTGTCCGACGCTCATTTAATTTTGAATCAACCTGTCTCTATTTTTTTATAACTTTCCCTGGTACCGAGAGAGGCATAATTCCTCTGTAGTGTTTTTGCATTATCGAAGATCTCCCTTTTTTTGATAATCTGACTAAATAACCTTCGTTCCATTCCTCCAGTATATCCCCTTCATTCAATATTTTCTCATTGATTCCATAGAACATATCAGTTAGTGTGTTTAAGGCTGCTTTCAG
>OZ023214.1:37085635-37158135 GCA_963995525.1 Escarpia spicata | reverse complement strand
GAAGCAGCGCTAAGAGATATGAAGAATGGGAAGACATCAGGCAATGACCGTGTAAACATTGACCCATTAAAAGCAGAAGAAGATACCATCTCAACGACACTGGTAAAGCTGTATACTAAATGCTTATCAGAAAGACGAATACTCACCGCATGGAAGAATGCAAGGATGGTGATAATCTTCAAGAAGGGAAATAAGAAAGACTTCAAGAACTACAGACCGATATGTCTGTTATCAAACATCTACAAATTACTCACAAAGATACTAACGAATAGGCTACAGAGGACATTCAACGAACACCAACCACGAGAGCAAGCAGGATTCAGAAGCAGGTACTCAACGACAGACCACATGCACGTCGTAAACCAACTGACAGAGAAGTGCCGAGAATATAATAGCCCGCTCTGCCTCGCTTTCGTTGACTACGAGAAGGCTTTCGACTCGGTGCAAACTCAAGCAATACTGACCTCCCTTCAAGAACAGGGGATAGAAGACGTGTACATCGAACTCCTGAAAGACATCTACACTAACAGCTCGGTGACAGTCCACCTATACAAAAAGAGCAACAAGATCAACATAAAAAGAGGAGTACGAAAGGGTGACACCATATCGCCCAAGCTGTTCACGACAACATACGAAAGCATATTCCGAACACTGACCTGGGAAACCAGAGGCTTGATGATATACGGAGAATATCTCAGTCATCTTCGCTTCGCCGACGACATACTCATATACGCTACTACACCGCAAGAACTATAAAAAAACGTTGCAGGAGCTAGCTGATGAAAGTGAAAAACAAGGTGTGAAGACGAGACGAACTTTTCGAAGACAAAAGTGATGCTAGAAAATGACACACCAATAAATATCAACACCACGCAGACAAAGAACGTTTTACAGCTACGTCTATCTGGGAAAGCGACATCGTATCAGAGACAAAAACCAAGACAAGGTGATTCAAACAAGAATCACCGCCGGTTGGACGACACCTTCAAGGGTAACTATGGAACCTGCTGCGTACTTCCAGCGATGACATACGGCGCGGAAACATGGGCAACCACCATCCAGGCAAAGAACAAGCTGGCAGCCACACAAACACAGATGGAAACAGGTATGTTAAACATCACATATCGGGAGAGAAAATCAAACATCTGGGTAACAAAGAAGATAAAGGTCGTAGACGGGATAAAACAAATCAGAAGGCAGAAGTGGACCTGGATTGGCACATCAGCAGACTACGAGATAACCGACGGATATCGCGTATCACAACCTGGAGACGTTACGAAGGGAAACGATCTAGAGGGAGACCGGCGGGACGGTGGAAAGACGAAATAGACGAGTACTGGAAGGGCACCATCTGCCAGTGGATAGCGCAAGACAGACAGTGTTTTTGCATTATCTAAGATCTCCCTTGTTGGCAATCTGACTATATAACCTTCGGTCCATTCCTCCGGTATCTCCTCTTCATTCAATACTTTATCATTGATTCCACAGAGCATATTAGTTAGTGTGCCCTTGTATTTTCACTTGTTCGTCTGTTGTTGTGTCTTTCCAGTTCTGGCGTTTCTTGTCTAGGCTATAGAACGGTTTTTCCACAAAGTGTATAAGATTAATTTATATATATACAGGAGAGTTCAATTGCGTAGACCGGTCAATTTTTATGACTTATTATGTGCAAGGTTACTATCCGTTCGGTGAATGATCTTTCCTGTCAGGAGCCTGACTGATGCTCCCTTAATTTTGAATCAATCTCTGTACCATCTATTTTTTTAAACCCTGGTACCGAGAGAGGCATACATCCTCTGTAGTGTTTTTGCATTATCGAAGATCTCCCTTTTTGGTAATCTGACTAAATAACCTTCGTTCCATTCCTCCGGTATATCCCCTTCTTTCAATATTTTATCATCGATTCCATAGAGTATATTAGTTAGTGTGTTTAAGGCTGCTTTCAGTACTTCCGCAGGTATTCCATCTGGCCGTGGATAATTCCCATTATTTAATGTCATGGCGGCTTTCCTGATTTAGTCCTTTGTTGGTTTGTCACTGTTCTTTTCTAGTAATTCGACTACCGCTTGTATAACGGCAACGTTCAGGGGAGCTTGTCTGTTGAGTAGTTCTTCAAAGTTCAAAATATTTTGCCCAGATTTGGAAACGACATGCTGAGGCCTTCGCACGCACGCACGCACGCACGCACGCACGCACGCACACATACACACACACACACGCACGCACACAAACACATATATGGTCGAATGTCCAGAAAGAAAACATTCAGGTTTTTGGCATATATTACTTCCAAATAAGAGCGAATTTAATTACTCTCAACGAGAGCTTTCTCGCGCAATTTAGTTTGCCACTGCAGGGAACATGTTAACGGAATTAAGATTTCTTACTTAAAGGCCAACAATTTAAATTTCTTTAATAGTAATTTGCATTTTGTATTATGTTGATGTGACATTCATGGTAAAATTTCGATATTGTTGTAGTTTTTGTTTCTCGCTATATGTCTTCTTACTTATGTTATTATATGAAAGCATTATATATCATCACAAGGTTTTGTTTGTTATGTGGCTTAACATTTCTTCTAATTTGTGTGTTGCTTACGTGCGCGTATTTCACACATAACGTTATCACACAATGTATATAGAATTATAGAATAGTAAATTCGCAAGTCTGTATTGGCTATACTAAACACTTAGAAATATTACCATATATGCATTGTATTCTCTTTTCATCTCATCTGAATTTCCATATCAATCGTATAAATATTTCATGAGTAACAAAAGAAAACATTTACGCAGTGTTGCCTACGTACTTGTTGCCCACGTGCAGTGCGGGAATCAGCACAACATCTATATTTGGAGTGTTCTGCTGCAACCAAATCAAATCGGATGTCAGCGCCCTGTTTGTACGAAAGCGAGACAGTTATTTTAATGTTCGTATCATGTATTTTTAGCTTTAAACTCAATATTATATGGTAGACATGTTTTCAATATTCCCATGATTCCTTTGGAATGAAATTACCGTCACAACTTATCCAATTGCATTAAGATGAGAAGTATAATAGAGGTTGTCAGTATCAATCACCTCACGTCTTCTATCATGACCACAACCAGGTCAACCTTCTCCCAACAGTAATCCATTTCCGGAGTGCATACGGAGACCTGTAATGGTTGCGTTTCGTAGGCATTTCGGAAGAGGAGAAGACACACACTATCGTACCACATATGATTTCACCAGTCAATTCGTTCCTTTGCTCCAAGCTGATCTTCCAGATGGTACATTGCATCCTGGACAGTCAAGCTAATCATTGCTACAATGGTTCAATCATTTACATCATTGCCCAACCACCTCCATAAATATGAGGTATATGGTGTTGCTGCAAACTGGCAATACACTGAACGTGAGCAAGGGAGTGGCCTGTAATGTGATGTGTGGCGTAGGGGGAAAGGAGTGCATTCAACTTACCCACTAAGCCGATAATCATATCAAAAATCCACCATTCTGCTTGAGAAAGATTTGCTATGTCAAAACGAGACTTCATTACTAGCAGGACCTTACAGCAGCCTCCCGGAACGATTTAGCTGAAGCCAAAGGGGTGGGAAACAAGTTCAGAGATGGGTCCGATGTCACATCAGAATGTCTTGAGAACTAGGATGAGACATAGGTAGCTCGACCGATCAGGAACTCTTGTGTATCATGGACTGGCTCAATCATGAAATGGTTATGATGTTTAATGATAATTATAATAATGGAATTACTTCCTTAGCTATAATAGGAAAAAAATCCGAGCTCAGTGACAAAACAAATCCAAAGGATAACTCGTCTCGGATTACAGAACACCAAATTTAGCTTTCCGCTGGACTGAAACGGTTCATTTTATAGAAGCTGAGCACCACGCGGGGTTCGATTGATCTACGTTCTGTCCATTTTATACACCGATTTCGATGGAAACGAGCTCCATACACAGTGGATAGAGTTTTCAAGGATATATATATATGTATGTATATATATATATATATATAATATATATATATATTATATATATATATATATATGCGTATATATACATAATTATAGGTATATATATATATTCATATATATATACATAAAAATACATATACAGCTGTATATATATATATATATATTTCATCATTTCAGAATGTGGTCAGAACTGCGACAGCTGCAAAACGAATGGTGCGGGAAAGTGTGACGAAGGCACGTGCTACAGCCAACATGCATTTGTCAATGACACTGAAACATGCGAAGGTATGACATTATTATCTATATATTGGAGACGTGTATGTGTATCTCCTCCATGGCTTCCAAGTCCTCTCGACTCTTTCCATGTTCGTTTCCTACCTTGGAGATTTGACCTTTGATCTGCACATTGGTGATACATTTCAGCATACACAACGATAGTTATTTAGATTTTATTCTGCTATCTGAGATAATTGGGTGATGATCAATTCCCCAGATGGCGCGACGGTGACCGAGTAGTTTGTTAGTCCACGGATGTGTGAAGTAGTTTGTGTTATTACAATTGTTATTTATAAGTAGAGGGACTGATTAATGAAAACGAAACTTTCAAAACGATTGGTTAAACAATAACCAATATTGGACATATTGACGACATTGAACTATATAAATAGCACACGAAGCGTTAAAAATAATCAGATGACATCTTCATTCAGCATGCGGCCAGAACTGTGACAGCTGCAACACGAACGGTCCGGGAAGGTGCGACGAAGGCAGTTGCTCCAACTACTATTATGCCTTTGCCAATGATACTCAAACATGCGAAGGTATGACATCAGACATGCTACATTTCGCGTGTTGCAATCCGTATTTTGGAGTGAAGAGTCCGAATAAATCGGTTTGAATCCGTATATGAACAGTTGCATTGTAAACCGATCTACATGGCATTCGTATTCAATGCGGCTAACAAGTAAACCTACATTAGACCTACTAGAAACTATATACTACATTTCCGTTTAAAATAGCACAGGGCTATATTTCTCCCAAAACCAACAAATTCCATATTGTAGATACATCCGTAGAATTAGGCAGGTTTGTGTAGTTAGTAGTAGCATTGTTACAGTTGGTGTATAGTTAGACTCGATAACTCCATTCTTGCGTTATCAGTCAGAGGTGACGTTGAAAGTGATATATTTATGTTTAATGGTGGCTAATAATGGTGCTTTTAAATTGATGCTATCGGCAAGAAAGGCACCTGAATATATATATATATATATATATATATATATAATATACACAATAAATATATATATATATATATATATATATTTACTTGTGTGTTTTTATACGGTCTACCTGCTACCTAAGAGAATTGAGTGGTAATTTATTCTCCACACTGCGTCATGGTAAACTAGTGGTTGGTTTCTCCATGGGGTATAAGATAGCTTGTGTTATTACAATTCTTTGGTATATGTAAGTACAATGACTACTTAGATTGTAACTTTGAACACGGTTGGATAAATGATAATCAATATACCATAAACAAAGTTTTAAAATAAACTACATTTTGATGATATTAAATTGATTGCAATTATGACGAAATAGTGCACAAAACATTCATACGTTTGGTTATTACATTGTTTATTGATGCTTATATAATAACAATAATATATTTCCCGTTTTACAATAATAATAATAATAACAATAAGAAGAATAAAAAGGACAAGGGACAAGCAAGAGTCATCACCGCCGAAGGTTAGGGTGGAAAAGCGATTTCAAATAAATAAGTTTTTAGTTGTTTTTTACGAAAGGTAGCTATAGTTTGAGATGATCTTAAAGTGATAGGGACCTCATTTCAGGTTTTAGGTGCAGCTGCAGAAAAAATCACGTTTGCCAATGTTAAGTTTGGTTTTAGGAACGAAACGTTGTTGCATAGACGCGGGAACAGGGGGGAAGGGGGCAGCTTTCTTGGAGGAGGGGGGTCAGACATATAACAAGATTTAACAAGATTGCCACCCAGAGAATTAACTCTAGGTAGCAGGTGGACAAGGAAGCCCTTGGCTTATCGAGAGTCCGACCTTTTTATCTATGTGTATCCCGCCCGTCTGAGGTATGTGTCGATTTTATTTTAAAACATATTCACTCTACTAGCACCCACACAATCAGCAGGTAATCTGTTCCATTCATTTACAGTCCTTTGTGAAAATGAAAACTTTCTTATATCCAATCTACTCTGCTCCTTTGCTAATGCAAGATCATGTCCTCTAGTCCTTCTATCTTTCTTAACTGAGAAAAACATATTTCTATCAATATTTTCATAACCCTTCAATATTTTAAACACTTCTATCTGATCTCCTCTCAATCTCCTGGTCTCTAGTGTTGTTAAACCGCATTTTTTAGGCGTATTTCGTAACTAAGATCCCTCAGATTTTGTATCATTTTAGTTGCTCTCCTCTGCACTCTTTCTAGCATATCTATGTCCTTCCTGCGATATGGCCTCCACGCTTGAATACAATATTCTAAATGAGGCCTAACTATTGTTTTGTACAGCGGTATTATCAGCTCTTTTTCCTTATACGTTATGTTTCGTCTAATTAATCCAAGGATTTGATTTCCCTTTGAAGCTGCAATTCCGCACTGCTCTGAAATCTTCATATCAGCACTAACGGTTAACCCTAAGTCCTTTTCTTTTACAGTAGTACTTAGTACAGTACCCCCCATTGTATATTCTACCTCTTCGTTCCCATGTCCTATGTGGAGGCATTTACATTTCCCAAAATTGAACATAATTTGCCACTTTTCAGATCATTTGATCAACCTGTCAAGATCATCTTGTAAATGCTGTCTATCTCCATCACTTTTAATCGTTTTAAACACTTTTGTATCATCCGCAAATTTCAACACCTTGCTTGTTATTTCATCATCCAAATCGTTGATGTATATTAAGAATAATATAGGACCTAATACTGATGCCCGTGGTACCCCACTCAATACCGATTTCCAGTTTGAAGCCTCCCCATCAACTACTACACGTTGTCTTTTGTCAATCAGCCATTGTTCTATCCAGTTTATTATACCATTTCCTATGCCATGGGCCTTTAGTTTAAGCAGTAATCTTTGATGTGGTACTTTGTCAAAATCTTTTTGAAAATCTAAGTAGACGATATCTACTGGTGATCCCTCATCTACCCACTTAGTGATGTCTAACAAAAAACATAACATATTTGTTAAGCATGACCTCGCTTTCAATCGAATCTAGTTTAAATAGATTTAACAAGATTTAACAAGATTGCCATCCAGAAAATTACTCTGGATGGCAGTTGGACAAGGAAGCCTTTTGGCTTATCGAGAGTCCAATACTTTTTATCTACATGTATCCCGCCTTTTTAAGGTGTGTGTCGATTTTATTTTTAAACATATTCACGCTACTAGCACCAACACAATCAGGAGATAATCTGTTCCATTCAGTTACAGTCCTTTGTGAGAATGAGAACTTTCTTATATATAATCTACACTGCTCCTTTACTAGTCTAATGTAGCTTCATGTCCTCTGGTCCTTCTATCTTTCTTAACTGAGAAAAAAATGTTTCTATCAATATTTTCATAACCATTCAATATTTTAAACACTTCTATGTGATCTCCTCTCAATCTCCTGGTCTCTAGTGTTGTTAAACCACATTCTTTGAGGCGTATTTCGTAACTAAGATCCCTCAGATTTGGTATCATTTTAGTCGCTCTCCTCTGTACTCTTTCTAGCATATCTATGTCCTTCTTGCGATATGGCCTCCATGCTTGTATACAATATTCTAAATGAGGCCTCACTATTGTTTTGTACAGCGGTACTATTAATTCATTTTTCTTATAGGCTATATTTCGCCTAATTAATCCAAGGATTTGATTTCCCTTTGACGCTGCAATTCCGCACTGCTCTGAAACCTTCATATCAGCACTAATGGTTAACCCTAAGTCCTTTTCTTTTACAGTAGTACTTAGAACAGTACCCCCCATTTTATATTTTACCTCTTCATTCCCATGACCTGTGTGGAGGCATTTACATTTCCCAAAATTGAACAGCATTTGCCACTTTTCAGACCATTTGATCAACCTGTCAAGATCATCTTGTAAATGCTGTCTGTCTCCATCACTTTTAATCCTTCTAAACACTTTTGTATCATCCGCAAATTTTAACACCTTGCTTGTTATATCATCGTCCAAATCGTTGATATATATTAAGAATAATATAGGTCCTAGTACTGATCCCTGTGGTACCCCACTCAATACCGATTTCCAGTTTGAAGCCTCCCCATCAACTACTACACGTTGTCTTCTGTCATTCAGCCATTTTTCTATCCAGTTTATTATACCATTTCCTATGCCATGGGCCTTTAGCTTAAGGAGTAATCTTTGATGTGGTACTTTGTCGAAAGTTTTTTGAAAATCTAAATAGATGATATCTACTGGTGATCCCTCATCTACCCACCTAGTGATGTCTTCGAAAAAACATAACATATTTGTTAAGCATGACCTCGCTTTTAAAAACCCATGTTGAGATGGGTTTATCAAGTTATGTTTAACAAGAAAATCCACCATGTGATCTTTCTAATAATTTGCAAATCACTGATGTTAAACTCACTGGTCTATAGTTCTCTGACTTGTTTCTCGAACCTTTTTTAAATAACGGTATAATGTTTGCCTCTTTCCATTCTAAAGGAACCACTCCCTCTTTGCAACCTGTCCCACTGTCAACAGATTGCAGCAAATTCTCTGAGAAAACTGCTGCCCCCTTTCCACTAAGATGGAGGCCATCTCTCATGTACATATCTTCCCTCCCAACAAAGTATCCCCATAAATCTGTGAATCCCACCCCCTCTTCTTCACACATCTGCTCAGCTAGTGCATTGATCGCCATCCTCTTGCAGTTTCTATACGTTGCCCCCCTTCCTCCCATTACTGCCAAAATTCCTGACAAAATAACCTGTTCGACTCTCGTCTTCTTTAGCTTCCTCACTAACTGTCTATACTTCTGTACTATCGCAGTTGTTCCCTCCCTGTCTGCATTATTTGTTCCTACATGTACCAGTATAGACCCCCCCTTGCCATGTCCCAATACCTTCTCTACCCTGTCAGTTACATGTTCAATCCTAGCCCCCGGTAAACAAACAACGATGTCCTTCCCCTCGCTCAGTGTCTTGTCCGTCTTTCTCATAATGGAGTCACCCATAAACACCCTCTCTTTCCTCATTGCCCCCTCAATCACTGCCTTAGAATAGCTCCTTCTTCGGTTTGCATCTGTCTGGTTGTTGTCTTTCCCCCCTGCCGTCTTCTCTCCTGTCACATTCTCTTCCGATCCATTCTTTCCTGTCGCTTTTTTTCTTGTCACCTTTCCTCCTGTCAGCGTCCCTTTTATCGACTTATCTTCTATCACATTTGCTCTTACTTCCTTTCGTCCCTTCTTCTTTCGTCCCGTCTCATTTTCGTCTCTCCTCTCCCGTTCCATCTTCCCTCCCTCCTTCTCTACAATCACTTTCTTCCCTGTCACCTTCACGCTTGTCACGTTTTCTTGCCACTGCTATTCTCCTTCAGTCTTGCAGTATCCTCACCTCTCTCCCTGTCATCTCTCTCCATTCGACCTGCCTCCTTGCTAATTCCCATCTCCATTCCCTTCACAATATCTGTCAACCTAACTATCTCCTTCTGCAAACACTCCACCTTCCAACATGGTTCTGTCCCCCATTAAATGTGAGCGAAAGTGTTTGTTTTTATGTCGAGCGTCAATGAGGGTGGAAATATATATTTTATGAGTATTTTTCTCGACTGTGAAAGGTGTGTGGAATTGGAGGGTAGACATATTGTTCTCTGTCCTCTCAGTAATAGGCGGCGCCGTGTGATTTGTTTTTAAAAGCACCCCCTCCCGTCCGTCTTTGGATGTCATCATTTCAGCGGAGACAGCGGAGAGAAGCTGGAGAAGGTAAATTGACAGCAGCGGCGCGACGGAAATTTGTTTAAGAGCACTGTCCTTCCCGAGTTAACAGCCAAGACAGCGGAGAAGCTGAAGTTACAGAAATTTTTTTAACAGCTCCTCCCTCCCATGTCACATATGAGCCAAACGAGACAGCCACAAGGTGAGGAGGATGTGAAGATATGCCGCGGCGAATGTTAGCCCTCCCAATATGAACTTCGTTCGCGCGTCACCGCTTTGTTGTGAAACAAACGATCTGAGATTCATGGTGTTATCGGAAAAAAATGACGGAGATTAATCAAATAGGATGACGTGTAAAAAGGGTAAGGTATGCGATAGTGGCTAACTTAGGTTACATGTGTTTCTCGTTGACAATTACTACGTCAACCGATGTTGGTTTCAGCATGCGCCGCCTTCTGTTACGAGTGCACGACAGAAGGACCAGGCAAATGTGACACCGGATATTGTGATTGGGGTTACTTCATCGTCCACAACAACCAAACATGCGCCCGTAAGGAATAAGACTGAAATAAAAAATATTTATACGTAGCGCTGAAGGGGAGGTGTTAATACGATACTACTAAACAATCACAGCAATGCACGACGTAGGCTTCCCCTTGGGTTAACTTGAAAAAACATTTATATTTATGATGCTAATAAAATAATTTAGCAATACCACATTATCATTAATATAGTTATTAAAATGGCAAATCGTATTTTTTTAAATATTATTTTAATTGCATTGTTTTTTATTCTGGTACAACCAGATGATTTCCTAGTTGTTACTAGATCAAATAGCACTGAGTGGTATATTTTCTTGTTCAGCGTGCGCCGACAACTGTTACGACTGCTCAGTAAACGGAGGTGAAAAGTGTGACTACGGACGTTGCCACGATAGATACGCATTTGATAACAACAGTAACATTTGCGGAGGTAAATATAAATCTGACATGTAAAGTTGGTCGAATTTGCATGTGCCATTTGTAGACATGTTTACTATATATTTTTGTTACACTTGTTTTGGAAATCAACAAACCTATGCATTTATTATCAGTATCAACAAGAAAAACTGATTAATTTGTTCATAAGCTAATACTCACCGTGTCATAAATGCACGTGAAATAGAACATCGAAGTATAATTTGGTTGACTTGCAGCAACATACTGACATGTCACTGTTAAAACTAGTTTACGATGAGCTGGGATTGTTACTTTAGCATTCATGTTCACCGTGTCATACATGCACGTTTAATATAACATTATATTTTGGAAAAGAATGCTACCTTTTATATGATAATATATATATATATATAATTATATATATGTATGTATATATATATATATCAGTTTAATTTGAATGTGGTATGATGAAAGACAATTGGTTTAGCTTTACCATGAAAAAGTATATTACTGATTTCAGCGTGTGCCCCTAACTGTAATGATTGCACGGAAAGAGGTGCCGGGAAATGTGACGACGGCAAATGTTTCGACAGATATGGCATCTACTTCAACAACGAAACTTGCGGAGGTTGGTAATTGGTAATATGTAAATTAACAATTGTTTATTAAACATGTCCGGTAAATAGAAGCTAGATTAGAAAACAATTATTGTCCTCTTGTGGAATTTGAATAAAATTCTAGGTGTCAAACAGTCAAGCACCCTATCCTGTACACCACACTGACTCCAGGAAATACAAACTGTATTTTACAACTATACGGAACACAAAATGGACATAATAATTGATAACAAAAGCCCTTAACATATTATTGCCTCCTCATAAGCGATAAGGCTCCCCTTTCTGAGATCTACAAACATTCATCTAGCAACCACAGTATTTCGGCAACCATACAGCCACACAATTACACGATTGCTCATCAGCACGCGCATTTTAAAATATGTGAAGCTAAACTTTATTGTGTATTTGTTAAATACAATTATTAATCGAAATTCGCGTTCCAGCGCAATAGTTGAAACAATTATGCATTGTGTTAAGCCAGATGAGTTTGTCTAACGGGTTTGCAGCTTGTAAGAAATACATTCGCAACACATCTTAAGTTGTTGTTTGTTGAGAATAGCATATTTGACCGTCGGTAGTTACCTTAATCAGAACTAAAAATAAAATGATGCACCTCTTGTTTAATGATAATGAATGTTTAATGAATTATTTTATACGGCGAAATTTATGTGTTCATAATTGTTAAATCATCGTCACCCTGTTCACTCACCAGTGTTTTGTCTGCATCTGTCACCTCTGAATTATTACAATTACACTTACACTTTCAGGTTAATGGGCTGATTTAAGCCATTGGCCTTTGTTGGTGCCCATATCCCAGAACTCATTATTTTGCGTTTGATGTAAAACTGGCTTCTTGTGTATTTATTTCCCCATGCATTTACATAAAAGGAGACCCTGGGATAGTGTGAAGTCCTTCTGTATGGCTAACTGGATGCAATGGTCCTTTGATTCACATTCCTCTAGTGACTGCCCTTTTCACACATGGCATTGGAGACAGACCCTCAGCCAGGCTCCCGTACATTCAGTGATGATCACTTAATAGATAACGGTTCTCCCTTTAATATTTGTACAAATCAGGCTTTCTTTGCATTCATTGTAATGCTGGGATACTATCTAGCAGGAGGGGGTTAACGCCCGGTAAATAGAAGCTAGATTAGAAAACAATTATTGTCCTCTTGTGGAACGTTTATTGTAACATGACATTTTGAAAAAGAATATTACCCTTTATATGACGATATATATATATAGATATATTACTTTAATTTGAAAGTGGTCTGATGACAGAAAATTGGTTTAGCTCTACCATGAAAGAGTATGTATGTTATTGATTTCAGCGTGTGCCCCTAACTGTAATGATTGCACGGAAAGAGGTGCCGGGAAATGTGACGACGGCAAATGTTTCTACAAATACGGCATCTATTTCAACAACGAAACATGCGGAGGTTGGTAATTGTTAATATATATATATATATATATATATATATATATATATATCAATGCAAATGTAGAGTAAGTGGTTTTGGTTTTGCTAAGTTTTGGTTTTGTAGCTAGCACTTAGGCTGGAGTGGCAATTGTTTTCCTAAACATATACAAACGTGTATTCGATTCTTCAGAATGGAACCATTTGTGCTTTTGGCATACGTCACCTTAAATATTTAATTAAGAGTGTTTTAATTAAACCCAGCTTGTAAATATCAACGAAATCATTCTTGCGCAGTTTAGTTTGCCACTGCAGGGACATATTAAGGGAATATTATGTATATATATATATATATATATATATGCCAAACTATGAATGGTTTGGAAAAGTGTGACGATGACACTTGCTACAGCTGACATGTGTTTCTCAGTGACACCGAGACATGCGAAGGTTTGACATTATTATCTATATATTGGAGACGTATAAGTGTATCTTATTCGAGACGCCCAGGTCCATAGAATTGAGTGATAATCAATTATCCAGATGGCGCCACGATAAGCGCGTGTTTGGTTGCTCCAAGAATGGCTGTAACCTCGTCTGTCTTATTACTGCTGTTATTTACACGTAGATACATTGATGATTTAAAATGAAACTTTGAAAACGATTGCCTAAGCAATAGTCAATAGACCGTAACTTTGTTTTAAATCAGCGACATTTGGACATATTGTCTACATTAAACTACACTACAAAGACACACGAAACGTTTCCATTAATCGGACGACGTTTTAATTCTAAATGCGGCCAGTGCTGCTTCAGTTGCAACACGGCCGGTCTGGGAAAGTGCGACGAAGGAATTTGCTACGACTACTTTTGTGCCTTTGCCAATGATACTCAAACATGCGAAGATATGACATCATATATGCTACATTATGCGTGTTGCAATCAGTATTTTGGAGTGGAGGTTCTGAATAAATCCATTTGAATCCGTATAAATAGTTGCATTGGTAAACCGATCTACACGGCATTCGATTTGCTAACAAGTAAACCTACATCAGGCCTACCAGAAAATGTATACTATATTTCGAATTTTATAACTGAGTGAAATCCATGTAAATGGGACACGGCTATGTTTCTCCCCAAAACAACGAATTCCATTTTGTAGACAGAACATCCGTAGAATGAAGTGAAATTAGTAGTAGCATTGGTACAGTTGGTATATAGTTAGACTCGATAACTCCATTATGGCGTTATCAGTCAGGGGTGGCGTTGAGAGTGACATATTTATGTTTAATGGTGGCTAATAATGGTGCTTTTAAATTGAAGCTATCGGCAAGAAAGGTTCCTGAATATTTATATGTATTATTTACTTGTGTATATACGATGCTTTCTAGACGGCCTTCCTTCTACCTAAGAGAATTGAGTGGTAAACAAGTGGTTGGTTTCTGCATGTTGTTATTTATATGTAAGCACAATGACAATTTAAAATCTTAACTTTGAACACGATTGGATGATTGAAGAAGATGAAGTAGTTTATTTGATTCACGCCAAATAACCAATGCACCATAAAATTGTTTTAAATAAACCACATTTTGACGACATTAAATTACAATCACGACGAAATAGTACACAAAACATCCACACGTTTGATTAAGTTGGTTATTACATTGTCCGCTGAGGCTTATATAATAATATTTGCTTAGAGTAGCAAAATTATTAGGCAAAATCGTTAACAGAGACAAGCAAGAGTCATGATTAGAGCAAGGGACCGCCGAATGTTAGGATGGAAATCTGATTTCTGCTAAATAAGTCATGTTTTTTTACGAAAGGTAGCTTTAGTTTCACATGATCTTGCAGTGATAGGGAGCCGATTCCAAATTTAGGTGCAGCTGCAGAAAAAAGCACGTTAAGTTTGGTTTTAGGAACAAAACGCTGTTGTGAAAGAAACGATTTGAAATTCATGGGGATATCGGAAAAATAAAAGAGACTAATCAAATAGGATAGCTGTTGTGGAGAAATGGCAGGGTATGCGATAGTGGCTAATTCAGATTACATTTGTTTCTCGTTGACCACTACATGTACTTTGTCTTCTGGTGTTGATTTCAGCTTGCGCCGCCAACTGTTACCAGTGCACGACAGAAGGACCAGGCAAATGTGACACCGGACACTGTTATATGTATTACTTCATCGTCCACAACAACCAAACATGCGCCCGTAAGGAATAAGACTGAAATAAGAAATATTTACACGTAGCGCTGATGGTTGCAAGAGGGGCAGGTGTTAATACGATTCTACTGAACAATCACAGCAATGCGCGACGTAGGCTTCCCCCTTGGGTTAACTTGAAACAACATTATATTTATGATGCTAATAAAATAATTTAGCAATACCACATTATTATTAATATAGTTATTAACATTGCAAATCGTATTTTGGTTATAAAATAAATAATTTTAATTGCAATGTTTTTTATTCTGGTTAAACCAGATGATTTCCTAGTTGTTACTAGATAAAATTGCACTGAGTGATGTATTTTCGTGTTCAGCGTGCGCCGACAACTGTTACGACTGCTCAGTAAACGGAGGTGAAAAGTGTGACTACGGACGTTGCCACGATAGATACGCATTTGATAACAACAGTAACATTTGCGGAGGTAAATATAAATCTTACATGTAAAGTTGGTCGAATTTGCATGTGCCATTTGTAGACATGTTTACTGTATATTTTTGTTACACTTGTTTTGGAAATCAACAAACCTATGCATTTATTATCAGTATCAACAAGAAAAACTTATTAATTTTGTTCATCACGTAATACTCACCGTGTCATAAATGCACGTGAAATAGAACATCGAAGTATAATTTGGTTGACTTGCAGCAACATACTGACATTTCACTGTTGAAACTAGTTGACGATGAGCTGGGATTGTTACTTTAGCATTCATGCTCACCGTGTCATACATGCACGTTTAATATAACATTATATTTTTGAAAAGAATGCTACTTTTCATATGATAATATTTATATATATATATAATTATATATATGTATATACTGTATATATTAGTTTAAGTTGAATGTGGTATGATGAGAGACAATTGGTTTAACTTTACCATGAAAAAGTATATTATTGATTTCAGCGTGTGCCCCTAACTGTAATGATTGCACGGAAAGAGGTGCCGGGAAATGTGACGACGGCAAATGTTTCGACAGATACGGCATCTACTTCAACAACGAAACTTGCGGAGGTTGGTAATTGGTAATATGTAAATTGACAATTGTTTATAAAACATGCCCGGTAAATAGAAGCTTGATTAGAAAACAATTATTGTCCTCTTGTGGAATTTGAATTAAATTCTAGGTGTCAAACAGTCAAGCACCATATCCTGAACACCACACTGACTCCAGGAAATACAAACTGTATATTACAACTATATGGAACACAAAATGGACATAATAATTGATAACAAAAGCCCTTAACATATTATTGCCTCCTCATAAGCGATAAGGCTCCCCTTTCTGAGATCTACAAACATTCAACTAGCAACCACAGTATTTCGGCAACCATACAGCCACACAATTACACGATTGCTCATCAGCACGCGCATTAAAAAATATGTGAAGCTAAACGTTATTGTGTATTTGTTAAATACAATTATTAATCGAAATTCGCGTTCCAGCGCAATAGTTGAAAATTATGCTTTGTGTTAAGCCAGATGAGTTTATCTAACGGGTTTGCAGCTTGTAAGAAATACATTCGCAACACATCTTGTTGTTTGTTGAGAATAGCATCTTTGACCGTCGGTAGTTACCTTAATCAGTATACTAAAAATAAAATTATGCACCTCTTGTTTAATGATAATGAATGTTTAATTAATTATTTTATACGGCGAAATTTATTTGTTCATAATTGTTAAATCATCGTCACCCTGTTCACTCACCAGTGTTTTGTCTGCATCTGTCACCTCTGAATTATTACAATTACACTTACACTTTCAGGTTAATGGGCTGATTTAGGCCATTGGCCTTTGTTGGTGCCCCATATCCCAGGACTCATTATTTTGCGTTTGATGTAAAACTGGCTTCTTATGTATTTATTTCCCCATGCATTTACATAAAAGGAGACCCTGGGATAGTGTGAAGTCCTTCTGTATGGCTAACTGCATGCAATGGTCCTTTGATTCACATTCCTCTAGTGACTGCCCTTTTCACACATGGCATTGGGGACAGACCCTCAGCCAGGCTCCCGTACATTCAGTGATGATCACTTAATAGATAACGGTTCTCCCTTTAATATTTGTACAAATCAGGCTTTCTTTGCATTCATTGTAATGTTGGGATAATATCTAGCAGGTTTCAGGAGGGGGTTAACGCTTTTGAGAAACATGGAATACAATTAGTGGTTCACATTTTAAAGATGCAATTTTTAGTGTGGTTCACATTTTGGAAAAAGGAGGTTCACAAAAAGGGGAACGGGTCTGATATATATATATATAAATATATATATATATATATACAGAGAGAGAGAGAGAGGGGGGGAGAGAGAGAGAGAGAGAGAGATAATATTCTCTCTCTCTCTCTCTCTCTCTCTCTCTCTCTCTCTCTCTCTCTCTCTCTCTCTCTCTCTCTCTCTCTCTCTCTCTCTCTCTCTCTCTCTCTCTCTCTCTCTCTCTCTCTCTCTCTCTCTCTCTCTCTCTCTCTCTCTCTCTCTCTCTCTCTCTCTCTCTCTCTCTCTCTCTCTCTCTCTCTCTCTCTCTCTCTCTCTCTCTCTCTCTCTCTCTCTCTCTCTCCCTTCCCCATCTCGCTTCTTTCCATGTTCGTTCGCAACCTTGCACTATTGACCTCTGATCTATATATTGGCAATATATTTCAGCACACAACGATAGTTATTTATAGTTATTTACTTACCTGTTCTGATTTTCTAGAGGGTAGTTCTCCTATCTGAGAGAATTTAATGATAATAAATTATCCAGATGGTGCCACGGTAAGCGAGCGCTTGGTTGCTCCACGTTTGTGTTATTGCGGTTGTTAGTTACATGTAGACGCATTGATTTTTGAAAACAAAACTTTTCAAAATGATTGGCTAAGCAATAACCAATAGATCGTAAATTTATTTTAAATCAGCAACATTTGGACATATTGACGACATTAAACTACACTATAAAAAACACATGAAACGTTTCAATTAATCGGACGACGTTTTAAATCAGAATGCGGCCAGAACTGCTACAGCTGCAACACGAACGGACCGGGAAAGTGCGACGACGGACGTTGCTACGACTACTATTATGCCTTTGATAATGATACTGAAACATGCGAAGGTATGACATCAGACATGATATATTTCGCATGTTGCAATCAATATTTTGGAGTGGAGGTTCCGAATAAATCCGTTTGAATCCGTATAAATAATTGCATTATCACAGTTGGTATATAGTTAGATGACGCCATCATGGCGTTATCAGTCAGAGGTGACGTTGAGATTGACATATTTATGTTTAATGGTGGCTAATAATGGAGCTTTTAAATTGATGCTATCGGCAAGAAAGGTTCCTGAATATTTATATGTATTATTTACTTCTGTGTTTTAATACAAAGCTTTTTAGACGGCCTTTCTCCTACCTGAGAGAACTGAGTGGTATTTAATTCTCCAGATGGCGCCATGGTAAACTAGTGGTTGGTTTCTCCATGGGTGTATAAGCTAGTTTGTATTATTACAATTGTTATTTGTATGTAAGCACAATGACCATTTAAAATCTTAACTTTGAACACGATTGGATGATTGAAGAAGAAGAAGACATTTATTTGTTTCACTCCAAATAATCAATATACCATAACATTGTTTTAAATCAATTACATTTTGACGACATTAAATTACAATCACGACGAAATAGTACACAAAACATCCATACGTTTGACTAAGTTGGTTATTACCTTGTCCGCTGAAGCTTATATAATAATAACAATAAATGAGACGGAAAAAAAGAAGACGAAGAAGTAGAAGAAAACGAAATTTCAGGATTCTTAGCTCAGAGTCGCGAAATACAAGAATTATTAGGCAAAATCGTTAACAGAGACAAGCAAGAGTCATGATTAGAGCAAGGGACCGCCGAATGTTAGGATGGGAATGTGATTTCAACCAAATAAGTCATGTTTTTTTACGAAAGGTAGCTTTAGTTTCACATGATCTTGATGTGATAGGGAGCCGATTCCAAATTTAGGTGCAGCTGCAGAAAAAAGCACGTTTGGCAATGTTAAGTTTGGTTTTAGGAACAAAACGCTGTTGTGAAAGAAACGATTTGAAAATTCATGGGAATATCGGAAAAATAAAAGAGACTAATCAAATTGGATAGCTGTTGTGGAGAAATGGCAGGGTATGCGATAGTGGCTAATTTAGATTACATTTGTTTCTCGTTGACAACTACATGTACTTTGTCTTCTGGTGTTGTTTTCAGCGTGCGACGCCAACTGTTACCAGTGCACGACAGAAGGACCAGACAAATGTGACACCGGATATTGTGATGGAGGTTACTTCATCGTCCACAGCAACCAAACATGCGCCCGTAAGGAATAAGACTGAAATAAGAAATATTTTACACGTAGCGCTGATGGTTGCAAGAAGAGCAGGAGTTAATACGATTCTACTGAACAATCACAGCAATGCGCGGCGTAGGCTTCCCCTTTGGGTTAACTTGAAACAACATTATTTTTATGATGCTAATAAAATAATTTAGCACTACCTCATTTTTATTAATATATTTATTAACATTGCAAATCGTATTTTTTTTTATAAAATTAATAATTTTAATTGCATTGTTTTTTATTCTGGTTAAACCAGATGATTTCCTAGTTATTAGTAGATAAATTTGCATTGACTGACATATTCCCGTGTTTAGACTGCGCCGACAACTGTTACGACTGCTCAGTAAACGGAGGTGGAAAGTGCGACTACGGACGTTGCCACGATAGATACGCAATTGATAACAGCACTGAAACGTGTCAAGGTAAATATAAATCCCATTTGTTCCACATGTCCAATTTGTAGACATGCTTAGTATACATTTTTGCTACACTTGTTTTTCGGAAATCAACAAACCTATGCATTTGTATCAACAAGAAAAGCTGATTAATTTTGTTCATAAGCTAATACCCACCGTGTCATAAATGCACGTAAAATAGAACATTGAAGTATAATTCGGATGACTTGCAGCAACATACAGACATCTCACTGTTAAAAAACTAGTTTACGATGAGCTGAGATCGTTACTCTAGCATTCACGCTCACCGTATCATACATACATAATTTATCGTAACATGACATTTTGAAAAAGAATATTACCCTTTATATGATGATATATATATACATATATATATATATATATATATATATATATTACTTTAATTTGAAAGTGGTATGATGACAGAAAATTTGTTTAGTTTTACCATGAAAGAGTATGTATATTATTGATTTCAGCGTGTGCCCCCAACTGTAATGATTGCACGGAAAGAGGTGCCGGGAAATGTGACGACGGCAAATGTTTCGATAAATACGGCATTTATTTCAACAACGAAACTTGCGGAGGTTGGTAATTGGTATTATATATATATATATATATTTAACCAATATACCGTAACTTTGTTTAAAATCAACAACATTTGGACATATTGTCTACATTAAACTACACTATAAAGACACACGAAACGTTTCAATTAATCGGATGACGTTTTAATTCTAAATGCGGCCAGTACTGCTACAGCTGCAACACGACCGGTCTGGGAAAGTGCGACGAAGAAATTTGCTACGCCTACTTTTATGCCTTTGTCAATGATACTCAAACATGCGAAGACATGACATCATATATGCTACATTATGCGTGTTGCAATCAATATTTTGGAGTGGAGGTTCTGAATAAATCCGTTTGAAACCGTATAAATAGTTGCATTGGTAAACCGATTTTCACGGCATTCGTATTCAACGAAACTAACATGTAAACTTACATCAGGCCTACAAGAAGATATATACTATATTTCGAATTTTATAACTGAGTGAAATCCGTGTAAATGGGACACGGCTTTGTTTCTCCCCAAAACAACGAATTCCATTTTGTAGACAGAACATCCGTAGAATGAAGTGAAATTAGTAGTAGCATTTGTAAAGTTGGTATATAGTTAGACTCGAATACTCCATTCTGGCGTTATCAGTCAGGGGTGGCGTTGAGAATGACATATTTTTGTTTAATGGTGGCTAACAATGGTGCTTTTAAATTGATGCTATCGGCAAGAAAGGTTCCTGAATATTTATATGTATTAATTACTTGTGTGTTTTAATACAATGCTTTTTAGACGGCCTTCCTCCTACCTAAGACAATTGTGTGGTAATTAATTCGTCAGATGGCGCCATGGTAAACTAATGGTTGTTTTCTGCATGGGCTAGCTTGTGCTATTACAATTGTTATTTTTATGTAAGCACAATGCACTATATAAATCGTAAGTTTGAACACGATTGGATGAATAATAATGAATATACCATACATTAAAACAAAAAACTACACTTTGTCAATATTAAATTACAATCACGACGAAATAGTGCTCAAAACATTCATACGTTTGATTAAGGTGGTTATTACCTTGTCTTGATGCTTATATAATGATAATAATAATAAGAAGAAGAACAAGAACAAGAACAAGAAGACACTTGTATATCCCAATATCCGCAGAAATCTGACATCAGAAGCGCGGCATATAAGAATCATTGGGCAAAATCATCGTTAACAGGGACAAGCAAGAATCATTATTAAAGCATGAGACCACCTGATGTTAGGGTAGGAATTATATTTCAAATAAATAAGTCTTTAGTTTTTTAGCAGGTAGCTACATTTTCAGATGATCTTAAAGTAATATTGAGTTGATTCCAGATTTAGGTGCAGCTCCAGTAAAAAGCAACCTTGTCAATGTTAAGTTTGGTTTTAGGAAAAACACGTTGTTGTGAAACAGACAATCTGTGTGGAGATATCGGAAACAATTACGGAGACTAATCAAATAGGATGGGTATTGAGTAGAAAGGGCCGGGTATGCGATAGTGGCTAATCTAGGTTACATGTGTTTCTCGTTGACAATTACTACGTCAACCGATGTTGGTTTCAGCGTGCGCCGCCTTCTGTTACAAGTGCACGACAGAAGGACCAGGCAAATGTGACACCGGACAATGTGATATGGATTATTTCATCGTCCACAGCAACCAAACATGCGCCCGTAAGGAATAAGACTGAACTCAAAATATTTGGGTTACATTGAAACGAAATTTGTATGTGTGATGCTAATAAAATAATTGTGCAATATCAAATTATCAATAAAATAGTTATTGACATGGCAAATCGTATTTTTTGTCAGAAAAAATATAACTTTAATTACATTGGTTTTTATATTCTGGTTAAACCAGACGATTTTCTAGTTGTCACTAGGTGAAGTTGCTCTGAGTGACATATTTTCATGTTCAGGGTGCGCCGACAACTGTTACGACTGCTCAGTAAACGGAGGTGGAAAGTGCGACTACGGACGTTGCCACGATAGATACGCAATTGATAATAGCACTGAAACGTGTCAAGGTAATTACAAATCCCATTTGTTCCACGTGTCCCATTTGTAGACATGTTTACTATACATTTTCGCTACACTTGTTTTTTCGGAAATCAACAAACCTATGCATTTATCAGTATTAACCAGAAAAGCTGATTAATTTTGTTCATAAACTAATACTCACTGTGTCATAAATAAACGTGAAATGGAACATCGAAGTATAATTCTGATAACTTGCAGCAACATTCTGACATTTCACTCGTGTCATACCTCATTTCACTTCACTTTTCCCATAACCCGTAAGGATCGTTGGGGCACCACTGTCGACATCTTAACCAGCTCTCTCCACGTCTCACTTTTCTCCCCAATCCTCTGGGAGTCGGCAAACTCCAGTCCCGTCCATTCTTTGATGTTGTCTCCCCATCTCATTTTCTGTCTACCTTTTCTTCTCCCCTCTCTCACGTACCTTGCAAGGTGTCATACATGCACGCTTAATGAAACATGACATTTCAAATTTGTTTTTATTTTGTGGAATGGAACGCGGAAGCAGGCAGGACACGAAGTCACTCAAAAATAAAGAAGTTGAAAGAAGACAGAAGGCACAACCAAAACCTCCCAACGAAAGACACAGATGGAAAGATCATCACAGTCGAAAAAGAGAACGTGGAGAGATAGAACAAACATTTCTCAACCATGTCGAACCGTTCATACCCAACCACCGTTGCTGACATTCCTGAGGGAGCGGAATTCTTGCGTTCAACATCAACAAAATTAGAAGCAGAAAACCGAGAAGCCATTACAACTCGGAAGAACAGGAAACCACCAGGAAACGAAACATGAAAGCATAGGAACAGGAAACACCCAGCATCCTTTATCAAGTTCTTGGATGTACTTTCCTCAAACATAGATGACCTTGATAATGCATATGATTTATGATTGTTGTACAGCATACACAATGAAATGCCACTGAATATGGAAAAAATTGCAGACGTAACACCACAAATTGAGAAAAAAACTGAACATATTGAACACCAAATGGATGAGGAGCCACCAAAAGGCAGACAACCCTATCACTATCAACGGTGATGCCTCGAAAGAGGTCTAGGAATATGTATACCTGGGAAGCAAAGTCAAACAGACGGAGACTCCGAGAAAAGTACCACAGCGAGAAGCAACAAAGCTCCAGACTCTCGCTATGCTGAAATCCACCTGGCAGTCAAAGCCACTGAGATTGAAAACTAAATTGAGACTACGCAATAGTATAATCCACATACGCTTCTCTATGGCGGCTCTGAGTGCTGCAAACAGCAAAACTAACACACAAGCTTGAGACTTTCCAGAACAAGTGTCTCCGGAAGATTATAGAAGAATTTCGGTACAACACTATCACCAATCCAATGAAAAGATGATCCTCCGGAACAACTCAACAACCTGGGCCATAACGATTAAGAGACTAATACGAATATGGCTAGGGCACGCTTGCTACTGTTGCATTGACCAAGATAGCCTAACGCAGGACAGCGGATGGGAGACGGAGACAGGGACACCCGAAGGAAACTTGAAGTCGGACGGTAGAAAGGGAGATGAAGGCTTGCGACCTAACGTGGCCAACCATTGGATGCTAACCGTCAGCTATTACGCTCTCTTGTGGAAGCCTTATGTGCCCACCTATAGGGCATCGAAGAAGACCGAGTGAGAATGAATAACATCGCTACTCTAGTATTCCAGCTGACCGCAACATGCAACATGACATTTAGGAACAAAATTAACATTCATGAAATGGAACACGGAAGTATGATTCTGCTGTCTTACTGATATTGGTTTCAGAGTGTGACCCCCACTGTGAACAGTGCACGACAGCAGGACCAGGCAAATGTGACGCTGGACGCTGTTTCGCAGATTACGTCATCGTCCGGAGCGACCAAACCTGCGCCCGTAAGGAACAACTCTTAACTCGTAATATATATATATATGTATATATATATATATATATATATATATATAAACATATATATATATATATACTGCTGATGGACGCAACAAGGGCAGGTGTTAATAGTAAATTATATCATGGCACGTGCACGACGTATTCGGTTTCCCCGTTGGATTATTCGGCAAAGAAAATTGTGTTTGAGATGCTAATAAACTAACTGGTTGTGCAACGCAAAATTATATCATTAAAGGTTATTGCCAAATAATAACAGGAACATTTAAAATTAAACTTATATAATGTTTTACATTGTTTTTATATTATAGTTCAATTATATAATGTTTTAGTTGTTATATTCTAGTTATTCTTTAACCTTCTAGTTAAACTATATTATTTTCTAGTTGTTATATTATTGTTAAACTATATCATTTTCTAGTTGCTACTAGGTGAAGCTGCTCTGACTGAACTATTCCGTGTTTAGCGTGCGCCGACAACTGTTACGACTGCTCAGTGAACGGAGGAAGAAAGTGCGACTACGGACGTTGTCATGATAAGTACGCAATTGATAACAACACTGAAACGTGTCAAGGTAAATATAAATTCCACTTGTTCCACATGTCCCATCTGTAGACATGTTTACTGTATAATACAGTCATACTTATTTTGACAAATCAACACAAATATGTAGTTTTTATCGAAAGAAAACCTGTTCATTTTTTCCATAAGAAAACATGATTTTCAAAATGGCCTCTATTGTAAACAGTTAATTGCCAATATATCTGCAGCTAAAAGTAGAACCTTAAATTATTTGTAATGGCTAAACCTCCAATTTCAAGTGTTTAGAATCCTTCCAATTTGTTACAATTTCTACCACGCACGAGCGCCGTGGTATCACGAGTCAGGTTAACAAAGAACGCCGCATGATTTTTTTCATATCTAGGCAGTTTAGCAAACATAAATCCTTCCCCGGGCGACCAACTGGTAACCGTAGGGCAATTCAAAGACTGCATTGTGAAAATCAGACAGTGGATGGCGCTGCGCATGCTGAATCATGAATTATCATGATATCATCTTTACGCCAAAACAACACCACAAGCTATACGGAGTTTCCTTTATGATCATCGAATGTGACACACGTTTACCTGTAGACCGCATACGAAATTTGGGGGTTCACATGGACCAATATCTGACGATGGCATTTATGTAATTGCTGTGAGTGCTGGATGTAACTACCACGTGTACAGGTTGTTTTCAATAAGCATTATCCTACAAGTGAAACTACCATAGTGTTGTCAATGCACTCGTTATCTCTCGTTTGAATTACTGCACTGCAACTAACTCTTCTTCAACCTACCCTCATCCCCGACAGTTTGAAGGAGTGCAGACCAATGCTGCTAGACTAGTGACACGCAGCAGTTGGCAGCACATCACACCTGTGTTAAAGTGGCTGCATTGACTGCCGATAGCGAATTGCATCACATTCAAGGTGAACATAGTGTCATCACACATTCACTCATTCAGAACACTCAGGTTTTAGGAAATAAGTAAAGAGTCACCTTTATATTAGTCATATTAACAAGATATAGCAAGATTGACACCCAGAAAATTTACTCGAGATGGCAGGTGTACAAGGAAGCCTTTTGGCTTATCGAGAGTCCAATACTTTTTTATCTGCGTGTATCCCGCCCTTTTAAGGTACGTGTCGATTTAATTTTTAGCACCAACACAATCAGGAGATAATCTGTTCCATTCATTTACAGTGCTTTGTGAAAATGATAACTTTCTGATATCCAATCTAAACTGCTCCTTTACTAATGTAACTTCATGTCCTCTCGTCCTTCTACCTTTCTTAACTGAGAACAAATATTGTTATCAATATTTTCATAACCATTCAATATTTTGAACACTTCTAACTGATCTCCTCCCAATCTCCTGGTCTCTAGTGTTGTTAAACCGCATTTTAGGCGTATTTCGTAACTAAGATCCCTCAGTTTTTGTTTCATTTTAGTTGCTCTCCTCTGTACTCTTTCTATATTTCTATACATGTCCTTCCTGCGATATGGCCTCCACGCTTGAATACAATATTCTAAATGAGGCATAACTATTGTTTTGTACAACGGTATTATTAGCTCTTTTTCATTATAATTTATGTTTCGGCTAATTAATCCAAGGATTTCATTTCCCTTTGAAGCAGCAATACTGCACTGCTCTGAAACCTTCATATCAGCACTAATGGTTAAGTCCTTTTCTTTACAGTAGTACTTAGTACAAAACCTCCCATTGTATATTGTACATCTTCGTTCCCATGTCCTGTTTGGAGCCATTTACATTTCCCAAAATTGAACAACATTTGCCATTTTTCAGACCATTTTATCAATTTGTCAAGATCATCTTGTAAATGCTGTCTATGTTCATCACGTTTAATCCTTTTAAAAAATGTTGTATCATCCCGCAAATTTCAACACCTTGCTTGTTATATCATCATCCAAATCGTTGATAAATAGTAAGAATAATATAGGTCCCAGTACTGATCCCTGTGGTACCCCACTCAAAACTGATTTCCAATTTGAAGCCTTCCCATCAACTACTACCCGTTCTGTCAATTAGCCATTTTTTTATCCAGTTAATTAAACCATTTCCTATGTCACGGGCCTTTAGTTTAAGCAGTAATCTTTGATGTGGCACTTTGTGGAAAGCTTTCTGAAAATCTAAGTAAATGATATATACTGGAGATCGTCTACCCATTTAGTGATATCTTCCAAAAAAAACATAACATTTATATTTGTTAAGCATGACCTCGCGTTTATAAACCCACGTTGAGTTGGGTTTAATAAATTATGTTTAACAAGAAAATCCACCATGTGACCTTTAATTAGATTTAACAAGATTTAACAAGATTGCCATCCAGAAAATTACTCTGGATGGCAGTTGGACAAGGAAGCCTTTTGGCTTATCGAGAGTCCAATACTTTTTATCTACATGTATCCCGCCTTTTTAAGGTGTGTGTCGATTTTATTTTTAAACATATTCACGCTACTAGCACCAACACAATCAGGAGATAATCTGTTCCATTCATTTACAGTCCTTTGTGAGAATGAGAACTTTCTTATATCTAATCTACACTGCTCCTTTACTAATGTAGTTTCATGTCCTCTGGTCCTTCTATCTTTCTTAACTGAGAAAAAAAAAATTCTATTAATATTTTCATAACCATTCAATATTTTAAACACTTCTATGTGATCTCCTCTCAATCTCCTGGTCTCTAGTGTTGTTAAACCACATTCTTTTAGGCGTATTTCGTAACTAAGATCCCTCAGATTTGGTATCATTTTAGTCGCTCTCCTCTGTACTCTTTCTAGCATATCTATGTTCTTCTTGCGATATGGCCTCCATGCTTGTATACAATATTCTAAATGAGGCCTCACTATTGTTTTGTACAGCGGTACTATTAATTCTTTTTTCTTATACGCTATATTTCGCCTAATTAATCCAAGGATTTGATTTCCCTTTGACGCTGCAATTCCGCACTGCTCTGAAACCTTCATATCAGCACTAATGGTTAACCCTAAGTCCATTTCTTTTACAGTAGTACTTAGAACAATACCCCCCATTTTATATTTTACATCTTCATTCCCATGACCTGTGTGGAGGCATTTACATTTCCCAAAATTTAACAGCATTTGCCACTTTTCAGACCATTTGATCAACCTATCAAGATCATCTTGTAAATGCTGTCTGTCTCCATCACTTTTAATCCTTCTAAACACTTTTGTATCATCCGCAAATTTTAACACCTTGCTTGTTATATCATCGTCCAAATCGTTGATATATATTAAGAATAATATAGGTCCTAGTACTGATCCCTGTGGTACCCCACTCAATACCGATTTCCAGTTTGAAGCCTCCCCATCAACTACTACACGTTGTCTTCTGTCATTCAGCCATTTTTCTATCCAGTTTATTATACCATTTCCTATGCCATGGGCCTTTAGCTTAAGGAGTAATCTTTGATGTGGTACTTTGTCGAAAGCTTTTTGAAAATCTAAATAGATGATATCTACTGGTGATCCCTCATCTACCCACCTAGTGATGTCTTCCAAAAAACATAACATATTTGTTAAGCATGACCTCGCTTTTAAAAACCCATGTTGAGATGGGTTTATCAAGTTATGTTTAACAAGAAAATCCACCATGTGATCTTTAATTAGTCTTTCTAATAATTTGCAAATCACTGATGTTAAACTCACTGGTCTATAGTTCTCTGACTTGTTTCTCGAACCTTTTTTAAATAACGGTATAATGTTTGCCTCTTTCCATTCTAAAGGAACCACTCCCTCTTCTAATGACAAATTGAAAACTGTTGCAAGCGGTGCACTAATTTGTTCTACAATTTCCAATAGTAGTTTGGGCGGAATCCCGTCCACTCCAGGTGATTTATTATCCTTCATAGCCCTTATTTTCTTAGCTACCATTTCCGAGGTTACAACTAACTGTCCTAAATAGTCTGAATCTGCCCCCTTGAACTTAGCCTCTGGTACTGGCAGTGAACTAATATCTTCCCTGGTAAACACTGAACTAAAATACTCATTCAGGTCTTCTGCCATTAAGAATCCCTCTGATATTGTATTTCCAGCACTATCTTCTAGAGGACCGACCTTATCCTGAACTTTCTGTTTGCTTCGAATATACGCATAAAAACTCTTACTGTCATGTTTTATATTACTAGCTAATTTTTTTTCATAGCTTCTCTTTGAATTTCTAATTTCAGCTGTAGCTTGATTAAGTGCTTCTTTATAAATGTTGTAGTCTTCATCATTTCCAGTACATCTATATGACATCCACATCATTTGTTTATACTTAATTTTTCTAATGGCTTCTTTCGATAAGTGTTTCTTTTTAGACCGTTTCCCTTGTTTTTTGAAAGGTACAAATTTATCGACTATGCACTTAATTTCACTATTTAAGATATTCCAGCATTCGGTTGCTGTCTTATTATTAGACTTTCTAATAATTTGCAAATCACTGACCCTAAACTCACTGGTCTGTAGTTCTCTGACTTGTTTCTGGAACCTTTCTTAAATAACGGTATAATGTTTGCTTATTTCCATTCTAAGGGAACCACCCCCTCTTCTAATAACAAGTTGAAAACTGTTGCAAGTGGTATGCTAATTTGTTCTACAATTTCCAATAGTGGTTTGGGCGGAATCCCATCCACTCCAGGTGATTTATTATCCTTCATAGCCCTAATTTTCTTAGCTACCATTTCCGGGGTTACAATTAACTGTCCTAAATAGTCTGATTCTGCCCCCTTGAACTTAGCCTCTGGTACTGGCAGTGAACTAATATCTTCCCTGGTAAACACTGAACTAAATACTAATTCAGGTCTTCTGCCATTAAGAATCCCTCTGATATTATATTTCCAGCACTATCTTCTAGAGGACCGACCTTATCCTGAACTTTCTGTTTGCTCAGAACATATGCATAACAACTCTTGCTGTCTTGTTTTATATATTACACGCTAATTTGTGTTCGTAGCTTCTCTTCGAATTTCACCCAAACAAAATTTCTGATGTCTTCTTTCGATAATTATTTCTTTCTGGACCATTTTGGTTTTTTTTAAGGGGACAAATTTATCGACGATGCACTCTATTTCACTGTTTAAGATATTCCAGCATTCTGTGTATTGTTCCAGTCTATCTTTTCTAAATGTTTCCTTATTTCCTTATAACTTCTTTTGTGAAAATTTCTCCTGAACTGCTTTTTATTATTTCTTTCTTATTTTATTTTGATGGTAAAATGTATCTGGTTGTGATCACTACATCCCAGTGGCTCACATAATTTGACATTGTCAACTAATTCTGAGAATAAAACTATGTCTAACACATTATCACCCCTGGTTGGCTCCAGCACGTTTTGAGAAAGGAAACTGTCTTGTACTAAAACTAAAAACTTGTGGTCCTCACTCCCCGTATTCTATACAGATTTCCATTGTGTATGACCATGGTTAAAATCTCCCATAATAATACAGTCCCGTTTGCTAACTTCCCTTATAGCGTTTTGTACTTTTTCATTCTCTTCTACACTTATGTTTGAACTTCAATAAACTAACCCCACCGTTAACGTTGAATTTCCTGTAACTATGTTACACCAAACAGCTTCTTCGCAATCTGTTTCTCTTTCTAATTTTAATTCATAAGCCTGGATAGATTCTTTAACATATAAAATAACTCCACCTCCCCTTGTTCCTATTCTGTCTTTCATGAACATTACATAGCCTGTTAGTCCCAATTCGGCATCTGATATATCAGTGGTGGCCCATGATTCGGTTATACCTATTATGTGAGGGCCAACATCTTCTACCATAATGTTTAATTCACTTCTTTTGTTTATTATGCTCTTTGCATTTAAACAAACGCATTTATATCCTGATTCAGAACAGTTTTCCAGGCTGTTCTTTGCTGATTTATTTCTGCTGTCTTTATCTATACCTCCAGTTTCAGGCTTCTCTGTGTCCCACTGTCAACAGATTGCAGCAAGTTCTCTGAGAAAACTGCTGCCCCCTTTCCACTTAGCTGGAGGCCATCTCTCATGGACATTATTATCTTCCCTCCCGACAAAGTATCCCCATAAATCTAGGAATCCCACCCCCTCTATTTTACACATCTGCTCAACTAGTGAGTGCGTTGATCGCCATCCTCTTGCAGTTTCTATATGTTGGCCCCCTTCCTCCCATTACTGGCAAAATTCCTGATAGAATAATCTGTTCGACTCTTGTCTTCTTTAACTTCCTCACTAACTAGGTCATTCTCCCAATTCGGTACATATTGTCGAATTATTTTCACATTTTTACAAAACTACTACAATATTTAAAAAAACTTATATATTTGATCAAACATCATTGGATCACATATTTTCAACATGTGCAGGCTTACACAGTCTACATTGTGGAGTAATTTAGTGTAGAAGTGCACATGCCACATGTGCATCTGTCAACTATGTTACTGACATCTGAGCACCTAGTGTGGCATATATTTGTCATACAACATTCATTATGATATCATTAATGTAATCATTGTGTGTCCCATGTCCAGTAAAAAATTGTATAAAAAATTAGATCAATATATTGTGCTTAATTTGATAAGTTTACACTGCCTTTTAGTGCACGTGCATTCTTGGAAGCACCTATCACATCGTGATTCAATGTGACCCTGCCAAGATGTAAACACTATATTTCATTGTTCAGAAACGTGACACAATACACATATGGATATATGACAACAATTGTTATACATGTATTACTTGAGTATGTTTACACATTACTAGTGATGGTAACAGAGTTGACTTGGCAGTAACAGATTTGACTTGACAGTAACAGAGTTGACATTAAAATAACACAATCGTAATCAATAGCTAAATAAGACATATAATATCATGGACTGTTGCAATATAGTGTGGTTATATATAATGCACACAATCATACTCCATAACTGCTAATCGAGTGTTTAGACATTGGTAGTACCGGCAACAGAGTTTATATAAATGACAGAAACAGAGTTGATACTAAAATAATACTATCGTAAACAATGGTTACGTTAAATATATCAGAGCGCACAATTATACACCATCATTGCTATCACATTATGTATATACAGGTAGCACAGATTATAAAATGTTGTACTCGTAAACATGCACCATAGCACATACAACATTAGTTGTGTGTGATTACTTGGTGTAGCTTCATGGTTCCTTGCACTGCTGGTACGTTCTCAGGGACGGCTGCTTCGTCCACTTCATCTGCCTCTACGAAGATGAGCTTGATCGATGTTTCCGGGATCAGTGCCATGCATAGATGGGCTGCTTCAGGGATGTCATGCCTTAGGCTGATTAATCTGTCGGCCTTTCGTTTGATGACGCCTCAGATGGCATCAGGGGCCCCCTTTCCGTGACTTACCTCCCAGAAGTTCGATGAGTCGATGACCCTGCCAGTATTGTCTTCGTTTTGGTTCTTGGTGTATTCATGTTGCCATCCAGAACAGCTTGTCGAACCCGTTGGTACCGCTTTTTGTATTTTGCGGTCAGCCTTTTTTGCTTGTTAATGGCGTGCTTCGCATTTTCCAAATCGCGGTAACATTTTGCAGTCAGTCGAATACGCCTATTCTGGGCCTGTTTCCGTTGTCTGCAAATGGATGAGGACACATCAGCACTGCATTCTAGAAAGACAAGGCGCGAATAAAACAATGTTTTAAAAACGGAGGTAATACAATATACCGAGAAGCGGACAAGTGTTTGCGTGTATGTATATGCGTGTGTCTTATAGCAGTGTTAATAGCTAATCAGTAGGACGTTTTGTGTACGAAAGGTGCTCAAACTGCCTGTTTTGGTATGTCCACATATATATATATACATATATATATATATAATTACACATGCACACACACGCTCGCACACACGCACCCATGCACGCACGCACACACATGCACACACACAGACACATACACGCACACACATTTACCTTGAACCTGATGAATTTGATGGTTCATTTGCAGCATGGGGAGAAGCTGGAGATGTTAGATGCGTCTCTTTATCTTTTCCCCTTGCTTTCGTACACTGCGCTTGGTTCTTTCTGACTGTTCACTAATCTGGTTCACTTTCCCGTCAATTTCTTCTTTTCCCATGCCAGCCGCTCTTTTTTCTAGATATATTTATTTCCGTTCTGGATCCCCATCCAGTTGCGCAGGATACCGCCTGTTTTTCAGCTGCAGACAATGATATGCTGCCACTGTGAACAAAGTGAAAGAACACCGTTCATTTTATATTTGTCTAAATACGAATGAACTTAAAATGGCCAGCATTCGTAGATATAATAAATCATGATAATGGCATACTGATGTCAACCCTGTTACCATCAAGTGAACCAGGTTACCATGAATATATAACAGAGTTGACAGTTACGGGGTTGACAATCATGATGCAGTGCATCTAATACAGCAGTACATGCAGCCATGTTATCACTTAATCACTGTTTCCCGCCACAATGCAGTGCATTGCCATAACAAGACTAAGTAGTGCTTTGGTATGATTGTTACGTAATACTTATCTTTGGGTAACAGTGTTGACATAGTATAATTATATTATTGCATGTGATACTAAAATGGGGTATTTTAATCCATACTAAGACAGACAGAAGCACATACCTTCTCTCCATTTAAGGAAGTCGTAGTCTGCTGCCACCTGGTGCTCAATGCGGTACTGTACAAGGATCTTGGCTTCTTTCATAGTTAAATTACTATAGAGTAACAGGGTTGACCCACTGTTTGGGGACATATGAAAATGGTTTGAAATTTGATAAATATATAAATAATATGCCTATATAGATCCAAGTCAGATACTTTTGGGATATGTTACTAGATGGTGATGATTATCAAACAATATTACCTTTAAACGTGTTTCTGCCACCGATACCGTAGGACACAAATTTAGATTCAGGGAGATGACATTTTGCTACCCACATCATATAATACTTAGTTTTCTTTAACACAAATTACTCAAATCCCGTTCGTTCCATTCTTTCCTGACGCTGTTTCTCTTGTCACCTTTCCTCCTATCATCGTCCCTCCCAACTTCTCTTCTGTCACATTTACTCTCACTTCCTTTCTTCCCGTCATCGTTCCTCCCATTGTATTTCCTTCTCTCCTCTCCCGTCACTTTTTCCCTCATACCTCTTTCTGTACGATCACTTTCTCCCCTGTCACCTTAACGCCTGTCACATTTCCTGCCGTCGATCCTCCAATTTCTTCCCCTCCGATCAGCTTCCCTCCCCTCAGTCTCCTTTCCTCATTCTTCTTGCCACTAATCTGCTCCTTCAATCTCACAGTATTCCCAACTCTCTCTCTGTCGTCTCTCTCCATTCCACCTGTCTCCTTGCTGATTCTCATCTCCATCCCCTTCACAATATCAACCAAACTAGCTACCTCCTTCTCCAGACATTCCACCTTCCAACACCCCATGCACTGAAAGGTGAATGCCTCTCACTTGGTCTCTGCCCATGACTTCCCACAGCTAGATAGGGCAAAATCTACCCAACTATGGCAGTCGTCGCACACCAAGTGTCGCTTTGCCTTGACTTGCCGCTTGCAAGGAGCCATATCAGAATTTATTGAATAATAATAATCTAATTAGTTATTTAAAATAGTTTAGTCAACGGTGTTTACACTATTCACTGTCTATGTAGTCTTTAAGAAGACTCTTTACTGTGCACAAATGTTACACTTTACGTAAGATTGCCTTGTTCATTTCGATTACAGTTTTTTGTTATAGTCACAGCTGATTATCTATACTATCAGAAATGCTAACGTTACCAGTAATGACCTAATTTAAATACAATCAATTACTTTACGTTAGACTGCCTTATATATTTAGGTTATACCGCGCCCTAACGAATACGTGGCACACTAGCTACATAAACTTAGTTCGCCCGGTTATGGCAAATGCTTAATTTTAACAACAAAGCTGCCTAAACAAAATGTCTAGCAGGTACTGTCTTACACAGATATTATCTTATATAAGTAGGTTTATGTTTGTTACTTTATCGCCTATATATTCTACCACTTAATAAGGTTTGTTAAATCTTGTTTACAAACTTATCGTAGGCTAACTTACCCTATTATTACTCACTAGATAAAGTGTTCTAAAATACTTTATCTAACTAATTTTAAGCACAACTGCTACTCAATATATGTTTACTTTATGAATGATATTAACGAAAGAATAATACTTATCAATCAGTAATTCCACTTGTTTATCAACTTTTTTTGCACCACCAATTTCTACGATCTATCTCCGCCAAATATAGCCTCGAATTTCTTTTATTTTGTATTATATTACTAGTCTTCGCTGTTTTAGTATCATTTTATTTGTACAGCGATTTGATCCACCACGTGGGTATTAACGCTTCTATTTGTTGAATTCGGCAGGCGCTACAAACACCAGTTTATTAATTACAACAATTAAGAAACTGTACATTGCATAAATGATGTAGACGTAACTTATACTGTTTAGTGGAATATTTTAATGCATGTCAGTGGTAGGCCATGGTTATCCGGTAAAAAAGTCTCCCGACAGTGAACCGTTGTCGAGACACATAAAGCTAACTATAATCCTGTTGGTTTCAGCCTGTGATCCCCACTGTAAGAGTTGCACAACCGAAGGCCCAGGGAAATGTGATAACGATCAATGTCTCGCCGGATATGGAATGTCCGACAACCAGACTTGTGCAGGTGAGTATCGTTTCTGTCGGCTTCCCCTGTTCTTCTTATCATAATGCGTGTCCCTTCTTTACCCAGTTACTGTGATACGATACATCGCACGCACGCACGCACGCACGCACGCACACATACGCCAATATGCACGTCGGCGCAAACACACATACACACACATCACACACACACGCGCGCACACGCAAACATATACACACACGCACACGCACACTCGAACGCGCAAGCGCATAGGGAAGCACATCACAAGCATAAAGACACGCACACACGCACGCGGGCACACACGCCCCCCTCGCGCACCTCTACATACTATTATCAACATTGTTCGCAAGGCAAAGCTTGACGGAGGTCGCGCGCATAATGATTGTGACGTAGGCAAAAGGCGTCGTACTGTATCCATCAATTGTGACGTATCATAACACCCGAAACGCTGGCTGGAGTAGTTGCATCATTTCAGAAGTCATCATCTTGCCTTGATCATATTTCAAACATACTCACACGCATACGTATACGCACACGAACACGCACTCGCACGCACGCACGCACGCACGCACGCACGCACGCACGCACACACACACACACATACACACATTCCATTGTATGTTGCATGTGGACAAATGAATAATGTTATGCATGTGGAGTCAAGACAAACTTTCGTATAAAACGTGACATGATATTATTTGACTTAGCTGTTTTTAAAGACTAAGCGAAATGAACCTTTTTTATTCCCAATTTGAATGAAGTATATTCTAAAAGTAATGTCCTGATATTCAACTAATTTCAACCCCTACGCTAATATGCACGCCAGCGCAAACACACATACACACACTTCACACACACGCACGCACGCACACGCACACGCAAACACACACACACACACAAGCACACTCACACGCGCAAACGTAAGAGCATATACAAGCACATCACAAGCACCAGGACACGCACGCACGAGCGCACGAGCGCACGAGCGCACGAGCGCACGAGCGCACGAGCGCATGCACGCCAGCCCTCTCGCACGCCTCTACACACTATTAACAACATTGTTGGCAAGGCAAAGCTTGACGGAGGTCGCGCGCGTAATGATTGTGACGTAAGCAAAAGGCTTCGTACCGTACCATCAATTGTGACGTATCATAACACCCGGAATGCTGGCTCGAGTAATTTCAGATGTCATCATCTAGCCTTGATCATATTTCAAACATACTAACGCGCATACGTATACGCACACAAACACGAACACGCACACCACACACACACAAACACACACATGCACGCACACACACACACACACACACACACACACACACACACACACACACACACACACACACACACACACACACACACACACACACACACACACACACACACACACATACACACACACACACATTCCATTGTATGTTGCATGTGGACAAATGAATAATGTTATGCATGTGGAGCCAAGACACACTTTCGTATACAACGTGACATGATATTATTTCACTTAGCTGTTTTTTAAAGACTAAGCGAAATGAACCTTTTTTATTCCCAATCTGAATGAAATATATTCTAAAAGTAGTGTCCTGATATTCAACTAATTTTACCCTCTCCGTCACGTTGTACAAGGCCCCTTTTGGTTGCGCTTTTCTGCACATTTTCTGCATAGTTTGTTGCGACACCTAGCGGTTGAAGTGACGTCACCGCAGGTAGCGCCGCTAGGATTTAGCAAAGGATTTAGGATTTAGTAAAGATTATAATAATGGTATTTACAAATATGACACTGGAAGTACCCATGATTTATTTTTAGTTTTTTAGTTATTGCCGTTTGAAAATTTTGAATAATCAACACTAGCAATATTAATATAATCCCTGAAGCATTTCACAGTTGTACTACAATTTCAAATGTGAGAATGTGCTTTAACTGGTATTTTCAGCGTGTGCTGTACACTGTGACTCGTGCACGAACAACGGCGCTGACATGTGTGATGCAGGAGGTTGCCGTGAAGGATACGGCTATAACTCGAGTGTCCAAATCTGCGTGGGTAAGCTGACCTGACGCAAAACTACTCGAGATTGTACCTTTTACCATTTAGCTTCTCACACCATTACCAATTGGCCATTAATTGCCGAATGTAGCCCTCCGCTAGACATTTCAGCATTCTTCTCATTGGCTAACGTCTTATTAAGATATTGTGTCTCATGGGTACCGCATATGTACATACACAAACAACACTGAATACAATAGACAATACAACGCTTTTCATGTACCCATTATCATATATAATGCACCGTTTAGGTGAAAAGTTACATTGGCATAATAATATAAAATATATCGTTTACAAATCCCAAAACAAGTAACTTTCTACAACTGTCTATCGAACTTTGTTCCAAATTTAAACTATATTATTGACGATGCGTTCAGATAGTATATTCCTGACAGATACAACTCGATTTCAAAAATGTTTTGTTATTATATCAATATTAGAATGTGTTATGGTTATTGGGTTATTGCACAAAATTAGGTTATTTTCAGATACAATTATACGTCCATTCCCTGCTACCTGTTACCCTGTTACTATGTTATTGTAAACCAGGCGCAGTTGTTCTGATGGTTCACTGGTTATCTTGCACGCTGGCAATGTGACTGAATCTTGTTTAATTTACCACCGTGTGAAAACATCAGCTAATCACAACAATATTGTATACTAAAAACAAATGTGCATTACAGTTTACGTCTGTCACAAAATGAAAAGAATCATTTACATTAGCTGCGAATTTTCAAATATCACGTCTGAAAATGCTCTCTCATCTACCTCTTAGTGGTAGTGGTTCGTGTACATCAACACGTTTCAATTACATATTTGCACAATTACAACTTGACGTGAAGACATGAATCCAATCATTGTCATGGCCTCATTCAAAACCACGACGGATGTGGACTGGATAAAAAACTATGGCTCCACAGTTTATTTGGGAAAGGATGTGATGTATGATACGGAGAATATATGTAAGAATTTGTTTCATAAATATTAATTGATGTCACTGCGCTTTGGAGTATGTACACGGTAATCGAATGAACATTGTTTTAACCGAATCTAACACCCTGTAGTACGAATACATCTAAAAATATTGTTATTATTATTACGACGGTCTAAACAGCGGAATGTCGGGGTTCCAGCGTGTCCTGACTACTGTGTCCGGTGTAACGTGACAGGGTTGCGTACAGTGTGTGATCGATGTGACGCACAGCACGGACTCACTACAGATGGAAATTGCGGTGGTACGTTACTGTTTAATTTTTGGACAGTGTCGTTTATTGTTAAAATATAAGTTAAAAGTAACAACTGGTTTTGCGTATTTCTGAAATTACGATACATGTATTATAGATTGTTTCAAGCTAAGTGGATTGCGAGCACGTAGTGATTTTTTGTTTAATAGTAAAATGATAAAACTAAGAATATTGGATGTATTTATTAGAAAGTCTTCGTCTTCTTCTTCTACTGCTTCTGTTTCCATTACTTCTCACATCACTACGTTAATCACAGAGTATCGTATTACGTAACTAGAGTATCAAGTCCCAAGAGAAAGCAGAGTTTATAGTTATCTATGGAGCCCTGGGAGGACAACTAGTATCCAGGATGTCTTGCTTAATGTGTAGTGTGTTGCTCTTGTCATTGACAGCCTGTGTCGGCATGTGTAGCAGTTGTGCTATAAACGGAGCTGACAAATGTGATCCCGGAAAATGCACACGTCCCGACGCCTACGATCCAGACACGCAGACATGCGGAGGTAGGTGTATCAACCTGTGTGTATGTGTCTGTCTGTCTGTCTGTCTGTCTGTCTGTCTGTCTGTCTGTCTGTCTCTCTCTCTCTCTCTCTCTCTCTCTCTCTCTCTCTCTCTCTCTCTCTCTCTCTCTCTCTCTCTCTCTCACTCTCCGTCTGTGTGTCCTTGTGTCTGTGTGTCTGTGTGTCTGTGTGTCTGTGTGTCTGTGTGTCTGCGTGTCTGTCTGTCGGTCGGTCGGTCTGTCTGTCTGTCTATCTGTCTGTCTTTCTGTGTTAGTGTGTGATGCGCCCGTGATAATATATCAAGTTGTCAAAAATAAATCCCAGTGTATTTGCATTAACGTACTCTGACTCTGGTAACCTGTGCCTGTGCGGAGATTCAGTGCGTAGACATTTCTATAATGAAATACTATCGTACGCTATATTAGCCACAACTCAAGGTAAAAACGGTTGGTTTGAACAGAGCACCGTTGCAAGATGTGCGGCGGAACGGCTCAATTCGGTCTCACCCTGGACAGACTGGAGCTAGTCGCGATAGACCACGATGACAGTACAACCTGCACGGAAAGCGGAGACACGCAGAGTACCATTAGTATCGCTTGCAATGAAACATGTTGGGTGCGTATCAACGGGTGCTTCAACAGGGAAGACAAAAGAACATTGTTTAAAAGATCAAACCAAAGGTCACTGATACCGAGCTGCTGAGCATAACACACGAACGCACGCACAAAAGCATGCGCGCACACACACGTACACACTCACGCATACCTGTGCACATACGTAGATACATTCATAAACACATACACTCGCACACATACACACGCAGATACACGAAGACGCAGACACACACACATACAGTTTTTATTACATTTTAAAATAGTATAATTATGTATAATCATCTTATTATATCCAATCTTCTTTAATATATTTCATTTTTTGTATCTTCTTATCGTTTTTATTGTCTATGATTATTGTATTGATTGTATACAGCGCTTTTGGGCAGGCTTTTATGTCTGAAAAGAGCGCTTTATAAATTCGGTATAATAAAAATAATAAATACGTACATACGTATGCACGTACGTGTGTGTATCCGTGCGTGCATAGAGACAGACAGACAGACAGACAGATACACATACATACATGCATGCATACATACATAAATACATGCATACATGTATACATGCGTATATACATACATATATATATAGACGTACATACGTACATACGTACATATGTACATACATACATACATGTATACATACAAACATACTCACGCACGCATACACGCACATATATTACTTACATGTGTGTTCGCTCGTGTGTACGTGCATGTTTGTGTTCTTCTCGACACGCCATTATCTTCATTGGCCACTTGCCATTTGCAGCCTGTTGCTTTGCGTTGATATCTTGTATTATTAAGTAGTGTTGTATATTATATATTATCTACTAATTACAAATCTGGTTTAATCAATAGCATTTTCAGAGATAATAGTATTATTGGCAAGTAAACGACACAGAAGGCGACGGCGGCGAAGACGACGACGAAGACAACAACAACAAGAACAACAACTATTATGATTATTAAAAAATAGCTACTAGTGTTTTGACGTTGCTTTGTAATAGTTGTATCTATGAGAATGCCAACAAGAGTTTTCCACGTGATCAGGTGTTTCGACAAGAGAAAGACGACCAGGTGTTGTTTCTGCGAGGTTGTTTCAAGTCGACAAGCTGTGACAGGTACAAGTATCAGACCTGTACTTCTCGGAGATCTACGCACACGATGGTACGTCACGCAAGTATGACGCCTAAACTCTCGTGAGATGTTTGTTTCAGGCGAGGTTTTCTGTTCCGTTACCCGGAATCAGCAAGGGGTGGTAATTATTACCATGAAATTGGCTGAATCAGTTGTCTTGAATGTGTGAACCACGTGTATGTGTAATTATCACCACGAAGTTCGCTGAATCAGTTGTCTTCAATGTGGGAACCGCGCAAACATATATATTATAATATTATTCTTAGTATTATAATATATATATATATATACATATATATATATATATATATATTATAGTTTAAGGCTTAAACGTACATATATATATATATATATATATATATATATATATATATATATATATATATATATATATATGTTTAAGCCGATGTAAGCGCAACTTGGATAATTTGTAGTTGTTATTCTTCGTTTGGCGAATTGTAACAGTAAAAAAACCGAGCACTGCAAATGTTTAAATGCGGTAAGCTCATTCATAAAATTCCTGCCTAGCAGTAGTCAAACTTATATGCTTGCTTATTAATATGCCGAATTATGTTATTTGAATAATGAATTAGCTTACAAATCGGAATTTGTTAATACCATTTCATAATAACAATAATAAATAATACTAGTATTATTGCAATATATTATATTGTTTATATATATATTTATTTATTTATTCTAATTCATATGGTATTAATTACAGTACGATGTGACGCGTCAAGAACAATCGTGGAAACAGCGCTATATCACACGTGGATAAATACTATTTTAACATTTTGTTCTGGTAATTTGTTATTATTTGTTCTAATGTGATAAGTTCAGACTCAGAAGGCAAAAAGGCATACATGCTGGTTGATGCACTTTACGCCACAATATTTTCTACATAGTTGGGTAATATTTTCTACATTGTCATCATAGACTTTTTGATGGCTATATTCAACTTTACTACTCTTCGTTTCACAAATAATAACATTATTGTGTAACATTACTTGCGTTATATTTTCAGACGTGTTACAAATGCTGCAGCAGTCGGTCGTGTAACACGTACATCCCTGGCCTCGGAATCGGAAGTGACGTGTCCACGTTGTCTAGCAGCGGCGTCGTGACGACGTTTCTTGCACTTGCTGCTGTTGCCACAATCAGTCCGTGGGCGTAGTGTTTGCGCGGCTGAACACCTACTATACGTCATTGCTTCTCAACCTGTTTGATTTCACGCACATGTTTGGATGTTCACAGCACAACGAACCAAAGTTGATCTCGTCAACGTGTTGTAAGGAATTATAATTAGAATGAAAAATAATTATTTCCTTTTTGTATCAGATTGAAGAAATTCAAACCGTTTGCATTAAAAATCATTTCAAAATGCCATTTGGGTTATAAAATATTTCAAATAATTATATATATACATAATTTGAAGTTATATTATGAAACAAAATCTTATTACAATTCGTCATATCACGGAGATTATAAAGTATATATTTCAGAACATTTGTGTCGCAAAAACCAAAGAACAGTTGTGTGCAAAATAACGAGTGTTGATCTTCCGCATTTCCTGTACAAATACACAAAACAGACGAGAGGCATTGGCTGATGTTCACGGCTTCAGCCAACACTGATTTTAATTGACCTGGCATCTTTGCGATGAATGAAACAGTGTGTGGTTTTAGAAGTTGTGCTTAGATGTTGCACATTTGTTTTTGGTAGTGATGTTGGTTGAGCGTTTCAGCGACGTTTAGTGCTTTTTGTTGTTTTCGTTTTTAATTTGTTTGGCTTGGTATTTTGATTAAAGTCTGCTTCTGCAATTGCTTGAATTCACTAAATATCCGTGTCGATGCAAAATGAATGTCTCGCAGAAACGTGATGCATTGTCCGGAACCATCACTATATTTGACATTAATTTAACCCTACAAATGTCACTCTATTATTCCGCGGCACACAATACACTCAATGGATCAGTTCTGATACTTTTGGTTTCCTTATCTACAAAAATGATGCACCTATTTTATCTGACACAATATTTACCATTGTGTTTGCAGATCGCACCAGCATCTTTATTCCAGGACATTTGTTCATGAATTGGAAAGTGAAATGAACTATGAAATGGCTTTGACTTAAACTGAATACACTGTCTTTGAATGTACAAAACTCACACGCGCGAACCTAAGGCTAAGTGTTTAATGTGCCAGCTGTGTGCGGGAATGTTTGATTGATGAGATGTCATGCAGCAACAGTAGTGGACGGGATACATCCATTGATGTATGCAGTACGTCACAGGTTTCTTAGGTCACAATCCATTGTTTCGCCTCCCCTCTTACAGTTGTCACCTTAAGCAATTTGCCTTATCTTTTTGTCATAAAGAAATATAGTCTATTTCTGGGGCCACAATTTCAATAAAATACACGACGGTATGATGGCTTGACGTAAATTTTGCTAGGCATCTGGTCACGTGACGGATAGGACAATTACCTTTAGAAATACGAACAGTAGGCTAAAAGAGAGAGGAATAGCAACATTTACGTATACATATATTTTCGTTTTGTTATGGTATGTTTAAAACGCACCAGTAACGAATTATATAGTATATTATGATGATATTTGTTCATTTACCTACAATACTCGCTTATTACACTGGCATAAATTATGATTTGTATATAATTATGTATTTGAATAATGAATATAAACAATTTATTTGCTTGATTCCATTTGTTTCATGATATATTTGTGTGTGATGCTAATTTGATCATTGTGAAATAATAAAGGCTATTATTCCTGTTCCAGTCAGTTCCCTATCTTTCAATACTAGATCGTCGATAGCAGCAATATAACATGACTACAAATTGCAACACCTCGATATTTCCACGAGGACGATTGTTTTGGACATTGTGTGTTGTGTTGCGCATCCGAACCATTCTTTTATTCCACGTACCAGTAACCATCCAACCACGGCAAATCAGTTCCACATTTGTGGTAATGTAAAATTGCCTAATATTTTTAATTTTGTGATGGACACTCCGCCCCACCCGAAACATATCCGTCTACATGCAAGAACGGTGTGCATATGTCATACGGTAATTATCGATAGCCATGTAGTTGGCTTAGCAGTTACAAGGGTGTGGGTACAAATTGGGCGGGTTCGATTCTGGAGGGGGCTCTTTAAAGTGTGTTTAATTCGAACCCTCCGCCAGCCACCCCCTAAAGATCTCCTACACTTACATTCCAGAAACATGTGCCTAATTTATTTGGTAATCATTAATAGTCATGGTATAGCTGTTGGCTTAGTAGGAACATGGTTGTGGGTTCGAAAGGCGGAGGGCTCTTTTTGGAGTTGTTCATAAATTGTTCACCACGCCGACGTCGAGAATATATCAAAGTCGATGAGATGTCATAATCTCGTAAACCTCCCTAGTAACGGAGACGAAGGGTCAAAAGGGTATATAACAATCACGACGAAGGGCACAGACAACAACGAGCACCTCGATGTACAACTTCCAGAATTTGCCTCGTTGCAAACATCACAAAATAAAACTCAGTTTGTAACATCGTAATATTACAACAATTATATTTCTGATATACCACCCAATTTCTCACAAGTCTTGTAGCAGTGTCAACTCCCAACGATCTCACAGATGGCGCCACTGAAGTGTAGACATGGATATATATATATATATATATATATGCTAGGCCACAATTGTTCGTGATCCAGCGCGATATATTATACTGCGCATGAGTATCCGCCGTTCTTGATAGAGCATTTCCGGCACATATTGCCCCAGGTTCCCCTGAGTAGTAAACACACATTCACCAGTGTACTTATTAATTAATGAGGAATAATGGTCAACTGTTTTACAATTGTTGTGAAGAACAAGGAACAAGATGGGCACATGCAGGATGAGTGGAAACGTCGGATATTGGCTATAAACTGTTTAGTCAGCCGGGCTGTCACGGTCGACCGATTTTGTAACTAATATTGTCACACTTTGACCGATCGACACGGTTCGGTAGCTTACGCATATCAACGTGTTTAATAACGCCATTTATCGCAACAAATATTCCAATCAAAGCTTTCATACCATATCATGAGACACGCTTCAACTGCGCCGTATGTTAACAATACAACAACAATGGTAGATAACGAATCTGCAACATAAATTATGCCACCGCAGCTGTCTTCTTATGACGCTCATGTCGGTAATATGCTCTTTATGCTATGTTAATAAAACAATTTAATTAATTTATATATATTTTGTAATTAGTATCATTGTAAACAGTCGGGTTTTTTAGTAACACCTATAAAATTTGTGTTTGGTTCTAATGGAACGTCTAAGTCCCATAGTAATCCATGGTTTATGTTTTCTTGCCCTGACAGCTTTTTAAATAAGTGGAAATTATTTATTGTATACAAATACAATTTTATTAAGGAACGTAGAATAACTTTCTTGAGGATCTCTGGAGGCATAAATCTAATTCCATCTTATCTGATCAATACTCTCTTTGAACTTAGCAGTAGTTTACTCATTATATATTCTAGTCTCAAATACTGTATCTAGCTTTGTGTCATTTGTTTGTTTAGTGAGTAAGAATATTGGTAGGTGGTCAGAGATAAATGTATATATTATTCCATGCGACTGATAATTTGTAACAAGTACATCATTGCTATATATTTTGTCTATGAACGTGGCAGTAGTTGCTGTTATTCTAGGGGGCTTATTGATAAGGGGTATAAATAAATGTTGAAAAATGGCATATATGTAATCTTGAGTTTTCATAGGCTACCATAATTATGTAAATTAATGTTAAAATCGCCCATTATGTAACACTGTTTATTTTCAACCTTAAGAGTTTCTGTAATATTCATGTACATTGTACATTGAAGACTGAAGACAAGGCCACTCTACCCCAATAACTGGGACCGACCGTCCACTTGAGCAAAGCGGCATCTATCAGGTAACATTCCATTTTGAGACAGACTGCCTGTACGGCATGGCTGAGGTGGAGAAGCGGCAGAGGAGAAAGGAAAAGGAGAGGAATGAAGACCTGCAAACCTCACTTCCACCCGGAACCTACTGTTGTTTGCAAGGATAGTCTTTGTTGACTTTTCCTCAGCTTTCAATACACTTCAGCCACACATCGTGATGAGTAAACATATTAATATGCATGTGAACCCACACATCATCTTTTGGGTAAATCAGTTTCTTACTGAACGTAAGAAAGTAGTGCGCTATAATGGTGCTGTATCTACCTCACTCTTCATTTTCACCGGTTCCCCCAGGGCTCGGTGATCAACCCTGTCCTCTTCACACTCTACACAGACGACTGTCGCAGCAGCCATGAAACCGTTAATTTGATCAAATACAGCGATGACACAGTTATCGTCGACCTATCCGGCTCTGATCAAATGTGTGCGTGTGCTGTAGCTGATTTCACAGTGTGGTGGGGTAATCATTTCCTAGACCTGAACATTCTTAAAACTGAAGAATTCGTAATAGATTTTAGGAAGAATCCTACTCCTCCCAAGGGACTATTCGACAACGGAGAGTGTGTGAGGAGAGTAGAGGAAAACAAGTACTTCGGCACCATCATTGATGCCAAGCTCATATTTGGTCAAAATACAGCTATACTTAATAGAAAGTGCCAGCAAAAGCTGCATTTCTTACGCAATTTCAGGCCACTCAGTGTCAGCACACATGTTCTTCTAACCTTCTATAGATGCTACATCGAAATCTCTATTACATTTGGGTTCCTTGTGTGTTACAGTGGCCTAAGTGTTTTGCATCGCAACACTCTGGCACGAACCGTCAGTGTTAGTGGTGAGGTAGTGGCAGAAAAGCAGACCAGTTTAGTGGATCTGTAAGGAAGAACAGACCGCGAACATCCCCTGTTTCCATGCTATAAATGCTTTAAACTGCTTCCTTCTGGCCGCCGCTTTCAACTCCCTCACTGTATACTGAATCACACTCGAAACACATTTGTTCCCTCGTCAATTAGACTAATGAATGAGTAACTGTCCTTCGTTCCCGCCATCTCTTTCAGTCTTCCCCGCTAGTATGACCCTAAGTGAGCCTGAGATTATTTGTGAGATGATGTAACTTTTGCAACTTATTTAACATATTTAACATGTTTTAACTTATTTAACCAATATAACTTTTATTAAAATTTTGCATGTTTATATTGCTTGTACATTTGTTTTATTTGTTTCATTATGCTGCTACGCACCACATGAATTTCCTCCCACGGGACAATAAAGTATTATGATTGATAGTGATTGTGATACGCTTCTTTGTTTACAGCACTGAAATACATCACATACAAAAGACCGCCTGAAGTCATACGTTTGGTGTCAGCATGCTCTGTCAAATGTTCCGATTGCACGGATAGAGGACCGGTGTTGTGCGATAACGGTCAATGTTTCTGGAGATGCGGCATCTACGCCAACAATTACAGTTGTGGAGGTGGGTCGTATGTTTCACTGAGAGTATATCTTACTAAAACAATGATAACAACATTACAAGAAGGGCTTCGAAAGCAACACACACTCCTTGTGTTTGCGATTGCATAGAGGTGAATGTAACCGTTGTACAATTACATGTAATTAAATACAACATGTTAGACACAAATGCACCATTAAGTGTATGATCAGTAGTTTTTATTAATACATCGTTTTCGTTCATGAAAAATATTTTGCGGTGGTGCTAGTTTACGTAGCTCAGTGAAATAGTTAACACAGGATGTTGCGGACTGACGTCACAATGCTAATTCTGAGCAACGAACATGACGTACGTACGAGAGCTAGCAATAACTGGCGGGACATTTGCCAACAAAAACATTCGAAAACATCCGGAAAATTGCGAACTGGCCCTTTTGAACTTAATACACGTCAAAGTCCGGTATGAGTGAAGAGGTTTCTTCAGACTGGATGGTTCAAAAGAGTAATATGTTTACCTTCATCATACGGCTACCGCTAGATAGTTGTCATTTCGCGCAGTTGTGTCACTCACATACGTTAGAAACGAGCAGTGGCACGGGAACGAAGTTTGTATTGCGTGGAGAGAGGGGGTAACCGGAGTTTCAGCATCACTGAAAAATGTTCGACTGTGACATAGGAAAAGTGGGGTTCTATTGGAAATTTGTCACCGCTGCGCCACTGTAACTTCACCTTCTCCGCTGTCTCAGCTGTGAACTCATGGCATCCGAGGAGGACAGTGCTGTTAAAAAAAAAAATTCTTACGTCGCGCCACTGCTGTCAATTTAGCTTCTCTCTGCTGTCTCGGCTGAAATGATGACATCCGATAACCTGGGGGGTGCTTTGCAAAACATTTTCGCCGCCTATTTCTGGGAGGGGGCAGAAAACCATCTCTCTGCCCTCCAATTACACACACCTTTTGTACTCGACAAAAATATACATTAATCGTCTCATAACATTTAAATTTCCGCCCGTCATTGACGGTCGCCACAAAAACAAACATTCACGCTCACGTTCAATGGGGAGGGGGGTCAAAACAATATGTCTGCCCCCCCAGAGAGATTCTTGCCCCCTCCTGTTTCCGTGCCTATGGGATCGGGAATGAAAGTACTCAAAGTAGACGGTGAGAAAGCATCGGCAAGTTGACCCTACACCCGACGCAACAGAAAAAATCAGAGAAAGATACAAAAATAAACTATTATAAATCACATCGTACCTTATGAACCCACATCAAAGAATACAAAGAAGATGCTGAAAAGCATCGGCAAGCAAACCCGACACCCGATTTGTTTGCCCGCTTGGAGTATTGGTCATTGCCAACAATGGCCCACTGTATCCTGATAGTTGTGACCACAAAGATCTTTCCAGGTATATCCAAACTCCTTGATATGTACGTGTCAAAGTTTCGTTGCCATGTTTTCAGTCCTTCCTCTTTTTCTACCCTCGGTGGTTCCAAGTGAGGGATTTCCTGACGAAAAGTGTGTGTGTGTGTGTGCGTGCATGTGGTGCGTGCATGTGGTGTGTGTGTGTGTGTGTGTGTGTGTGTGTGTGTGTGTATGTGTGTGTGTGTGTGTGTGTGTGTGTGTGTGTGTGTGTGTGTGTGTGTGTGTGTGTGTGTGTGTGTGTGTGTGTGTGTGTGTGTGTGTGTGTGTGTGTGTGTGTGTGTGTGAGTGTGAGAGAGAGAGAGTGTGTGTGTGTATGTGTATGTGGTGTGTGTGGTGTGTGTGTGTGTGTGTGTGTGTGTGTGTGTGTGTGTGTTTGTGTGTGTGTGGTGTGTGTGTGTGTGTGTGTGTGTGTGTGTGTGTGTGTGTGAGTGTGTGTGTGTGTGTGTGTGTGTGTGTGTGTGTGTGTGTGTGTGTGTGTGTGTGTGTGTGTGTGTGTGTGTGTGTGTGTGTGTGTGTGTGTGTGTGTGTGTGTGTGTGTGTGTGTGTGTGTGTGTGTGTGTGTGTGTGTGTGTGTGTGTGTGTGTGTAACGAATCTGTCCTTTTTAATTTCTGCGTCACATATGTCTTCAGCATAAACGAATTTGCGAGTTTTCCTGCGAGAATGATGCTTCGTGTCCAATAATAAACGTACCAGGTTTTTGTTAAAGACCAAGTATATATATGCATATCGCAGGTAGTATAATTTGAACCTAACTATTAAAGTAAATATTGAAAGGAAACGTGTTAAGTACTACATCAACTTGCTTAAAGTCAATGTTGAGAGGACATGTGTTTAGTGTTATCTAGATAAGTTATTTGTGTACGCACTGTTGGTTCCAGTTTGTGCCATCTACTGCCGTAACTGCTCGATCTGAAGTGCCGGGAAATGTGACGACGGCAGGTGCATGCCAGGTTATGGCATGGACTTTAACGATCACAGTTGTAAGGGTAAGCTTGTTTCCAGGACCAAACCTCAAACCACACAAATGCAAAATGAGCATTTGATTATGTACATAATATAATAAAAATGGAAAAATTCCACAGCATGGCTGCCATGGCATACGGATAAACGTAAATTGAGACATTTGCAGATATATCAAGTGACAAAAAAGCTCGTTTCATTTGTATTCATGATTATTAGTGGTGATGGTTCGACTAGCGGTGGCTAGACGCGTGGAGTGAATGGATGAACGGCTGGGAAAGAAAACAGATGCCCGGAAAGTGGAAGGTAAAATGAGACGAGGACGTTGGGAGAATTGTGTCAAGAAAGATTTGGAGGGATTGGGAGAGGAGTGGAGAATGAGAGCGAAATATCGAGGGGAGAGGAGGCAGTTGATGGAGACCGCAGTGCAAGAACAGTAACAGTTACGGGGAAGAAAATGTAAAGAACAGAAAACAGAATTCGAGGCCAGTATCGAGTCCCGCCTCACCCCGGACATAGAGAGAAAGAAGAGGTTAGCCTCACACCGAACATACAGAGAAAGTATAGGTCAGCCTCACCCTGGACAAACAGGGAAAGAAGAGAACAACAACAAGAAATATTTGTTTTCTATTCGTGTTGTTTCAGCGTGTGACGTCCACTGCCATAACTACACAATAAACGTAGCAGGGAGATGCGACCCCGGACAGTGTTATGAGAGATACGCCTTAGACAACAGCAGTCTAACATGTGGCGGTAATGATCTTTCTTTTGGTTTGCGCTTTCTGAAATCTGACTATAATCTAGGTAACGTGAATACAGAAAGAGGCGAAAGGACTTGGGCACAAAAAATTAAACAATTTCTTTTCTAAGAAAGGTGTTACTGTGAATAAAGACAACATCTGTTTGATAATTAATATAGGTTGTTTTCTAAATAAACTCTTTCAACAAGGAAGAACTTTGAATAGAATCTCTAAATATGTTAATTGTAATTATAAAACATGGTTATGGTGATTATCGCATACGATGATTAGTTAATGCGTCGGCATATTTACCAGTTGTTGTGATCCGCGTATTACAAAAGTGTTCTTATCCAATAAATAAAAGGATTAAGGGTTTGTGGAACTACGACTGTTTCTCAAATACGAATAAAAACAACATTTAAACACGTGCGGAAACGATTACTACTAAACATGTTCGTTTATCCGGTATTGACGGTTACACCAGACGTGTTCTTCTATGCAGTTGTAATACATTAATTGTTGGTTTCAGCGTGTGGCGACCACTGTTATAACTGTACAGTAAACGGAGCAGGAAAATGCGACTACGGCCAGTGTTTTGACAAATACGCAGTTGACAAGAGCAGTCTAATCTGTGGAGGTAAAGATTTTCCTTGTATTTCTGACACATTCAGTTTCCGGATTGATGTTAATACCTTAAAGGCAGACAGTCCTTTCGTATTTCGTATTGTAAAATCGTATCGCACAGTATAAAATGTATGAATTCTAACATAGTTATTAACCAAAGCAGAAACAACTGTTGAATCCAACAGTCCAATGTTTACAAACGTCGGCTAGCTGTCACTCAAATAATATACGTTATTACGCGGGCGTGATGACGTATGACGTGATCCACAGATCCATCTCATTAGTGTTCGGATCTGAGGTGACGCCTTTGAAAGCGGCGCGTTGCCATGTAAACAAACCCTTTCCTCCCGAAACAGCGCTGCCATGTAAACAAACCCTTTCCTCCCGAAACAGCGCTGCCATGTAAACAAACCCTTTCCTCCCGAAACAGCGCTGCCATGTAAACAAACCCTTTCCTCCCGAAACAGCGCTGCCCTGTAAACAAACCCTTTCCTCCCGAAACAACGCTGCCATGTAAACAAACCCTTTCCTCCAGAAACAGCGCTGCCATGTAAACAAACCCTTTCCTCCAGAAACAGCGCTGCCATGTAAACAAACCCTTTCCTCCCGAAACAGCGCTGCCATGTAAACTAACCCTTTCCTCCCGAAACAGCGCTGCCATGTAAACTAACCCTTTCCACCAGAAAAAACGCTGCCATGTAAACAAACCCTTTCCTTTCGAAACAGTTTGTTATAAGTTATAGTAGATTTAGTTTCTACCATGATTTCACGATTAACACGAACGGACAACCTCTTGTTAACTACAAGAGGATAGTAATTGGGACGGTCATCCGCTCGAATTTCCTCATATAAATATAAAGGTGGCCAATGACAGGACAATGCAGCAACAACCTATTTCATAGATCTTGTGATACATAATTTATATTGTAGCGTATTTTAAACCTGTAAGATATCATGCCTATGGTAATATATATAACTTGATGATTTTTGTCAATGCATCCAGATATGCAAAACTATAATATTTTATGAAATTATACATTTTCTTGTTTCTCGTTTGACGTTTATCTCGCCAGTTGATGCATGTAGTAGAAGGCTATGCGTTTTAGATTGTTAGTGCGTGTAAAACAACACCGAAGCCTATTAAACATATCACAACGATGATTATTTCATCTGTCCAAAATGCACTTCACGACCACACATTTTGCTTGTCCTACAAACATAATTAAATACCCCGCGCACACGCACACGCACACGCACACGCACACGCACACGCACACGCACACGCACACGCACACGCACACGCACACGCACACGCACACGCACACGCACACGCACACGCACACGCACACGCACACACACACACATAGTGTATTCGGCAAATGGGTTTAAGTTCGTTAGAAGTATTTCTTCAATTTTGTTCGATTTCAGAGTGTGTATCTCACTGCTAAAAGTACAAAGAGACAGGCCGTGGCAAATGTGACGATGGTCACTGCTTTGATAGGTTCACCATCCACGACAGCACCCAAACTTGTGCTGGTGAGGAACTTGGCTTCAATCTCAAATCCTCGAGCAAATGTTGTTATGTTGTTATATTGATGTATAACAAAAGTCCACTACTAACAATATTATTATTATTCAGTTAAAACACTAGTTGCGTTATGCATTAACAAATTATGCATTGATTATTTTGGTCATTGTACTATGAACCTACAGCAGACAATGTTTGTTTTTCTTGATACGCATGCAGTATTTTAGGATAAATGGTGTTACACAGTACATGAGAGATGAGTACTATTTCGTATATATATGTTTTTCTCCCTGTTGAACAGGAACGAGGGTCATTTACAATATTGATGTGCCACTCGTTTAGTTATTTCTCTCCATTGTCTTCTAAAGTTCTGTCAGCATCCCTCTATCTCCAACTTTCACCCCGTCTTTCATCCCATGTCGTGGGAAATCAACTATTTTCCAAATTATTATCAGCTTCTCATCCCCCATTGGCTACGAAAACTGCAAACACCTCAAGTGATTGTACGCGTAAATAAGGTTGTTGCAAATAGGATAATTTCAACTAGCGTGTTAACAGTTATAGTACACATGTATAAAGAAAATGCGTGTTGTTCACTACACGATGCTCATTACAGCGTGCTCCCCGAAGTGTTATCTGTGTACAAACAGAGGCCCCGGGAAATGTGACGATGGCCAGTGTTTTCCGAGACATGGCATCGACTTCAACACTCAGACGTGCGTAGGTGGGCCTCATTCTTGTTTTAGTCAAGCCTACACAGTATTGTTTTCAAGTGTATAATGACAGCGTTAGTGTGGCGGTACAATTCTTGTCATAGTGAACTAGTCGGGTGACAAAACATGGATTTATCTGTTGATTGGACTCTGAAAAGTAACATTTCGTTGTTTGATTAATTGTTAATTTCCACTGTTATATTCACTAAAATTTTTGATATAAAACGAGTGCGTTTGCTGCGTTTACCAAGGCAACACTACACGTCTGCTGTGAGTGGTAACAATAGAGAAGCATGCTAACAAAGAGAGCTTTAAACACGCGATTTATTTAGCATTGGTCCACATTTTACAAACCGACTTAGTTCATTGTTCGTTCAGAGTTCGTTGAAACGAAAAGAGAATTCGCCATGATAATCCGAATGATAATGTTAAAATAAATAGATGGCTAGGCCATAGACGGATTTAGGGGGCCTAGGGGCACGTTCCCCCTAGACCATTGGAATGTGGCGTGCCCGTAGACCCTTGGAAATGTGCGCCCGTGCCTCCGTTCATGTTACAGTAAGCTAAAGTTACGGCCACGTAGCGGCGAAAAAAATTCAACTGCTTCCGATATCACCAGTCGAGCAAAGACAGCGGAGAAGCTGAAGTTACGGCGCAGCAGCGAACAATTTTCTATATCATTTGGTTCGGCCGCCAGTAGATGTTTTTGTTCCTCCCCCGACTCTCCTCTTTGGATCCGCCACTACAGTGCATAGCAAAAATACCACGATTAGCACTGGAATGCAAAAACACATATTTATATATTGAATTACGGTTTATTTCAGCGTGTGTCGTCCACTGTTACAACTGTACAATAAACGGATCGAGGCAATGTGACGACGATATGTGTTATGTGGGGCACGTCTTTAATCGCAACAGTCGAACCTCTGAAGGTAATCATCTTTCTTTCTATTCACGCTCGTTAATGTTTTATCAGGATACGCTAAAGTGTTTTCGCCTGTGACCCCTAATCTCTCGACTAACTATTGTTGTCTCGAGCCTGTAACCCCTAATTTGTTCAGTAATTATTGTTGTCTACAGCTTGTATCCCCTGGACTATAGACTAACTATTGTTGTTTTCAGTATGTGCCCCCTAATCTATACAATACAATACAATAACTTTATTGTCTGTTGGGTTACAAAACATTTCCTTTAGGCTTGGTTATATAATGAGTAAAAACATATAGTAAGAAATTTAACTTAATTTAAGAAATTTAAATAGTGATAGATCACATACACATAGATAAGTAAACCACAATAGATAAGTAGATACGTAAATAAGTAAATAAATAAACAGGTAAACAAGTAAACCACAGGAGGAGAATGTCTATCTTTCAAGTAGTACTGTAAACAATCAAACTAATACAAAGTAAATACATTATAAAATGGTAAACATTATAAAATGATAAGTATTCTATCACAGATTACAATTATTAAATTAAACACATATATATTGCAAGACATTTTTATGAAGTCACAGTCATGCCTAAAATTCCTAAGATTCATTTACACATGCACTTTTTTATCATGAGCATTCAGTCCTTAAGTTAAATAATAATCCAGATAAAAGACGAAGAAGAATGGCGTTACCATGACTAGACGTCTAACTATTGTTGTCTCCAGCCTGTGCCCCTTAATCTCTCCACTGACCATTGTTGTCTCCAGCCAGTGCCCCCTAATCTATCTAGTAACTATAGTTGTCTCCAGCCAGCGCCCCCTAATCTATCTAGTAACTATAGTTGCCCCAGCCAGTGCCCCCTAATATATCTAGTAACTATAGTTGTCTCCAGTCAGTGCCCCCTAATCTATCTAGTAACTATAGTTGTCTCCAACCATCGCCCCCTAATCTCTCTAGTAACTATAGTTGTTTGCAGCCTGTGCCCCCTAATCTATCTAGTAACTATAGTTGTCTCCAGCCAGCGCCCCTAATCTCTCTAGTAACTATAGTTGTTTGCAGCTGTTCAAAAGTGAAAAAGACGAAGTACTAGAGTGTGAGTGCTGTGAACAGCATTACTGCATCAGATGGTTAACATTCACAGCAGGAGAGTATGAAGCCATGAGAAAACCTGGATGTATGTGGTTTTGTATCGGATGCAAACCAAAGATAGAAAAAACATATTGAATGAGAAAATAATCCAGGAAAGATGTGAGCTGTACATTGAAACAATAAATGCAAGACTAGAAACTGTAAAAAAAAACTACAGGACAAATGCGACGAACAAGAAGTGAAAGAAATTGTAAGGAAGGAATTTATTGCAAATCAACCAACTGAGAATGTCATCCATACTGATACCATCGACAGAGTTAATAACGAAGTGTTACAGGACGCAGTTAAAGAAATAGCTGAAAGAAAATCTAGACAAACAAACTTCATTATCTTCAATGCACCAGAACCAGAAACCAATCTAAAAGATCAAAGAATCAAGATAGACATGAAGCTAGTTGAGGGGCTATTCAACGAGGTATGCCACCAAAATCTAGATGTGCATACAGAGGTAGAGAAATGTTTCCGTTGAGGAAGAGGAAAGTACACGGATGTAGGTCAAAGGTCAAGTACCCGGATGTGGGTCAAGGGCAAAGGTCAAGTGGCGCCACCTGGCGGAAATGTCACGAACTAAAATAGCGCCATCTAGCGGAAATCTTATTAACTGAAATAGTGCCATCTAGCGGAATGTTATGAACTAATATATAGCCACCTAGCGGGATTTTGTTATCAAATATATGGACCAAAATTCAGTACTGCAAAAATTCATGCTTCTTCGTTTTGACCAGTAGCGCCACGTAGCGTATTTTTTATAAGCTAAATTCCCCCTAGCGGATATGTCGTGAATTACAAGTGGTGCCACCTGGTGGATAAGTTGTGAACTAAATGTTCGAGTACTGCCAAAATTCGTGTCTCTTGCCCGCTTGCGTGCAATAGAGCCCCCTAACGGATAGATCAGGAACTACAAACATCATCCCTGGTGCACAATTGTGTCTTTTATTATATGTTATAGGTTGTGGACCATTTTTTTAGGTATAACGCTCTCATAACCTACACATTTACAACTTTAACATAGGTCCAAACCAGACGAATCGGTAGAGAACTAGTAAAATAAGTCAAACTATGGCATCTCTGGTTACCATACAGATCTACGACCTTCCCGTCACCCTGCTTGTAAATTTTTCCATATCAATGTATCTTATTACTAGCATACATCAACTGCTTCCTGTATTAGCAAAGACGTGTTTGTCAATTTTTGCGTACCTATGTATGGTATTAATGGCAGACGTGAAGTGATTCCTGAACATGTAACATTCTTTGAGATATCTTTATCAACAAAATCAAGGTCTCAGGACATGTTTATTTGTTGCGAGCGTGAGCATGGGCACCCTGTATGATGTCATTAAACTGCTATGCGCAGTAATTTTGTAAGCGTGGTGAGTTGGTCAAACAAGTAGTGCTTTGGTTAGCCATTATTTTGAGTTTTCGCACTTCAATATAATCCCATTATGTGATGTTATGGTCAGTGACGTTGTGTTACAGCGAGTGGAAAATTCCCCGTAAAAGGTTATTCTAGAAGTTTCTTTGATACTTTTGTCAACACACTACAAAACAGACGCTACTGTGTGAGGTGAATTGGTCAAACAGGTAGTGATCTGGATAGCCATCGTTTTGAGCTCTCGTCACAAAAGAGTATTAGCTATTCTCATAGGTTAGAAATTTCGTGTTCGTGCGTTCGGCTCGCCCACGTGACCTTTATGGTCTGTCGAACTGTTATAAAAGGCCTGCGTCTGTTTTTTTGATCATTATATCTTACATTTTTGAAGATGAACAACATGGCTAGTGATGACGTCCGGCAAGGGATTTTGCTACCGAAGGCGCAGCCTTCTCCGGCTACGGGCCCACTCGCCCTCTCGACCCCGACAATAAACCCGGACCAACAGTCAACGACCAGTACAACGACCAGTCCGACGACCAGTTCGACGACCAAAACAATTTCGTCTCTGTCATCAGCTCCGGCAACCGAACCAACCAGCAACCCGACGTCGGAACCTTTTGCCTCGTTATGCCTGCTGCATATGTGGCAATACCTTCAGTTGTAAAGGGAGTTGGAACATTCATGTGAAGCAGGGCTACTGCCAAAGGAAGCAACATAACCAGCGGCGACGTAAAGAACAACTTGAAGAGCTAATAGTACGTTTCAATTTCTCGTAGTGTTCAAATGCTATTCAGGTCTTGTTCTAAGTCAAAGCCTGTTACAAAGAACATAATATTATATTGCTCTTATACATACCAGTTGACCATTCATTATTAAACTCATCCCTTCACTGTTTCAGCGTCAAGAAAAGGAGCGTATTGCTGCATTTCTTGATACTTCTCCCTCTTTCCCCCTGTGGCAGATTCACTAACTATATAAGCGCTGTGTTTTATCAATCGGCTCGTCATTCGTATTACGACGCAATCACGCCTAACATCATGTTGAAGACCCCTTATTACCGACCTTGCGATGCGGCAGACTCGAGCGATGAGGACGAGCCAACGAACCGATCCATCATACCGGTGACCAACCGCCCTTTTGTGCCGACGGAACCAGAGGGCGAGGACATCTGGTACACTAGACTCTGCGATGTACCAACTTTCGCTTCTGACGATGTCACAATTTCTGCCGACACGGTCGATGTGACAACTTCCGCTCCTGTCGATGTCACAATTTCTACCGACACGGTCGATGTAACAACTTCCGCTCCCGCCGATGTCGCAACCTCTGCCGATACGACCGATGTGACAACTTCTATCGATGGTACCAATGTAACAACGACCGCTCCTGAAGACGTCACAACTTCTACTCACGTGACCAATGTCAACATTTTTGGGTTAGCATTAGGATTAGGGTTGGGATTAGGGTTAAGCTTAGGATTTCGGTCAGCGTTAGGGTTAGGGTTAAGATTAGGTTTAGCGTCAAAATTAGCTCCATAAAAAGGTGTGCAAAGCTGAACCCTCAAGACGACACTATCCATGTGTAGTATCAAGTGTTGGTTCCAAGAGTCCGTTTCGAAACGGTGGCGAAACACTATGAAACAAATGGTTCTGACATTAATGGAGGATGAGGTTCATTAAAGACTGGTTGACTCTCTAGAACAATACCGCAACAAAATATCCGAACCGACTTTGTTGGACCCACAAGGGCTCCTCGCCGTATGGCCGGCAAGACTGAAGTAGTGAGGTGTGGTATTGTCTTGTACACGATTAAATTTGCAAGACTCTGTATCAATGTCTAGTCTCAGGTTCTTGTAGTTATGGAGCGTGACATGTAAATACGTTTGTGTTGTTTACGAGTAAATTGTGCAAACCTCATCTTGTGTCTTTTTCATAGTGTAATGCAAAGCATATGTTGGGAACCTTACTAATGTCGGTTATGTATGTGTGTAGTACAGTGCAGAGAAAATAGCCAGTTATGTATGTGTGTAGTACAGTACAAAGATGATCTCCAGTTATGTATGAGTGTAGTACAGTACAGAGATAATAGCCAGTTATGTATGTATGTAGAACAGTACAGAGAAAATAGCCAGTTATGTATGTGTGTAGTACAGTACAGAGATGATCGCCAGTTATGTATGTGTGTAGTACAGTATAGAGATGATAGCCAGTTATGTATGTGTGTAGTTCAGTTCAGAGACGTTAGCCAGTTATGTATGTGTAGTTCAGTGTGAGTGACGTCATGATACGCGCAGAAATGTTGTGCGCGAGGTGAGTTGGTTAAATAGGTAGTGCTTTGGTTAGCGATCGTTTTTAACTTGCGCACTTGAATGTAATTCCATCGTGTGACGTCATGGTCAGTGAGTGACGTCATGGTACGTGCAGTCATTTTGACCAAAACGAATCAAACTATAAACACGAGTTGTACAAACGAAACACTAAACTTAGCCCAACAGGTTGCACGAATTGAACTTAGACCAACTAGTCGGACAAACGAAACACTACACTTTGACCAACACGCTGCACGAACCAAACTATAGACACGAGTTGTAAAAACGAAACACTAACCTTAGCCGAACACGTGGCATGAATTGAACTTAGACAAACTAGTTGGACAAACCAAACACTAAACTTTGACTAGCGAGCGACAAGAACCAAACTTGTCGGACAAACGAAACACCAAACTTAACGTGTTACTGCGTCAAATTCCACCAAAAGGGGGCAAATAGACGGGTTACCGTGTGAGATTCCTCCAAATCGACGGAATTCCACCAGAATAGACGGATTACTGCGTGAGATTCCACCAAAACGACGGAATTCCACCAGAATAAACGGGTTACCATGTGAGATTCCACCAAATCGACGTAATTCCACCAGAATAGACGGGTTACCGCGTGAGATTCCACCAATTCGACGGAATTTCACTGCAATAGAGAGGTATAAAACGAGTTGTACAAACCAATCTTAGACCGACGAGTTCCAAGAGCCATTCCGTTCTTTACATTTGAACAGTAAACACGTACACCATGAGCTTATCGACTCGTCTACCAGCTGCCAACAAGCCTACACCAGTAACACGGGCGGCCTTCCAGTGCCCCGATTGTAAGAGACATTTCACACGGAAAGATAGCTGGAAACGACGCATTGCCCGCATTCGCTGTAGGTCATCAACAAACACTACGTCGACAGACACTACGTTATTCAATTCACTTGTCCCGGCGCCCACTTCGACATCTGTGTCTTTGATCCCAGCAACAAGCTCGACAATCCTCTCTCCATCGCAGGCGCCTACTACGACACATGTGCCTCTGGCCTCAGCGACAAACTCGACATTCCCGACTTCATCTCAAGTGACCATGGAGTATACAAAGAAGATGGCGCTGGTCGATCCCCGTATTTTGGAAAACATTCAACCACAGCGTCCTTCTCCTGCTAACACTATCGAAAGGGTCTTGCAACGATTCGACAATGAAATGCTAGACATATTAGAACGACGCGATATACACGAGAGGGAAAAAGTTGTGTTGTATAACCAGGTATTGAGTCGGTACAACGATCTTTCCGACAAACGTATCCAAGAACACGTGCGTGTGATCATCGAAAAATTTCCCAGTGAAGATAAAAACAAAGTACACCCTGCTAACGAAAATTAAATCATCGAAAATAAGAACATCGAAAATGAAATCATCGACAGCGTTCCAAAAACTATGAAGCGGTAAGCATGGCGACTCTTCAATAAAATGAAAGGTGCCGTAAGTTGGAACGATCGTGGCGAGATGATATACAGAAACAAGGCGGTTCCCGGAAGTAATATCGTGGACTTTGTGAATGACGTGTTGAGAAAACGGAAGTCGTTTGAACAGGTGGGATGGGGAACCTTTGCTCGTGGTCTCAAGGACGTCAACACGCCGATGGATTTAGTTGGGAACTCAGATCGTTGGATTTACATGCAGACAGCATCAGTGGACGATGACATATCAAAGGAAACCAGCATTCCGTTTGACAGTGGTCGTCGTCGGCCTCGTAGACGACCTGCATCCTCGCCGGCGCGCAGCTCATTCGGCGACACCTTTACAAATCACACGTTGGGAACCATATTAGCATTACCGATTTGCGACAAAAACACGTTCGCGTGCTATATACAATCCAGAGGAACAGTGTTTAAGAGAGATCATATGGGAAATATTCAAATAAAATTGTGATTATGGTATGGATGAGTGTGTTTGTTTTTAGTTTTCACAGTCATCAAGACACAACTAACAACAAAGTTGCACAAATGAAACACTAAACTTAGTCCAACACGTTGCATGAATTGAATATTAGAACACAGGAGGTTGTCCCCATGTTAAAGGATAGGTGCTAAAAAACATGTTAAGGATAGGCCGTTTTCTCCATGTTAAAAGGTAGGAGGTTGTCCCATGTTAAAGGATAGGCCTTTTTCTCCATGTTAAAGGATAGGTCATTTTCTCCATGTTAAACGTCAATTCGATGTATCGTAAAGGCATAAATAACATAAAGCCATCTACCGGTCATGATAGATCTCCATTCGTCGACACACTTCCGGTAGATGGCGGAAGCGTAGAGGCCGCCATGACGGTCAAGTACCTTCCGGTGCGACGTTACTTCCGACGTAGCGTCCCTAGTAGAGGCTGCCATAGCAAGCGAATTTGAAAACTGCTATGATCGAAAACGACTATATCAATAACATGTAAGGACAACAACCTGACAGGACTTAATTCAAAGAGGTAACCATCGTAGTTCCCGACGCCACTCAACGGACACCAATGTAATTAGTCAGAGATCACTGCCGTACGTGACGGAGCAGGCGCTCCATGCGCCCCACGGTAACCACGTCGCGTCCTCCTGTTGAGCCGTCCGAGACAAGTTCTCTAGCAGACGGTCGCCGAGGTGAAGCGCGCGCTCATGATGCGCGGGAACTGGAGCACATCGGGCAGCGTTGCGCCGAGCTTCGTCCGGACGTCCTCGCATCAGCATCCGCCATGCTAATGTTGATGACCTACAGCGACTGCGGGCAATGTGTCGTTTCCAGCTATCTTTCCGTGTGAAATGTCTCTTACAATCGGGGCACTGGAAGGCCGCCCATGTTACTGGTGTAGGCTTGTTGGCAGCTGGTAGACGAGTCGATAAGCTCATGGTGTACGTGTTTATTGTTCAAATGTAAAGAACGGAATGGCTCTTGGAACTCGTCGGTCTAAGTTTGGTTTGTACAACTCGTTTTATACCTGTTTATTGCAGTGGAATTCCGTCGAATTGGTGGAATCTCACGCGGTAACCCGTCTATTCTGGTGGAATTCCGTCGATTTGGTGTAATATCACACGGTAACCCGTCTATTCTGGTGGAATTCCGTCGATTTGGTGGACTCTCACACGGTAACCCGTCTATTCTGGTGGAATTCCGTCGATTTGGTGGAATCTCACACTGTAACCCGTCTATTATGGTGGAATTCCGTCGTTTTGGTGGAATCTCACGCAGTAACCCGTCTATTCTGGTGGAATTCCGTCGATTTGGTGGAATCTCATACGGTAACCCGTCTATTTGCCCCCTTTTGGTGGAATTTGACGCAGTAACCCGTTAAGTTTGTTGTTTCGTTGGTCCGACAAGTTTGGTTCTTGTCGCTCGCTAGTCAAAGTTTAGTGTTTGGTTTGTCCAACTAGTTGGTCTAAGTTCAATTCATGCCACGTGTTCGGCTAAGGTTAGTGTTTCGTTTGTACAACTCGTGTCTATAGTTTGGTTCGTGCAGCGTGTTGGTCAAAGTGTAGTTTTTCGTTTGTCCGACTAGTTGGTCTTAGTTCAATTCGTGCAAACTGTTAGGCTAAGTTTAGTGTTTCGTTTGTACAACTCGTGTCTATAGTTTGATTCGTGTTGGTCAAAATATGACTGCACGTACCATGACGTCACTCACTGACCATGACGTCACATGATGGAATTACATTCAAATGCGCAAGTTCAAAACGATGGCTAACCAAAGCACTACCTGTTTAACCAACTCACCTCGCGCACAACATTACTGCGCGTATCATGACGTCACTCACACAGAACTACACATACATAACTGACTAACGTCTCTACTGAACTATACACATACATAACTGGCTAACGTCTCTGTACTGAACTACACACATACATAACTGGCTATCATCTCTGAACTGTACTACACACATACATAACTGGCTATTATCTCTGTACTGTACTACACACATACATAACCGACATTAGTAACGTTCCCAACATATGCTTTGCATTACACTATGAAAAAGACACAAGATGAGGTTTGCATAGTTTATTCGTGAACAACACAAACGTATTTACATGTCACGCTCCATAATTGCAAGAACCAGAGACTAGACATTGATACAGAGTCTTGCAAAGTTTAATCGTGTACAATACAATACCACACCTCACTACTTCAGTCTTGCCTGCCATTCGGCGAGGAGCCCTTGTGGGTCCAACAAAGTCGGTTCGGATACTTGGTTGCGGTATTGTTCCAGACAATCAACCAGTCTTTAATCAACCTCATCCTCCATTAGTGTCAGAACCATTTGTTTCATAGTGTTTCGCCACTGTTTCGAAACGGAGTCTTTGAACCAACACTTGATACTACATATGGATAGTGTCGTCTTGATAGTTCAGCTTTGCACACCTTGGTTATGGAGCTAATGTTGACGCTAAGCCTAATCTTAACCCTAATCCTAACGCTGACCGAAATCCTAAGCTTAACCCTAACCCCAACCCTAATCCTAATGCTAACCCAACAATTGTGACATTGGTCACGTGAGTAGAAGTTGTGACATTGGTCCCATCGATAGAAGTTATCACATCGGTCGTATCGGCAGAGGTTGCGACATCGGAGGGAACGAAAATTGTTATATCGACCGTGTCGGTAGACATTGTGACATCGACAGGAGCGGAAGTTGTCACATCGACCGTGTCGGCAGAAATTGTGACATCATCAGAAGCGAAAGTTTGTACATCGCAGAGCCTAGTCTACCAGATGTCCTCGCCCTCTGGTTCCATCGGCACAGAAGGGCGGTTGGTCACCGGTATGATGGATCGGTTCGTTAGCTCGTCCTCATCGCTCGAGTCTGCCGAATCGCAAGGTCGGTAATAAGGGGTCTTCAACATGATGTTAGGCGTGATGGCGTCGTAATACGAATTATGAGCCGATTGACAAAACACAGCATTTATCTAGTTAGTGAATCTGCCGAAAGGTCACGTGGGCGTGCCGAACGAGCACGGACTGCAGAGTAGGAAATAACAATTTACGGGCTGTAGGGTAGATCAGACTTGCACAGCGAATACCAGTTCAAACCAGTTTGCAAACAGGCAACCATTTGAAGTAAGTTCAACTCTACTATGTAAAGAATGTCGTCGTTTCTCCTTGCACTGCTTGGGTGTGTTCAGCAGTAGAGACAGTCGCTTGGAGGGTCGATATTTGCCGCAACAGGGGGAAAGAGAGAGAAGTATCAAGAAATGCAGCAATACGCTACTTTTCATGACGCTGAAACAGTGAAGGGATGGGTTTAATATTGAATGATCAACTGGTATGTATAAGAGAAATATAATATTATGTTCTTTGTAACAGGGTTTGACTTAGAACAAGACCTGAATAGCATTTGAACAGTATGAGAAATTGAAACTTACTATTAGCTCTTCAAGTTGTTCTTTACGTCGCCGCTGCTTATCTTGCTTCCTTTGGTAGTAGCCCTGCTTCACTTGAATGTTCCAACTCCCTTTACAACTGAAGGTACTGCCACATATGCAGCAGGCATAAAGAGGCAAAAGGTTCCGACGTCGGGTTGCTGGTTGGTTCGGTTGCCGGAGCTGATGACAAAGACGAAATTGTTTTGATCGTCGAACTGATCGTCGGACTGGTCGTTGAACTGGTCGTTGACTGTTGGTCCGGTTTTATTGTCGGGGTCGAGAGGTCGAGAAGTCGAGTGGGCCCGTAGCCGGAGAAGGCTGCGCCTTCGGTAGCAAAATCCCTTGCCGGACGTTATCACTAGTCATGTTGTTCATATTCCAAAATGTAAGATATAATGACCCAAAAAAACAGACGCAGGCCTTTTATAACAGTTCGACAGACCATAAAGGTCACGTGGGCGTGCCGAACGAACGAACACGAAATTTCTAACCTATGAGAATAGCTAATACTCTTTTGTGACGAGAGCTTAAAACGATGGCTAACCAGATCACTATCTGTTTGACCAATTCACCTCACACAGTAGCGTCTGTTTTGTAGTGTGTTAACAAAAGTATCAAAGAAACTTCTAGAATGACCTTTTACGGGGAATTTTCCACTCGCTGTAACACAACGTCACTGACCATAACATCACATAATGGGATTATATTGAAGAGCGAAAACTCAACAATGGATAACCAAAGCACTACCTGTTTGACCTCACCTCGCGTACAAAATTACTGCGCATAGCAGTTTAATGACGTCATACAGGGTGCGCACGCTCACGCTCGCAACAAACAAACATGTCCTTGATTTTGTTGATAAAGATGTCTCAAAGAATGTTACATGTTCAGGAATCACTTCACGTCTGCCATTAATACCATAAATAGGTACGCAAAAATTGACAAACACGTCTTTGCTAATACAGGAAGCAGTCGATGTATGCTAGTAATAAGAGACTTTGATAGGGAAAAATTTACAAGCAGGGTGATGGGAAGGTCGTAGATATGTATGGTAACCAGAGATGCCATAATTAATTTTACTAGTTCTCTACCGATTCCTCAGGTTTGGACCTATGTTAAAGTTGTAAATGTATAGGCTAGGAGGGCGTTATACCTAAAAAAATGGTCCACAACCTATAACTTATAAGAAAAGACCATTGTCCACCAGGGATGATGTTTGTAGTTCCTGATCTATCCGTCAGGGGGGCTCTATTGCACGCAAGCGTGCAAGAGACACGAATTTTGGCAGTACTCGAACATTTAGTTCACGACTTATCCCCCAGGTGACACCACGTGTAGTTCACGACATATCCGCTAGGGGAAATTTAGTTTATTTAAAATACGCTAGGTGGCGCTACTGGTCAAACTAAGAAGCACGAATTTTTGCAGTACTGAACTTTGGTCCATATATTTAGTTCATAAAAATTACGCAAGGTGGTGCTATTTTTGTTGATGACCTACACCCGGGTACTTTCCTCTTCCTCAACGGAAAAACGGAAAGTGCCTGCGCTGATTAACCTATATTACTACTGTCGTTATATCTGGAATATCTCGCATGATGCCACCATCGGGTATATTGTCATCAAGCTCTACTTAAATATAAATTGGATGAGATTTTCATAAATTATAACAGAGCAGGGATGACGTAGTTGGAAGTGACGCTACAACCCGAGCATTTCGGGAGTTGCATTACGTCATAGTACTTCAATACAACGTTCGCAGTCAAACGCACAACGACAAGTATGCATGGAAACGTTCTGCGTTCTGGCACTGACAGTGCACGTGGTGTGGGTTTGTATGTGTGTGTGTGTGTGTGTGTGTGTGTGTGCGTGCGTTCGTGCGTTCGTGCGTTCGTGCGTGTGTAAGTGTGTGTGTAAGTGTGCGCACACCTGCGTGTGATAGCATTGACCGTTGTCATATTTGCGTTATCGACCTTTTGGACAATTACTATCAAAAGCAACGAACCTGTTTCTACGGTAACGGAACACCATACCTATATTGTGTTCAAATAATGTAGATATTATATTATGGTTTACTATAAATTATCCTTTGGTTCCATAAATGTTCTGTTTTGACCTATTTAAGTGGTTTGCTGAAAAACACTTACCTTTACAAAACGAACCAAAGTGCATGGCAATAAACATCCCCTATATGCAAACGCAGTGAGCATACCACGCACCTCTTGTGTCTATTTTGTAAATATTTAACTTTATCAGTTAACAACACATTTTATAAATGTCCATTTTGATCACGCAATGCCGTTTATGCCAGAAACATGTTGATGCAAACCGTTAGATGTATCTTACCGTTACATGTTTCATTGTCTGGATTCATGCCGTAACGACCGACGCAATTTACCTTGAATTTACCTTGAATCCTCCTCTTCTACGTAGCAGTCAAGGAGTTGACGAGGAAGGGAGTCAAACGTTGACTCGTGTAATCCTCCGCCCTATTTCGTAAATATTTGTCAATGTGACCCTTGAACTGGTTGATGTTTTTGGACATCACTGCTGCTTCCCGAAATCTATTCCAGTCGTTAACTATCCTTTGAGTAAAGGAGTATATGCGTATATCTAATCTTGAGTGCACTTTGGTTATTTTGAAAGGGTGCCCTCTTGTTTTGGTCTGTTTATTTTCCATAACAAAAAGTCTGCAGTAAGAATACTCTCTAACCAGTTGAATATTTTTTAAACTTCCAGTAAATCAGCTCGCATTCGTCTAGTATTCAGAGTTGTGATATTTAGCACTCTTAACCGTCTTTGGTAATCTAAGTGACTTAAATCTGAAATCATTCTGGTCGCCCTACGTTGCACCTTTTCTAATAAGTATATATATTTTTGTTTGAATGGGCGCCATGCCTGAATGCAGTAGTCTAGGTGAGGTCTTACTAAGGACTTGTATAGTTTTACAACTACTTCTTTGGTCTTATATTTGATAGCTCTGTTGATCATGCCTAGCATCGCATTAGCCTTATTTGATGCCTTAACACATTGCTCCGTTACATTAAGTGTGTCTGTTATTATCACTCCCAAATCTTGTTCTACATGTGATGTTTCTATGGGGTTATCACCCATGAAGTAGTCGTACTGCCTGTTGTTATGACCGTAATGTACACACTTGCATTTTTCTGCATTAAACAACATTGTCCATTCTGCACTCCACCCGTGCAAGTTGTTTAGGTCCTTCTGAAGTTTCTCAGAATCTTTACAGGATGATACCTGACTGAACAGTTTAGTGTCATCAGCAATTTTTTGGAGATTGTTGCACACTCCTTCGTTTATATCATTAATATACAGTGTATATTACAAATAAAATTGGACCCAGAACAGACCCTTGGGGGACACCACTCTTAACAGGTGACTACCCTGAACTGAAACCATTTATAATAACACGCTGTACTCGTATATCCATCTATTAACCGCTCCTCCTATCCCATGTGCATTTAGTTTCGTCGCCAGCCTGCTAAAATCTAAATAAATAGAGTCCACTGGAAGGTACACTAAAAGGTTCGTCAGGCATGAACGTCCCTTCCAAAACCCATGTTGCGACGGTTTAATCAAAACATGATTTTGAAGATGGCCCACGATTTCATCCTTGATGATGGCTTCCATTACTTTAGACATCTGTGATGTTAGACTTACAGGTCTGTAGTTACTGGGTTGTGATTTGATACCTTTCTTATATATGGGGGTAACATTTTCACTTTTCCAGTCTAGTGGAACTTCTCCCGTGGTGCAATGGCCGTGGCCACTTCTCGGAGCATTGTCGAATTTAATTCGTCTATTCCAGGGGCTTTGTATGGTTTAAGTTGTAACAGCTTTTCCAGTACTATTGCTGTAGTTATCTCAATATGCTGGAGTGACTCCTCAATTGTCTTTGTAAAAAAGTTCACAGCGTCAGGAAGATTTTCTGTTACCTCGTCAGTGAACACTGAGGCGAAGTAGTCGTTCAGTACATTTGCTGACTCGACCTTCCTAATATATGAATAAAAAGACTTCGGGTCTTTTTTATGTTGTCGGCAAGTCTTTCCTCAAAATTTCGTTTAGCCTTAATCATTTCCTTCCGGGCTTTATTTAGTTGACGCTTGTATGCCTCGTACACATGATGTTCTCCTGTTTCTCTGTATTTCTTCCACATGTGGTATTTCTTCCGTCTTGCCATGTCTGCTCGTTTAATCATCCATCTGGGTTTGGTGTTTCGTCTCCTTGTTGACACAAGGATAAAACCTTTCATTGCCGACTTAACGACTCTTTTAATAATGTCCCATTTTGTGTGTACATTAGTATCCTGGAATGCCTGTTTCCAGTCATAATTCTCAAAACATTGTTTCATTCCATCATAGTTTGCCCTCTTGTAGTCGTAGTAAGTTTCTTTCCACTCTTTTATGTGTATATCCCCATAAATCTATGAATCCCATGTACCCCCTCTTCTTCACACATCTGCTCAACTAGTGCGTTGATCGCTATCCTCTTGCAGTTTCTATACGTTGCCCCCCTTCCTCCCATTACTGGCAAAATTCCTGCGGGAATAATCTGTACAACTCTTGTCTTCTTTAGCTTCCTCACTAACTGTCTATACTTCTGTACTGTCCCAGTTGTTCCCTCCCTGTCTGCATTATTTGTTCCAACGTGTACTAGTATAGACCCTCCCTTGCCATGCCCCAATACCTTCTCTACACTTTCAGTCACATGTTCTATCCTAGCTCCCGGTAAACAAACAACGACGTCCTTCCCATCGCTTAGTGTCTTATCCGTTTTTTCTAAATATAGAGTCGCCTATAAACACCCTTTCTTTTCTCATTGCCCCCTCAATCACTGCCTCAGAGTAGCTCCTTCTCCGGTTTGCATCTGTTTGGTTGTTGTCTTTTCCCCCTGCCGTCTTCTCTCCTGTCACATTCTCTTCCTCTCCATTCTTTCCTGTCACTTTTTCTCTTGTCACCTTTCCTGTTGTCACCGTCCGTTTTATCGACTTCTCTTCTATCACATTTACACTCACTTCTTTTCGTCCCTACATCTTTCCTCCCATCTCATTTTCTTCTCTCCTCTCCTGTCCCATATTCCCTCCCTCCTTCTCTACGGTCACTTTCTCCCCTATCACCTTCACGCTTGTCACGTTTTCCGTCGTCGATTTTCCAAGTTATTCCCCTCCAATCACCTTCCCTCCTCTCAGTCTCCTTTCCTCAGGCTTCTTACCACTGTTATTCTCCTTCAGTCTTGCAGTATTACTACCTCTCTCCCTGTCGTCTCTCTCCATTCCACCTGTCCCCTTGCTAATTCCCATCTCCACCCCCTTCACAATATATGTCAACCTAACTATCTCCTTCTGCAGACACTCCACCTTCTAACACCCACGCACTGAAAGGTGAATCCCTCCTCCTTGGTTTCTGCCCATGACTTCCCACAGCCGGACAATACAAAAGCCATCCAGCTGTGGCAGTGATCGCACACCAAGTGTCGCTTTGCCTTGACTTGCCGCTTGCAAGGCGCCATATCACTATCAGAATTTATTTAATAACTGAACTAACTTAGTCTTTATAAACACTGTTTCCTGCGTACTACAGCACACATTATGTTACAGCAGATTTTAGTTACACAGCTGACTATCTATCCTATCACGAACGCTAACATTACCGGTAGTGACCTAATTTAAATACAATCAATGACGTTACGTTAGACTGCTTTATTTATTTAGGTTACGCCGCGCCCTAGCGAATACGTGGGACACTGGCTACATAATTTTTTTTAACATATTCACGCTAGAAAAGGCGGGATACATGTAGATAAAAAGTATTGGACTCTCGATAAGCCAAAAGGCTTCCTTGTCCAACTGCCATCCAGAGTAATTTTCTGGATGGCAATCTTGTTAAATCTTGTTAAATAAAGAATCTGGAGTTCGCTCGACTATCGCCCTTGCTTAAAACAATGCTACCTAATCAAAGGATCTAGCAAGTACTGGCTTACACAGATATTATCTTATGTAAGTAGTTTTATGATTGTTACTTTATCTCCTATATATTCTACCACATAATCAGGTTTGTGAAATCTTGTTTATAACTTATCGAAGACTAAGTTACCCTATTATCACTCTCTAGACTAAAGTGTTCTAAAATACTTTAACTAACTAACTTTAAGCACAACTGTTATTCTTATATGTATAGTGTTACTTTATGAATAATATTAAGGTAATAATAATACTTATTGCTCAATATTTCCACTTGTTTGTTCGCCTTTTCTGCACCAATAATTCAACCGTGATCTACATCCGCCAATGTTCCCGCCATTAGGAAGACGTAAGATCCGCAAATTACCGCCAGATCGGACCATTTGCAACCTGTTTGTATAGTTGAAATATACGGTATCCTAGGTTCGGTTGCATGATTACAGGGTTGCAATGATCAACTGGATTCACAAATAGTAAAATTATGCCACATTTTCCCATTTTCAGACGTGCTACAAATGCTGCAGCGATGAATTATGTAATAATGCGACCATTCCCGGCATCCCCTTCCCCAGAAGTGACGTAACTGCGTTGTCTAGCTGCGGCGTATTTGTGACGTTTCTTGTGCTCGCTACAGTCGCAGAGATCGGGCTGTAGCTCATGCATGCATTGTGTGTGTGTACGCGCGTGTACGCGTATGTGAGGCGTGCATGCATGTGCTTGTGTGGATTCCTAGCGTGTCTCAGCATAACGCAGCTTCTCTTGTTAAAAAACTGGTTAATTACATTTAGACCAGGCTTACGTCTGCTTTAGCGTTTCTATTACCAAAAGGTATGGTTGAGATCAAGTCGAGACACGCAGAAAATACACAAAGGACGAATATTAATCACCACCTTGTCAACAAAATAATCAGATACATATGTACGCTTTAATACATTATTCAACGAGAACCGCTGTTGTCTTATGTTATTAATTGGCATATCCGATTGTAGGCTCTAAAGAATGGTAGAAGCCTTTGTAACTTGTTTGTTCAATTACAGTCCATAGATCTATCGCATTATGGTATAGTACGTGCTGTTTTACAAAGGACATAACACAATCACATTGCAGTCTATCACTCATGGAATATGATTCGACACACATAGCGTAATGCTGCCAGATTGCAGAGCCATCGCAACGAATACGGCAAAACGAATATCGCCTACAATAAATTTAAAGTGTGTTATTTCGCAAAGGTCATGAAAGTAAACAGCACGTGATCCTTTTAACCATATTGGTTGTCCCGATGGCCATGATCACAGGCCATGACCACACACTACACGATCGCACTGACATGCGCATAGCACTGCAACATGAACGCGGTTGCCCAATACTGCTGTTCCTGTTACGGTCAGTGGCGCCTGCGCATTGCGTGTCATTGTGTAAGAATTGACGGAACCAGAGCAAGCCTCGATCCGACAAAATTTCAAAACAACTAGCACTGTATTCATCTAGGCTGGACGGCGGATGGGAAACAGTAACCTATTCCAGGAGAGAGAGAGGGGGGGGGGAGAGAGAGAGTGAGAGAGAGAGAGAGAGAGAGAGAGAGAGGAGAGAGAGAGAGAGAGAGAGAGAGAGAGAGAGAGAGAGAGAGAGAAGAGAGAGAGAGAGACGAGAGAGAGAGAGAGAGAGAGAGAGAGAGAGAGAGAGAGAGAGAGAGAGAGTATGAGAGAGAGAGAGAGAGAGAGAGAGAGAGAGAGAGAGAGAGAGAGAGAGAGAGAGAGAGAGAGA
>OZ023214.1:37083921-37085435 GCA_963995525.1 Escarpia spicata | reverse complement strand
GCTTCATTATGTCTTGTTTCTGGCCACACGATCCTTTGAATTATCCTTAGACAAGTGTTTAGAAAACTTTGGATATTCTGTAGCATGGATTGTGCAGTATGCATTGTCTCCGATCCATACATTAGCACAGACTTTTCATTTGAGTTTAAAATGCGTACCTTTGGTGATGCTGAAATGCCTCTGGACTTCCAAAGTATTGACAAATACAATGTACGCTGCCCTTGCTTTCCCTCTCCAGCTGACATACCATTAGCTGGTCCTCCAATTTATGTCCATTATGCTTCCAAGATGTATAAAAGACTTTATTTCATCTATGGCTTTTCCTTCTAGTATAATTGGGTTATTGTTCTTTTTGTTTGGTCTCATGATCTTAGGTTTATCTTTGTTCACATTTAGTCCTAAGCCAAGATGGTTGCAGTTGATTCTATTAGTGATGGTTTTTCTGCTTGCATTTCGTATTTGTTGTATAAAAGAAGAGCCAAGTAATCAGCAAAGCCTATATCATCTGATTTTCCCCATATTGTCCACTGTGTGGTATTTTGCGTTAATTCTGTGACTGTTTCCAAGGTCAGGTTAGTAGCATTCAGAACGAGAAATTCTGACTGAATACAGCACTGTCTCACTCCCGTATCTACGGTGACCCGATGCTGCCTTAATTTGAATCAACCACTCTAGAATATTTGTTTAAAATCTTCCCTCTGTAATAATTCCTCTGTAAAGTTTTGAAATTGTCGAAGACTTTTTGGTAATCTGACCAAATAACATTCGTTGCATTCCTCCGGTACCTCCTCTTCGTTCAAGATTTTCTCATTGATTCCATAGAACATATTAGTTAGTGTGTTTAAGGCTGCTTTTAGTATTTCTGCAGGGATTCCATCTGGCCCCGCATAATTGCCATTATTCAATGTCATGACGGCTCTCCTGAGTTAGTCCTTTGTTTGGTTTGCATTTGTTCTTTTCCAGTAATTCGTCTACCGTTTGTATAACTCCAACCGTTTGTATAACTCCAACGTTTAGTGTCTTCCCTTCCACTTGATTGGACATATACGTTTGCTTGATAGTATCCTAGTTGTGCTGTGACTTTTGTTGTCCTAGTAGGACAGTAGACGAGCAATTCATGTCCGTCTTCTTTGCTTTAACCTCTGCTGGCTTCACCTTATATCCATGGTTGATGTCTTCTTCGCTCTTAAGTTTCTTCGCATAACAATCTTTAACACTTTGCCGCTCGACTGCCTAGACTTCTTGGGGCTTTCACTATGCAGCATCCTCTTCCGTTGAAATGAAGGTCCTGCTACCCCCAAGTCGTATTGGTTTAACGTTGTTGTTGATACTATTGTAATCCATTAAATCCATCAGACCAGGGATTGACCTGCCTTGCTTCACCAATTTCCTATTGTCAGGCTTTACTCGTTTCCACCTCCCATGCTGAGGACGTAGGATTGAGCTTTGGGTGGTTGGATGTGTTTAATGTGTAAGTGTATCTCTTACGAGACGCCGGAATCATCTCGCCTCTT
>OZ023214.1:37008921-37078921 GCA_963995525.1 Escarpia spicata | reverse complement strand
TATATTGGAGACGTGTATGTGTATATCCCCCATGGCTTCCAAGTTCTCTCGACTCTTTCCATGTTCGTTTGCTACCTTGGAGCATTGACCTTTGATCTGCACATTGGCGATACATTTCAGCATACACAACGATAGTTATTTATAGTTATTTACTTATGTGTTTTAATATATTCTGTCTTTAGAGGATATTTCTGCTATCTGAGATAATTGAGTGATAATCAATTCCCCAGATGGCGCGACGGTGACCGAGTGGTTTGTTGCTCCACGAGTGTGTGACGTAGTCTGTGTTATTGCAATTGTTGTTTATAAGTAGAAACACTGATTAATGAAAACGAAACTTTGAAAACGATTGGTTAAACAATAATCAACATTAGACATATTGACGACATTGAACTATATAAATAGCACATAAAGCGTTCAAATAATCAGATGACATCTTCGTTCAGCATGCGGCCAGAACTGTGACAGCTGCAACACGAACGGTCCGGGAAGGTGCGACGAAGGACGTTGCTTCGACTACTATTATGCCTTTGCCAATGATACTCAAACATGCGAAGGTATGACATCAGACATGCTACACTTCGCTTGTTGCAGTCCAAATTTTGGAGTGAAGATTCCGAATAAATCGGTTTGAATCCGTATATAAATAGTTGCATTGTAAACCGATTTAAACGGCATTCGTATTCAGTGCGGCTAACAAGTAAACCTACATCAGGCCTACAAGAAAATATATACTACATTTCGAATTTTACAAGTGAGTGAAATCCGTATAAAATAGCACACGGCTATGTTTCTCCCAAAACCAACGAATTCCATATTGTAGACAGAACATCCGTAGAATTTGGCAGTTTTGTGAAATTAGTAGCAATATTACAGTTGGTATATAGTTAGACTCGATGACTCCATTCTTGCGTTATCAATAATAGGAGGTGTTGAAAGTGATATATTTTGTTTAATGGTGGCTAACAATGGTGCTTTTAAATTGATGTTGTCAGCAAGAAAGGTTCTTGAATATATATATATATAATTTACTTGTGTGTTTTAATACAATGCTTTTTAGGCGGATTGCCTCCTACCTAAAATAAATGTGTGGTTAATAATGCTTCAGATGGCGCCATGGTAAACTAGTGGATGTTTTCTCCATGGGGGTATAAGCTAGCTTGTGATATTACAATTGTTACAAAGACTATTTAAATCGTAACTTTGAACACGATTGGATGAATGGAAGAAGAATAAGAACAAGAACAATAATACACTTTTATATCCCAAATCTGAGCTCAGAAGCACGACATACAAGAACTATTGGGTAAAATCGTTAACAGGGGCAAGCAAAAGTCATCATTAAAGCAAGGGACCACCGGGTGTTAGGGTGGGAATGTGATTTCAAATAAATAAATCTTGAGTTTTTTTAGGATGTAGCTATAGTTTTAGATGATCTTAAAGTGATAGGGAGTTGATTCCAGATTTAGGTGCAGCTGAAGAAAAAAGCAACTTTGCCAATGTAAAATTTGGTTTTAGGAACAAAACGTTATTGTGAAACAGACAAATCTATGATTTCTTGCGATATCGAAAACAATGAAGGAGACTAATAAAATAGGATTGTTAGTGTATAGAAAGGGCAGGGTATGCGATAGTGGCTAATCTAGGTTATATTTGTTTCTCGTTGACAACTACTTCGTCTTGTGTTGTTGCTTTCAGCGTGCGCCGCCCTCTGTTACAAGTGCGCGACAGAAGGACCAGGCAAATGTGACACCGGAGAATGTTTCGGAAGTTACTTCATCGTCCACAGCAACCAAACATGCGCCCGTAAGGAATAAGACTGAACTCAAAATATTTACACGTAAAGCTGATGGGTGCAAGAAGGGCAGGTGTTAATACGATAATACTGAACAATTACAACAATGCTCGCCGTATGTTTCCACGTTGGGATACCTTGGAACGAATTTTATATTTATGAAGCTAATAAAATAATTGTGCAATATCAAATGATCATTAAAACACTTATTGTCATGGCAAATCGTATTTTTGGTCATAAAAATGATAATTTTTATTTTGGTTTTTATATTCTGGTTAAACCAGATGATTTTCTAGTTGGTACTGTGTGAAGTTGCATTGACAGACACGTTTCCGTGTTTAGCGTGCGCCGACAACTGTTATGACTGCTCAGTAAACGGAGGTGGAAAGTGCGACTACGGACGTTGCCACGATAGATACGCAATTGATAACAGCACTGAAACGTGTCAAGGTAAATATAAATCCCATTTGTTCCACGTGTGCCATTTGTATACATGTTTACTATACATTTTCACTACACTGGAAAGATCATCACATTTGAAAAAAGAGAAGGTGGAGAGGTGGAAGGAACACTTCTCAACCATATTGAACCGTTCATACCCATCCACCGTTGCTGACAGTCTTGAGGGAGCGGAGTTCTTGCGTTCAACATCAACAAAATCGGAAGCAGAAAACTGAGAAGCCATTTCAACTCGGAAGAACAGAAAACACCATGAAAGCATAGGAACAGGAAACACCCAGCATCCTTTGTTAAGTTCTTGGATGTACTTTCCTCAAACATAGATGACCTTGATAATGCATATGATATATGATTGTTGTACAGCATACACAATGAAATGCCACTGAATTTAAAAAAAATTGCATACGTAACACCAGAAATTGAGAAAAAAACTGAACATATTGAACACCAAATGGATGAGGAGCAACCACAAGGCAGACAACCCTATCACTATCAACGGTGGTGCCTCGAAAGAGGTCTAGGAATATGTATACCTGGGAAGCAAAGTCACAACAGACGGAGACTCCGAGAAAAGTACCACAGCGAGAAGCAACAAAGCGAACCAGACTCTCGCTATGCTGAAATCCACCTGGCAGTCAAAGCCACTGAGATTGAAAACTAAATTGAGACTACGCAATAGTATAATCCACATACGCTTCTCTATGGCGGCTCTGAGTGCTGCAAACAGCAAAACTAACACACAAGCTTGAGACCTTCCAGAACAAGTGTCTTCGGAGGATTATAGGGGAATTTCGGTATAACACTATCACCAATCCATTGAAAAGATGATCCTCCGGAACAACTCAACAACCCGAGCCATAAAGATTAAGAGACTAATATTGATATGGCTAGGGCACGCTTTCCACTGTTGCAGTGACCAAGATAGCTTAACGCAAGACAGCGGATGGGAGACGGAGACAAGGACACCCGAAGGAAACATGGAGTCGGACGGTAGAAAGGGAGATAAAGGCTTGCGACCTAACGTGGACAACCATTGGATGCCAACCGACAGCTATTACGCTCTCTTGTGGAAGCCTTATGTGCCACCTATGGGGCATCGAATATGACCGAGTGAGAATGATTGATTCTGCTGTCTTACTGGTATTGGTTTCAGAGTGTGACCCCCACTGTGAACTATGCACGTCAGCAGGACCAGGCAAATGTGACGCTGGACGCTGTTTCGCAGATTACGTCATCGTCCGGAGCGACCAAACCTGCGCTCGTAAGGAACAACACTTAACTTGTAATATTTATATGTACTGCTGATGGACGCAACAAGGGCAGGTGTTAATAGTAAATTACATCATGGCACGTGCACGACGTATTCGGTTTCCCCGTTGGATTATTCGGCAAAGAAAAGTGTATTTTAGATGCTAATAAACTAACTGGTTGACAACGCAAAATTATATCATCAAAGGTTATTACCAAATAATAAGAACATTTAAAATAAAACTCATACAATTTATTATATTGTTTTTATATTCTAGTTACATTATATAATGTTCTAGTTGTTATATACTAGTTATTCTTTTATGGTCTAGTTAAACTATATTATTTTCTCGTTGTTTTATTCTTGTTAAACTATATAATTTTCTAGTTGCTACTAGGTGAAGATGCACTGACTGACTGACATGTGTCCATGTTCAGTGTGCGCCGACAGCTGTTACGACTGCTCAGTGACCGGAGGTGGAAAATGCGACTACGGACGTTGCCACGATAGATACGCAATTGATAACAGTACTGAAACGTGTCAAGGTAAATGTAAATTCTATTTGTCCAACATGTCCCATCTGTAGACATGTTTACTGTATAATTCCGACATACTTATTTTGACAAATCAACACAAATATGTAGTTTTATCGAAAGAAAACCTGTTTATTTTTTCCATAATAAAACATGATTTTCAAAATGGCCTCTATTGTAAACAGTTAATTGCCAACATATCGGCACTTAAAAGTAGAACCTTAAATTGTTTGTAATGGCTAAACCTCCAATTTCAGGTGTTTAGAATCCTTCCAATTTGTTACAATTTCTACCACGCACGAGCGCCGTGGTGTCACGGGTCAGATTAGCAAAGAACGCCGCATGATGGTTTCATATCTAGGCAATTTAGGAAACATAAATCTTTTCCCGGGCGATTCAAATACTGTATTGTGGAAATCAGACAGTGGATAGCGCTGAATCATGAATTATCATTATATCATCTTTACGCCAAAACAACACCTCAGCTATAAGGAGTTTCCTTAATGATCATCGAATATGACACACGTTTACTAGTAGGGCGCATACGAAATTTAGGGGTTCACATGGACCAATATCTGACGATGGCACTCATGTGATTGCTGTGAGTGCTGGATGTAACTATCACGTGTACAGGTTGTTTTCAATGTGCATTATCCTACAAGAGAAACCGCCAAATTGCTGTCAATGCATTCGTTACCTCTCGTCTGAATTACTGCAACTAACTCTTCTTCAACCTACCCTCATCCCAGACAGCTTGAAGGAGTGCAGAACAATGCTGCCAGACTAGTGACACGCACCAGTAGGCAGCACATCACACCTATGTTAAAGTGGCTGCATTGGCTGCCGATAGCGAATTGCATCACATTCAAGGTGAACATAGTGTCATCACACATTCGCTCATCCAGAACAGAGACAAATTTTAGGAAATAAGTAGTCACCTTTATATTAATCATTTTGTATCTATGTATCTATCTATATATCTACCTATGAATGAATGAATGAACGTTTATTCAACAACAGCAACATAATACATGCACAGTATGGTTTGATGCTGGTGCTGCTGAAAGAACATAGCTGAAGTCATAGACTTATGTGTTGCTATGCCCTACTCGAACTAAGAAAACTGAATAAATGCCTATCTATCTATCCATCCATCCATCCATCCATCCATCCATCCATCCATCTATCTATCTATCTATATCCATATCTCGAGCTATATCTCTATCTACCTATATACATATATATATATACATATATATATATATATAGCTATATATATATATATATATATATATATTTGTGGAATTCGGCAGGCTATACAAACACAAGTTTATCAATTACAACAATTAAAAACTGTACATTGCAAAAGTGATATAGACCTAACTTATACTGTTTAGTTGAATATTGTAATGCATATCAGCAAAAATAGATAAGCGAGCGAAAAATTAACAACTCAGAACACGTCTAAAACATGAAATTCTACGGTCGCTAGCACCCTCACGGCTCGTTCTGTCCCGACGATCTTGGTATCATTTGAAAGGATGCACTTTTTGTTATTCTAGCGACATCTAGATTTCCCGGTAACCGTTCAAAGAACACCGATAAATGGACCTACAATCATGCCGTTTTCGGTGTTCTGTACGGTTCCGAACGATTGGAACGGTGGAGCTTATACCATGAAATCAGATAGTGGTGCCTCAATCGGTAGATTGGTGAACTGTGTCGACGAAACAACATGGTTCGCAGTGTCTAAGACACCGGAACGGGTCCGGTTGTAGGTCCGTTTTCGGTTAATTTTAGGAATGATTATCAGGAAACCATTTATATGTTTGAATAGCAGAACGCTTAAACTTTCAAATGACATCAATATTGTTGGGATCCGACGAACCGTATTGGTACTAGCAATCATTAAAAAGGCATTTTTGGAACGTGTTTGACAGTTTTCGCTCGCTTATCTATTTTTGATATCAGTGATAAGCCATGGTCATTCGGTAGAAAAAGTCTGCCGATAGTGACCCGTTGTCGTGACACATGAAGCTAATTATAATCCTGTTGGTTTCAGCCTGTGATTCCCACTGTAAGAGTTGCAAGACCGAAGGCCCAGGGAAATGTGACAACGGTCAATGTCTCGTCGGATATGTAATGTCCGACAACCAGACTTGCGCAGGTGAGTATCGTTTCTGTCGGCTTCCCCTGTTCTTCTGATCATAATGCGTGTCCCTACTGTACCCAGTTACTGTGATACGATACATCGCACGCACGCTCGCACGCACGCATGCACACATATGCCAATATGCACGCCGGCGCACACACACGCACGCACACGCAAACATTCACACACACCCACAAGCACACTCACACGCGCAAGCGCAAGCGCATAGGCAAGCACATCACAAACATAAAGACAAGCATACACGCACGCACGCGCGCACGCACGCCCGCCCCATCGCGCGCCTCTACACACTATTATCAACATTGTTGGCAGGGCGATGCTTGACGGAGGTCGCGCGCGTAATGATTGTGACGTAGACAAAAGGCGTCGTACTGTATCCATCAATTGTGACGTATCATAGCAGCAGGAACGCTGGCTGGAGTAATTTCAGACGTCATCATCTTGTCTTGATCATATTTCAAAAATACTACCACGCATACGTAAACGCACACGAACACGCACACGCACACCACACACACAAACACACACACACGCACGCACGCACGCACACACACACACACACACACATTCTATTGTATGTTGCATGTGGACAAATGAATAATGTTATGCATGTGGAGCCAAGAAAAAACTTTCGTATAAAACGTGACATTATATTATTTGACTTTGCTGTTTTTAAAGACTAAACGAAATTAACCTTTTTTATTCCCAATCTGAATGAAATATATTATAAAAGTAGTGTCCTGATATTCAACTAATTTTAACCCCCTCCGTCACGCTGTTCAATGCCCCTTTTGGTTGCGCTTTTCTGATTTTCATGATTTATTTGTTGTTTTTGAGTTATTGCCGTTTGAAAATCGCGAATGCTTAACCTTTTATTATATCCGCCAAGCATTTTCATAACAACACTAGCAATATCAATATGATCCCTGAAGCATTTCACAGTTGTACTACAATTTCAAAAGTGAGAATGTGTTTTAACTGGTATTTTCAGCGTGTGCTGTACACTGTGACTCGTGCACGAACAACGGCGCTGACATGTGTGATGCGGGAGGTTGCCGTGAAGGATACGGCTATAACTCGAGTGTCCAAATCTGCGTGGGTAAGCTGACCTGACGCAAAACTACTCGAGACTGCACTGAGTAAAATGCCATGTATTTCTTTCAACTTTTACAATTTAGCTTCTCACACGCATTACCAATTGGCCATTAATTGCCGAATGTAGCCCTCCGCTAGACATTTCAGCCTTCTTTTCATTGGCTAACGTCTTGCCCCTTTCCATTTTCTCTGTTGCCATGCAGTTGATTGATGGTTTATTTATGACCAACATTATTAAGATATTGTGTCTAATGGGTACCGCATATGTACATACACAAACAACACTGAATACAATAGACAATACAACGTTTTTATGTAACCATTATCATATATAATGCACCGTTTAGGTGAAAAGTTACATTAGCATAGTAATATCAAATATATCGTTTACAAATCCAAAATCAAGTAAATTTCTACAACTGTCTATCGAACTTTGTTCCAAATTTAAACTGTATTATTGACGATGTGTCCAGGTAGTCCATTCCTGACAGATACAACTCAATTAAAAAAAAATTGTTTTGTTATTATATCAAGATTAGAGTGTATTGTCTTAATCTTAAGTTCATGATCTATAGTCGAAATGGTGGTACATGTATTTATAACAGGGTTATTGCACGAAATTAGGTTATTTTCAGATACAATTATATGTCCATTCCCTGCATGATATTATATACTGTTACCATGTTATTGTAAACCAGGCGCAGTTGTTCTGGTGGTTTACTGGTTATCTTGCACGCTGGCATTATGACTGAATCTTGTTTAATTTACCACCGTGTGAAAACATCAGCTATATCACAACAATATTGTATACTATCAACAAATGTGCATTACAGTTTACGTCTGTCTCAAAATGAAAAGAATCATTTAAATTAGCTGCGAATTTTCAAAGCGATTGTTTCCATTTGTTGTTTTACGTATTTCAATTATGAACCTGATTCGATTTGTTGGCGCCGCGTTGCTCTTGCAGTCGACAACGAGATGTTACCTTGTCCTTTATATTATTCTTACAGACAGATGCCAACTATACAATATCACGTCTGACGACGCTCTCTCGTCTACTTCTTAGTGGTAGTGGTTCATGTACTTTAAACCGTTTTCAATTACATATTGGCACAATTACAACTTGACGTGAAGACCAATCATTGTCATGGCCTCATTCAAAACCACGACGGATGTGGACTGGATAAGAAACTATGGCTTCACAGTTTATTTGGGAAAGGATGTGATGTATGATACGGAGAATATATGTAAGAATTTGTTTCATAAAATATTAATTGATGTCACTGCCCTTTGGAGTATGTACACAGTAATCGAATGCACATTGTTTTAACCGAATCTAACACCCTGTAGTAGGAATAAATCTAAAAATATTGTTATTATTATTACGACGGTCTAAACAGCGGAATGTCGGGGTTCCAGCGTGTCCTGACTACTGTGTCCGGTGTAACGTGACTGGGTGGCGTACAGTGTGTGATCGATGTGACGCACAGCACGGACTCACTACAGATGGAAATTGCGGTGGTACGGTACTGTTGTAATTTTTGGACAGTGTCGTTTATCGTTAAAATATAAGTTAAAAGTAACAACTGGTTTTGCGTATTTCTGAAATTACGATACATGTATTATAGATTGTTTCAAGCTACGTGGATTGCGAGCAGGTAGTGATTTGTTTGCATAATAGTAAAAATAGAAAACTAAGAATATTGGATGTATTTATTAGAAAGTCTTCATCTTCTTCTTCTACTGCTTCTGTTTCCATTACGGCTTACATCACTATGTAAATCACAAAGTATCATATAACGTAACTAGAGTATTAAGTCCCAAGAGAAAGCAGAGTTTATAGTTATCTATGGAGCCCTGGGAGGACAAGTAGTATCCAGGGTGTCTTGCTTAATGTGTAGTGTGTTGCTCTTGTCCTTGACAGCCTGTGTCGGCATGTGTAGCAGTTGTGCCATAAACGGAGCTGACAAATGTGATCCCGGAGAATGCACACGTCCCGACGCTTACGATCCCGACACGCAGACATGCGGAGGTAGGAGTACCAACCTGTATGTGTCTGTGTGTCTGCGTGTCTGCGTGTCTGCGTGTCTGCGTGTCTGCGTGTCTGCGTGCCTGCGTGCCTGCGTGCCTGCGTGCCTGCGTGCCTGCGTGCCTGCGTGCCTGCGTGCCTGCGTGCCTGCGTGCCTGCCTGCCTGCCTGCCTGCGTGCCTGCGTGCCTGCCTGCCTGCCTGCCTGCGTGCCTGCCTGCCTGCCTGCCTGCCTGCCTGCCTGCCTGTCTGCCTGCCTGTCTGCCTGCCTGCCTGCCTGCCTGCCTGCCTGCCTGCCTGCCTGCCTGCCTGCCTGCCTGCCTGCCTGCCTGCCTGTCTGTCTGTCTGTCTGTCTGTCTCTCTGTCTGTCTGTCTGTCTGTCTGTCTGTCTGTCTGTCTGTCTGTCTGTCTGTCTGTCTGTCTGTCTGTCTGTATGTCTGTCTGTATGTCTGTCTGTCTGTGTGTCTGTGTGTATGTGGTAATGTGTGGTGCGCCCGTGATAATATGTGAAATTGTCAAAAATAAAAAATAAACAGTGTATTTGCATTAACGTATTCTGACTCTGGTAACTTGTGCGTGTAGACATTTCTATAATTAAATATTATCGTACACTATATTAGCCACAACTCAGGGTAAAAACGTTTGGTTTGAACAGAGCACCGTTGCAAGATGTGCGGCGGAACGGCTCAATTCGGTCTCACCCTGAACAACCTGGGGCTCGTCGCGATAGACCACGATGACAGTACAACATGCACGGAAAGCGGAGACACGCAGAGTACCATTAGTATCGCTTGCAATGAAACATGTTGGGTGCGTATCAACGGGTGCTTCAACAGGGAAGACAAAAGAACATTGTTTAAAAGATCAAATCAAAGGTCACTGATACCGAGCTGCTGAGCATAACACACGAACGCACGCACAAAAGCACGCGCGCACACACACGTACATACTCACGCATGCCTGTACACATACATAGATACACTCATAAACACATACACACGCACACATACACACGCAGATACACGCAGACACACACACACACACACACACACACACACACACACACACACACACACACACACACACACACACACACACACACGCAAGCACATACGTTCGCACATTCACAAGTGCACACATGTATACGTGCACACATACACGCACATGTACACACGTATCTACGTATGCACGTACGTGTGTGTATGCGTGCGTGCATAGTGACGGTCAGATACACATACGTACATACATACATGCGTACGTGCGTACGTGCGGACGTGCATACGTGCATACGTACATACGTACATACGCACATACGTAAATACGTACATACATACTCAAGCACACATACACATACATATATAACTTACATGTGCGGATATGAGTGTGTTCGTTCGTGTGTTCGTGCATGTTTGTGTATGTGTTATCACGCATATGTTAATTACATAGTTAATTAATCAGTTAATTTATATTGAAGTCCATCGTTAAGAACACGGCATTGACAGTATTGTTATTATATTCGAATATAAGTTTAAAAACAAAACTGACTGACATTTGCCAAGGATGGATGACACGAAACACAGGTTGCTTCTCGTTACGCCAATATTTTCATTGGCCACTTGCCATTTACAGCTTGTTACTTTGACTGGAAATCTTGTAGTATTACGTAGTGTTATATATATATATATTATTATTATTAACTATTTACAAATCTGGTATAATAGCATTTTCAGAGGAAACGACAGGCTACGGCGACGACGGCGACGACGGCGACGACGACGAGGACGACGAGGACGGCGACGGCGACGGCGACGGCGACGACGACGACGACGGCGGCGGCGACAACAACAACAACTATTATGATTATTATAACGACAGCTACTAGTGTTTTGACGTTGCTTTGTAATATTTGTATCTATGAAAATGCTAACAAGAGTATTCCCCGTGGTCAGGTGTTTCGACAAGAGAAAGACGACCAGGTGTTGTTTCTGAGAGGTTGCTTCAAGTCAACAAGCTGTGACAGGTACAAGTATCAAACCTGCATGAAGAGAAGTACGCCCACTCACACGCACATGGTACGTCACGGAATTATGACGCCTGAACTCTCATTAGATGTTTATTTCAGGCGAGGTTGTCTGTTCCGTTAACCGAAATCAGCAAAGGGTGGTAATTATTACCATAAAGTTGGCTGAATCAGTTGTCTTGAATGTGGGAACCACATGTAAGTGTAATTATTACCATGAAATTGGCTGAATCAGTTGTCTTGAATGTGGGAACCACGTGTAAGTGTAATTATTACCATGACATTGGCAGAATCAGTTGTCTTGAATGTGGGAACCACGTGTAAGTGTAATTATACCTCGAAGTTCGCTTAATCAGTTGTCTTGAATGTGGGAACCTCATGTAAGTGTAATTATTATCATGAAGTTCGCTGAATCAATTGTCTTGAATGTGTGAACCGCGCAAACATATATATTCTAATATTAAGGATATGTTTTTTTTTAAATAAGGAACACACAACCTTGTTTTAATCTATATAATGTTTAGGCAGATGTATGCGCAACTTGGATCATTTGTAGTTGTTATTCTTTGTTTGGTGAATTGTAACATTAAAAAACTGAGCACTGCAATTTATACAATGCAGGAACCTCATTCATAAAATTCCTGCCTAGCAATCAAACTGATATGATTGCGTATTAATATGCCAAATTATGTTATTTTAATAATGAATTAGCTTACAAATCGGAATTTTTGTTAATACCATTTCACAATAACAATAAAGAATATTATTAGTACTATTGCAATATATTTATTTGTTTATATATATATGTGTGTGTGTGTGTGTGTGTGTGTGTGTGTGTGTGTGTGTGTGTGTGTGTGTGTGTGTGTGTGTGTGTGTGTGTGTGTGTGTGTGTGTGTGTGTGTGTGTGTGTGTGTGTGTGTGTGTGTGTGTGTGTGTGTGTGTGTGTGTGTGTGTGTGTGTGTGTGTGTGTGTGTGTGTGTGTATATATATATATTACGGTGTGACGCGTCACGAACAATCGTGGATACAGCGCTATATCACACGTGGATAAATACTATTTTAACATTTTATTCTGGTAATTTGTTACTATTTGTTAGTTGTTCTAATATGATTAAGTTCAGACTCAGAAGACAAAAAGGCATACATGCCGGTTGATGCACTTTAGGCCATAATATTAACTACACAGTTGGGTAATATTTTCTACATTGTCATCATAGATGTTTTGATGGCACGGCTATATTCAACTTTAATAGAAATAATAACATTATTGTGTAACATTACTTGCGTTATATTTTCAGACGTGTTACAAATGCTGCAGCAGTCGGTCGTGTAACACGTACATCCCTGGCCTCGGAATCGGAAGTGACGTGTCCACGTTGTCTAGCAGCGGCGTCTTGACGACGTTTCTTGCACTTGCTGCTGTTGTAATGACCAGTCCGTGGGCGTAGTGTTTGCGCGGCTGAACACCTACTATACGTCATTGCTTTGCAACCTGTTTGATTTCATGGCACATTTTTGGATGTTCACAGCACAACCAACCAAAGTTTATCTCGTCAACGTGTTGTAAGGAATTATAATTATAAGGAAAAATAATAATTTCCTTTTTGTATCAGATTGAAGAAATTCAAACCGTGTGCATTTAAAAATCATTTCAATATACCATTTGGGTTATAAAATATTTCAGTTAATTAGGTATATACATAATTTGAAGTTATATTATGAGAAAAAAATCTTATTACAATTTGTCTTATCACGGAGATTATAAAGTACATCTTTCATAACATTTGTGTCGCAAAAACCAAAGAACAGCTGTTTGTAAAATAACGAGTGTTGATCTTACGCATTTTTCTATACAAATACACAGAAAAGACGAGAGGCATTGGCTGATGTTCTCGGCTTTTCAGTTGACCTGGCTGGCTGTTCGCCATGGCATCTTTGCGATGAATGAAACAGTGTGTGGTTTTAGAAGTTGCGCTTAGATGTTGAACATTTGTTACAAACACTTGATGGTGACGTTGGTAGTGCGTTTCAGGACGCTGAGTGCTTTTTGTTGTTTTCGTTTTTAATTTGGTTGGCTTGGTATTTTGATAAAAATCTGCTTCTGCAATTGCTTGAAGTCACTAAATATCCGTTTCGATGCAAAATGAATGTCTCGCAGAAACGTGATGCATTTTCCGGAACCATCACTATATTTGACATTAATTTAACCCTACAAATGTCACTCTATTATTCCGCTGCACACAATTTACCAAATGGATACTTTTGCTTTCCTTATCTACAGAAATGATGCACCTACTTTATCTGACACAACATTTACCATTATGTTTGCAGATCGCACCAGCATCTTTATTCCAGGCACCATTATTCATGAATTGGAAAGTGAAATGAACTATGGAATAAAATACTATCTCTTTGGCTTAAACTGAATACACTGTCTTTGAATGTACAAAACTCACACGCGCGAACCTAAGGCTAAGCGTTTAATGTGTCAGCTGTGTGCGGGAATGTTTGATTGATGAGATGTCATGCAGCAACAGTAGTGGGCGGGATACATCCATTGATGTATGCAGTACGTCACAGGTTTCTTAGGTCACAATCCATTGTTTCGCCTCCCCTCTTACAGTTGTCACCTTAAGCAATTTGCCTTATCTTTTTGTCATAAAGAAATATAGTCTATTTCTGGGGCCACAATTTAAATAAAATACACGACGGTATGATGGCTTGACGTAAATTTTGCTAGGCATCTGGTCACGTGACGGATAGGTCAATTACCTTTAGAAATACGAACAGTAGGCTAAAAGAGAGAGGAATAGCAACATTTACGTATACATCTATTTTCGTTTTGTTATGGTATGTTTAAAACGCACCACTAACGAATTATATAGTATATTATGATGAGATTTGTTCATTTACCTACAATACTCGCTTATTACACTGGCATAAATTATGATTTGTATATAATTATGTACTTGAATAATGAATATAAACAATTTATTTGCTTGATTCCATTTGTTTCATGATATATTTGTGTGTGATGTCTACCGTAAGTCTAATTTGATCATTGTGAAAGAATAAAAAGGTTATTGTTCCTGTTCCATTCAGTTCCGTATATTTCCATACTAGATCTTCGATAGCAGCAATATAACATGACTATGAATTGCAACACCTCGATAGTTCCACATGGACGATTGTTTTGGACACTGTGTGTTGTGTTGCGCATCCGAACCATTATTTTATTCTAAGTAACAGTAACCATCCAACCACGGTAAATCAGTTCCACATTTGTGGGTGTTCGATTTCGGAGGGGGTTTGTAAAATGGGGTTTGTCGTATACCCCAAAGATATCCTACGCCTACGTACAATAATTATGAGCACAGACTATATTTCTTACTGTAATAAATTATACCATGTAGTGTCAAAGTAACATAAAACAACTCACTGGTGAAGAGAGAGAACGTTTTAATTGCAGCACTCACACACACGTCGCTTTTCGTCTGACTGCACCCAACAAGCCAGCGTTCCATATGCCGGTCAACCTCGCATAATGTCATTGCATAACAACGCGGCATTGTGCCAACGTCGCCGCCGACGACGACCGCCGAGCAATAAAGGACACGCCCAAAATACACTGCATTTCTAAGACACACTGCACTTCTACATGTAGTTGGTTTAGCAAGAAATTTTGTGGGAATTCAAAAAGGGGTCCCCAATGTTCGGAATCGTACGGTGGGATTCCCCACCCCTCACTCCATCCGAAGCATCCTGTGTGCACATGCAGAAACTATGTGTATATTTCGTACGGTAATTTTTGATAGCCACATACTTGGTTTAACAGTTACATGGGTGTGGATGCGAACGGGGTGGGTCGTTTTCGAAAGGGTGTTCATTAAAGTGGAGTTAATCCAAACCCCCGCCACTCATCCCCGAAAGATAGCCTACGCCTACACGCCAGAATTGTGTTCACAATGTCTTAGGTAATCATTGATAGTCGTGTTGTAACTGTTGGCTTAGCATGAACATGAGCGTGTGCTCGAGTGGAGGGGGGGTTCTTTTTTGGAGGGGTTCATAAGGCGCCAAGAAAGTCCGAACCCTGACTGGAAAGATATCCTACGCCTTTATGCATGAATGAAGTGCGCGTTTCTTTAGGTAGAGACATAATCATTGACAGCCATTATAGTTGGTTTTGCAGTTCGAACGGGGATTCGTAAAAGGGGATTCGAGTGAATCCACCGAACCCCCTGGTTACGGCCAGCAACGGAGAAGAAAGGTTAACAATATTGGGTATATGACTATCACATAACTGTCCATAACCACGACGAAGGATGAAGACAAAGTCGAGTGCCTGGATGTACGACTTCCAGAATTGGCCTCGTTGCAAACATCACAAAAATAAACTAAGTTTGTAACATCGTAATATTTAAAATGTTATATTTCTGATATACCACAAAATTTCCCACAAGTCGCGTAGCATTGTCGACTCCACTCACAACGATCTCATATATATGTTGCCACCCTAAATTATGTTACCATGTGGAGAGTTGAAGCATGTGTGGGCCAAGTCAAATGAATAATGGCTAACTGTTTCACAATTATAGTAAAGAACAACGAACAAGATGGTCACATGCACATGGAAACTTCGGAAATTAGCTATAAACAGCTTAATCAGCCTTGCTGTCAAGATCGACACCGAGTTTGTTAATTACTATTATTACACTTTTACCGATCGACACGCATAACAATGTGTTTAATAACGTCACTTATCGCAACAAATGTTCAAAGCTTTCATATCGTATTATGTGACATGTTTCAATTGCGCCGTATGTCAACAATACAACAACGATAGTAGATAGCGAATCTGCAACATAATTTATACCACCGCAGCTGTCTAAATTACGCGGGTATTGTGTATTCGCTACAGCACAATGCAACAAACCGTGAAGCCATGATTGTTTCCGTGACTAACGTATTTGTACTCCAAATGTGGTTGACCGAAGGACGTATCCACCATTATATTTCTTACGACATAAGGTAGTGTTTGTCCAATTGGTCCGCGTGTGTTGCTTCACTGCCAAGTGCGAGTTAGGTGCAACATTTAGAGCAAACCTCCACAAAGAAACCACACAGTGATAAACACGACAACTGTGCTTGTATCAAGTTCAGGGCACACTCCGACTCGCGCAGCGCAGATATTGAAACCGAGTCGCGTACCGACGTGTAACGTTAATGTCTGTGCAGTTCCTCACGATAGTTGGTTATGTATCCAGCGGGATTGTAGATTTGTTCGGTTTGTTGCTAGTCCCAAAATGGCCGCATTATGTAGCCAACTGGGCGCTTTGCTGTATCTAAGGCCAAGCGTGGACAATGTACATATGGAGACAAAGCAGACCAACACAAGATCAGCAGATCTGATCGACTGCTTTTCCGGAAAAAACTGTTTTCCAAGCTAAGTCATGGTTTCAAGAATAGTGAAGAACTACATGGACAAGGCCACTTTATCCCCGATAACTGGGATCGACCGTCCACATGAGCACTGCGGCATCAACCAGGTAACGTTCCATCTGGAGACAGACCGCCTATACAGCATGAATTGGGTGGAGAAGCGGCAGACGAGAAATAATGAGGAGACCTGTAAACCTCACTTCCACCCGGAACCTACTGGTCCACTGTACAAAGAGCTGCAGATCAAGAATCTGGTTCCTGAGTCACCGACCCTTGGCCAATGTCATCCTCGTTCAATGGTCCGCCAACGAATGCGATACACACATAGGAGAGTTCATCACGCAGATACCAAATAACAAATGAAACAAGCATGCCTACGGAATTCAATCGTATAACTTACACACCTGAAATCATAATATAGATAAAGCAACACATTATATGATACTGGTTGACAAAATGCACATAAGAACAGACAAAGGCCGCGGGATCAATTCATTAGGACCACTATTATTGTTATTAGTACAGCTGTCATAAGTGTTTAGAATAAACCAGTATTTGAACAAACACAATATGATATTTAGAGTGTGTGTTCATTCCAGATTATGTTATTTTCATATTGAGAAAGCTGTACAGTTACCCGTCAGCAACCTTGCTTCTGCTCAACGAGCGGCCGAGTCTTTCACGATCCCATTATCAGTGTTAGTATGCTGTATTCCACGTTGACATAATGTTATGTCCATACTGGCGAATGTCACATGACAGCCGCTGTACGAAGATCGCACTATGCATCGGTGACATTTGACAACTTTCTCAAGATATCCCCATGACGTTTTGTTTATAGGACGCAACTACTGTTATTGCTGTTGCCTCTGTTCATGCGTGTGTTCGTGCAGCTGTTCGTGCAGCTGTTCGTGCAGTTGCTGTTACAGTTGCTGCAGTTATTCTGCCGCTACTCTGTCATCCCCTTCCTTCTCATAGTAACACTGTGTATATGTTTGGGCAATACTGTTTCTGTAATGCAAGTCCACATTATTTGTTAAAAATAGCGCCCTACTGGTGCCAAACGATTGACGATGTTCATATTTCAGTATTTCATTTAACGCACATGTGGTTTTTGTGTCATAACTTATGAATGATACGTAATTACGGGAAAATGAGATAAAAACGGTTGCGACAGCCGATATACCCAAACTGAAACGTGTGAAGGTATGACATTAGAGCATCAGCATGGATGTTCGAATTCCCATTTGTTTTAGAAATAAAGAAATTATAAAATATCGCCATTCACACTAATAGATTCTTCCCTGAATTGGTTCTGAGTGATATATTGAGTGCTAACACTGTTTAGAGTCACAAGTTTAGAAATTGGCAACTTGTTGGATCTGGTCTAGAATGACTCTGAAACCAATACGATAGACGTGAAACAATTTTAGTAAAGACAACGTTTTGTGTTTTTGAAACCATGTAAATTAATTTAAACACTTGAATTTAACACTAGATCCTTTGCTGCGGTGCGCATACATAATAATGCAGCTTCTAGTTACGACACAGCGAACAAACATTTCTCGGATACTCAAGAAGATAATTATATAGTACGGCCGAAAGAACATTTTGGGATAGATAAATCGATGAATTAAAATTAGGTTCGATTTGCCTATATATATATATATATATATATATATGAACTTTCGACTCACAATCGACGTTGAAACGTTGATTATGAGTCGAACATTTATAGTTATGTACTTATTTCATTTCTTCCAACTTGATGAACATTTTCATTTCATTATTATAATATATATATATATATATATATAATTTTATGAAACGGTTTCTTCATTTTCAGCATGCGCGCCGTATTGTCCTAGTTGTACAACAAAAGGTGCGAGGAAGTGTGACGAAGGCACTTGCTTCAGTCGATTTCCTCCAAAGTTGAAAACATTCCCGATACCAACTAACTCCGACCATAGCATGTCTATACGTGCTCTGCTACGATTAGGATGAAGTTTTCACGTTTTTTATTATTAACGCAATCGGTATCGGTCAGTGTAGTGGAAACACTGCACTCTGACGGAGTCTGATTTGGTCTGGTCTGGTCTGGCCGGGCGTAAAATGCCGGTGTATACTGGTCTTTAGGATGTGATTATTTTATATGTTGGTAATTTGTCGTTTTTCTATAGAATTACCATGCGCAATATTAAACCAAGCACCAGAAACCACGGCACTGTAATTGAGGGGATCGAAGCATGTAAGTATAATAAGTTACTCTCTGGTCGTGACCATGTCATGTACTCTCTGGTCGTGACCATATCATCATGCTTTACTCCGACCATGTATGTTCCCAAATTTGTAATATAATGTTCTTAATAGTAGAACACATATGTCTAAGGAAAACTAACAGTCCAGTTGCGTTTAATAAACCCGAAACATTTTCCGTCATTCGAATATTGCGTCCGCGAAAGGTTACAATTATTAACAAAACACTCAAATGATAAACAGTTGCTACTGACGGAGGCATGCGGCCGTACCCGCAAATACCTTTGAAGTTGTCTGGTTCTCACACTCCAGACGTGAGACGAAGGTGTTGTTCTCCTCGTGATTCTCTGTCGTCAGGTGTGAGGCTGGCTTTGAGTTCGTTCCTCGATTTCAGTTTTCGTTTTCTTCTTCTTTTCTCTCACTGATCTTGCACTGCTCTCTCTCCACCAACTGTCTCCACTCCCCTCTAACTTCCACTGCTCTCTCCACCAACTGTCTCCATTCCCCTCTATCTTTCACTGCTATCTCCACCAACTGTCTCCATTCCCTTCTATCTTTCACTGCTCTCTCCACCAACTGTCTCCATTCCTCTCCTTTCACTGCTCTCTCCACCAACTGTCTCCATTCTCCTCTATCTTTCACTGCTCTCTCCACCAACTGTCTCCATTCCCCTCCTTTCACTGCTCTCTCCACCAACTGTCTCCATTCCCTTCTATCTTTCACTGCTCTCTCCACCAACTGTCTCCATTCCCCTCCTTTCACTGCTCTCTCCACCAACTGTCTCCATTCCCCTCTATCTTTCACTGCTCTCTCCACCAACTGTCTCCATTCCCCTCCTTTCACTGCTCTCTCCACCAACTGTCTCCATTCCCTTTTATCTTTCACTGCTCTCTCCACCAACTGTCTCCATTCCCCTCTATCTTTCACTGCTCTCTCCACCAACTGTCTCCATTCCCCGCCTTTCACTGCTCTCTCCACCAACTGTCTCCATTCCCTTCTATCTTTCACTGCTCTCTCCACCAACTGTCTCCATTCCCCTCCTTTCACTGCTCTCTCCACCAACTGTCTCCATTCCCCTCTATCTTTCACTGCTCTCTCCACCAACTGTCTCCATTCCCCTCCTTTCACTGCTCTCTCCACCAACTGTCTCCATTCCCTTCTATCTTTTGCTCTCATTCTCAACTCCTCTCCCAACCCTTCCAAGTCTCTCTTTACACAGTCCTTCCATCGCAGTCTAGGTCTTCCTCGCCTCCTTTTCCCATCCACTCTCCGGCCATCTGCTTTCTTTGCCAGCCGTTCTCCTCCCATTCTCTCCACATGCCCAGCCAACGTCAGTCGACTCCTCACCAGCTTCTTCTTAAGGTTTTCTTTTACTCCAACCTCCTCCCTCAACTCTTCCATTCTTCACTTATCAGTTCTTCTCACTCCTGCAAATCTTCTTACCCAGTTGTTGTTACAAACCTGTACCTTCTCTTGTTGTTTCTCTCTAAGTGCCATCGTTTCTAGGCCATACATGTATACCGGGGCTGAATATTTTGGGGTCAAAATAAACTTCTTGTTCTTGTTCTTGTTCTTTGATACTTGCCTGGAAGGAATGTGTTATGAGTTTATGTTAAAGTGTAAAAGAAAACCTTAAGAAGAAGCTGGTGAGGAGTCGACTGACGTTGGCTGGGCATGTGGAGAGAATGGGAGGAGAACGGCTGGCAAAGAAAGCAGATGCTCAGAGAGTGGAGGGGAAAAGGAGGTGAGGAAGACCTAGACTGCGATGGGAAGACTGTGTAAAGAGAGACTTGGAAGGATTGGGAGAGGAGTGGAGAATGAGAGCAAAAGTTAGAGGGGAATGGAGACACTTGGTGGAGAGAGCAGTGAAAGATAGAGGGGAGTGGAGACACTTGGTGGAGAGAGCAGTGAAAGTAAAGGGGAGTGGAGACACTTGGTGGAGAGAGCAGTGAAAGATAGAGGGGAATGGAGACACTTGGTGGAGAGAGCAGTGAAAGATAGAGGGGTATGGAGACACTTGGTGGAGAGAGCAGTGAAAGATAGAGGGGAATGGAGACACTTGGTGGAGAGAGCAGTGAAAGATAGAGGGGAGTGGAGACACTTGGTGGAGAGAGCAGTGCAAGATAGAGGGGAGTGGAGACACTTGGTGGAGAGAGCAGTGAAAGATAGAGGGGAATGGAGACACTTGGTGGATAGAGCAGTGAAAGATAGAGGGGAATGGAGATACTTGATGGAGAGAGCAGTGAAAGATTGAGGGGAATGGAGACACTTGGTGGAGAGAGCAGTGAAAGATAGAGGGAAATGGAGACACTTGGTGGAGAGAGCAGTAAAAGATAGAGGGGAATGGAGACACTTGGTGGAGAGAGCAGTGAAAGATAGAGGGGAATGGAGACACTTGGTGGAGAGAGCAGTGAAAGATAGAGGGGAATGAAGACACTTGGTGGAGAGAGCAGTGAAAGATAGAGGGGAGTGGAGACACTTTGGAGAGAGCAGTGCAAGATCAGTGAGAGAAAAGAAGGAGAAAAAGAAAACTGAAATTGAGGAACGGCATCAAAGCCAGCCTCACACCTGACGACAGAGAATCACGAGGAGAACAACACCTTCGTCCCATGTCTGGAGTGTGAGAACCAGCCAACTTCAAAGGTATTTGCAGGTACGGCCGCATGCCTCCGTCAGTAGCAACTGTTTATCATTTGAGTGTATTTTTTTATAAGTTTAAAATTTCGCGGACGCAATATTCGATTGACGGAAAAATTTTCGGGTTTATTAAACGCAATTTGACTGTTAGTTTGCCTTAGACATATGTGTTCTACTATTAAGAACATGATAGTACAAATTTGGGAACAGACATGGTCGGAATAAAGCCTGATGATATGGTCACGACCAGAGAGTACATGACATGGTCACGACCAGAGAATAAGACATTATACTGACATGCTTCGAGCCCCTCAATTGCTTGGTTTAATATTGTGCATGCTAATTGTGTAGAAAAACGACAACTTACCAACATATAAAAATAATAATAAATAAAATAATAAAAAACGTGAAAACTTTCCACTACGTCGATCGTAGTCGGAGCAAAGCACAATTAGACAGGCTATGGTCGGAGCTAGTTTGTATCGGGAAAGTTTTCAACTTTACGTGATTATTACATCACGCAGGCTTCCAGTAAAGCGCAGTCGTTTGTGTTTAGTGTGTTGAGATGTGCTGAACCGCTGTGGTTCCGGGGAGAAATCTCCAATCGCACACCGCCCCCCCCCCCCACCCACCCCCCCCCCCCCCCCCCCCGTCTTCGATGTCAAGATTCGATACAGCTCGACGAGACAGCGCGACACGAGAAGCATGCAGAACTGCTGATGATCAATCTCCCGGAATTAAAAAATGTTGGCATGCATAACAATGTATCTTGAACTATTGATTCTACATCTGCATAGAAATATGTTTATCGCCGACTAAAAAACCTGATTAATTAATTTAAATAACTATTCGTTCTTCCCATAACTATTATCTTACTCACGGTCATGGAATGGCATGTATTCACTTCTAGTCCTATCATAACCCTCCTTTAACCTGTTTTGTGCGCACCTGGAGCCTATAGTATAAACTCTCTGCGCACCTTACGTGTAGTATCAGTTTTTAAGATGACATACTTTTGGCAATGTTGCTGTGAACTTTACAACATAACAAACAAGTTTGGTTATTGGTATCTTGCACGTGGCCGCCTAATTTTCATACCACGTTCGTAGCGAGATATGAAGCCAATCAGGCTATTATAAACAGCTGAATGAAAATTAATGTTGTCGAAAGTAAAAATTACAAAAAGACAAGAAGTGAATAGACAAGCAAAGGATAGAAGAGCTGCGGCGGAGGTTGGTGTGGAAAAAGTGTCAAGAAGAGCCTTGATGAGCCATTTAAAGTGAGTTGAAAAAGTGATACGAATAAGAGGAGAACAACTCATGAAGAAATCGGATGTCGTTGGAGTGGAGAGTAGACGGCGTAGAGGGAGGACACGACTAATACAGACCGGTGGATTATCAGGGTACACTCGCACCTTTCATCCGACCAGAGCAGACCAAACCACGTCAAACCGACACCGACTAGCCCCGACTACTATCGCGTAGTAGAAATTTTTCAAGTTTACGCGATTATGACGTTACGCTGCTTTAAGTGTGGCTCAGTCGGTGTTTAACAAGATTGCCACCCAGAGAATTAACTCTAGGTAGCAGGTGGAAGGAAGCCCTTGGCTTATCAAGAGTCCGACCTTTTTATCTATGTGTATCCCGCCCGTCTGAGGTATGTGTCGATTTTTTTTTTAAACATATTCACGCTACTAGCACCCATACAATCAGCAGGTAATCTGTTCCATTCATTTACAGTCCTTTGTGAAAATGAAAACTTTCTTATATCCAATCTACTCTGCTCCTTTGCTAATGCAAGATCATGTTCTCTAGTCCTTTTATCTTTCTTAACTGAGAAAAACATATTTCTATCAATATTTTCATAACCCTTCAATATTTTAAACACTTCTATCTGATCTCCTCTCAATCTTCTGGTCTCTAGTGTTGTTAAACCGCATTTTTTTAGGCGTATTTCATAACTAAGATCCCTCAGATTTGGTATCATTTTAGTTGCTCTCCTCTGCACTCTTTCTAGCATATCTATGTCCTTCCTGCGATATGGCCTCCACGCTTGAATACAATATTCTAAATGAGGCCTAACTATTGTTTTGTACAGCGGTATTATTAGCTCTTTTTCCTTATACGTTATGTTTCGCCTAATTAATCCAAGGATTTGATTTCCCTTTGAAGCTGCAATTCCGCACTGCTCTGAAATCTTCATATCAGCACTAACGGTTAACCCTAAGTCCTTTTCTTTTACAGTAGTACTTAGTACAGTACCCCCCATTGTATATTCTACCTCTTCGTTCCCATGTCCTATGTGGAGGCATTTACATTTCCCAAAATTTTACATCATTTGCCACTTTTCAGACCATTTGATCAACCTGTCAAGATCATCTTGTAAATGCTGTCTATCTCCAACACTTTTAATCCTTCTAAACACTTTTGTATCATCCGCAAATTTCAACACCTTGCTTGTTATTTCATCATCCAAATCGTTGATGTATATTAAGAATAATATAGGACCTAATACTGATCCCTGTGGTACCCCACTCAATACCGATTTCCAGTTTGAAGCCTCCCCATCAACTACTACACGTTGTCTTCTGTCAATCAGCCATTGTTCTATCCAGTTTATTATACCATTTTCTATGCCATGGGCCTTTAGTTTAAGCAGTAATCTTTGATGTGGTACTTTGTCAAAAGCTTTTTGAAAATCTAAGTAGACGATATCTACTGGTGATCCCTCATCTACCCACTTAGTGATGTCTTCCAAAAAACATAACATATTTGTTAAGCATGACCTCGCTTAAAAAAACCATGTTGAGATGGGTTTATCAAGTTTTGTTTAACAAGAAAATCCACCATGTGATCTTTCTAATAATTTACAAATCACTGATGTTAAACTCACTGGTCTATAGTTCTCTGACTTGTTTCTCGAACCTTTTTGAATAACGGTATAATGTTTGCTTCTTTCCATTCTAAAGGAACCACTCCCTCTTCTAATGACAAGTTGAAAACTGTTGCAAGTGGTATGCTAATTTGTTCTACAATTTCCAATAGTAGTTTGGGTGGAATACCATCCACTCCAGGTGATTTATTCTCCTTCACAGCCCTTATTTTCTTAGCTACCATTTCCGGGGTTACAATTAATTGTCCTAAATAGTCTGAATCTGCCCCCTTGAACTTAGCCTCTGGTATTGGCAGTGAACTAATATCTTCCCTGGTAAACACTGAACTAAAGTACTCATTCAGGTCTTCTGCCATTATGAATCCCTCTGATATTATATTTCCAGCACTATCTTCTAGAGGACCGACCTTATCTTGAACTTTCTGTTTGCTTCGAACATACGCATAAAAAATCTTGCTGTCATGTTTTATATTACTAGCTAATTGTTGTTCATAGCTTCTCTTTGAATTTCTAATGTCAGCTGTAGCTTGGTTAAGTGCTTCTTTATAATTGTTGTAGTCTTCATCATTTCCAGTACATCTATATGACTTCCACATCATTTGTTTATACTTAATTTTTCTAATGGCTTCTTTCGATAAGTGTTTCTTTTTGGACCGTTTTCCTTGTTTTTTGAAGGGTACAAATTTATCGATTATGCACTTAATTTCACTCTTTAATATATTCCAGCATTCTGTTGCCGTCTTATTTTTCAGTGTCTTATTCCAGTCTATCTTTGCTAAATATTTCCTCATGTCCTTATACCTTCCTTTGTGGAAATTTCTCCTATACTGCTTTTTGCTATTCCTTTCTGATTTTACTTTGATGGTAACATGTATCTGGTTGTGATCGCTACTCCCCAGTGGCTCACATATCTTGACATTGTCAACTAATTCATTCTGTGAGGACAAAACTATGTTTAACACATTCTCACCCCTGGTTGGTTCTAGCACATGTTGAGAAAGGGATGTATATTGAACTAAAACTAAAAACTTGTGGTCCTCTCTCCCCATACTCTGTAGAGAGTTCCATTGTATATACAGTCCCGTTTGCTTACTTCCCTTATAGCGTTTTGTATTTTTTCATTCTCTTCTATGCTTATGTTTGGACTTCGATAAACTAACCCAACTGTTAACGTTGAGTTTCCTGTAACTATGTTACACCAAACAGCTTCTTCGCAATCTGCTTCACTTTCTAATTTTATTTCATAAGCCTGAATATATTCTTTAATATATAAAATAACTCCACCTCCCTTTCTTCCTATTCTATCTTTTCTAAACATTACATATCCTGTCAGTCCCAATTCAGCATCTGATATATCGGTGGTGGTCCAGGATTCGGTTATACCTATTATATGAGGGTCAATATCTTCTACCATAATGTTTAGTTCATTTCTTTTGTTTACTATACTCCTTGCATTTAAACAAACACATTTATATCCAGCTTCAGAAGAGTTTTCCAGACTGTTATTTGTTGATTTATTTGTGCTGTCTTTATATATGCCTCCATTTTCAGGCTTTTCTGTGAGTCCCCCCTGCGAATCTAGTTTAAATAGATGCAACCTGTCCCACTGTCAACAGATTGCAGCAGATTCTCTGAGAAAACTGCTGCCCCCTTTCCACTAAGTTGGAGGCCATCTCTCATGTACATATCTTCCCTCCCAACAAAGTATCCCCATAAATCTGTGAATCCCACCCCCTCTTCTTCACAAATCTGCTCAGTTAGTGCATTGATCGCCATCCTCTTGCAGTTTCTATATGTTGCCCCCCTTCCTCCCATTACTGGCAAAATTCCTGACAAAATAACCTGTTCGACTCTCGTCTTCTTTAGCTTCCTCACTAACTGTCTATTCTTCTGTACTATCGCAGTTGTTCCCTCCCTGTCTGCATTATTTGTTCCTACATGTACCAGTATAGACCCCCCCTTGCCATGTCCCAATACCTTCTCTACCCTGTCAGTTACATGTTCAATCCTAGCCCCCGGTAAACAAACAACGATGTCCTTCCCCTCGCTCAGTGTCTTGTCCGTCTTTCTCATAATGGAGTCACCCATAAACACCCTCTCTTTCCTCATTGCCCCCTCAATCACTGCCTTATAATAGCTCCTTCTTCGGTTTGCATCTGTCTGGTTGTTGTCTTTCCCCCCTGCCGTCTTCTCTCCTGTCACATTCTCTTCCGATCCATTCTTTCCTGTCGCTTTTTCTCTTGTCACCTTTCCTCCTGTCAGCGTCTCTTTTATCGACTTCTCTTCTATCACATTTGCTCTCACTTCCCTTCGTCCCTTCTTCTTTCGTCCCGTCTCATTTTCCTCTCTCCTCTCCCGTTCCATCTTCCCTCCCTCCTTCTCTACAGTCACTTTCTTCCCTGTCACCTTCACGCTTGTCACGTTTTCTGTTGTCGATTTTCCAATTTCTTCCCCTCCAATCACCTTCTCTCCTCTCAATCTCCTTTCCTCAGTTTTCTTGCCACTGCTATTCTCCTTCAGTCTTGCAGTATCCTCACCTCTCTCCCTGTCGTCTCTCTCCATTCGACCTGCCTCCTTGCTAATTCCCATCTCCATTCCCTTCACAATATCTGTCAACCTAACTATCTCCTTCTGCAAACACTCCACCTTCCAACATCCAATGCACTGAAAGGTGAATCCTTCCTCCATGGTTTCTGCCCATGACTTTCCACACCCGGACGATGCAAAATCTACCCAGCTGTGGCAGTGATCGCACACCAGTTGTCGCTTTGCCTTGACTTGCCGCTTGCAAGGCGCCTTATCCCGATCAGAATTTATTTAATAACTTAACTAACTTAGTCTTTATAAAGACTGTTTCCTGTGTACTACAGCACCCGTTAGGTTACAAATTTCAATTACACAGCCGACTATTTATCCTAACACGAACGCTAACATCACCGGTAGTGACCTAATTTAAATACAATCAATTACGTTATGTTAGGCTGCTTTATTTATTTAGGTTACGCTGCCCGACTATCGCCCTTGCTTAATTTTAACAACAATGCTACCTAACCAAAATATATAGCAAGTACTGGCTTACACAGATATTATCTTATGTAAGTAGTTTGATGGTTGTTACTTTATCTCCTATATATTCTACCACATAATCAGGTTTGTTAAATCTTGTTTACAACTTATCGAAGGCTAAGCCGCCTAACTGAGTTACCCTATTATCACTCACTATACTAAGGTGTTCTAAAATACTTTAACTAACTAACTTTAAGCACAACTGCTACTCAATATATGTTTATTGCAACTTTATGAATGATATTAAGGCAAAAATAATACTTATCAATCAGTAATTCCACTTGTTTATCCACTTTTTTACACCACCAATTTCTACGATCTATCTCCGCCAAATATAGCCTCGAAACCTCGGTTGTTGGTGTAGGGAGTCTGGTTTGGTCCGGTTGGGGGAATGCCAGCTAAATTATCCCGGCCTGTAGGAGCAGCGACGGGAAAAGAAGGAAACCAATAAATCGAGGACAAGTATCGAGGTCAGAAAGAAAGGATGGGGAAGAACAGCAACAATACTTAAGAAGATAAATTACCGGCACAAACCAGTCAGGTGACATTGTCAAAAAATTATATATTGTCGGGGTTGCTGTCTTTCTATTGCTGCTTTTGCTCAATTTTATTTTAAAGTATTAGACTCAGGTTGATAACAATGAAATAATATGTTATTGTTCGTAGCGGTAGCGTTTGGAAAACGTGGGCACACACGATAATATGTTTACTTATATTTAGATTCTCTCAGAATGTTTAACTCTTCTTGTAACCGTTCAATTGAAAATAATTGTAAATATTAAACGCTATTTTGACTGACTTGTCCGGTTGTTTATGCGCATAGATTTAATGCTGTATGTTTCTTTTAATAGCGGTGTTTCCGAATGCATTGGTTGTAAGACGATGAGCGTGCGAGTGTGCGTACGTGCATGTTTGAATGTAAGCATGTGTGTGCATGCGCGCGTGCGTGTGTGTGTAGTTGTGCGCGCGTTTGTCTATTTGTGCGTGTGCGCATTTACACATGTGCGCGTGTACCTATGTGCGTGGTGTGTGTGTGCGTGCGTGCGTGCGTGCGTGCGTGCGTGCGTATGCGCATTTGGAATCTGAGCAAATCTGTGTCGTTACACCCATTCCAGATTTTCATCGAAGGCGGTTTGCCGAGAGCAATACCGTAGTGTGACTATAGGAGACGTTGACACTTATCGTCCGGGTAGCGGTGTACCTCTACTCCATGTGTACACATGCTCATCACACTTTGTACTGGTCTAGACAAAGATTGAGGCTTCACTTGTACTTGCATGCAGATGACTTGCACTTGGACTTATTTCCAACAGCTCTGGTAAATATGTGCAGCAGGGACCATGGCAACCTTTGCATAATCCATGCATACAGTTTTAATTAATTTATAGTTTTATTTAGTGTCTAATCAACTTATTTAAGGTAATTTTGCCTTTCATTTATTTATTTCATCCATTATGTTTAGCTGCTCAGCAATTTCGCTAATCGTTTGCCTTATTATGTCATGTCATTTACCCGTAATTTATCTATAGGGGCCTACATAGGTTTATTTATATACACTAGGATGTTGCATGCTAACTGTATTATTTTCCGATATATTTCTCTTAAATGGGTTTTTATGTTTCTTAGATATTTGCCAATTTTGTAAACACACATGAACGGGGCATTACTCCCGGATTTGATGATGTATAAATAAAGTTTATTATTATTAAAGTGGAAACCTGAGAGAAAATGAACACCACTATTAGCGCCATCTAGAATGGATATGATGAAAACATTAGATCGTTACATTACCGATTCGGTGCAATGCATTCGAGCGCCAAACTAATCGACGCCTTGGCACTGCGCAGGAAAGACGCATTTAAGGTATTACATTTTGTACGTAATTTCCACTGTTTTTGGTTGGTTTTCGTAGTCGTATGTTATAATTCCTGGAAAAGCTTAGCATTGTCTACAGTGTAGACTGTTAAGGGATTATATCAGACGAAGTTACTTTCGTTTGGGGGAAGGGGGTCAGAGGCTTTTTCGTCTGGCATCGGATACCAATATGTTATGCTTTCGACCTATACTGTTAATATACTGACATCATCAAATTAATGTTTATAAACTTTCGTCTGAGGCGAGGTGGGGGGCCAGATGAAAGTAATTTCGTCTGATATCGGACATCGACGTTCTATGCTGATCCATATCTAGCAACCGTTTGTCTTACGCCCGCAGCCCACAGCCGATTTTTCGTTTCGTCGGGGACTGCAGATTTTTCAACCTGGTTAAATGTGTCGGGCCATCAGCTCGCAGCACACCAGCCGATATTTTGTCGTGAGCTTGGGCCCTTCTCTTTTCTGAACTGGAGTCACTTTAAATAAAAGCTAGAATGAATCATTATAATACATATTATAGCCCGTGTAAGGTACCACAGTCATTGTTATGCTTGACGAGTAAACACACTTCCGCCACAGATTTAAATAAGATTACAGTTCCAAGTTAGTATTCTGTGACTTTCGCATGTCTAATTTATAACTGTGTGTCTTAACTTCATACATCATCTAATTCCGTGACATTTTTTGCTGAACTGTTGCTGGAGTCAGCAAATGACACATCGTACAGGCATCGATTGGATTCCCATTTATTTACTAAAACATCCTCTTTTTTATAGTCCACTCCTCAGACTTCAACATTTTGCTTGACATCGTGGCTGTGGCACTGGAGGCCGCCATGATTAGAATAACGTTTGTGCGCGTGATTGCAACTACGTTTCCTATTGGTCGCTTATCGCGCAAGCTTCGACAATTTGTTTAGGTCCGCAGCACACTAGCCAACAAGGCTCGTCACAACGTCCTGAGATCTAGCACTGCCATATATAATCCGACAAGCCCTGATCTTGTCGGAACTAGCAGCGCACTAATCAACAACTGAAGATTATTTGTCGGCCGTCGAAAAAAGTAGTTATTGTGCTGTGGGTTTTATAACGTGTCTAGTCTTTTAACATCTCTATAATTTATTTACGTTCCTGCTGTGCTCCCAGATTTTACAATTCTGCATACGAAAAGAAGAAGTTCCTTTCTTGACCGTGAACATTTATTTGCAACAACGAAAGGAGCATTACGGAGTATGTACAACCAGCAATTACGCGCCAGCACACGGATCACACACATGTTCAACTTTGCACTTCGCATTTGAGAAAATAAATCCCTTTTTACGACGACACTACATGTACACGAAACTGTTAACATGGCGAAACGGCAAGTAATCTCGATAATACCAACGCGTCGCCACACAACGAAGATTAATGTGACTCGAACAGCATAAATAACATGTTGGCTTAATAACGATAAGACTGTATGTACTAATAAACACAACATTGACAGTACATATATATATATATATATATATATCCGATATCCTTATAAATAACAATCAAAACATTATATATAACATAACCCGTTTCGTGGAGTCACGCACGACCAGCCTATGAATTATCGTCGGGCAGACTTTCCTGTCCTCACCACCGGAGACTGACGCCTAGAGCAGGCCGCGATGCTTAGAGAAGGCCGCGATCACCAAAGAAGGCCTGGATGCCTAAGGAAGGTCGTGATACTTAAATTTAAAGTAGGCCGCGACGCCTGTAGAAGGCCGTGGCGCTTATAGAAGGCCAACCAGCCTGGTACGCACAACAACGCAAGGAAGTTCTACGGAATTACTATATGCAAATAATCTATACACCTACATTGGTGTTATAACGTAGATGATCTACACACTACAAAAGTACACTCATACGAAGGCCATGTGGAACTTTAACATACATTTTATACAAAATGTCTTTATCGCTTACACCCCAGTAACATTTAGTCCAATGTAGTAGTTTATGTAGTACGCTACACATAGACAAAACCTATGAGTTGACTCGTCTGTACCTTTGTAGCAATGGGACATCATCTCAACTTCTCGCTCTCTCGTTCCTTTGGTGTAAAATCGTTTTACTTCCTGCTGTTCGACGTCGCATGCATTGGGTACGCTGGCTTACATATCCTTTCCACGTAATAGCGAAGCCACATCTAGTATAAATCTATGTAGTTCCAATACAAAATATATAAACAGCTGGATCCGTAATGACCACCCAACGGTATATCTCTGTCTCAATTGTCATCATATCACAGTTCACGTTTATCAAACGTTGTTACCCCATCAGCACTGACGAGGGAACGTTTTCATTCGCGTAATGCCTACGTAGACTTTTCCGTAGTTTGTTGTTTGGGATTATTCTCAATCAATCCACGATTGTCAACAATGTGCAAGCAGTGTCACTATGTCTTTAAGAAGTCATATACTGGCAACGATTTCGTTCTAACATCAGCACAGAAAGCAGATATGTCTCTCGTTCCAAGTTAAATCACACTTTCTTCGGGCTTACGCTCACATAAATTCAAACATAAATATTTATCAGCGCATTTTTCGCGGTTGTATGGTTGTGTGCACATCTCCCACATGCGTTTCGCTGTAGTGGGATGTGATCTCCGTAAGTGTTCGTACACGAAGTGCAATGCTGCGACATTCCAGTGCCGTCGCATGCACAGACGATGGTGCCCCTCAGACGTTGCACTTGAGTGGTACGTACATGTCCGTCTTGACAGGGACAAACAAATCCGTGTCGTTGGTGGATTTTCGCGATTTGCCGTTGCGTAGACTGTCCATGCGCGTTGCCTGACTGCGCTCGGAGCCCCAAGACAGCCGGTACGGGCGTTTCGCGTAACACACCATCCAGACGAGTTGGTGCCGGAACTTCTGTCCTGTGGCGCAATACAGGAAGAAGTTCATCGAGTGATTGATGTACATCAGCAGCTCCGTGATAGTGCGCGCCAGACGGAACTTGGCGACTCGCTGCAGGTCGTTCTTGAAGACGTTACAGAATGTCGCGGCGATGTTGACGACGTTCATCGGAAGGGTGGTGAGGAGGAAAGCGAAGGAAATCGTCAAGAGCATAACGGTGAGACGCGTGTTGCCTTCGTGCGACGGCCGGCGTTGCTCCGTTACGCTCCCCCCGCTTCCGCCCAGCTCGCTGATGCCCGCTGAGCGAAGTTCGTGGCGGTGTTGCCGCGACAGCAGCACCTGGCGAATGATGAGTCCGTTGAGGGTGATGATGAAGACAAACGGCAGAAAGGAGTAGACCAGCGCGTCCACCCACGGCCACACGTTCTCCATGAGGTAGGCATGTCTCTCGCCCGCAGCGCACATGAGCACCGACACCTGGCTGTGCTTGAACTGCCGCACCTCGACCGTCCAGAAGAAGTGAGCGTTGAGCGTAAACATGGCGACGAGCAGCGCGACCATGACTTTCTTGGCGCGCTGAGAGTTGCACAGACTGTTCGCCTTGAGCGGGTGGCAGACGACGATGTAGCGCTCGATGGTTACGGCAATGATGAGCCACACGCTAAAGTCGCTCACCGTGTAACCGATGACGTTCGTCAGCTTGCACAGCCAGTCAGCCGTTTGGAGTATGTCGTGCCGCGTCAGCTCGCCGATCCACAGGCGGAGCAGGCCGACGTAGAGGACCAGGGTGTCGGCGAGGGCGAGGATCATCAGGTAAAAGTAGGTGGAGAACTTGAGCATCGCCTTGCGCTTGAGGATGATGAAGGAGAATATGTTGCCGAAGGTACCGAGGAGGATGAGGAAGGGCGGGATGTAGAGCAGCAGGGATTTGTGCAGTTGGTACTGGGCGTATTCGGAGAGGGCTTCGTCGTAGCTCTGTCGAGAGAAACAGAGGATCAGTTACGCGTCTCCGTAGTATCCATCTGTACATCGCATCAGTCTGCACGTCACACCATTGCACATATTCAAGTCACACTAGTGATCATATGCATGTCATATCATTGCACATACTTACGTAACACCACTGGTCGTCTGCATGTCATATGAATGCACGTGTTCACGTAACACCGCTGCATTTTACAAACACGTCCGCCCAACAGAACATTGCACACCACACGATTGTATATATATATATATATATATATATATATATATATATATACGTCACACTACCATACGTCGCGCCACTGCACGTCTATATGTCACACTAGTACACGTCATACCACTGCACGTCACACCATTGTACGTCTAAATGTTACTCTGTTACAATTGTTCCACAGCACGTCTGTCTACCCGACAATTCACTGCGAGTCACACCAACGCATGTCTACACGTTACACCACTGCACTCACGCCACAATAAGTTTAAACTTCACTCTCCTGCACATCATATCACAGTACAACGTCTACACGTCATACCATTGCAAGTGTGAACTTCACAACTTTACACGATAGCACACGACACACCGTGTAGACTACATATCACATTAAATGTGCCTCCTCTACTCGATTTTCTCGCAGACCTAACTTCAGATTCATTTTGTGAAAAGCAAACCGTCCTCGTAGCCAATACAATATGTTAACTCGTTTGTGCAAACTATTGAGTTAGTTTTGATGAAATAACTAGTTAAATTGTTAACTTATTTAACGTTTGCCCAGACATTGACATTGTTTTCACTACTGGAATATTCACGTGACATCGTGATACGGTTATGTATTTGTTTCTGTGCTATTATTGTCGACGCTCTCTCGACGACCATAATATGGCTGACGTGTTCAGTGGTTTGAAGGCTAACTGTCGACCCGGCAATTGACATTATGCAAACTGCATGCCTGCAGCAACGAAGTCAATTCTTTAGATTAGTTCTCATTTTTTGTATTAAACAGATTGCATAATACTACGTAAACTATTCACACACTACACATGTGGACACCAAAACACCGGATTCGCAATGCACTAAATCAGGTGAGGATGGAAGATGATTTAATAGAAGTCCACTGCTGAATAATTAACTGCCGTGCATCACGAGTAGAATACAACAGTTCGCGGAATTACTGAATTTCCAAAAATGACAGTTCCATATGCTGCACAAAAACTATAATGTTGACATTCGTTATTTTAGTTCCCTGTTTGGTGTCATACTGCCCCGGACGTCAATTACACCTGACATGACTGACTCTTCGCGTCCAATTTTAAACTAGGTTGTCTGTTCCATTAACCGTTTCAGTCAGCGTGGCGATTATCGGCAGGAAGTTCACTGAATCAGCTGTCTTTCATGTGGGAACGTTGCAAAGCGCTACGCGAATGAGACGGTATAAAAATGTTGTATATTTATATTATTAATACGCTACCATTGAACCGTTGCAAGGGTATCACCTCCCAGGCGCCGATGTACACTGGCCTCTTTCGTTATTCGTTCCCTTTCCTGGTTCGTTAGTCTCTGATCTACCAACTGGGTTATATTTTTAGAAAACAACCATAAATGTAGTTATTTAGAGTTATAATTTTTTTCTTGGGTTGTCAGCCGTTTCTCAAACGTAACTGGCGACAACAGAAATTAATCACAATTCCAGCATGCAGTTGACACTTTGAAAACTGTGCCTTATCTTTTTGTCACAAAGAAACACTTCGCGGGCCGGAATTCCAACTAAATATATGACGGAATGTCTAAAAACGCCTGTTCGGGATCCATTTTGTATGGTTTGATGGACCTGGTTTGACGGACCTGGTTTGCTGGACAACAAGTCACGTAATGGTGTCACTGTCGGTGATGTCACTGTCAGTGGTGTCACTGTTGGTGGTGTCACTGCCAGTGGTGTCAATGTTGGTGGTGTCACTGTCAGTGGTGTCACTGTTGGTGGTGTCACTGTCGGTGATGTCACTGTCAGTGGTGTCACTGTTGGTGGTGTTGCTGTCAGTAGAGTGAATTGAACAGTTACCTTGATAAGAGGTGCCGAGACCCCGCCTTTCAACAGGTCAAGGATCTCTTCCGGCTCCAACGTCTGGTGCAGTCTGCGGTATAACTCCTCGCGTTGGAGCGGCGTCAACTTCTTGACCTGAGCAATTATCTCCGTCATGTTCATCATCAGTCCGCCGCCGTTGCTGTAACTTCCACCGCCGCTACCCCCTCCGCTCGTGTCGTTGTATGGAGTAAGCATGCTGCAATGAGTAAAGGGCAACGTTAGCTTCTACTGCGCAGGAGCCGGTAACAAATCGTTCAAAACCCCTTGGTAGACCTATTCATTACGTCATCAAGTCGACTTCAGCCACGTTGCGTGAAAGCTATTATTTCATATGCTCATGCTATTATATGTCCAGCTTAATGAACTAGTACAACGTGGAGTGAATTAAATTGCCCCCGAGCACTCAAACCCCAAAGCAGTTGTGCTAGAGAAGAATAATCTTCCGCGGTCGAGACAACGAATCACTTCTAGTCTCGTGGATTTATCGTTGTCGTGGCCGTCGCCGTAGCGGGCCGACTGACGAGCGAGCAGTGAACAACCAACTCGTGTCGCGGTGGCATTTATTATTTGTAACCATAAAATATTCAGCAATGTGTTGGCTAATCGCAGTTGGGGGATTACTAGAGGTTTCTCTTTCTTTGATCGGAGATGTGCATTTTGAGAGGCGGTGAATCACACACCTGCGCTTATTAATATATGTGTTGCTGATTAGTCCTGTGTTATTAGAGTCATGCTAAAAGGACTGTCTGTTCTAGTTTTTGTTGTATTAATTAATTAATGTAATAGTTTAACGACTATAATGAAAGAGTAAAGATAAGTTATTATATAGCGCAGTATCCAGTCATAAGGACTGCTCAAAGCGCTTTACACTTTACTCCCTGGCAGACCTGTTCAATCGAACACCACCTCGACGGCTCTGGGAAGCATTCAGCCACGCTGCGGTTAATGCGCGAAGACTATTCGTACACAAATATCCACCACTGTCTATAGCCAGGTGAAAGTGAACTGAAGCAAGGTAGAATAAATGAACTTTCCCAAGGTTCGATACCGTCGCACAGGATTCGAACCCGGGTTCTCTCAGTCGAGAGTCCGACGCTCTATCCGCTGCGATACAACTCTCCACACTATAATGAACCTGTTGAGGGTATACTGCCCGCCAAATTGTGTTTATTAAGCCCGTAACAATGTTCGCAATTTTAAAGTTTCGACCCCGAAACATGTTCAAATGGTAAACAAAACATCCAGTTTCAAAACAAGATTTATTGGCAATACGGCCGAGTCGGGCTGAGTTAACCGCACTATTCTTTGATGTTCAACGATTTTATATTTTCCTACGTTCAACACAGCAAACTATCTGTTACAAATTACTACGCCCGCTAATTCCGGTAGAGGAACGCACTGTCTCCCTTTAAGGTATAGATATACCTATCCCATATTGTGTTCTTTGTAGGGGGCGGCATTTTGTAATCTTGCTCCATCAGCATTTTGTCACGTAGCGCCACATAATTTTCTGTGCAACAAATGTTGCTGATCTTTCGTGAGCCTTGAGGTTTTTCAAATTTGAAATGAAAATTGCGGTTACGGTGTCACAAATCAAACTTGATTTCCCAATTAAATTGTCAGCGACGAAGAGTGATTGGCGACATCGCAATGCTAATGTCAACGTCTAGTAAAGCAGGAAGCAGTTCTAGGTATTGTAACAGCTGTGTCCTGTGGGAATCTTGCTCTACGCGCGACGCCTGTGAATGTGTTTGACTCAATTTTTCGTTCGCGACTCTTCAAAGCAGTCGGTGTGCCAGTGTTGAGATGGCTTTTGTAGCAGTGTAAAGCTCAGATTGGTGTTTTTCACGATACGTTTTACGGAAGTGAGGGACTCCCCCGGCCTTAAAGGTCAAATTCGTGATCGCCTTAATGTGTTTGGTACGATCGATGACTTGCCTGCGTAACATGAACGAGTTGTTACGGTTTCGTTTAGACATCTGTTTTTTAATGTATTGAATCTGGTAGTGATTAAGATGACCGGTGAATAACGTAGAATTATAAGGCAAATCACTAACTATAGACAAACAGATCGCTCGTGCGTCTATAAATGCGGGAGCCGTTAAGTAAAACGCATGTAGGTAGGAATATGAGTGTGTTTGGGTTTACGTTTACCCGGGGCGACGTATCGTCGAAATTACATGATTTTTACGCACATGAACAACCGTGTCTCGTGGGTTGCCGCAGTCTAATTTAATTTCGAAATTTTACGTCACCGCGTTTGCGAATCGCTTCGCGCAATCACTGCTTAAACCGCCATAACTAGATTGTTACGCAACTAAACAATCGTGTAACGTGTGTTATGAGTATTTAAATTACGTAAGAATCACGTTATTGCCGTATCTTCATCGAAAGTGACATCCCAGTGGCACGTCGCCTTTTGATCTAATCGCGCGCATTATCCGTGAAACAAAGGGATATCGTTGCCATGAATGTGATTGATTTCATTAATGGCTTGTTACCCGCAGTTACAAATGGAATAATATACAGTTGACGCCATCTGGTGGATGTCAAAGAGACGCTAAAATGTTGTAACATTTGATTGTCAAAGATTGGATCAACCTTGTTCTGATTCCCGAGATGTGATAGTTTAAAGCGGATTAACAGAAACCGGGTAGTTCATATTACGGAGATACGTTGGCGATGAAGTGGATTTACTGAGAGTGGGTAGTTCGGATGACCGATAACACGTTAATAATTTAATGGTTACACGTGTATTAGGTAGTTCGTGCGGCATAGCAACAACGTTAACACTACACGTCGAGAGATATTAAACAACAGACTGTCAATACGCAACGCATCAGTAAACGTGTAAGTTCTTATATAGCGCCGTACCCAGTCCTTATGACTGCTCAAAGCGCTTTACACTTTACTCCCTGGCAGACCTGTTCAATCGAATACCTTATCGACTTCTCTGGAAAGCATCTTCGCGTAGTAATTGCAGCCATGCAGCAATACCATCCTCGCGCGCCAGGGATCGCTGCTGATTACGTCAGTGCTAGCCAGCAGTGCCAGTCAGCAGTACCCCTTGGCTGATCGCTTTGCGAAACTCTGAAGTTAAGCTCAGCCATTGAAATCGCTCACTAGATCAATAGATCTAGGCAGGTCAGGTGGGCATAATAAAACTAATTTCAACCAACCGTGGCTCGTGTTACATGCAATATTTTGGAAGTAGAAGCAATTATTCGACAACACAATATCGCTCAGCTGCTCGTGCTAAATGGGCGAACGGGTCATTATAATTTTTGGATTCCCAAAAATCGTTTATCCGTGTTCAAATCGGGGCGGGTATTTGCGCTGTTTTCACGCGTGACGCAGTCGCGACTGGCGAAGTCAATAACTAGTTTGACGCAGCTAACTTCCACACTTCGCGTAGGGGATCAGCCAGGGCTAGTGTTGCATGGTTGAGCAATTTTTTTCTTAACATGACCAACAATGATACTAGACCACCCATTGTGGGTTAATAGCATTGCAATCGATAAAACACGTTTATGGAAAATACGTATTAAAAACGTAAACACGCAAACACCCACTCTGTAACAGCCGGATAATTGAGTAATCCGTGTCATCAACCTTTTACATCGATCGAAACGTCTGTACTTTTTTGTTGCCGTGTCCATTCATTTTCAGAAAACATGTTCTCCTCGTCCTGTTGAACCCATATCGGTTGTTAACGCGGTATAATAATAGGCGCGTATGTCGCTACACAACACAATCGCTAGTACGCAGTTCGCAGTCATGCAACCTTCTCCGCGTTCAAGGGAAACAACAACCGTGTATCAAATGTCAACTGCCAATGTTGGTAAAGTCAATCATTCACCGAGCAATATCACATATGTCGCATTAACGCATGTTTTTAATGCTGTCATAACAACGTCGAATCGGTGCGACTGTTAGGCACCGTTTCCGTTTTCTTGGAACCAACTTGGTGTAAATGTTCTGAAATATTCATGCTTGCCAACAAAGTTCAATCGCATATCACCAGAGGCTTCAGATATCCGATATTTCACTCCGTATGATGTTCACAAGCAGCTCAATGTGACAGCCCGGAGAAGCTTTGCACTTCATTTTCAGGTGTTCAACCACGACCCCTGAGAAAAAAAGTAACGCGTCTGTGTTCCGATTTACGTCATGCATGTCAAACGTCAGGTAGGAATACTTCGGTAAACCGTCTTCTGCGTGTTTGTGTCGGGCCACCAGATAATGGGCATTTCTGCTAATGTACCTAATTGATAGAGAGTGAACTCGAGTATACAAACTTTATATTTCAAATTCGAATGATGTCCCAAAATATACAAGTGGCAGCATTATGATATTTGCAAGATCTTTCATATCTACAACTGGATAAACAGAGAAGACATCCCCTTGAATTCACCATAAGACGCCACCAGATACAAGGTACACCGATTGTGTGTGTGCCGTGCCGTATGCCGAGAAAGAACTTTGCTAGTCAAGCATTCTAGCAAGATTTCAGAGAACAGCAAAATAGAGGAATACCACAGAAGCGGTGAGAGACCAGATCGGAAATGATGCTGGGCTTCCACTGTTGATGGCAAAACGAAAACCTGCAAATAGAACAGGATGGAGGGGTTCAACTTCTCGGAGGGCAACGACAATGTGACATATGCGTTTAAGTGAAGGAATAGGCCAAGGAAGCGCATGTATCATTGTTCAAGATGCTCTTCCTGGAAAGTGACAATCCCGGCCTGATTTGTTCTGACAGGCACACCTGCATGATTTACATGGAGTCTTGTACCAATACATCGCTCAGTGAACGGCTGTTTTATGTTGAAGACGCAACGCTTTGGACCTATCAACTGTACAGGATAACGTATATCGACTGCAAAGTTCTTGTTTATATTCCTGCTATGATGTTTGAAAAGACAACACTTGATTCTACTTCTTAGGAACGAAAATTACAATGTGGTCCTAATAACCTAAACTAGTTCGAGTCAGACACTAAGAATTTTCAGTTTGGATTTAAATAGTTCGCAATAGAGGTGGCTAAAGTAAGCCTTCGTCACAGCGGAATGAAAGGGTAATCAACATCATTCACTCGTGCTTATATGTTTTATCACGGACTCGAAGCAGTGAAAGTGAAGTCCCGCTAGCCGCGATAATGTATTGTTAGAAAACATACGACTTGATAAAAAATCTCCTCATCAGGACATTTCAGGACGATACATATTGATCAGATGACTAAAAATATCCGTGCAAAACACACAACATAAAAGAAATTGAGAGGAGGGTTGGCGGACAAAGGAGGAGAGAGAGAGAGAGAGAAGGACACACAGACAGACAAACAGACATACAGATAGACAGACAGACAGGCAGACGGGCGGACAGGCAGACAGACAGGCAGACATAGATATACAAACAAAGACAGACGTTTCCATGATCCTCGCTATAAATAGTCTAAATATAAACAAATTACACCATACGACGGAAGCCCAGTAATTGTACTAATATTAGAACTACACAGTACTGTCTGAAATAACAAGTGTAAGCGACCCAGCCTAAACAACTGATCGGGCCTCACAAACAAACAATCGTTTGCCTTGATACGTTCCCCAAAGCGCTGTTGCTGATGGTTTTTCGCTTCACTACAGTGGGCTGTGCAGCAAAGTCAAAACTGTTACGTATGCTGCACGCATTAGGTCTGAACTAGGTCAGCAATTATATTATCGCCATGATGATCTAACGCGTCGGGTCTAGATTGATCCAATTAGTTCCCGCTAAATACCTCGCTCTGACATTTCTGAACATGAGCAATTTTCATGGTTTTTTTTCTGGAAACGGCTGTCAGCAGTAGGCCATTCGCCAGAAATAGCCACCCGTGTTACGAGCAATAAATAGTTCGCGAATACTCTGATTAGCCGAATAATGGAGTGGCTAATGAGAAAGAGAAAGTTCGAATATCCTGCAAAAACAGGAACGATCGAGGGTAATTGCATAGGACGTCAGAGAATAAACATAACAGGTAGTCTGTCACTGGGGTTTGGAGCGTTACCTAACTGATACAAAATATAAAATCGAACGGTTTGAGGGCAGTGATCGCCAACTCCTGCGACAGACTCGGCACATAGAAGAAGGAGCCGAGGGAGGAAGTTGGTGTGAAAGGTGTTTCGGGTGGAAGCAAATTAGGCGAGCGGTAAAATCACCTATCGGAACGATTTAAACCCCCCCACCACACACACAACCAAATATTATATAATTTGAAAGCTATACATCTCCCCGTCCCAGTGAGACCTGTCGTAGAGCTGCCAAGTGGTACAGTAAGCGTGAACCCAAGGTCAAACAAGATCACCGTCAAATGATGAATTTTCGAAATTGTGCGCTTCCGCAATCGTCTTAACATTACAATGGTCGCATATCTACTTTACTTAATTACAAGATCACCAAGTCATGTATGTTTGGAAAGCTTATTGTTTCCCCGAACAAAGGAAGTACGATGTGGGGGTGTTACCTGATACGTTACGAGTGCAGAAAAGGTCAAACAAAGTCACCGTGAAATGATGAATATTTGATTCTTTTGCAATACCGCAAAAGTCATAAAGTTACAATGTCCCTGCAACTACTTCACACATATGTACCAGTCATATACTGTGTGAAAGAACCATTGTCAGTTGATTGAGTAGGTGTGGAGCGACGATCAAACAGAGTCACCGTCAAATGATTGCTGTATTAACAACTGAAAACACGTCCCAAAAATGTGTTTTTGAACGATTGCTTGTACCAGTACGGTTCGTCCGATCCAAACAATCTTGATATCGTTTGAAAGCTTACGATTTCTGCTATTCAAATGTATATATAAATGGTTTCCTGATAGTCATGCCTAAAATAAACTATAAACGTACATACAACGGTGCCGATTCCGGGGTCTTAGACGATGTTGTTTCGTCGACACAGTTCACCAATCTACCGATTGAGGCGCCACTATCTGATTTCATGGTATAAGCTCCACCCACTTTCAAACGGCTGCTAAAATGACATACGCGAAGTAGGCGTGACGTCACAATCACGTACATCAACCAACCAACGCACGAATGTTGACCCTTTGGTTGGCATACGTTATTGTGACGTCACGCCGACGTAGATATAAATCGGCTTTGCTGCGATCAAAGCATTTAAATGACCAAGCATAGTCACTCAGCGATCCGCCATTCTGAATTTGAACTGGTAGCGTATACAATATCATTACGGTCACACACGAATAACAGAGGGCGCTGCGCGAGTGACTATGCTTGGTTATTTAAATGCTTTATTGCGATCAAAGCTCATCAGTTTCGTTGCTGCTTAAAGTGGGTGGAGCTTATAACATGAAATCAAGAAATGGTGAAGTGCGCATGTCCGAACCTATGCAAATGAGGAAAACAGCGCCGTAATCGGAAGATAATTGTACTAAGTACCCTCCGCCAATATCTTTCGGAACTATACAGAACACAGAAAACGGCACGATTGTAGGTCCGTTTATAGGTGTTCTATGGACGGTTAACGGGAAATATAAATGACGCTAGAATAACAAAACGAGCATCCTTTCAAATGGTACCAAAATTATCGGGACTGGACGAGCCATGGGGGTGCTAGTGACCGTAGAATTTCATGTTTTGGACGTCTTCCGAGTTGTTTATTTTTCGCTCGCTTATCTATTTTGACGTTACCTATCTATCATTGCAAGATCGTATACCGTTGAAAGCCAACTGTCTCCCCGTGTATGTGAGACACGACAGGGAGATATCAAATGGTGCAGTAGGTGTGGAGTGAAGGATAAACAAGGTCACCATGAAACGACAACTGTTCAAAACTACGCCACTCCACAAAAGTTCTACACTTACAATGGTTGTGTATCTACTTTGTCAAAATACACTAGGCCATGTTATATACCCTTTGAAATCGTATTGTATCTCCGTCGAAACGTCATGGAGTTGTAAAGTGGAGCTCTAACTGTGGAGTGAAGGTTAAACAAAGTCAACGTCAAAAGCTGAATTTTCGAAGTTCTGCCTGTTATACTTTTAACTGCATTTTTTTGTTTTGTTAATACCAGGAATTCATGCTAATCCATCACACAAGGGATAAGAAAATAGGTGTATGTGGATGCCACCCTCGATTTTGAAAGTTATTTGAGGGTCACAAACTCTAATTTATGTCAAAATAATTACATTAATTAATTGACAACTTCTTGTACACACTGTTGCATAAAACCAAACATGCTATGATTTGTATATGTATTGTCTGTGTTATCAGGTGTTGAACTTTGAATGCTCTCATAAATGTATGGGATAATCTAACATAAAAACGTCTTTTTCTCAAAAGTTGATTACAATTATTCTTTTTAAGCATGTTTGTATATATTCCTGTTTATATAATTATTTATTACTATACATGCATTTGGTCATTAACATGATGTCAAAGAACTTGCCCAAAATGTAGTTAGGATGTACAAGAAGAGAGGTGGCAATCGCAGATTAGAACTCTACTCGCATCATAGTCGACTAACTGTCTGATTTGAGGATCGAGACAATTCAATATCTCAAGGAGGAATCCAAATTTCACGATCTGGTTGACATACGTGGAAAGTATGGAGATCATGCTGGACATCGTCAGGGTTGAGAAGATTGGCAACTATATAGGACCTTTCGCTGCAATTATATATTGGCTAATTATCTACGATCATACAAACTATGCCCTCCTGTTGGAAAACAGTCTCTCTAGCCTGGCAGCTGTGAAACACCCCCAGAAGACAGCACCAGATGCAGTATTCATTAAAAGAAACTTTGTTTGAAAAGACCCTTCAGCCAAATTCCAGCTGATCAGCCAACTAAGTTGATGTATAGATTATACAAGATGCATACTGACATCATCAGCCTTACAAGGGTCGGTCAAGCCAGGGCTACGTTTTGCGTCACATGGTCAGAATGATTAAGAAAGTGATCACAACCAGATGCATTTCATCATCAAAGCAAAATCAGAAAGGCATAGTAAAAAACAGTACAGGAGAAACTAAGATTTTCAGAAAGCTTTCGACAAATGCCAGATCAAAGATTAGATTACTGCTTAAACTAAAGGCCCATGGCATAGGAAATGTTTAATTAACTGGATAGAAAAATGGCTAATTGACAGAATACAACGGGTAGTAATTGATGGGGAGGCTTCAAACTGGAAATCAGTTTTGAGTGGGGTACCACAGGGATCAGTACTCTGACCTGTAGTATTCTTAATATATGAAACAACGATTTGGACGATGATATAACAAGCAAGGTGTTGAAATTTGCGGATGATACAAAGTTGTTTAGAAGGATTAAACGTGATGGAGATGGACAGCATTTACAAGATAATCTTGACAGGTTGATAAAATGGTCGGACAAATGGCATATGTTGTAAAAATTTTGGAAATGTAAATGACTCCACAGACGACATGGGAACGAAGATATACAATATGCAATGGGATGTTCTGTACTGAGTACTACTGTCAAAGAAAAGGGCATAGGGTTAACCATTAGTGCTGATATGAAGGTTCCAGAGCAGTCTGTTATTGCCGCTTCAAACGAAAATAAGAAAAACGAGCTAATAATACCGCTGTACAAAACAATAGTTAGGCCTCATTTAGAATATGTTATTCAAACGTGGAGGCCATATCGCAGGAAGGACATATACATGTATATATATATATATGCTAGAAAGAGTACAGAGGAGAGCAACTAAAATGATACCAAAACTGAGCGATCTTAATTACGAAATACGCCTAAACAAATGTGGTTTGACAACACTAGAGACCAGGAGATTGAGAGGAGATCAGATATAAGTGTTTATAATATTGAATGGTTATGACAATATATAGAAATATGTTTTTCTCAGTTAAGAAAGATAGAAGGACCAAAGGACATGATGTTACATTAGTAAAGGAGCAGTGTAGTTTAGATATAAGAAAGTTCTCATTCTCACAAAGGACTGTAAATGAACTGAACATATTATCTCCTGATTGTGTTGGTGCTAGTAGCGTGAATATGCACCTTAAAAGTGCGGGATACACGTAAATAAAAAGTACTGGACTCTCGATAAGCCAGAAGACTTCCTTGTCCATCTGCCATCTAGAGTTAATTTTCTGGATGGCAATCTTGTTAAACATAGTAGGTTATCATCACCGTGAAACAACGACTGGTTGAAGAAACTACATGGTTTCATGACGCACCGATGAAGCAACGTTCATAAACCTGTGCAACTACTCAACGTAGAAAACACTACCAAAGTTGACAGAAAGCTGCTAAAGCAATAGGTCAACGGTGTCACTACTGGATGAATAGAGGAAATTATGAATACCATGACGCTTTAGCTATCCCAGTCCCGCTGTCTATAGCCATACTTGGAGGTGACATGAACTCAACACCAAAGGTATAGCTGCCCAATGTCTTGGCACGGCTGGATATCGCACACCATTGTAACTTCCAGCAACAATCTGAAAGACTTACACAACCTGCGAATGTTAACCTGATTAGCTTCCACGCACCAACATGAATTCAACATCAGCCTTTTGTGGTCATGTGAAGACATCGAGCTTGCACACTTTCCAGAACAAACCAGCTCCTTCTCAGGGGAATTGGTCAAGATGGGGAACTTGCACTCGGCTGGATATGCTGTGTTTCCCCTATTTTATAGCACTTGCTCGTGAGTAGCAAACCGTCGATCCTGTCAGGATCCAACTCTTTGGGTCTGACGATGGTACCCCACCCTCCTCCCTACATCTTCATATTGCACACGCTAATCACCACGCAAACATTTGGGTACAGGAAGATTGTGAATATATAGCTATATCATCTCACATCGACACATATACGAGAAAGAAGATATCATAATGCCTTTATGAACGCGGCTACCCCTTATTGCATATGCCTATTGATGTCACTCAAATACATGGCGGCTCGGCGAACTGGCTCGATCGTGTTTTGTAATGCCGATAATACAACAATGCATCGTATCGTGCATGTGCTTGTAATTGGCTCAGTTGCCTGATCAGCAGCCATTTGGTTGAAGTGCCTTTTGGTTTTCTTCACAACAAAATATCCTTTAATGAACACTGCACGAGCCTCTGATGCTGTCTTCTCGGGGTGTTTCACATCTGCCAGAGAGACAGTTCTCCTTCTGGAGAGCATAGCTTGTATGAATGATCAGAGATGGTTAGCCAATGTATAATTGCAGCGAAAGGTCCTATATAGTTGCCAATCTTCTCAGTCATGATGATGTCCAGCATGATCTCCATAGTTTCCACGTATGTCAATCACATCCTGAGATTTGGATTCCTACTTGAGTTATTGAAACTGTTTCGTTCCTAAAATCTGACAGTTGGTCGCCTGTGTTGCGAGTAGAGTTCTAATCTGCGATTGCCACCTCTTCTTCAACATCAGAATTATTTGGGCAAGTTCTTTGACTTTCACGTCATGTTAATGACCAAATGCATGTGTAGTAATAAAGAATGTGTACATTGTATCAACAGGAATATTTACAAATAGGCTTACAAAAAATAATTGGGTGTGTAAACAAATTTGGTGTACGCGATAAACACATTTGAGAAAATCAATAATTTTATATTAGTTTATCCAATATATTTATGAGAAAATTCAAAGTTCAATATCTGATACCACAGACAACACATGTACAAATCATAACATATTTGGTTTTATGCAGCGGTGTGCACAAGAAGATGTCAATTAATTAATTAAAATATTTTGACAGAAACATGGCCGGGTGTATGTTGACAAAGTAGCTACGCAACCATTGTATGTGTAGAACTTTTGCGGAGTGGCGTAGTTTTTAACATTCGTCGTTTCATGGTGACCTTGTTTAACCTTCACTCCACACCTACTGCACCACTTGATAGCTCCCCGTCGTGTCCAATATTGACGGAGAGACAGTTGGCTTTCCAACGGTATACGACCTTCAATAGATAGGCAACGTATATATATATATATATATATATATATACAATCATTTATATTGTATGACGCTTGCAGGATGACACAATTTCGAACATTTATTACTTGACGGTGTTTGATCGTCGCTCCACATATATTCCATCAAATGACAGCCGTCATATCTCACTTTGACGAGGAGAAATGGTTCTTTCACACAGTGTATAAAACGAACGTATAAATGAAGTAGTTGCAGGGTCATTGTAACTTTATTACTTTCGCGGTATTGCAAATAAATCGAATATTCATAATCTCATGGTGACCTGGTTTGACCTTAGCTCCACTCGTACCATATCAGGTAACACCTCCATATTGTATCTCGATAATGATATCAGCACGGCTAGCAGTAACTACGGTGCAGATCAAGCTTGTTGCGATATTGGACTACATGGTTATAGGCCTGTACAATATGACAGCGCGACTATCTCTAATCTAATTAATGTCATGCGTAGTGAGAGAGTTCCGGCTACACCACCGCGCCACTGTGGTGTATTAACTGTTTGAGTTCGTACAAAGCTGGTTTGTGTACGCTAATTCAATCATGGTGTCAGAAACTTTGTTGAACGGGTGATAGAGGAACTGGGTGACCAAAATAAAAACGGGTAAAAAGAGCTGACCGTGCCAGTTTGCGACATGGATCGGTATCCACTTCCCGCCTCGGGAAATCTGCCAGTGCAACGGGGGCGATTCAAGAAGCCATTTCAGCCATTTCTTGGACGCAAGTGGAAATGCAGAGTCGACAGACATGGTAATGATTGCCATGTTGTTACAAGCAATTGGAGACAAGGGAAACGATACAATTGACAATTTCATCTTCCCGAATGCACAGCTGATGTTCAGTGAAGTCATAGAAAAATCTGACCAGTTCTGCAAACCGCGAATTAGCTTGCTCGCAGCGCGGCACCATTTCCTAACTATGTAGCAGAACGATCGCCCCAACGATGAGTTTCTGACGGCTCGCAAATCAGGGACTGCACATTCGGTAATTTTGCCGACGACATGGTGCTGCACGCACTAACCCTGCGGCTCGACTACCAGGATAGAATGAGGCGGAGGTAGGTCGAAACGGACAGTTTCACGCTCGAGAAAGCAATACGCATGTGTCGACTGGCCGAAGATGCGGAGGCCGAAATGCAAAAACTGCACTTAAACGAGGAGGTCAGCGCTGTTTATAAGCCCAAGACGCATGTAAAGACGTCATGGGGGCGCACCCAGCCTAGGAAGGCAGATAGTAATTCCGATAAAACGTGTGGTATATGTGGCGCCACCCACAAAGCGAGACAATGCCCTGCATTTGGCAAAGAATGCTACATGTGTAAAAAGAAGAACCTTTTCTCAAAATGTTGCAGAGCAAGAGAGACCCAAAATCAAGTGCGTCTGATTGGAGAATACCAGGACCGCGATTCGGACATTAAAATATATACATATACAAATAGACAATGTCGATAGCAAATAATTTGCGACAATCAGCGTCCAATCAGAGGGACATACCAAGTCAAGGCCCATTACATGTCAGCTTGACATGGCAGCTATATGTAATGTGCTGAGTCTAAACGACTACCATACCCTGGGTGATCCTCCGATGAGGGCTGACGATGTATGACGGCACCAAGACAACTATACTATCGCTAAACACATGCCTTCGACTAAAATTGCTCTCCGTGAACGAGCAGGTTCATTTGATGAAAGATCGACAACATGCAAACGTGGAAGCAATGTTGGTGGGATACAAGGACGTATTCTCGGGATTTGGATGTTTGCCGGAGGAGTACGAAATAGTCATAAACAAGACGATCCCACCTGTGCAAAACAGACCTCGCACTGTCGCGTACGCACTCAAAGACGATCTGCAGAAGAAGATCACATCACTCGAAGAGCAACAAGTGATGCCAAGGTGGATGTTCCAACTCCATAGATATCCAACTGCCTTGCCATCCGTAAAACAAAAGGCACGGTGCGGGTGTATATTGATCCTACCGATCTCAACAAAGCTATCCAACGAAACCACTATCCGCTTCTAACAATCGAGGAGGTACTGCCAACTCTGACGAACGCGAAGATATTTTCGCTAGTGGATGCGAAAGACGGCTTCTTTTAAGTCAAACTGTCAGAAGAGACCAGTTACATGACCAATTTTTGGACCCCCTCTGGGAAATATTGGTGGCATTTTGGCATTACTCCAAGTAATGCAGAATTCCAGTGTCACTTGCAACAAGCATTGTATGGGCTAGACGGAATCTCAATTGTTGTCGACGACATACTGTTCATCGGTCGGGGTGAGACGGAAGCAGAAGCTTGTGTAGATCATAACAAGAACCTGGCCTATTTGCTGCAACGCGCACGAAAGCAGAATCTGAAGCAAAGCAAAGCAACGATGAGGCTGCACATGACAGAAATAAACTACTTCGGTCACGTGCTGACACCAGAAGGAGTGAAAGCTGATCCGGAGTAAAAATGGCGGACATCAAGAAGATGACCCGGCTATCAGCGAACCACTGAGCCGGCTGGTACAGAAAGATGCAGAATTCGATTGGGGATCTGCTCAAGAAGATGCTTTCCAGGAGACCACATTGCAACCACTGAACAATCACTTGTCTACTATGATGTGACAAAGCCGGTGGTGGTGCAGTGTGATGCTAGTACACAAGGGCTAGGAGCGACTCTGATACAAGAGGGCAAGCCTGTGGCGAACATATCTCGTTCATTGACGAAATGCGAGCGAAATTATGCACCAATCGAACTTGAGTGTCTAGCAATTGTTTTCGCATGTCGAAAATTCAACCAGTACATCTAAGGGAATTTAGATGTCACAATCCATAGCAACTATAAACCTCTAGAGGCAATCTTCCGAAAGTCGCTGCTTGGTGCGCCAAAGCGTTTACAACGGATGATGCTCACACTGCAGCGGTACAACCTGAGAGTGGCGTATGAACCAGGCACAGAACAGCTTGTAGCAGACATGTTGTCACGAGCTCCATTGTCACGTGAGATGTCGAAGGAACAGATCTTCCAGTGTGCTATACAAGATGACATAGCAAAAGAGATCGATTCAGTTGATCCACAAATGTACGTCAACGTCAGCGAGTCCAGAATTGCACAAATTCGACAAGGGTCAGCTGCTGATGACACAATGCAACGTCTGTTGACGACGGTTATGTCAGGCTGGCCGGAGCACAAGCACATGGGCTGAAACCGTACTGGACATTTCGGGATCCTGTACAAAGGGCAACGAATGGTCTTTCCGCAAACTTGTCAGAGAGACCAGCTACAACGACTTCACAGTAGTCATCAAGGAATCGAAGTAACACTGCGAAGAACACGAGATAACATCTACTGGCCAGGAATGACGAGCGACATCCAGCACATGACCGACAGTTGTCAAGCGTGTGCCAAAGAAAGACCGTCCCAACAGAAAGAGACGCTAAGAAACTATGACATTCCAGCAAAGCCATGGACAAAGATTGGGATCGGCCTGTTTACGCATGCCAACGACACGTACATAATCCTGGTGGTGGTGATTGTGCAATCAGATGGAGGACCACAGTTCGGGAGTGCAGAGTTTTAGATGTTTGCAAACACGTGGGAATTCAAATGCTCCATGTCATCGCCTTGTCACACGAACTCCAACGGAAAGGCGGAAGCAGCAGTAAAGATCGCGACAAATCTGCTGAAGAAATCGAAAGATCAGATGAGAGCACTGCTAGAATGGCGCAACACTCCCACAACAGAACTAAACTGCAGTCCGGTACAAAGACTTATGCAGTTTCGCACAAGAGCGACAGTGCCACAAGCCGAGCATCTGATGAGACCCGTTGTACCGAACGCACCTCAAATGGTAAGACGCAAAACGATGACATAGAAAATAAACCAGCATGACTACAATCGAAATGCTCGCGACTTAACCTCAATCAGAAAAGGAACACCCTCTTTGTGCAATTATAGCAGAAATATGATCCAATCAAATGGCCACGGGGACAGTGGCAGATAAATGCAGTGACCGATCGTACACGCTCCTTCGCAATCGACGTTACCTGCGAATAGACCACGCCGCACGACATACAGCGGAAACGCAGATGGAACTGGAGGCAGAGAAGGAAGACACGCCGACAGTGGGGAATACCATCGAATCACGGGATGCGGAGGTGCGTGACCTGCCAGTGGTGCCAAGCATGCCAAGGTCAACGGCCACGTCGACTTCGCCGAAGAGCCGAAACAGACCGGCGAAGACTCGTTCGGGCAGACTGGTGACGAAATCATTGCGATTTCGCTAAGAGTACTCGTGAAAGTTTGGACTTACGATAGTTACTAGATGGCACATCATAGTGTTAAGTAGAGTAGTCAACTTTACAGATTATGCCATTTATGGACTATGAGAATAATTTATACTCGGTGGTAAAGATCGCAGACCTCTGATCCTATTGCAAGAGTTAAGAGTATTTTGCTTTATTTAGGTTGAATTGTTTAATTAAAAAGGAGATGCTACGATATTGGACTACATGGTTATAGGCCTGTAGAATATAGTAGCGCGACTATCTATAATCTAATTAATGTCATGCGTGGTGTGAGAGTTCCGGCTACACCACGACGCCATTGTGTTGTAATAAACTGTTTGAGTTCGTACAAAGCTTGTTTGCGTACGCTAAATCAATCAAGGCTTATAGCCAACATACCAGTGCTATCGTCTTTCTGGTCAACAGTGAAATAATCGAAAGAGGTCATGTCACCCTACACAAAACAGTCATTTGCACGACAACCACACCTACCAATGCGCTATGCTGTAACCACTGCGAGTCAAAAACGGTCAATTCCATGTTCAACCCGCTTTTCAACGACGGTCAAATACATAATTTATGTTGTCCGGTTTTGTACGGCTGACCTGCAGAAGACGCGTTGTTGTTTTCACCGTGCAATATCCGTGTCCACACTCGTGAATTGGGTCGAGCCATATTTACGTCACGGTTTTGGGTCGGACCTGGTTTTATGAACATTGCCATGCAGTCAGGTTAAGTGATTCCAAGATCCGTTTTAAGTGGTCTAGCCCGATTGGAAGACGGCGACGTTTCTACTTGGCATCGTTTCTCGTTTTATCTTGTACAGATAAATCTCGTTTTATTTCCAGTTATTGGGCCCAATCGCCCCCAACTAACCGGCATACATTAGGCATGTATCGCTACACTTCCGGGTATAAACAGTTTCCGGCAGCAAATGTGGCGCGTTCACTTCCGTTTTGTTGTAGGCGGTTTATCGCCGCATGGGAGAGAACACGCGAAAACGCTTTTACAATTCACCAAGTTGTTATTGTCATAACGGCGATGACAGTATATAAAGAATGGATTCCGTCTGCTCGTGGAAACATCGCACTGAGGAACTCATATGTACATGATACAGAATGATTGAAATGTGTAAGGTAACACCTTTCGTAAACAAATACCGAACCCTTTGTTGCTAGCTATATTGGACGTACGGCATGCTTGTTTGTCTTTGACGTCAGAACAACTGAGACGAGTCAAAGATTACTTTGCGCGCCATCCGGCCACATACAAGTAATAGAGAGTGTTATGTCTGCAAGTGCTCCCATCTCGACTTCCTTCCCGATCCCCATCCCGATCGTGCCACGCGCTCAGTTCGATTGTTGAACAATCGAAACGAGCGCGTGGCACGATCGGGATCCGGTAGGGAGTCCAGATCGGAGCGCTTTCAAACACTCAATCATCTAATGGAACCGTCGCTCTAAACGTTGTTAACATTTATCGTACCCAATTAGTACATATATAACTAATCAGATATTATGCTGGCATCATCTTTTCCCCTCCGAAATGCAACGGTACCTGCAAACTTAGTCGACTAGCGATACACCAATGGCATCTTCGTTCAATTTTTATATGGAAAATGTAGGAATATATACCCCTATCTTTTGACGGCAGTCTCATTAAAGCGAGACACTTTGCTTCTAATTGTTCAATGTATCGTTCTTAATACTACAAGATAAAGCTTTATAAATGATTTAAAGTATATAGCCCACTAAATTGTGTTTACCAATTCCGTAACCGGAATACAGATCGCTCGTTTTCTACAGAATTGCCTAAGTGTAAAACGAAGGTAAACTACAAGTAACAAATAGTAGCAACTTCGTAAACAAACGTCAATCTTCCAATAATGTCGAACCATTTTGATTGGGTTGTCTTTTTGCACGTGGATATTTCATCCCAAACAATTCGATATTGACTCGTGTAAACATATAGGCCCTATATATGTAGGCGCATAATTCATGGCAAAATGCACACGGCCTAACGCAGTATTTAATGCGAGTTTATGATCCCGTTAACCACAAAGTGACCTTACTGCTTCCAATATACCACAGATTGCCTTTGTTAATCATTGGCTTTCGGTGTAATCGCGGCTATATTTACGGATTATTCTTCGACAGGCATTTGGCATTAAAATTAAATGGATCAACATACATAATTATCTCTATATTATGGGTTGACGTGTGCGTGCGTTCAACACAGGTGCATCATCGTTATGCGACGCGGATCCGGTTCTAATCGGATTCTACGTATTTTATTCCATTTTTTTATTTTTACCCACCAAGTAACGGTCTGATTATTGACCTCGAAACCAGGTCAAAGATCCATGGTTTCACGAGACTGCAGGATAACTACTACTCAACGGTCTTAATTAACAAAGCAGTCTACACGAAAATTTAACATATTTGCCATTGTTGCCGCGGTCGTGCCGATAAACAGGTCACATTTGCATGCATGTATGAACGCACGCACGCACGCACGCACGCACGCACGCACGCACGCACACACACACACACACACACACACACTACAAAATCGAACTTGCTGAGGAGTTTCATTACTGTTACTTCTAAGTCATATCATGAAGCTGCTAGATAGGATCCTAGATAAAAGGAATCGAAAGAGAGTAGAACAGGAATTAAGTGAAGAACAACAGGGATTCAGGAAGGGCAGAGGGACGACGGATGCGATGTTTGCATTGAGACAGCTGATGGAGAAGAGGTCGGGGATGCAAGGGAGAATGGCAGTCGGATTTGTGGACTTAGAGAAGGCCTACATCACAGTCCCAGTCACAGTGAGAGATGGTGTTGGCAACAGTGAGATGGATGGGAGTGCCAGAAGCAGAAGCCAGGATGGTGGGAACAATGTATAAAAGAACAACAGGAAGAGTTGTGGCTGGATCTGGGATGTCGGAAGAGTTTCCAGTTAACATCGGATTGAGGCAAGGAAGTGCCCTAAGCCCATTACTATTTATCATGGTGATGGAATTAATCAGCAGGAAGATCAGCACGAAGGATGTTCTCAGAAAGATTATGTATGCAGATGATCTAGCCATAGTAGCAGAAAGCAAACAAGAACTACAAGACATGTTGGAGAAATGGAACAGGGTGTTCAAGAAACACGGACTGAGAACGTGCCTGGAGAAGACAGAAGTGATGTGGGTTGGACAACAGAGAGATGAATTGGACATCAGGTTGGACGGAAAGGAAATTAAGCAAGTGAACGGCTTTGTGTACCTTGGAGGAATGGCTATGGCGGATGGGCGTTCGTTTGGAGAAAGATAGAGGGAGTCATGATGGACAGAAAAATCTCGAAAAATCTCGATAAAGCTGAATGGGAAAGTCCTGAGAGTGTGTGTTACACCGGCATGCCTATATGGTCTGGAGACTGTGGCGCTGACAGAACAACAACAACAGAAGCTGCACATTTGTGAAAACAATTGGGTTAGGAGAGTAACAAGAAGAGAGTAGACAGAAGAATGACGAATGACCTGAGAAAAGAGGTTGGAATGCAATGCAGTAAAACAGGAGGATTATTGAGAAGCCGGATGAGATGGGCAGGCCACTTGGCAAGGATCGATGCCGGAAAAATAGCGAAGAGAGCAGAGGCGGAACAACATAATTGACACAGGAAAAGAGGAAGACCACAGCTGAGATGGGAGGACTGCGTGAGGAAGGACACGAGAAGATCAGGGGAGGATGAACGGTGGGAGGGAGCGATGGACAGAAAACTATGGAAGAAAAAAATACAGAGAGTGGTTCAGCTTTACCGTACCTGACACTCACCCTTGTACAGCAGGGAACAAGGAGGAGAGCAACCTATCAATGGTTGTACAGGTGGCGAAATACGTAGTAGACGCAAATGTTTTCTGTCGATTCACCCATTGTCACTGTTACGGACGGATTGCGGGCGATGACCCGAGATCGACAAGATAACAACGTTCGGCGAGACATGTAATCCCTGCCGGACAATTAACTGGTCGCGCTGACATAATCAGTCATTAACTATTGAATTGCGTCAGACGTCCGGGTCTGTTTTAAAGGGACGTCTCCATTTAGGCAATTATTCATAGGAAGTTTTTCTTCGTGGCTTGTGGCGTTGTTGCTGTCTCTCCATGCATTTTTCCACGGGTTTAATGGACTCGGTTCTAGGCGGCGTTTCCTTCACAAATGGTTTTACCATTCCGTCCAAGTAAAGCATCCGCTCGAAAACGTTGAACTTCCTGAATGTTGCCAAGACGGTTTCCGACTTTGACTCGGTGCATGTAGTGCCATCTAGTTGCGTTATATTCACCCGACCAAGACGGATTAAATGACGCTATCTTAATGCATTATTATTTATTTGTAGTATGAAATAAACAAAGACTAACTGAAGTAGAATGATAAATTATAATTCATTAATGCATATATGTCCGAGCATGGAAAGCAGAAGAGGGTGACAAATGACGAAGAGGGAAGCAAAGGCTGAGATGGAATGACAACATGAACGGGTCCTCGGGAAGACAAGTGTAAAGAGCCAATAATGGAAAATCGTCGCGGACGACAGAGAAATATGGAGAGAATTAACTAGAAAATCGAAAGAAGCTACGAATGAGTGACATGGACCCCCATCCCGCAACGAAGCAAGAGGAAGAAGAAGAATGTATATGACCGAGTACAATGTGTCTTTATGGCTATCACTAATCGTTAGTAAAGTCTGAAATAGATGTGCACTAACGACATTTTCTAATATATTCTATTACATAATGTGTTTTAATTTAATTATTTTCCCATTGTATATGCATTATGCGTATCTTAGAATATGAGTTTTCTGTTTGGTAATATGCACAATTCATATTTCACTCGAATACCTATATTTTGAAACATCATAAAACGACTAACAAGGTATCACTAAGCACTGCAGAGACAGTAAATCGGAAACACGTTACAACGTAAATGAATTGTGATATCACAATAGATTTCACGTGCGGCCATTATGACGTTTCCTGGACTCGGTAGAAAATGTTACGTATAATTGTCTGTAAAGTGTCCCACGACATTAAAACAATAATTATCTAACACCATGTGGGTTATTCGTTAAGACAACACATCTCTTGTTACCTAGAAAAACACTTTTAAGCATGATACCCTCAATTTCGACCTAGCCCAGTGACTAATTGAGAAATATCGATGTGTTTTGCAAAATAACCACTGTTCTGATGCCCGATCGGTCAGCGTTTAGGAATAGTCAACGATCTGACGCATAAAACATAAAACATCAACTTTATCAATTTATCCGGTGTTAAAGTTCTTGAAACAATAGACCTATCCAGCACGTGAAACATGGCCATCAAGAGCTCCACCAAGCCATCGACAAATGGAAGCCGACCTGTTGCTAAGCAGCCCTCGTTTTCCTAGGGTTTATTTGTTGGGTAATGGAGGACGGCACCACACTCAGTCCTCGTTTTCCAAAGGATTATTTGTGTGGAATTGGCGGACGGACACAAATTGTGGTCTGGCGCAAGTGAGAAGCCGACGAGGGGGGAGACAACTGAGTGTTCACGCAGACAATCTACGTTGGAGGTGGAGTGGCAACGGGAAATGTCCACAACCGGAAAAAACCGGCTAGACCAAGAAAAGACGAACAGATGGATTGACTTTATTACGAGACGGAAAAAGAAGTCATGAAAACCTGCTGTTCTTTGGGCAATCACAGTGTCAATGGCGCTGCCATGTAATTACGCTTGCTGATGCATCACCGAACCAACAGACACAAACATATCTGCAGACAAACTACAGAAAGCAACACGTTACATGACCTAATTGATACAGACTCATCTTAATTTCATTCAAAGAACACACAACTAATTGCTATGCCAGACTGTAAGCTGACGCCATTGTTGGGATGCAAGAGACGCTGCTGTCAACAGTAAAAAAGTTCTCCTGGCTTAGGCACGTTAACTGGCACAACACTAGCTAAAACATCACCCTTGAGGGCAAGAAGAGATGAGGACGTCAGAAGAAAAACTGGCTGGATGACATCATTGAATGGGCAAGTCTAAGCCTATCGTCCCAGCTTCGTACAACAACAAAAAACATACAAGCAGGAAACATGCAAGACTGGAACAAATTGACATGAACATTGCGCACATACCACCGTCCAGATCAAACGTTTAAGGATAGGAAGGATATGGAAATCAGTACAAAGGTTTTACATTCGGTAATCCACACATTCATCTGACCACGCAGCCGCATTTGTTGTTTTTTAACTGAGGACACCTATTTACGAGGACACCTATATCTGGTATCGCTGCGGAAATAACTTCGCATTTTATCGCAACTTGTCAAAAACTATATTACAATGTATTACAATGTATTAAAATCAAACACATGTACAGGTTAATGAGTTAGTTTAGGCTATTGGCCTTTGTTGGCACCCATATCTCAAGCTGTCCCAGTGAGCATCACGTCTGGCCGTTAATCGTCATCATTTCTCCTAACAATATTAAGGTCATCGGATATTTCATTTTCCTTGCCTGCAGTTTGATCACAACTATCATATAGATACACAGCATAATGCTGTTCTTGTCTGCAACATACAGAAATGCATTCGCCCAGTAGCGCATTATGAAAGATAATGACACAGTACATTTGATTGAAGCTCAATATCACACAATGTATGAAGGTCATTTTGGAGATAATTAGTTTGAGACTGGTGAGTGGTGTTATTATTTACTTAATCACTATTTATGAAAACATAATACTTTATTACGAACACACGAAGGTTTACTGTTAACATATAAAATCAACTGACGAGACGCCTTGTCCAGTTTTGCGCATACTATTGTCTGACTGTCTGACGTTCAGTTGACATTTTATCGCTATTTAGTTCTGTGTCACGATATCGTCTATTGACATGTGACACGTGTTTACCACGCCTGATACAGTACTCAAACTGACATTGTTTCCTTCAGTGCATTCGACACGTTCCACGATGTGTGTGTGTGTGTGTGTGTGTGTGTGTGTGTGTGTGTGTGTGTGTGTGTGTGTGTGTGTGTGTGTGTGTGTGTGTGTGTGTGTGTGTGTGTGTGTGTGTGTGTGTGTGTGTGTGTGTGTGTGTGTGTGTGTGTGTGTGTGTGTGTGTGTGTGTGTGTGTGTGTGTGTGTGTGTGTGTGTGTGTGTGTGTGTGTGTGTGTGTGTGTGTGTGTGTGTGTGTGTGTGCGATGTGTGTGTGGGTGGTGCGTGGGTGGGTGTGTTGGTGAATGCGTGTGTGTGTGAGTGCATGTGTGCGTGTATGCGTACTTACGTACGTACATACGTACCTACTTACGTACGGGCGTATGTAGTAGCGAGTTTGTGTAGGATGGACTGTGTGTGTGTGTGTGTGTGTGTGTGTGTGTGTGTGTGTGTGTGTGTGTGTGTGTGTGTGTGTGTGTGTGTGTGTGTGTGTGTGTGTGTGTGTGTGTGTGTGTGTGTGTGTGTGTGTGTGTGTGTGTGTGTGTGTGTGTGTGTGTGTGTGTGTGTGTGTGTGTGTGTGTGTGTGTGTGTGTGTGTGTTTGCTTACGCGCGTGTGTGTGTGTGCTTGCGTGTGTGTGTGTGTGTGTGTGTGTGCGTGCGTGCGTGCGTGCGTGCGTGCGTGCGTGCGTGCGTGCGTGCGTGTGTGTGTGCGTGCAATTGTGTGTACGTATAAGGACCAGTGTGATGTCCGGCTACAACTCTATCAAAGTAAACTATATCACATTCCCCCAGCTCCGAGCTTATTCTTGAGCATTGCAAAACTATATTAAGCACAGTTCCACTTTCCAATTATAATGTGTTCGGGAAACCAGCGGAAGCATAATTCTATATCACATTTTACCGACGCAAAACACACCGACTGTCGGCACGCGTCTGTACTATATACAACAACCGAACACACGAACCCACTTGAACTGTAGCTTGTTTTATAGGACATGTTTTGTTATGATGACATCATATTTTGTTTATAGGACATGTTTTGTTATGATGACATCCTATTTTGTTTATAGGACATGTTTTGTTATGATGACATCTTATTTTCTTTATAGGACATGTTTTGTTATGATGACATCCTATTTTCTTTATAGGACATGTTTTGTTATGATGACATCCTATTTTCTTTATAGGACATGTTTTGTTATGATGACATCCTATTTTGTTTATAGGACATGTTTTGTTATGATGACATCCTATTTTGTTTATAGGACATGTTTTGTTATGATGACATCCTATTTTGTTTATAGGACATGTTTTGTTATGATGACATCATATTTTGTTTATAGGACATGTTTTGTTATGATGACATCATATTTTGTTTATAGGACATGTTTTGTTATGATGACATCATATTTTGTTTATAGGACATGTTTTGTTATGATGACATCATATTTTGTTTATAGGACATGTTTTGTTATGATGACATCCTATTTTCTTTATAGGACATGTTTTGTTATGATGACATCCTATTTTCTTTATAGGACATGTTTTGTTATGATGACATCATATTTTGTTTATAGGACATGTTTTGTTATGATGACATCCTATTTTGTTTATAGGACATGTTTTGTTATGATGACATCATATTTTGTTTATAGGACATGTTTTGTTATGATGACATCTTATTTTCTTTATAGGACATGTTTTGTTATGATGACATCCTATTTTCTTTATGGGACATGTTTTGTTATGATGACATCATATTTTGTTTATAGGACATGTTTTGTTATGATGACATCCTATTTTGTTTATAGGACATGTTTTGTTATGATGACATCATATTTTGTTTATAGGACATGTTTTGTTATGATGACATCTTATTTTCTTTATAGGACATGTTTTGTTATGATGACATCCTATTTTCTTTATAGGACATGTTTTGTTATGATGACATCCTATTTTGTATATAGGACATGTTTTGTTATGATGACATCCTATTTTCTTTATAGGACATGTTTTGTTATGATGACATCTTATTTTCTTTATAGGACATGTTTTGTTACGATGACATCCTATTTTATTTATAGGACATGTTTTGTTATGATGACATCCTATTTTATTTATAGGACATGTTTTGTTATGATGACATCCTATTTTCTTTATAGGACATGTTTTGTTATGATGACATCCTATTTTGGCCACACCCGAGTAGCTGGCATTGCATAAACATTACCATATGCACATGTAAACAATTACACCTACGTCACTGACGTGGGGTTGGTGTGATTAATCAAAGTAATATCAGCCAAACTCTACTTTCCATTAAGCAACATCGATTAGCAATGCTTCGTAACTATGCATTTGTGTAGCACGTACGCAATCAACACATTACCAACAGCCAACGCCAACCGTAGTTGGTAATGACCAATAGTCATGTCATACACTATACTGTCCACTTTTCGAACTGGCCGTTCAGATCATACCACATAATGATAACACCTCGTACAGATCATACCACATAATGTTAATACCTCGTACAGATCATACCACATAATGATAACACCTCGTACAGATCATACCACATAATGATAACACCTCGTACAGATCATACCACACAATGATAACACCTCGTACAAATCATACCACATAATGATAATACCTCGTATACATAATCATAGCCCAACGTTATCACACCGTACAGATCAGACCGCACAATAACACCACGTCGTACAGACCATGTCACATAACGTTAACATCTCGTACAAATACCACCTAACGTTAACGCCTCGTACAGATCACACGTAATGACAACACTTCGTACATATTGTATAACAAAATGATACACACTTCTTACGGATCATACCACATAATGTCAACACCTCGTGTATATCATATCACGTAATGACAACCAACATCTCGTACAGAACATACCACATAATGGCAATACCTCGTACGTATTACCTCGTACTGATCATACCAACAATGCTATCACCTCGTACCGATCATACTACATACTGCAAACACGTGGTACAACTCATGCCACATCAAATGATCACATCGTGCAAATCATTCATGTCATACCACATAACGTTAACAACTCGTACATGTTATCGCACATAATGTACAGTTCATACAACTCGTACAGTTCATATCACATAAGGTCAACACCACGTACATATTATATCACAAAACGTTAACACCTCGAACAGATTATGCCACATAATGTTTATATATGGTACATATCATAACATACAAAGTTAACACGTCATACAAGCCATACCCCATACGTGCATATCATATAACTTCAACACTTCGTACAGAACAATTCATGCAATAATTAAACTTCATACAGATCATACCACACAAAGACTACATCTCGTTACCATCGCCTCAATATTGCGACACCGTCACCACGACACGTATTATCATCGCATCCACATCACATCACCGTCATCACGGAACTATTATCACCGCGTCCACATCACATCACCGTCACCACGACACGTATTATCATCGCATCCACATCACATCACCGTCATCACGGAACTATTATCACCGCGTCCACATCACATCACCGTCACCACGACACGTATTATCATCGCATCCACATCACATCACCGTCATCACGGAACTATTATCACCGCGTCCACATCACATCACCGTCACCACGACACGTATTATCATCGCATCCACATCACATCACCGTCATCACGGAACTATTATCACCGCGTCCACATCACATCACCGTCATCACGACACGTATTATCATCGCATCCACATCACATCACCGTCATCACGGAACTATTATCACCGCGTCCACATCCCATCACCGTCACCACGACACGTATTATCATCGCATCCACATCACATCACCGTCATCATGGAACTATTATCACCTCGTCCACATCATAGCACCGTCATCACGGGATTATTATCACCGCGTCCACATCATAGCACCGTCATCACGGGATTATTATCACCGCGTCCACATCATAGCACCGTCATCACGGGATTATTATCACCGCGTCCACATCACATCACCGTCATCACGGAACTATTATTACCGCGTCCACATCATAGCACCGTCATCACGGAACTATTATCACCGCATCCACATCACATCACCGTCATCACGGAACTATTATCACCGCATCCATATCACAGCACCGTCATCACGGAACTACTATCACCGCATCCATATCACAGCACCGTCATCATGGAACTACTATCACCGCATCCACATCACATCACCGTCACCACAGAACTATTATCACCGCACCCACTTCATAGCACCGTCATCACGGAACTATTATCACCGCATCCACATCACATCACCGTCATCACGGAACTATTATCACCGCACCCACATCATAGCACCATCATCACGGAACTATTATCACCGCATCCATATCACAGCACCGTCATCATGGAACTACTATCACCGCATCCACATCATAGCACCGTCATCACAGAACTATTATCACCGCGTCCACATCACATCACCGTCATCACGGAACTATTATCACCGCACCCACATCATAGCACCGTCATCACGGAACTATTATCACCGCATCCATATAACACCACCGTCATCACAGAACTATTATCACCGCATCCACATCATAGCACCGTCATCACGGAACTATTATCACCGCGTCCACATCACATCACCGCCATCACGGAACTATTATCACCGCACCCACATCATAGCACCGTCATCACTGAACTATTATCACCGCATCCACATCACATCACCGTCATCCCGGAACTATTATCACCGCATCCACATCACATCACCGTCATCACGGAACTATTATCACCGCATCCACATCACATCACCGTCATCACGGAACTATTATCACCGCATCCACATCATAGCACCGTCATCTCGGAACTATTATCACCGCATCCATATCACAGCACCGTCATCACGGAACTATTATCACCGCATCCACATCATAGTACCGTCATCACGGAACTATTATCACCGCATCCACATCACATCACCGTCATCACGGAACTATTATCACCGCATCCACATCACATCACCGTCACCACGGAACTATTATCACCGCATCCACACCATAGCACCTTCATCTCGGAACTATTATCATCGCATCCACATCATAGCACCGTCATCACGGAACTATTATCACCGCGTTCACATCATAGCACCGTCATCACGGAACTATTATCACCGCATCCACATCACATCACCGTCATCACGGAACTATTATCACCGCATCCATATCACATCACCGTCATCACGGAACTATTATCACCGCATCCACATCACATCACCGTCATCACGGAACTATTATCACCGCATCCATATCACATCACCGTCATCACGGAACTATTATCACCGCATCCACATCGTAGCACCGTCATCTCGGAACTATTATCACCGCGTCCACATTACTCCACCGTCACGGGCGTATCATCACCACGCCCACAGTATTGTCATCACGGAACTGTTATCACTGCATCCACGTAACACCACCGTCATCACGGAACTATTATAACTGCATCAATACCACGGTAACTTTCACTACCGACAGTCCATCACACCACGCGCTGTTAATTTTAATTATATTTCAATGTTATATCACGATCGCCCGTAACGCAGTGCTGCCACATCCTTTCGTGCAAAGCTATGCACGCACACGTCGTGTGATTCATGACTTACTTTTTCCGCCACAGTTAAAGCCAGGTAATCACCGGGGATCAATCGGTACTTGAAGTAAGACTGACGTAGGTAAGTAATTGATGGAACACCAACGCCGGATGTCTCCCGAGAATGTTGTGATACAAAAGCCCACTTCAGGAAGTTCGTCAACAGCAGCGAGAGAGATGGAAAGGCAGAGATGACATAAATCGAATGTTGTGGGGACGATGCGCGGTGAAACTGATTGCGGCGTAAGTAGAGATGATGAATGAGATGACAATAACACTTACGAGCACAAGTAATGATGCAACAATTACCAAAGTTAATTTGCGTATTGAATGAAGTCATCACACACATTCATGAGCACGCGCACGCACATGCGCACATATAGGCACGCACACGCACTAAGTGTTTCGACCACATGTTTAGGTTTACAGCTAGTTGTTGTTGGGCACCATATGTATATATCATACAAAGAAATGCACAACCATAGCGATAACGTTGTAAATGTACTAAAGGTATATATAATCTTAACGTAAACTTTAAAACTTGTCATTATGTTGATTAGTCGGTGACGATCTGTCGTATTCGGAAGTTTTCCCGTTTACGTGATCATAACGTCACACCGGCTTCCAGTATAGTGCGTTCGGTGTAGTGGATACATTGCACTCGGAGGGAGTCTGGTTTGGTTTAATCTGGTCTGATCTGGTCGAGCGGAAAACGCCAGTGTATCTCGGCCTTTAGTGCAACCGGTTTAACTCTATGTGAACGCAGCATTAATTTAATAAACTGTGGCGTCATTACGGTGAAACGTCAGTCAGCACACCTTTGAGACAACAACTACGTCCCAAACCTCTTTGCCTGACTCCCATTTATTGTATTGGGGACGTTAATCGCATTCTGTTTCCTCCGAAGCTTTGTTTGTCGACACGTTAAATCGAAATAGTATTGAACGACCGGTGGCGTCTATGACCGAGAATAGACCAATAACCTACACTACACCAGCACTATGCTTTGTCAAGATTTAACAAGATTGTCAACCAAAGCATAAAAGCCCAGATAATAAGTTAAAAAAGACCAAATTCTACTCATCCATTTATCGAATTTCTAAGGAATGGGTGATGATCAAGAATCAGACTCACTACTGCGATTCGCAGAGCATGTCGCACATCGTAAGATGCGCGCAAATATCGCATTTCGTAAGTTGTGAACAGTCTAGTTCAGGCGGAATCACATCAGGTTAAAACAATGGCTCTGTGCATTGTTCGTGCTGCCAGTGCTGACCTACAAGAAGGGCTCCTGGGACCTGACACAGACGGAGTTGGACCGATTGGATTAATACCATCGACGCCACTTGCGTCAGATCGTTGGCGTTCACTGACCACAGAAGTTGTACTCAGAAACATTCTATGGCTGGTACCATTGCCAGCCGATTGCGCCGGTTCGTCATGAGGGCTTCGGGGGGATCATTCTACCATTTGTTCTCTTGTTTCAATTGGTGGTATTGGTGGAATCACATATCTACAGGTGGGGTAGTATCTTTCGTTTCATTTATTTTCTTAGCTACCATTTCCGAAGTTACAATTTCCGGTACCATTTCCGAAGTTACAATGAAGTGCCCTAAGTAGTCTCTTTGAAATATCTAACCTGAGTTATAAATACATATCGTCTGCAAATACGGAATAAAATATTAATAATAAGATAACTTCTATTGCGCTTAAATCCTTGGAAAACAAGCTCAGAGGCGCATCAAAACAAAAGGATTGGTCGATCTCAAAATCCATAAGTAGTATTCCAGTACCCATTTAGGTTTTCTGCAATTAAGAATCCCTGTGATAATACATTTCCACCACTGCTAGCCGTCTAGTCGTCCAACTTGATCGCAAACTTTCATCTTATTCCTTACATATTGAGTCAGATAATAATATGTGTAAAAATATCTATATAATGGCACAATAAGACAACTTTGAGCGATTGTAGCATTATCACGTACCAGCATAATAAAGACAGTAAACTAACGTTGTATATTATATGTACACTTCAATTAGAATAAATTATAATGCACCGCATTTATTTTCTAAATAAAAATAATAACGACACACAGACGTGCGCATTTATGCTATTTTTCCACCGCCACTATAGTGTATTGTTATTATCCACCTGTGAACCAAGATATACCGCGCTGTCGCTGTTTTCAGGATCACGGTTCTGGCGACTATTCAAGGTTTTGTAAACAGTCTCCATAGGTAAATGGTACTTTATTTACAATTTAACGTTCACAACAGCCTTCCGGCAGCGTAATCGGTAGACTCTCTGTACCGGAAATGCAAAAAGTGTGGTTAGGGTCTCTGGCAAAAGCGTAAACGTTACGGCATAGATTCTGTCATAAGTTAATTAATTTACTGTGATTATGTTACAAAAGCAATCCGCGTGTACCGAAATATGGCAAAGCGGACAGACATAGAAGAAACTGAATGTGTGAAATGCCAGTTAATTATGTCTGATTACATTGCACGCGTGACATATGTGTACATAACTTGATATATCGGTCGTCTCTGGAACCGTTAACGGATTAGGCTTTACTAATTATATAAAATGGTGTCTGGTGAAATCGGTGTTAAATGTCACACGATCAGAGATTACCAAGCAATATGCCTTGGTATTCAATATATCACTACATTTACCGTTTTTTGTGTCTGTAAATATGAAATTTAAAAAAACAACACGCAAAAATAGACGTGTAGACATGAACATGTTTCAGTCTTTGAAACATATATTCGTGGTATGGAAGGTAACACTGTTTTTGCATGGAAATTGCTTCCGGACTCGGTTACATTCATAGTTTTGAAAATATGGTAAGTTACCTTTCTGAGTCCTATGTTGCTATGAATGGAGCTTTCGACGTCTTCACGACGTCTTCATCAGCGCCACTCTCGGTCGTCATGTGACTATGTTGGTAATTGTCACATGACAAACACTTCCAGCAAGATCGCGGGAAGGTTATATCCAGAATCCCTGTTGATTTCTGGTCGCCTCTCTCTGATTTCAATCGCCTCCTTCAACTGTCTGTCTGATTTATTTATCACCCACCGTTGCGTGTCGATGTCGTTATGTTCGTACGTGATCCCCTTTCTTTCTTCTTTCTTTCGTACCATGTTGGTGAATTTAGCGCGTTGTTTACGTTTCGTGGTTTAAAATGTATGTGCGCGCATGCGTTCTAGGTGTCTTTCGACCTTTTCCCGTTCTGTTGTCTCAGATATGGCGCCAAACAGATTGGTTGTCTCAGATATGGCGCCAAACAGATTGGTTGTCGTTGTTGTCCACTCTTCTTTCAGTTTTCCGATAGTGAATCCGCATTGTCTCGTTCTAATGTTCAATAGTTTCCTTTCAGCTTTGTGTAGGGCAATTTGAGCAGTTTCTCCTTCCCTTTCAGGGATGTCATAAGCTTGAGGCTTTTTGGCGTAATATCGGCCGTATGCATCGAATGTTAAAGATGCGATGGTTATTCCATCCGGCGATCTTCTTGGATATTGTCTCTGCTGACCGGAGCATTCTCAGGACTTCTCGTCCATGTTGCCTCAATATATTTCAGAACACAGAAACACAGCAGTATGTGAACACAGAGTGAATGAGGGCAACAACATCTCGGCTAAAGACGCAAAGGTACTCTCTAGAGAAAACAACTTCTGGAAACGAAAAATCAGTGAGGCGATTGAAATCAGAGAGAGGCGACCAGAAATCAACAGGGATTCCGGATACAACCTTCCTGCGATCTTCCTGGAAGTGTTGTCATGTGACATTTACCAATACAGTCACATGACGACCGAGAGTGGCGCAGACCAACATTGATGAAGACGTCGTGAAGACGTCGAAAGCTCCGTTCAGAGCAACATAGGACTCGGAAAGGTAACTTACCATATTTTGAAAACACTGCTTTAGTTTGACGAACACATTAGCACCAATAAAACATACAACTCAATTAGTGTATCAAGAAGAGAATATCAAATCGCCACACCCCTTCCTTATTCAGAGATCGTTATTACCAAGCATCGTTGGCTTTGACGGACGCCACTTACGGCAGAGGTTTTACGACGCGTAGAACGGCATCCCACAATGCGAACATTTCCGACACGCGTACATCTTCCCAGTTCCTCCCTTGAGGCTTGTATATATATGCTCCTCTATTGCCTTTCTGACAGTCTCAAAGACCCGCTCCTTGCTTCTTTGATTGACGTCCTTGCTGTGTGCCACTGATACCTTTTCGACCTCTCCAACCCGCAAGGCTACCAATCTACAGCGCTCGTCATTCGAACTACGCAGTGAATTCGACCCAGGACGTTTGAGTAATGATCTGCACCACTGCGCGCTGCAGCGAGAACAGGAATACACACTTCAAAGCACCACCACTTTCTAACCGCAAGACACCAGCACTTCTTTTGGCACATCCACGAACACAAGCGAAATAGAGCGAGCGAGAGAGAGAGGGGGGAGAGAGAGAGAGTGAAGGAGAGCGAGAGAGAGAGGGGGGAGAGAGGAGAGCGAGAGAGAGCGCAAGAGAGAGAGAGACAGAGACAGAGAGACAGACAAAGAGGGGGAATGAGAGAGGGGGAGAGAGGGGAGAGTGAGATAGAGAGAGGGGAGAGAAAGAGAGAAGGACAGAGATAGAATGTGTTAGAGAGAGTGAGAGAGAATGAGTGAGAGAGAGAGAGAGAGAGAGAGAGAGAGAGAGAGAGAGAGAGAGAGAAGAGAGAAGAGAGAGAGAGAGAGAGGGAAGGAGGGAGGGAGAGAGATGAACAGGAAGAGAGAGAGAGAGAGAGAGAGAGAGAGAGAGAGAGAGAGAGAGAGAGAGAGAGAGAGAGAGAGAGAGAGAGAGAGAGAGAGAGAGAGAGAGAGAGAGAGAGAGAGAGAGAGAGAGAGAGAGAGAGAGAGAGAGAGAGAGAGAGAGAGAGAGAGAGAGAGAGAGAGAGAGAGAGAGAGAGAGAGAGAGAGAGAGAGAGAGAGAGAGAGAGAGAGAGAGAGAGAGAGAGAGAGAGAGAGAGAGAGAGAGAGAGAGGAGAGAGAGAGAGAGAGAGAGAGAGAGAGAGAGAGAGAGAGAGAGAGAGAGAGAGAGAGAGAGAGAGAGAGAGAGAGAGAGAGAGAGAGAGAGAGAGAGAGAATGAGTGAGGGCGTGAGGGCGTGGTCAGCGGTGTCTACATTCCAACAATCACCTGTCGTGGATGCACCATATCTTTGCAACTGCTACGACGTTGAAGATGACATATCTATCGACACTTACTTGGAATCGTCAACTGATTTTTTTACACAAAAAGCGTGAAGTTCTTAAATGACATCTCGTTTGGTTTATTGCCTTTTGCACATTTCGTTTATAATGCAATTAAACTTATATTTATTTCTTCGTTCCTTGTTAACTGTAGACGAATCTAATTGAATACGAATACGTTGAATTTTGGAGATTGCACAACCCTTTAATCTCCTTAATTCACGCTCTCGAACAACTAGATGTTTGAGAAAGTGTAGACTTCTAAACATTGTCTTTGCAAAACTTAACTGTAGTGACAAAGTTGACATATTATGTTTTATTCTTTGTTAAATTGTTTAACTTTACAGTTTGACAGGATGGAGAATTC
>OZ023214.1:36994168-37008721 GCA_963995525.1 Escarpia spicata | reverse complement strand
TATATACTAGACAGACATACATACAGACAGACAGTCAGTCAGACAGACAGTCAGACAGACAGACAGACAGACAGACAGACAGACAGACAGGCAGGCAGGCCGGTAGGCAGGCCGGCCGGCAGGCAGGTAGGCAGGCAGGCAGGCAGGCAGGCAGGCAGGCAGGCAGGCAGGCAGGCAGGCAGGCAGGCAGGCAGGCAGGCAGGCAGGCAGGCAGGCAGGCAGGCAAGCAGACAGACAGACAGACAGATACATAGATAAACATACATACAGAAAGACAGACACAGATAAACAGTAAATTAATCTAAATATAACACTGCTAAAATATTGCACGGAAATTCTATTAAATAACCTCTTCTCTGATCATGTGTGCTTGCGGATAACTCTTAGTTACTTGACTTTGGCTAAACGCACAACTGTAGCATGTTCGCACTGCGTTGCGTACTGTGTACAGGTCTCGCCAGACAACGGGCACTCGTAAACATCGTGTTTTGTAAATGGACACAAATAAGTAATCAACGAAGATGTGGGATTTACGAGACGATCACAATACCGCGCATGACCCACGTCAGAACTTTGCAAATAACAAACAAACGATCGCAGTGCGGTGCAGACGCTAATATCGAAAACAATCTGTCATGTTGTGGTATTTGTATTTTATTCCTAATAATGGTATTGTTGGCTGGTTTGTCCAGCCGCAACAGACGTCTTATTCAACTCAGTATTTTTATTACGACGCATACATTGCATATGTGTTCTCAGAACGGATAATGTGAATATATCCTGCCATAACGGATAAATCGCGGGTAGAAATGTCTCTCTTGATCTTCGCAATATCATCTCCATTCTTCACGTCTAGTTTAATAAATAGTCTACGTCATGGTCAGTCAGTATTGGAGAGTCCGCACGCCGATATTCTTTGAACCAGACATCCGCGAACATTTCCTTTTACATAATATCGCACTGCACCGCGCGGATCCATGTTTCACTCGATCTTCGTAATACCTGCATCACCCATTGCTTATAGTCTACGTCACTCATACGTCAACATTAGAGTCCTGACGGTGATATTCATTGAAATAAACATCTCCGAATATATCTCTTTGTATGGTTCCTACGGGTGTTGCCGTCGTGTACTTCAAACAATCATGCTCATTAATGCGTCTAGTTGGTATTCCCCTCATAAACGGACACCTCTTTAATGGCGTTTGAAATTCGTAAATTACATTAAAAATAGCATCCACGTCCAATGAAACAGATTAATGCGATTACGTGAGATAATGATGACACGGTGAAAGTGACCGGCGAATTAAACTGGTGGTCAGTGCCTTGGTGGGAAACTAAGGCCACGTAATAAATTATGGATCAGTGTCTTAATAAGCAACGCGAGAAGCCGCGTTATGTATGTGTGGCCAGTGCCTGGTTGGAAACAGCACGACAAGTAAAACAAGTAAAGGTCACCTATTATGGCAGCCAAAGCGTTTTACATTTTACTCCCTGGCAGACATGTCCAATCGAAGACCTTCTCGACTTCAATCGAACACAAGCGCGACTTCGCTGGGAAGCTTTCAGCCACAATGCAATTACTGCACGAAGACTACTCGGACACTAATATCCATCACTGTCTATAGCAAAACACTCATTCATACTTGTAACTGAGCGAACGAGTGAACGAGTTTGCCCCCAAGGTTCGAAATGCAGTAAGAGGGTTCTAATCCGGAATCTCTCGAGTGAGAGTCTGATATCAAACTCCGCTACCGCCCTCCACACAAATTAATAATTATGTTGTGTATTCAGTTGTGTGTGTGTAAGGTAGGAGGCTGACTAGAGTCCCCATATAAAGGTGTCACCTCTCTTATAGGGCCAAAGTGCCTTAGAAGGAAGGATGGACGCTCCATTATGGCCAATGGAAGTGTTCGGGATACGTGACCAGTAGCTATTTTGTTAAAGTTGCATTCTGAAGTCGTTCATCTTTCAAATACAAATGTCCAGTGAATCAACATGCCCCATAAGCTATGTATCACCTTTTTTCACTCCGTATAACATAACATTATATGCAAAATACGAAAAATGTTATCCGCCTGTCATGCGTTTGTTATTCCGCTGGCCGGATATGGCGACTGTTTATTTTACAAAACCCTAATTTGATCATGTTATACATGCACGCTCTTATTAACACTTAAACACGGTAGTTTAACTCAGAATAAACTCTAACTGGAATCACGAGTAGCCGGCAATAGAAACAGACGGCCTATGCATGCTAGACTATTCGAGTGACCTTTGTAAGACATTCAAAACAACAAATTTCAAAACACACCGGTAGTGTTTGAACCCACATTCGTGTTGAAAATCGGTTGACATTCTAGCATTTGAACATAAAACTGACTGAAATACATCTTGGCGGCCAACGTGTTACAATGGACATTATAGAAACGTTACAAACATGATTTTACAATAACAACTATCAATCCTGAACTTGGGAAATTAATGTTTTTAACAAAGGTTGAAAACACTCTAGATTGATTTCAACCCGGGTTGAAGAGACTACCGTGATGGCTTTTAATATGGGTATCTTGCACTTGGTACACTGGAGTAATACGCAAAATATATTCAAATTGGTAATATAGCTGACCCGTGTAATAAAAGTAATAGATGTCCGCGGAATGACCAAATAAATATTCCTTGCGCCAATATCCGCAAATACTTATCCCATGCGTCTTTCTCTCATCTACATTCCGCAACGAACTAGTTACATATTGGGCAAAATGTGTGAATAATGTGGGAAGCAAATATGACAAAACCATTTGCTTAAAGAGAAATACGGCGTTCGTACCAGCTTGCTAATGTATTTGGATTGGGTGAGCAAAATGGTTATATATTGCCAACATCTTTCTTCCGTTTACGTCCTAACTAGACAGCTATTGGCATAAACGTGTTTTATCTCATTTTGCATGACTTTACCACAGTATTACATGCATTACGCTTGAAGCTTGCTACGGCATCTATTTTGCATTTGCAATAATTTATGTATCAGGTTGTCACAATATAGGCCTATCATATGGTTGCGTCTTTTGTGTTAATAAAAGAGCGGACCGTAACTACAGAGAAGGCAACCACTACGGCGGAATTGACTTCTTAAATTAATGAAACGTAGGTCCTAATCTTATTTTGGCGAATTGACCAATTTCACCGGAAGGCCGGATTACGTGTTTTTGAAACGTATATATTTTCGTCATGTGCACATGTGGTGAATAATGCTTGAGTCAGAATAAAGATTATAATAATTATACGTATGTCTAAGTTACGATGTTTTTATATAACTCTACTGAATAAACCCGCGAATAAACTCAATCCGCGCCGCTCCACACATTTAAATTAAATTACCCGTGAATTATTTAAACTGATTTGGTTTTGTGTCGCGGTCAAGGAAAGAAACATTATAATGAACAAATCGGGCCAGCGGTCGTATTCATGCCACGAAACTAAAGGTAGTAATGTTGTGTATTGTTTTATAACAATTTGACCCACGGTAATAATACTTAAAAGTTAGTTACGAAATAATTTTTGTTCTCTGCTCTCGATCGATCGGTCGATCCTTCAGTTATCGCTCAACGAGCAGTTACGTGCGCAACGTAGACTATTAAAAGTGCTATATAAAATATTATTTAATAAACCTAATAGTAATAATGTTATATAAATGAAGATCGCTGTCACGTTTACTAGACCAAGTTGCTGCAACATATATGGGTAAGTGCACAAAAGGCAAACCAGTGTGTGACATCCGTGCAAAAATGCAAACTTACATTTTCAAATTCAATGTTTCTTTCCTGTTATGTGGTGTAGAAACGTACAATTGAATTAATTAGACACAATCAGATAATGACGCAACTATATATATTTATTTTTAACATGGAAATGCATTACCAGTACCGGCAGTACGTCAGTTGTGGGTGTAACATGGACAACAACTGATAAGGCAGTTTCGTATTCTAACATATGCATGCTTTGAGTTTGACAGAATGCCATACGTTTTTCATTATTCCTGCTTAAATGCATGTATAAAAAGAGGCCTTGGCCATTACGCTGTCACTTGACCAAAAAAGTAAGACAATGTACACTGATAGAATATAGTGATAGAATAGTCAATAATGACCGTGATCATGCACTTTTCGGAAGGACGGCATATCCCAGACTAAGATACTTAAACTTTGCTGAGTAATTATCCAGACTATCAATAATTGTCCAAATGCTCCATTTTTTATTGACAGTATAATATATTATTAGCCACACACATTGTATTTTTATTGTGTTCTTTTCTATTTATTTCAGCTTGATGTCATCGCTGCATGAAGGCCAAAAGCAAGCTTTCTCCAGGCTGCACAACAATGAAATCACTAACAGTGGTATAGTGTTTGTGTGTATGCATTCTGAATTATTTAATATTATTATATCATATAATGTATACTGTACATACGTAAGGTTTCAGGGCAAAGCGCGATATATCAAAACTCAAGTATACGCTTCGTCGTTATAGTGTAAATTAAACCTTTTATATAATATTGGAATGTCTTAATAATGCAAAATCACAATGATTGATATAAAGAGACAAACTGGGTTTTTGTTACAGTAAAACCTGTTTTTGGACAACCATCTGCTTTCTCACTTCCCTTTAAAATTGACCATCTTTACAATGTTTATTGACATGCCATGTGATAAGGCCAGACACGACAGGTAGATAAGATTATTTTTTTATTTGTGGAAATTGTGCAATTTTGTCTGCCCATTGTATGGAATGGATCATACTGGGTAAAAATATATTGAACTTTTTTCAAGCCAAACCCCTGTTTCCATGGTAACAAACAAAATGGCCACCATTTTGAGCCAACATTAGCACATTTGGAAACACTGCCATTCTTTTTGGAGCACATATATCATTATGATTCTTTAATATCCATGTTCTGTATATATTCTATTGTGAGATGATCATATCATTTTCCGTGTTTTATTTTTTAAATGATTTTTGGTAAAGTGCTTATCTCTTTCAAACTATTGATGATTTTAAAATTGTCTGATAATTTCACACAGCACAACAACACTAAAAACCTTAATTGTATATAGCATAATTACTTCCAGAGATATCCCATTTCCAAAAGCAGAAATTTGAGAAAAAATGTTTTTTATCAAACTGGTTTGTTATGAAAACATGGATTATTAAAAAGGTATGTCATAAATAAAGTCATGTTATTTACTGTAAATTAATTATCAATCTATTCTAGCATTTTTATATACGTTATGTTTAAGGTTCCTGTGATGGCTTCTGCAACAGTTTATTTTTTATTCATAGCTAGAACATTTGTAAATGTTGGTATGGATGTGTATTGTACAAAGCAAATATTGCACTAGCATCGTATTACGTAAATACGTCCTTTAAAAAAACTGGTAGTTGACATGTCTCAGTGGATATATTTTTTTATCCAAATTCTTGAAGATGGTGACAATTTTACAAATACTTTTTTCTTCAAGAGTCCGTAATTTTATTTGTAATATAATCATCACAATTAGCTTAAAATGTGATCGGCTTAATATTCATAGACAACCAAGATTTTAAACTGCCTCTAATGTGTTAATCTACGGTCAAATATTCCTTTATTATGGTACCGTGATTGTTTTCTGAAATTTCATCACATATATCATAGTTTTATTGCTGTTTTTGTGTGCTTTGTAAAAACATACTTTTGCATATATATGTGTGTACATTTAAAGTATATGGCATGTTCTTCATTTGTATATGTCATATAAACATGCAGAATATATCAATATATATAAGATTAATTGAATGAATTGTGTTGATTAATCAATTTAAACAGCTTGTAGCAGTAAGCACCATAAACCGAGACGGGTAATATTTAAAATTGGACAGGTACTATTTGAAATTTCACGCATTTACCCAAAAGAATTGGTTGTATGTGTTTGACGTGTACAGTACTATAGGATAGATGTATAATAACTTATTTGTAACATAAATTGGAGGTGGTTGGAAAAATGTAATATTTTCATGTAATAAAACCTTTTTTAGACGTTTCAGAATATGCATATCTTCCCACTTATGAGCAGAGACCAGAAGAAGTCCTTTCAAGTCATCTTCAATATGCTCTGTCGTTCAAAGTTTTTGAATGTCAAAAAACGGTCACGGAAGGTGTGAACATGGATAACACCTTCAGTAGTTAGTTGTACTGGGACACCCTGAGGTTGTTAAGATGTATTATCTTTGCAAGTGTCCACGTCAATCATTATGTCCTGTGAGTTGTAGTTGTAACTTAAATGTAAGGCTGTATTTCCTGTTTGCGATAACTCTCTATTTTGCCTCGTTAAGCCATGTTGGGCGACATTAGACAACACATCTTTTTATATAATGCGGTAAGAACAACATATTTTTGAAACCTGTCTGGTACGTAGCTTTTATGTGAACTGCATTTAGTTGGTAATGATGGTCCGAACATTGTGTTCGCTGTTAATCGCTAGATGATGCCATTATTTTGGCCAGTGTTCTATATTGTTGGTGGTTGTAATCCACAGTAGTTTGGATGTATATATTGTGTCATTCTTGCTTAATCTCAGATTACCTGTTTGTATACAATTATATGTATATAGCGCTTTAGCTGATTTATTCCATGATACAATGCATGCGTGAGACACTAAGGTGTTGTTTATAATCAGTAAAGTATAATCAAGTATAAGTATAATCAATGATGATATTATTTTTCAATTGATTGACACCCATGTAATATGTATTTTGTATATTTTTTGCAAGTTGTGGCTCGGCTGACAGGAGAGTAGGGCAATCCTGCCGAGTACTGATTGCATGTTGACGGTTGTTCTAGGATTTTAGTGGTTGTGTTGTTTTCGGGTTTAGCAAGTGGTTGTTTAGTTTAGCTGTTAATTGCTTGTGTATATTATAAAGCAGAATTTGATTCATGTTTGTGGTACGCGCACACGTGAAGTCACCGTGCAATTCTGTCCTCATTGTTATTAAACTTTATTACTGGAGTACTCGTCTTTTCCCTGACATATTTAATATAATAAGTTTGTTTATATATTATATATATATATATAGTATTATTACTGTACGTAATTATTATTGCTGTATTAGTAAGCAGGGTTTATATATACGCATGTGCCAAAAAATTAAGACCGGCATACCATTAAACTGTTGTTAATTTACCTTCACTATGTTTTCTGTTCTATGTATGCTTAAAAGTGTCACCTTTATGTGTATGGTATTCTAAATGTTAATGTCAATGGTATTTTAATTGCATCATTTTGTGGTCTATATCCCGTATATATCCATTTTTACCTGTGTGTGTTTGCAATATATGAAGTACCAATGGGCTATTTAACTGCCGTTCAGTAGTGCATGCACTACATTGACTGATAATCAGTGGTATTCAAACGTTTATATAAGGTTGAATTCGTTATTTAGAATACGTTGTTCAATGTTTTTTTGAATGGTTTTCAACAACATGCTTCAGTGGTATACCATTCGGTTTAATCCAGTGGTATCCTGAATTGTTTACCAATGGTATACCATAGAACGGTATAATAAATTACACTGGCAAATACCATTGAAGACCATTCAGAATCCCATTCAATGATATTTTGAATGGTATTCTGAATGGTCCTCAGTGGTATACCATTAAATTATATACCACAGAGGACCATTCAATACCATTGTATTAAATACCATTCAAATACCATTGGCCGTAATACCCCCTAATATCATTGAAGACCATTCAGAATACCATTGAACAGTACAGAAAGGGTTAATTACAAGGACCATTCAAAATACCATTGAATACCATTCAAATACCATTGGCCATAATACACCCTAATACCATTCAAGTATATTTGAGTGGTATTTTGTAAGGGACGGAAAAGTTGATTATATTTTCTATAAGCCAACGGCATACATGTCGATTTACCATTGAACCTAATCTGACGTTTTCGCTTTGAAAAGCATTCTTCTTTAAACGTGTATCTCGCTCAATCGTATTGTGATAGTAGTGACTGCATACTAGCTTGCATGCTAAGATACGGTGTCCGTTCTTAGCTCATTTACTAACACTTATTTATATATTGGTCTTAATATTAATATTTTAAAGGTAAAATATACACCACCTGCCAAATTGCGTTTAATAAACCAGAAAGGATGTTGCAAGAATAGCGCGAAATGCCAAATTGTATTAAAAAAACAGCGCTCAAAAACAAAACAGCAGTTATTGCCTTTAATTATCATTTACCGTAGAGGCACGCGTTTCAACCCACAGATACCTTTGACGTTCCTGACGTTCCCAAATATCAAACCACAAGTCGTGCGAAGTACAGCATAGTCAACGAATTTCCTGCTAATAATTAACGCCTCTGGCTGATTTTGTTCAAAGGAACAGACGACCTCCCTTTAAACGATCATTCACGTTAAGTTTTTGATCTCATGGTGTCCGTGTACGTTTATATTTGGCCCACGGTGGCCGCGTACGTATATAATTTGGCTCATGTTGGCCGCGTATGTTTATTTATGGCTCCATTGTGTGGCGATGAACATTTCAGAAAGGTTCACAACATACTGAATCTTTAAACAATTGCGCACTTCTTTCGAAAAAAAATCAGCGCAAACAACTTTAGTACACACGTTCACTCACCTGTGTTGGTGGAACAGACCCATGATTAGCCAGCTTGTGATGTTCGACATCGGGGAGTTTACTAATTGCAATGCCTCTTTAATTAATTACGAGGCCCTGATCAATGAGATGTAACCCGAGTAGAATAAACCAAGTCAAGCGACATGAAACCGCAACGAAAGTGAATGCGTCTCAACGTCGTGAGGCCACATGCAATGTCATCCGTCCCAACACTCTTGTCTGGCTGTTATCCAAAACACCGACATATGTCATCAGCGGCAATTATTCCGCGACACATGGAAGTCTTCTCATCTCATGCACGTTTGCCAAAACAATTGGTTGGAGCAGCCTAACAATCGTCGATGTCCTCGGGCCACCGCGAACACCGATACGGCTCAGAGCGCGGTTGAAGGCGCGGAGATGGGTTTACAGATACGCGGCCGATCAGGCATGTACATCCTCTCGGTTTGGCACGGACGACGTTTGGAGCTGCCCCGTCTGCGGTTGGAGTGGCGTGAGCGGTGGACGACTGTTAAGGGGTCAGCACACTGTTGGACTTCCTGCTTGATTACAGACGAAACAAAGTGCAGTATATTTTTGAGAAATGACTTTTTATAATATTCACTTGCTCTGACATAAGTGCACTTGAGTAGTCAGATTTCTAGATGTGATTGTTGAAGCTGTTGACAGTAAAATGGTGTCTTTTTAGCTGATTTTACTAAGCGGAAGGGTATCTGGCAGCAATTTGGCTAGTTGACACTTTAGCTGGATTACTGCCTGCATCCAGTTGTAAATATTGACGGGTGTCATACATACAGGCATTTTGCAAGAGCTAGAGATATGAGATTTTGACTAAAATCGACCAGCATGTCAATGAGATGATAATAACAGCAGGTGAGAAGTTTAAGAAACTTTATAGGTCAAGTTTTCTTATAATCACACAAAACATTAACATGGTCGCCAATGGGAAACCTGACAGTGTGCTGACCCCAATTAAAGTCCCTAGCAAGGGAAACACGCTATAGTCATTGCACAATCACGGAGGACGCATTTTACTTCAAATATCTTGAAACAATTACTGAAAATACGTGTATGGCAAAACTGCAGTTGAATGGAACAAACCGTTTTTGGATATTACAGACTTCTCACCAGTAGGCAAGTCCAAATCACAGCGACGGAACACATGTCTTATAAGGGGGGTGGGGTGCGTATGCCAGTAGTTAAGCCTCAATTTGAGAATACGTATGAAAATGAACCAATAACATTGCAGCAGGGTGATTCATCAATCGTTTTTTGTTTACTTCAGCTGACTAAACACACGTGAAGATGTTGTAATTGACCCTAATGAAGTCTGAGGACAGTGATTAGCTGGAGTCAGCCATAGCCGGAGCCTGTTATCAGATCTGTCTACTGACTGGACCTTCTGGCCAATCAAGCAAGTGGCATTGTTTTCTGAATGTCTGCTAATTAGGCTGTGTAATATTATGTAATTGAAATGCTTAAGACGTCAGGCCTTTGAGGAATTCACACCCTAAGGTGACTTTTTGTTGATGTTTACCTTTGTAAATAGGGCACAAGGTCAAAAAATAAATACAAATTTGAATGTAACGTAACAACTGGCTGTATTGAATTTTCTTATAAAACACATATTTGACTTTCTGGAAAACTTTATTAGGAGTTCATAGTGCCACCTGAGAACATTGTGCTGGATTACAAATTGTCCAACGGCGAAGTGCTGATTTTTATGGTGCCTTGCCAAGTTTGGTGGCACCTTTGAAATGTGCATAAAACACAAACACCTGGAGGGATTACAAAAAATAAAATTGCACAGTGCTTGTAACATTGGTGCCTATAAAGTGTGTTGTTTTCAACATTTTCTCCAAAATTGCCATACCTATTTGGGGTCAGCACACTGTTGGACTTCCTGCTTGATTACAGACGAAACAAAGTGCAGTATATTTTTGAGAAATGACTTTTTATAATATTCACTTGCTCTGACATAAGTGCACTTGAGTAGTCAGATTTCTAGATGTGATTGTTGAAGCTGTTGACAGTAAAATGGTGTCTTTTTAGCTGATTTTACTAAGCGGAAGGGTATCTGGCAGCAATTTGGCTAGTTGACACTTTAGCTGGATTACTGCCTGCATCCAGTTGTAAATATTGACGGGTGTCATACATACAGGCATTTTGCAAGAGCTAGAGATATGAGATTTTGACTAAAATCGACCAGCATGTCAATGAGATGATAATAACAGCAGGTGAGAAGTTTAAGAAACTTTATAGGTCAAGTTTTCTTATAATCACACAAAACATTAACATGGTCGCCAATGGGAAACCTGACAGTGTGCTGACCCCTTAAGCGAGTCCCGGGTCGCCCGGCCCGAGGAGGTCGTTAATCTACCGGCCGGATGGGAGGCGATCGACCAGTCATGCGGTTGGCTAGCCACGGGTGGGAGCCGAATAGAGTGACCACTTCCCCGAGCCCATCCGAGCCCACCAGAACCAACCCGAACCGACCCGAGCCTATCCGAGCCCAATGTGCAGTTAAGTGCCACGAAAAATTTTAATCGGGCACTATGTGAAGTGAAATATAGTATTATTGTTGTTATTCCTAATATTACCATTGCCCGAGCCCATCTAAGCCAACCCCATGTACAGGAATCCGCCGACAGCAATGTCGGCATGAAATGATGTCGGTGCTGTTGATTCCACTAAACGCGCTTGGTTCTTGCCTGGCGGTATGTAACTATCGCGAACAGATTGTGTTTATTAAGGTACAGTTTATTTTTTGGGTTTCAAAAACGCTTTAAAGCATTTTACACTGTTTCGTACAATGTGAAATTACGCATGATATTCAGATTCGTGGGGAATTGCTATTCCATTTGATTTAGGTAAAACAAAAGACATTTCTCGCTCCAACAACCTTTCTGATTTTGTATATCATATTAAATCTTCGGTATTCAGGCAGTTAGTCACGAAGAATAAGGTCACATCCAGTACAAAAAAAAAACGAGTATGTGTGTGTTCGTGCGCGCGCGCGTGTATGTGTGCGTGCGTACTTGCGTGCGGGTGCGTGCATGCGTGTGTGTATGTGGCTGGACGTGATGTGTCTGCATGCATGCATGCGTGCGTGCGTGCGTGCGTGCGTGCGTGCGTGCGTGTGTGTTATACTAAATTGTCACGCTCGGGGGTGTAACAGTAGTGTGGTTTATGTCCTACGTGTGGCGCCACTGCCGCGGCTTCGCTTTTTCTCAGGTTTCTTTCCAGAAATATGTTCATCGATCGCAAGAATTGACGTTTAGATTCAAACCTTCAAACCAAAGACTGCAAGAATGTACGAATACCGGTGTGTTAGCTGAAAGTACGACTGAGTTTTCAGTTACTGACGTTGTCTAAGAGGTTAACACATATTTATGATAACTAGCGGTGACACCTTTTTTCTTTCAGGATTCGTATGCACTATCGTTACTTGACTGTTCAAAATAATTGTGAACCAGACGATTAGTTCCACTCTGCGGTAATGTTCTTCCGACTGTTGTTAAGTAGGCGTTGCCAAATGTGGTAAACATTTGAGACATTCCAATATATATATATATATATTGGAATGTTTCAAATGTTTTATTACTTGAAAATATTACATTTTTCCAACCACCTCCAATTTATGTTACAAATAGGTTATTATATATATATATATCGTATAGTACTGTTCATGTCAAACACATATAACCAATTCTTTTGGGTAAATGCGTGAAATTTCAAATAGTGCCTGTCAAATTTCAAGTCTCGATCCATGATGCTTACTGCTACAAGTTGTTTAAATTGATTAATCAACACAATTAATTAATATATATATATATAAGATTATAACCTTACGTATTTAATTGTACCTGTCTCGGTCCATGGTGCTTACATATATATAAGATTATAACATTACGTAATTAATTGTGTTGATTAATCAATTTAAACAACTTGTAGCAGTAAGCACCATGGACCGAGACAGGTACTATTTGAAATTTGACAGGCACTATTTGAAATTTCATGCATTTACCCAAAATAATTGGTTTTATGTGTTTGACATGTACAGTACTATACGATAGATATATAATAACCTATTTGTAACATAAATTGGAGGTGGTTGGGAAAATGTAATATTTTCACGTAATAAAACCTTTTTTATACGTTTCCGAATATGTTCGGGAAATCTCCCCACTTCTGAGCAGAGACCAGAAGAAGTCCTTTGAAGTCGCCTTCAATATGTTCTGTCGTTTAAAGCTCTCGAATGTCAATAAACAGTCACAGAAGGTGTGAACATGGATCACACCTTCAGTAGATAGTTGTACTGGGACACCCTGAGGTTGGTAATATGTATTATATATTTGCATGTGTCCACGTCGATCATGTCCTGCTGCAACTACAATTGGCTAATTATTATTATGCCGTCGTTTGTTGTTACTCCGTCTAATTACTCGTGCTAAATTACCGGTTATATTTTGATTAACAAAACAGACCGTTGGTTTAAGACAAAGGTTGTGCAATGACTCATTACGTGATACAAATAAGTTATGGACCCATCACGTGACTAATTGTCTAGCAACAAAATTAACCAAGCTCACAAAATGGTCGGTCATCCGACACGTCAAATTTTTTGGACATTCTGCCGTGTATACATTGTATGGAAATGTTAGCTGCAGATGTTTTTCTTAGCAACAAAAACGTAGGGCAAAGTTACTTGAGTGAGTGTGTATGTAGGAAAGTTTGTTCTGGTCGTTGTCATACCGCCCAAGTAATGTAACGTGTATATGAAAACATTGTTGGTACGGCAAAGCTTGATGGATGTCACGCGAAAAATTATGTCTATGACGTCAGTTTCTGGATTCGTCAATTGACCGATCCCTCGCGTGACATACTGCCTAGCAACAAGGCCCGTGAAGCGTGCAAAATGGATGACAAACATGTGCAGCTGCTGGACATTCCGTCGTATGTTCTGTTGAAATTCTTTACGACAAAAAACTGCTTAAGCCAGAATTGCATGCATATGAAAGATTTATTTAGCAGACGTCATGCCGCCCTTGTCAAATGTAATGCATAATGACGTGCAGACATGGTTGGTAGGCAAAGCGTGACTTACATAATTATGATTATAATGTAGACAAACAGCAACATAGTGGATCCATCATACGCAACGCTTTGTATCACCACGATTGCTATATTGATTGTTTAATGATATGACTAGATTCATTGGTTGAGTCAGGCTGCAGCCACATTTTTGCACCAGGGACACATGGTTGTATTACCATTTCGTGGGTCTCCGCGATAAGACGGAATGACGCGAAGGACGGAACAATCCATTGGCCACGTCAATTCTATTCGAACCACGAATTGAGTTGATGCTGTGGCTCAGTGGCTCAGTAAGTCTCGAGAGGTTACTGGCTAGTCGAACAGTTATTGTTGCTCCGGTTGCGCGACCAGTGTTCTCAGCGCAGCGCTTCGTGTCCGCGTGAATTAACCTCTCCCGATGTCAGATACCCAACCCGGGTAATCATGGCCAGTGAACAAACGCCTCGATTCCACGAAATAGACGCCGCGATCTGTCAATATCGTCAAGTGCCGCAAGTGCGCGCGGAAAAAGCCTCGGAACATCGTTATAGGAATCATGAAAGAAACTAATTAAATTACTTCCGCCACTGCGGTGAAGATATGTCGGAATCGTGACGTTTTCCGGACAACGTCCTTTATTGCTGCATTCAGATAACGAATAACGCATGCCGCTCGGTGTGTCAACGTCGTTTCAGGCTGTTGCTGTTCAGAATAATTGACAACACCAGCTGATCAATTTTGCAACATGTCGTACTCCATATGTATGTTGTCAATCATTGTTTTT
>OZ023214.1:36986668-36989168 GCA_963995525.1 Escarpia spicata | reverse complement strand
GCATAAAAGCAGGGTGCTTAATTAATGACATTATACACACATTTACTTTCATGATCGCCCTCGAGAAACTTATATTAAACTACGGCCAAACAAACGATACCACATTCTTCAAAGAAACACCATTTAAGTAACGATAACACTATATTCCAACGACATAGTAACAACTGAAACACAGACAATAAATTCTCAGTAACAGCCAGGATGTCTCCTAGCGACAATGATTCGCTAGGGTACCGTCTACATGGACTAATGGAAAAACCAAAGATACGACAAGTCACGCGATGTCGCCCCTTGTAAGCCAACTAGATTGCACCGTCTCCTTCCAATGGACATTAATCCCGTGCAATTGACTGTTGGGGGCTTGCATAGTATCATTAGTACGGTTTTATGAGCGCGGCAGGAGACACACGATCGACTTCAACGAAAAACTAGGGATTATCACATGCTATCGGGCGTCTGTTGGAAAATCGTTGTTGTAAAAAGCCAGCAAACATGTATGTTTTATACGTTCGTTGTTTCATCAGACTCTCCTCTCTCCTCATGCCAACGCATGCACAGACAGACAGACCCTTCACCAAATGTGTTGGAATGTGACGGCGCGTCACTAAACACAAGGAATCGAGACACACTTCGTTGTGATGGGTGCCATTTTTTTTTAATGGCGGACATAAATGTCGGCAAAGGTCAAATGTAAAATATTCGAAAACGCTGCCCCTAATGTTCGGCGTACTAAACCTGAGATTGGGCATCCAGTTTCATTGAGTTGAAGATCAGCGTACATTGCATGACTGATGTGTACACCGAGCATAAGCCAACACTGGATTTATATAACAATAAATACCATGTAGTATCAGACAGAATACAAAGCTGCATGATAATACGTAGGTTTCTGTCCAGCGTGCATGGAGTGCGAGAATAAAACGTAACACGTGCGGATGTGTAGAAGATCGAAACATTCGACCAAATTACGAAGAAGCTAGACGACATAATCCAGACCAATATGCCAATAGCAATATTACGTCATACACCCTTAAGAAGATGACCTACTATTAATTGGCATGAAACAATTTTACAGACCCATGACCTCCGTGATACGACGATGGCAATGAGCCCACGTGACACGAGGAGCCAGCGTTCATACATGGAAAGGAAGCGCTGGCGATTACGTGAAGGCATTGTCCGCCATCTTGCTTTCCTAAATAGACGATAATAGAGGACAGTCGCCGATATACGCGCAACGCGTACCCGTCTTTTGTGGCGCTTGTATGTCTACGTCATGTTTGGCGGGCGTAACGTGAAAGTACTGGTTAGGTTTCCTGTCCATGTAACAGATCAGTGCTTTCTATCGTTATAATAGATCAGTGTTTCCTATCCATGAATAGAGATCTGTGGGATCTAGGTGAGTCCACGTGACTGGTAGAATGAGACGAACGCACGTGACAGTGACGTCACAAGAGGAGCGAACTGAGCCAACGACATAAAACGAGCGAAACGAGCCTATTATTTTGAGAAGCGAGATGAGCTACCGCGACACGATGGGAGAGATGCGTTTGAATGATACGAGGAAAGAGACATCTATAATCTAGATGTGTATTAACTATTAACCAATATAAAATGTGGACTTTTTGCACTGAACAGTCGTGCACTAACGAATAAGGTATACGTGTACACCGATATATACGAACGGTTGTTCCTTAGGGGTTGTCAAACAAACTTTGAGGGGGGTTTGATCTTAATTGTCACCGCGTGTCGCGGGGAAAAAATTTATGCCGTGACGCCACCTAGCGAGTAACACAGTTGTTAATGCAAATTGACCCTAATAACCATTTTGGATCGGAAAAATCGCAAGTCCCAAACCACGTATTGTCGGAGAGGGGGATTTGAACCAATGGTAAACGTTTCAGACCATCAATAATTCTTATAAGACCATTCCTTAGCTATTTTTTAGAGTACTACGTATAAACAACGGCGAAACTCAAAACTTCTATACAGGCTTTTTCTAAAATATAAGTCCGATTTTTTAAATGTAAATAAAAAATAACCATTTGTGATTGTTTCGTCTTAATCGGCATTCCGCGGGAAACATTTGGCCACACGGATGGTTTCCAGATGGCCCGCAAGACCTCCGCTAAGATATAAAAGATAAGATGTATGGTACTTTTGCGTGTTTATTCCATGGAATTAGTGGGCTGGTCTTTCAGTTGGAAGATAATGAGTTTCGAACTGAACTTTGTGTTCTGATGCACATTTTTGGACATTTGAACACGTTGACTATGCTGCGTCAGGGTAGACAACAGCTGGTTAGCAACGTGTAGGAAGCAGTGGGAGTTTCGCCATAAAACTATCACCCTTTGAATGTCAGACCTAGAAGTTCTCCACACTATTATGCGGCGAAGCCGATCCGTGTATCGAAGATGCCAACCCGGTTGCAAAGATATGGTGCATCCACGACAGGTGATTGTTGGAATGTAGACACCGCTGACCACGCCCGCACGCCCTC
>OZ023214.1:36575856-36986468 GCA_963995525.1 Escarpia spicata | reverse complement strand
AATAGTGTCATTTATATGTTGTTTAGAGGTGGTTCCATGTAGTACAAAACACACGCTTTGCTAGTATGTCTTAGGCCTATCTAATTAACAGCTTTGGCAAGCGAATGGTACTGGGACCAAGGTGCTGTCGCTGTGACCTTTGCTTTGACTTGAACTTCATGGAAGACAAAGCACTGCTTCTTGTTGTCTGTTTGTGAGCATTTTGCCGATACAGATGTCACCAATACATGAACGACTGTTCGTTGACAATGTGTATATACATAGTAACGAATCAGTTCTTCGAAAACGAATTGACACGATGCTCCTAAGTGATCTTTCCTGTTAATAAAACTATAACTAGTTGTGCTCGTTTCGCATAAATCGTCTAAATCATGTCAGCTAAAACTGATCAAAACTGTGCCTGTATACGTTGGAGAGAAACAATTTATTTGACATAAACAACTAACTTTGTTTAGTAGACTTTATCCACAATGTAACGAGTTTTCTATGACTGCACGTATCCTTTGTAAACACGGGGTAGTGACCTCCCTTGCGTGAACACCGGGTAGAAGAACCCTAAGGGATTTAATGTCTTACCCGAAAGACACATAACTCAAACTTATTTCGAATATACCAGGTGCTAGACAAAATGATAATGATAGCCAATTTTAACAAAACGGTAGGGTTATTAACAGTCCTAGATTCGAACCGGATACGTCCTTTTTATGAGGTTAGCACAAAATCTTTAGGCTGCGCCAGTCTACCTTTCGTGCTGACTCCCTGCTTTGTGCTTCAGGACATTTTGATTTGCATTTGATACTAATTCTGCAGATCTGGTGTCCCTGTCTGTGGTTGTCTATTTACAGGCCTTAATGATTAGCAGCAAAATATAATATAAGAATGGTGTCTTTTTTTGAATCAACGAAAATTGAACAATGAACGTTCAAGTCCGTAAGCTCGCACGTAAAATAAAACCAGGTAACATTCGAGATATCATATAGTGTTGCAGATTTTTTGCGACGTGGTATTGTTCTGGCTCAGCTGCGCGCTGACTTTGGTTCAGTGTAATTGTTAGATCGTGGTCCGTCTTTGTGTGATAAATGTACGCTTTTTCATCCTATTGCTGTCACCAGTAATTGTGGTCTCGTATGAAAGATGAAATTTTGTAATCAAGCTTAGAGAGCCTACATGGTACGTAATATTGATGAAATGGTGCCATCTTGTTTTGTTTTATTGTAATCCATCGCAATGAGACAGCGTCTTGACCAGTAAAAAACATTCGAAATCAGTAGCATCCATTTTTAATGCGGTGAACGTCGCGATACGTAAAATTTAACCGTTTAATTGCTGGTGGCGAACCGCGATGGATCGCGACGTCGCGGTGCGGCGCGGCGCGAACTCTGAACTCGGCCCTGATCACGTCAAACGCGCGGTTCGATTACTCAACAATCTAACTGAGTGCGTGGCGCCATCGGGATAGGGATGCGTCACGAGTTCAGGGCGCTATCTCGACTCCTATCCTGATCTCCGTTAAATTCTTAATTGTGTGTGTCAAAAATATTAAAATACGTTATGATTTGAGGAAGCGCCGACCTTCGAAATGGATAGGAGCCTGTGACAAAAGGTAGTGGGGCGAACCCCCGATTGGTTTGCATCCCAAATTAAAATGTTTCTGTTACAAAATATATGTCTGTTTCTTATGTCATGTTCTTAGAATACAATAAAGACATACATACGAAAAAATGGTGTTATTCAGTTACCGCAAACTGCGTTAAAATCTCAGTGGAAGTTGAAAACGGCGCAATTTTGAAAGGCTAGAAAAGGGGACATCTGACGGTGACTCATTTTCGACGTCCCGTGAACAAAACTCACAGCACTAACATTAACCATCGGTTACGGATTCGATCAAACATGGAACAGAACATATACTTACTTAGAAATAACGTAAAAAGAACTAATTTTTATAAAGTGACGCTTAATGTCCGCCGACCATGTTACATAAAAGCCGATGTTTGTTTACAAATGCTCGCGCGGTGATCCCGAGTTTTGTATCAAAGCACGTATACAACTATTTCTTTTTCATAAATTAACATGTCGGGCGTTCTAGTGTAATATAAAATACTGTAAGACGATCATTTTGTTGATACGTGAAATTAATGTCCGATATCATATATGCAAAAGCCCTTACGGCGCCACGGATTAAGCAGTGATTGGCCTGAAGCAGTCACATGATTTACCACATTGGTTGGGCTTCGTACAATGGCGCCGCCGAGAAGGCCGGGCAAGTTTTGCTGCCATGTCCGGGAATTGTTAGTTGTCACAATCGACCAAAAACGTCACAACCAAAAAGAATTAATAGTAATAGCGACGTCACAGAGAGATATGTGCTGCATACTACAATCAGAAAGAAAAGATGCTAAGACAGCGTGTTGAGACCCCGCCACCACCTAGTGTAGAGATGCTGCCACCACCTAGTGTAGAGACTTCGCCATCACCTAGTGTAGATATGCCGCCAACACCACTGAGTGTTGCGACGCTGCAACAGACTGTTTTTATGCCACTGCCACCTTCATCAAAGGCAGAACAACTTCACCCAGCAGACAGACATAGTGCATCGCAGTATGTCAATGTGACCCCTCCATCTTCTGGGAAGGAAGCACAGAAAAAGAAGGCTATCTACAGAATGAAAAAACGCCTTCTCAATCAGAAGAGTAACAAATGTTCCGTATACAGTGCATTTGTGTCTAGTCTGCTCAGGAAGGCAAAGACAACCCCAAACAAAAAGAACACAGGAGTTTCCCCTTCCCCATGAAAATAAAAAAACTTCCTTCTGTAAGGAACTTGGTAAAGTCAAAAGACAACGAAAAAAAGCTTTAGCAACTAGAAAACTGATGCTTGACATAATCTCTCCAACTAAGAAACGGCCTGAAAATATATTGTACAAAACATGCCTTGAAAAAGATCTGTGTCCAAAAAGACTTTGATGCAAAAAAATCCTCCCAAAAAGAATTGAAAGAATCCACAAGGATTTTCAATCAAAGCATCCTCAAAATAGGTTGTCCCTTCGGAATCTATACCGCCACTTGCCCACCAGTGTCCTCACGTCGAGGAAGCAGACCTACAGGCAGTACCTTTGTGAGATCTGCACGACTGTAGACCTCCAATTGGACACACTCAATCGCCACTTGAGGGACCCAATTGATGGAAGAGATGTACTGTCAGAAAAAGGCTCTGCCAGGAGCCAAAGCAGTCTTGTTTGGATCGAAAGTGCCCGATCTGCGGTCCAAGCAAGCTCAAAGTCAAGCTGCAAGAGGAGATCCAATCCTTTCACAAAAATAGTTAAATCTGATCGTGGCAAGAGGAGAGAACTAGTATCAAAGGATGGAACCTTGCAGGTACTCCTTGATAAGCTGATGAAGGAACTGCAACTATTCTCAAAAACATCTCTTCGTCTTCAGGTGGCAGTTTGGCCAGTTCAGGACGCTCCTGTTGACAATCCCCAAAATGTGAGCGGTGGCTGTCTGTGATTTTGCAGAGAACTTTCTTTGCAAATATCAGGATGAAGTGCAGTCAGCCCACTGGGGTTACAGTCAAGGGACCGTGCATCCCACAGTGCTGCATTACAATTGCCCTCATTGCTCTGCAACTGTAACGGACCATCTGATATTTTTATCAGATGACTTGTGCCATGATGCCAGTATGGTAAATACGATCTTTGACGAGACGACAGACCACATTCTGTCTGTGATGGATACGGTTGAGAAGATGGTTGTCTTTTCAGATGGGTGTGCAGCCCAGTACAAATCAAAACTCCCATTCTTTCACCTCTCAAATGCGTGTGGCAACATCCCCATTGAGAAATGTTATTTTGGTTCAAAATATGGCAAAAGTGCATGTGATGCTTGGTGGAGGCGTCATCAAGAGGGCAGTTGATGATGACATTCGAGCGGGTGAATGCATTGTACAAAGTGATGCAGCAATGTACCAGCACTGCTGTGATAACTACACTTTGCCATTGCCCGATTCCCCTTCAGACCAATGCTGCCACACCAGGCGCTCCTTCACGCAGATCACAACAAAGCAAATTGACAGATCAATTCCGTCATCACCTGTGATGAGCGTTCCAGGAACACGTCAGCTTCACAGCATCAAGCGCGTGGGAAATAACACGTTGGCTACAAGGAATCTTACGTGTTTCTGCCCTCTATGCTTGCAAGACAATCCACAAGAATGTCTCAGCAAGACGTTTGTCAACTGTTGGAACAACGTACAACTCAAAGTTGCAAAACGAAGAAAACGAGAAATAGACTGAGGGCAGAAACGAAGCGAGGACAGATGCTGCAGCTGCAGTACCTGTGGTTGAAGACCAGGATTTGCTTGAAGCACTCGAATTTGGGGATGTGAATGTCAATCTTGCTGAAGCACTCGACTCTACCACTGGGGATGTGAATGTCGATGTTGCTGAAGCACTTCACTCAGAGTTGTGTTGTGATGGTGGACATGAAATCAAGACTGAAAAGAAACAAAGCACTAGGACAATTTTACAAAAGTGTCCATTATTCTAAACATAAATCAGCAAAATATCATTACAATGGACGGGGAGCTTCTTGGATGGTGCCAACATGTAAAATTCAAAGAACTTTTATGTCCACCATCAAAAACAACATTTTTCAGTTAATGACATAAATTGATGCACCAGCCTAGAACTTCTACAACAGTTATCTTGCCATGCATCATTTTACACACCTAAGATATAACACATTCAGGAAAACATCAAGTTCAAAGTAAAAAAGCACTTTTGAAATTTTGACTAGATGTCCCCTTTTTTGGCACCACCTTTTGTCACAGGCTCATATACCAATTGTGATCATAAAAATCATATTTTATTCATACACTCTTTATTTGTTAATGTACCTATATATAATGATAAATAACGACGTTTAGTATATCATAGCTCAAAAATAGTAGTGAATAATTGCGTATTTTGTGCGTTCTAAGAACCGGTACATGACGTAATTCATGCCCGTTGCAAGGCGTGCCGTTTCTAAGTCACGACGTCACGTGTGTGTTTAGAGGACTAGTCTGGGTACTAAGGTTGCTGGCGGCCAACGACTTGCTTTTGCCAAAGCGTTTAGCAGTAGCTACATGTAATAATTATTAATCAGAGGGGTATCATTCAACAGCGGTGGTGGCGGTGGTGGTGGCGGTGGTGGCGGTGGTGGCGGTGGTGGCGGTGGTGGCGGTGGTGGCGGTGGTGGCGGTGGTGGCGGTGGTGGCGGTGGTGGCGGTGGTGGCGGTGGTGGCGGTGGTGTGGTGGTGGTGGTGGCGCAGGCACGCTCGCTTGCTCGCACACACACACACATGCACACGCACGCACGCACGCACACACACACACACTCCCTGTTACCCACATTAGCCCGGGGCTGGGCCCTACCCTAGGAGGTTATGTCCTGCATTACATTCCGCTTCAAAAAGTTTAATTACGTGTTAACTTACATTACTTATCAATAGTGTAACATTGGTCGTTCCAGTTGCCTTGCATATTTCCCTTTGGTCTCCGCTGTACCGTACAGTCGTAATCCGGGTCAATCCAGAGCGACGACCCTTTGTACCAACAGAAACGAGCGGAAATGGCGTAACGCGACAGTTACGTCACTTCCTTAGTTACACGCTGCTTCCAAAGGGGCATCACTACGCGTCGCCACTGCTCATTTTAGTATAACAGCGGGAGCGAGAGTTTAACCAAAACAACTGGACACACGTTCCCGTGGCCCATGAAGCAACGTACGTAGGCTTAATGGTCGCCAGCAGGAAACGTAGCTATGTTACCACCCCACATACAGTGTATAACCGGTAGAACACTAGCGTGCAAACTACAGTACGAGAGTACGAGGTAACACAAACCTGCACATGTTGTTTAGCGATGCGCATCTTTTTTGTTTTCTCGTGACCATTATGTCCAGCTAAAATACAAGCCATTTGCAGTGTACACATTCTGCATGTGCTATCACGATGGACGGTCGTTCTACTCAGGACAAACCCACAATTAATTTATTTGTAAATTTGTGTTAGCAAAAAAATATCTTTATCAGCAACGATTCCGGCAGCTAAATGACCATTTCCCATTTAGCGCTGTGATTTGAACCTTGAGACAATTACTCCAGAAAGACGTAACAAGTGTAGTAGGAAATACAGACTGCATATATATGATCTGATCAGATCTATTTTACAACGTTGTCAAGGAAGCCTGTGAAAATATGGGATGATGACGACAATTTTTTCTCCACATTATGACCGATTTTATGGCGATATCAATGCAACGACGGCAACAGTTCGCGTGCCGCCACATGCACTTACTGCCACTAACTGTCCGCCCGGCTTTGTAAGGGTATGTTTATCGACATATTTAATGCCTGTTATTACTTCGTAAAGCTATTAGCGTACTTCTAGAATATAATTTCGTTCACGACCGTTCGCAGCGAACGCCTATTCAAGACCTCGTTAGGTGTCACGGTTCACAAAATTGCGACAATATCCGGCGTCGTACGACTTATCCCTGTTCCAGATCGAAGCCGGCGTTCCACCGCAGAAATGCAACAACGAAGAAGCCCAGCCCATATATAAGACTTGTTTTGAACAGACGACGATGTTTATAAACAGAATAGGCGGACTGTCTTCTCACGGGCATAGTTTCATTGACTCCTTCACTCGTAGATAGTTGGATAGGCACTGCAGCGGTAGAACAGACGGCACCCGCAGGAACTATTTCGCATAAGTTCTCACCGCCGCAAATCCCCCAGCTCTTTACGAGCGCTCGCTCACATCAATGTAGCAGTTATGTATCTGGACGCCAACGACTTCCCCGCTGTTTTTTTCGCGCACATTAATGACGTCATTAGACTGTTGTATATATGACATAATATATTGATTTTTGCCTGTCGTACTGCCATATATATATGTGTGTGTATTAACTCATTGGCGTCGGAACGTATTGAATATTCAGGGGGCTGAGGTTGTCCAAAAACTTCAAATTGCACCCTCCCATGTGAGGCTCGCCAAAACCCTGCCTTGATGTTCACCAAAAACATACAATTACACCCCAAAATAAACCCACTTCCTTAAATATTGGGGGTTAATCCTATCTCCATGCCTATTTGTGTCAAATCAATGTCGATGTAGCACAAATTAATAATGTATCTGTAATGGAACGAATAAACGTCTTCTTTTTCATTGACCCTGACCCCCCACCTAAAATATTATATTATGATACCATATAACGTTTCGTTTTGCAACTGGATACAATGTTTGTTTTTATTTTATTTATGTTTAGTGATGTACATTATTTTCTCCGGGTCGGACTCGAAACAATTTGTCTAACTTGAGCCGAAGAGTCGTCAGCTTGAACTCGAAGTTCGCTCGCTTAATTTTTGCGAGCGATTTCGCCAACAAAATTTGTTTCGTGTGGAACCGTGTTCGTCTCTTACGACTAGTGCATGTAGTACATCGGAATACCGCACAATAACACATTCTGACACTCGTTTCGACCTGGGAGCTAACGTTGTAAACGTGCTCTGGGTGAATGCCAGCCACACTTCTCTGTGAAGTCACATCTAGGCATACCATAAAGCGCGCCACGTAACGACCGAAACATACATATATTAATGAACATAATCGCTGATGTGGATATCGGAACCAATTACCAGTTGTGGTTTTGGTAGCCATTTTGCATCGTTCAAAATCTGAAGCCCGACATCACCCTTCCATCGGTGGGGAAGGTGGTAATAGATAACCGGTAATAGCAGCTCTTTATGATGCAATCTCCCGGGAACCAACTGTTTTATGACGAGAAAAACAAAAAACAGGGTCATAGATCACGCGCCGTAACGTCAACAGAGTGATAACAAGAAATACGGTTCTCCTTACAATTAATTTATCGATCACACACTTCGATTACATATTTCACAAGATGTCATGGACAATTATTCGTCCTAGGAAACTGGATTAAATGGGTCTTGTCCTATCACGCATCACGCCAAATCCTCTAATGACCCTCAAGTGGCCATAATCAGTGTCGTATTGACCTCACAGAGCTGGGAACCAAGTTTTATTGACTTGTCAATACAATTCTCGAGTCACTCCCATCCTGACAGCATCACAAAGCTTACTGGACATCACGTAGTCGCCTTGATGTTGCCGGAGTATTTCACGAGGTCATCGTCGTAATTCGACACGTTAGTGCTTGTCGCGAATGTGTTGGCGGACACGGTGTTATGGGGACGCAAAGGAAGTCGGACATCGTAGTCTGCTGCAACAAAATCGATACTTCTAATTTCACGGGCGGTATAGCGCAATGGCGACGAGGCACAATGGCTTTGTAGCTGCGGTCTGACCTGTACGCACTAACGCTTATCTCGCTCGCAGTCGAGGCGCCGACAGTCGGTGTTCTCTACTGCTTTCCTAAGAGCTTTCGATAACACGTCGCACCCGGGCTGAACGCTAATGTAACTGTGCTAGGAAACCTAGATGTTGCTGATGACGAGAAATGTACAAAAAATTATCTACAAGTAGGTCTACAACTACACTAGAAGCCTAACTAAACAATGAAACAGTGTAGGGTGGGTGTGCGATAAACGAAAGTGTGTCTCCACATTGGAGCGAAAAAACAGCCTTGCCGCCACACGAGAGTGTTCAAACTTGTGAGAGTGTTCAAGCTCTTGCGAGAGTGTTCAAGCTCTTGCTCGCACTGGCAAATGACACCCCAACAAATCCAGGCCCAATCAGATTCCCATGTGGCACATGCAATAAGGCCGTAGCATGCAACCAAAAAGCCACATGTTGCGACTCATCTGACACAGGTTCCATATAAGATGCACCGGAATTTCCAACAAGATATACTCTTGCATAAACAAAACCAACAAATGTTTCCTGGTACTGCCCAGAGTGTGGCCTACCAAACCTATCAACCACGTTCTTTGACCCACCCTACGACACTGACTGTGACAGCAACAGATTCTCCTCTCTTTCTGATGATGACTCCCTCCGCTTTAGCTCAGTCTCCAGCCTATAGCCCACTCCTCCCCTCACACAACCCAACCTGAACGTCCCGTGAGAGAAAAGATTACATTCCGGAACAAAAATAACAACTTACGAGCCATTGTCATAAACTTTCAGAGCCTAAAAACAAAACCCACAATAAAAAATACCAACCTAGATATTATATAACGAGACATGGCTAAACAAGAATATCGAAACTTCGGAAATCCTACCTGATGATTACACAGTATATAGGAAAGATCGATCCTCCAGAGGTGGAGGAGTACTCCCGGCAATCAAAATATCCATTAAGTCTTGTATGCAAACAGACTCGGACACTGATGGAGAGCTCATCTGGGCAAAAATTTAATTAAAAACCCAGATCTTTACGTTTGTAGCTTTTATCGACCTCCTACCGACGAGAAGGGACTGATCCATCTACGAAACTCCATTAGCAGGATTAACCAAAATGGAAAACACAATATATGGATAGCCGGCGATTTTAACTGTCCCAAAATTTATTGGACCTCCTTGACCTGCCCAGAAAATGACAAAACAGCGACTAACTTACTAGACCTGACTAGGGACTTTCACCTTCACCAAGCTGTACAGGAACCCACCAGAGGCAAAAACATACTAGAACGTTTCCTCACCACCAACCCCTCCCTCATAGAAAGCACGCATAGCATAACAGGCATCAGCGACCATGACAGTATCCCCCTACTAAATATCAACATAAACCTGCCCAGAACCGTGCCCCCTCCTCACAAAGTTTTCAAATACCACAAGGCAGAGTGGGAACATATTGAACAAGAATTCCAGGACCTTGGAAAAAAAATTCAAAACGAAGCCCCATTTACTGACTCTCCAGAACCACTTTGGGACCTCTTCAAATGCGGCCTCCGGGAAATTATGAACAAATTCACCCCCTTCAAATATTCTTCAAACATATTCTTACTCCCCTGGATCATTAAAGAAGTAAAAAAATGATAAACAAAAACAACACGACTGTACAACAAAGCTAAGAAATTCAAAAGAGAAACTAACTGGACATTATTTAGGAAATTCCGCAAGGCTACCAAAAAGAAGATCCAATCAGAATATTGGAAATATATTGTACATATAGTAGACCCGGAACAAGACAAACAAAATAATTTGTTCTGGCACTACATTAAATCGCTCAACAAAGATACAACAGGAATCTCCCCACTAAAGATAAAGGCATCCCTGCACACAGATAGCAAATCCAAAGCAGACATTCTTTCAAGACAATTCCAATCTGTGTTCACCAACGAAAGCCTGGATAACATCCCCCATCTCCCCAACCAAAATCGATCCCCACATATGCCCCCCAACCAAATAACAGTGAAAGGTGTCAAGAAATTACTGAAAGATATAAAACCAAACAAAACCCAAGGTCCAGACAACATCCCTACCAGAATCCTGAAGAAAATGGCCTCCAAAATAACACCCATCCTGCCAACTATATTCCAGAAATCAATACACTCCGAAACTGTCCCCTTAGACTGGCTCAAAGCACATAAAGTTCCCATTTACAAAAAGAATGACAGAACAGCTGCTATTAACTATCGACCAGTCTCCCTTACTATTATACCCTGCAACATTCTTGAGCACATTATATCCAAATCAATCCATAACCACCCTGAATCCCACAATATTCTTACTGACCGACAACATGGCTTTAGACGTAGACGTTCCTGTGAGACTTCACTGCTCACGACGATCCATGACTTGATGAGCATCCTTGATCTTATACTTCTAGACTTCTCTAAGGCTTTCGACACTGTCCCTCACAATCGACTCTTGAACAAACTGGATCTCTATGGAATTAGAGCCAGGACCCACCTTTGGATTAAACATTTTTTGACCAAACATTTAAAAATAAATGTAAATAAATGCAAAAACAAAACAAAATAGTCAAATTATGCACTATATGGATAATGTACGTACCATAAATGCTAGAAAACAATTTATCACATACGTCCACGGAAGAATTCTGAGAGAAAAACGGGTTAAAGATTTAGAATTTGGCGTATCCTCCGGCGGCAAGCCCTGTAAGAGTCTGCGGTGGTCACTTTTCGACGCTTGTTGCAGGAACAAATACGAGTGTGACGTTAGAAGTAGACACAGGCATACGGAAAACTTCGACAGTTTCAATAAATGGTTCGGAAGACCAACAAATCATATTAACCATTGTTATTTAAAGTAGCAGTATAGAGAAGAGGGAAGTTTCTAATTGGAAGCAGGTTTTGAGGGGTGTACACTGTGGATCAGTGTTGATGCAAGCACGCACGCTCGCACGCACACACGCCCGCACACACGCACGTACGCACGCACGTATTATAACTGAGTTGGCGTATGTTAAAGTTTCCTTTTTAGACGGCTTGAACCTCGGGGCAAAACGTCGGTAAAACGGCTTCTACGTCACAGACTTGGCATCATATGGTAGACGCAGACACAATAATGCTTGTGTGTATCCTCATGCCACTAGCTTAGCAACACGAATACTCTTTGACAATTCTACACCATCACGACTAGGACCTATCGATTGACGTGAACTTTCTCTCCGACGTTCGTCATTTTAAACAAACAACGAGTATATGTGAGCGCGTTGTGGTGTTTATGTAACGATGCTCTGTGTTTTCTAACATTTTGTCAATATTACTTTCACGATTGTCTTCTACCAAGGCATCCCTTTTGCTAGTGTATGCAATAATTATAATGATATGACATTTCATATAACGTCATTTTCAGCCTGGTTACTCAAAGGCGCTTTCAAATTCATTACATCAAGTCAATGTCCTTATAATATAAACAGAATCACGCAAACAGCTTTGAATTAAAAAAACGGGAAAATAATATATATTACCGAGACAGCGGTGAGATAGATGTCACGGAAGTATCCGGCAGAGCGTGGGCTTTTAGGCGGTGAAGTTTCCGCATTGACATACTGCAAGCGGCGTCTCTGTTTTCGACGACCACTATATCAGACGCCCGACTTAAATGTCAGGCAAAAAAACAAATAAGGTTGTATGTCAATGCAGCACGTTCAACGTTTTTGTCCATTTATACCAACAAGCAGGTGCGCGCCGTCTCGCTGTCTAGCCATGTTTATGTTTTTCACTACTTGATTTAACGGATAATCAGGCAGTCAAACGCCCTTTTGAAGGTGGACCGTGCATCAAGATCTGCACGGTGTTTTATTGCATTTTTGTGATCATCTAACCTTCTAGGTCAATAATCAGGCGATGCCACCTTGGCACCCTTTTTTGTAGAAACCCATTAATATGCAAATTAGGTATCGCCATTCAAATAAATTATTATACTACTTTTCTGAGTATCTCGAATTGCAAGCCTCCAAACAATCAAAATGATGTGTCCAAACGCATGTTTTCTGGTTATCTGGGTATGATTACGTCAGTGAATAAATCATGGTATGCAAATTTGTCACATGAATATGCAAATTAGCTCTGACCAATATAACCTCACACTTCACGTGTGTATCTCCTCAATAAGCAAGTGGTAGGCATTGTCTAACGCACCAACTTAAATGACCCCCCCTCCCCGTACGTGCAAACGCCCAAATGGTATATCATTTGAAAGCACAAGATATCCCCATCACAACGAGGCCTGTCTTAGAAATGCCAAATAATGCAGTAAGCATGACACCAAGGTCAAACAAGCTCACAGTCAAATGAAATTTTTTCGAAATTGTGCGCTTCCGTCTTAAAAATTACAATAGTTGCATATATACTTTATTAAAAAACAAAATAGGTATGTCATAATTTTTTTGGAAAGCTTATTATTTCCCCGTCAAAATGAGATACGATATGAAACTGTTACCCGGCATAGTAAGTGTGGAGCTAAGTTCAAAGAAGGTCACCGTGAAATTATGAATATTCGAACGCCTGCAATACCGCGAACCTCATAAAGTTACAATAACTCTGTATCTACTTAATTTCTATGGACATGTTATATACGTCGTGAAAGAACAATTTCTTCCCGTCAAAATGTGATATGACTTGGGGGTGTCGGTTGATGGAGTTTGTGTGGAGCGACGATCAAACGGTATCACCGTCAAGTAATAAATGTTCGAAATTACGCCATCCCATAAACGTTATACAACACAAAAAGTTATTTTACTGACACTCGAGTGCGCGTGGATCTTCTGAGTACCGGAGTGTTAACCACAGTAGGTTCGACAACCTCACTCAGTAGTGGCGTTGTCGGTTGAATCTCTGTTTCTCGGACCTGTTCAGTTTCCGGGACCTTCTCCTCCACAATTGGTTGAAGGTCCGCGCCAAGCCGACGGGATACGTGATCCAAGTGTCTTCTGATCACGCGACCGTCGCTTGTTTCTGCAACCGTGACGTCACTATTCGGATCGCGAAATGTTGATGGAATCCACTTGGGTAGTAGTCCTTCATATGCTGCTGACGTCTGGTTACCGTCGAACTGAGGTCGGGCAGTACTGCATCAAATACTGTTCGAAGCTTGCGGTTCATCAGCAGTTCTGAAGGTGCTATACCAGTGTTGCTGAGAAGTGTCACGCGATATGTTAGCAAGTATCATGCTATAGTCGTGTATCCATCGAGCCTTCACGCATCTTCTTCAAACCAGCTTTTACGACTTTCACCGCTCTTTTTGACAATCCGTTTGAGGATGGGTGGTACGCTGGACTCTTGATGTGTGTCACATTATTTCGTTTCAGGAAACACTGAAGTTCACTGCTGGTAAAACATGTCCCGTTGTCGGTGATGATAGAGTCCGGCTAATCATGATCCGCGAATAGTTTTCGCAACTCGTCGATGGTTGTGTGCGGTGTCGCTGACTTCACGACTGAGGTTGCCATCTTTTTAGAATAAGCATCTACCACGACCAGGATCATTTTGCCTTCAGTAGGTCCAGCATAATCAAGATGCAGACGAGACCATGGTCTCTATGAAAATAACTATGGCGTCATTGGTTCGCGAGTCGGTTCCCTCGCGTTTTGCTCACATTGAAAACAACGTTTCGGCACTTGTTCTGTTTGTGCATCTATGCTTGGCCACCAGATCGCGCCAGTGCCTTCGTCTTAACCACTCCGCTGTGACTACTGTGGAGCAGTTCCAGTATGATTGTCTGTCTTTTCTTCTGAGCGACAATCCTGGCCCCTCTCATTATGCGCCCGTCATGCATGCTCAGTTCATCACGGAATCTAATGTATTTCCTGAGTAACCGGGTCGTTTGTAGGCCAACCGGTAAGTACGTATCTCTGTACTATGGACAGTGTTTTGTCGTGTAGCGTCCACTCCCGGATGTGCGCTGCTGTCACTGGCGACTCGTCCAGCTGCCCGATCAGGTCAACATACTCAGCAGGCGAAGGTGTTACAACTGGCTTTGCTGACAAAGGCCTTCGTGACAATGTATCGCAGTTCTCATGTGTAACACCACTGCGATACCTAATTGTGTAATTGTACCCTGCTAATACAAGTGTCCACCTTTGAATGATGTGCCCAGACGCATTATGTGGCACCGGTAATTTTTTGTCAAACAGCCCCAGTAATGGGCGGTGATCCGTGACCAGTGTGAAATGGGTTCCCTACAGATACTGGTGAAACTTAGTCACTCAAAATATCAGGCTCAGTCCCTCTTTGTGTAGCTGCAAATAGTTCGTTTCCGCTGCTGGTAAGCTTCGTGATGCATATTCAATCGGTTGTTCTGAACCATCACATGAGACAGTACTACGCCGAGGCGTATGGTGAGGCATCACATGCAAATAGGATCGGCAGACTCGGGTCGAAATTAACAAAGATTACGCCCGACTGTAACGCGTCTTCTTGTGGCTTCTCCCACACCCGTTTCACACCTTTCCTTAGCAATCCATACAGCGGTGCCAGTTTTGTAGAAAGGTTCTGCATGAATCGACCATAGTACTTCATTATTCCGAGCCAACCTCTCAACTCCTTCACATTTGTGGGCCTTGGCCTACCTTATCCGCCGTCGGGTGTAGACCGTTCCGATCGATTCGTTGTCCCAGATACGTCACCGCAGACGGACAAATTTCCACTTCTGTTGGTTTAGTGTCAAACCTGCGTTCTCGAGACGCTGTAGTACCGTTCTCAGGTTTCCATGTGTTCTTGTTCTGTCTTGCCAGTCACCAAAATGTCGTCCAGGGACAGGCAATAACGTTATTCATCTTAATGGCAAAGGCACCCATCGTGCTCTGGGAAAAGAACTGTCCCAATAGCATGGGAAACCCAAATGTCATACCACGAAGGAACAACAGCATTCACACATCCATTTGGATCTGGATTTGCGACACTTTAACTACAGGAACGCATCACAATTGCCCTCTGTAAATAGAGTTGTAAAAAAGGTGAGTTCTTATATAGCGCAGTATCCAGTCCTCAGGACTGCTCAAAGCGCTTTACACTTTACTCCCTGGCAGACCTGTTCAATCGAACACCATCTCGACTTCTCTGGGAAGCATCCAGCAACGCTGCAATTAATGCGCGAAGACTATTACGAGTTGCAGCGTGCGTGGTCTCTGTTATCGGGGCAATGAGAACGATATTCTGTCAAAGGAATAATATCACTCAATAACTTAGGATGCTCTTTAGCAGTACTCAGAGCGCCTAGCGTAACAAGCTTTTATTTGGTTGACCAGTCAACTGGTTCATCAGTAGACACCCACTCCACTTGGCTGGGATGTAAATAGGACGTGAAGAGGCTGTCATGCGCACAAGAACTTATCAGTTAATTATTCAAACTATTTTGACACAATATTGAGTTTGTGACCTTCAAAATGACATTTAAAATTGACGGTGGCATCCACCAATATCTATTTTATAATCCAATGAGTGATGCAAAAATGCCGTTGTTGAAGTATAACATCACCTACAATCTGCGGAATGGCACAATTTCAAAAAATGCATATTTTAATGGTGACCTTGTTTAACCTTCACTCCGCAGTTAGACCACTATTTTACAATTTCACGCCAATCATTTTGACTGGGATACAATACCCATATGTGTATAACGGACATTGTAATTGTACAATGTTTGCGGAATGGCACAGTTTTGGACAATCATCATTTGGTGATGACCTTGCTTGACTTTCACTCCAAACTTACTGCACCTTAGCTCCCCGTGGTATCCTGTATTTACGTGGAGCCAGTAAAATTTCAAAATGTCTATCACATGGCCATGAGAAAGCAAGTAACGTAGATAGGCTATAAGCCACCATTGGTATTGTATAACGTTTGCGGGATGGTGCAATTTCGAACACTTATCGCTTGACGGTGACATTGTTTGGTCGCCGCTCCACACAAACTCCGTCAATTGACACCTCCAAGTCATACCTCATTTTGACGGCAAGAAATTATTCTTTCGCGGTGTATGTAACATGTCCATAGAAATGAAGTCGCTACAGAGTTATTGTAACTTAATGACGTTCACGGTATTGCAAAAGTTCCGATATTCATCATTTCATGATGACCTTGTTTGACACTTACAGTGTAACAGCTCCATATTGTTTCAATTTTTGACCTGTAGACAATAAACTTTCCAAAAATATATGGCGTGGCTATTTTATTATTAATAAAAGTAGATATACAACCGTTGTAATTATAATACGTTTTCGGAAGCGGATAGTTTCAAAATATTACCATTTGACGGTGACCTTGTTTGACCTTGGAGTCACGATAGTTCTACGACAAGCCTCGTTGTGATGGGGATATCTAGGGTTTTCAAATTACATACAATTTGGTGTTTGTATGGGGAGGGGGCATTTAAGTCGGTCCGTTAAGTAGTGCCTATCGCTCGCCTATTGCGGAGATATAAACGAATATCATGAAGTTTTATTGGTCAGAGCTAATTTGCATATTCATGTGACAAATATGCATACTATCATTTGTTTACTGACGTAATCATACTCCGATACTCTGAAAACATCATTTTGATTGTTTGGATGTTTACAATTCGAGATATTGAGAAAAGTTGTATGTATTTTAATGGCGATGATTAATTTGCATATTAATGAGTTTGTGCAAAAATGTTCAGTGCGCCAGTGTGGTATCCGTTGTATTATTTACTTTCAAAAGAAAACATCGTGCAGACAGCAATGAACGTTTCACTGGCCAACACCCGGACTAGGACGTTTACATCGACACTACAAATTAAATCGCGCGACCATTCGGGGACAATCTGGGACAGAAAAAAATAGATCTGACATGTTTATAGGGCAAGTGCAGCGTAAGGTCTCACTGGCTATGGATACAACTTACACCCAGGGTAACAGAGCTCCGACGATGCAAACTAAATGTCAAGGGCCATGCACGATATCGGGAACAGGGACACACAAAAGGCCCATCACAACTGGGGACCACCAATGATTTTGGGTGGAAAGGTAATTTCGAAAACACATAACCAGCTAGATTTGCGCAATGTATCGGTAGTCTCAGATTATGCAATGCTATTCTTGATTTTCGCGATTAACATTAAAATTACATAAAAACAAAGACAAAATGTCATTTTCTTTGTTTTGAGCGTATATTAATACAACAAAGAGCAACATGAATGATATATACGCATACATGTTAAGTTTCAGAAACGCCAATCCAGGAGATTTATACGTAAATCAGAGGGTCTCGAAAAATCGGGCATTTATACGTAAATCGGAATCTCAGAGAATCGGGCATTTATACGTAAATCGGAGGATCTTGGAAAATCAGGCATTTATACATAAATCGGATTAAAATATGACAAAAAAGGATATTTTTAATCATGTTATAATAAAACGTTAAGTTTCAGAAATGCCAATGCATGAGATTTATGCGTAAATTGGAGGGTTTTGTAATATCAGGAAATGTTGTGTAAATTGGAGGGAAATGTTGTGTAAATAGGAGGGTATTATGGAATTGTGTATAAATCTGAGTATTTCATGTTATGAAAATGGTCACAGATCAGCTTTATTTCCCAATGCATTGCACATGTGCTCTTAAATCAATGTCACATAACAGCATGTTAATATGTATATGTAAAATAATTAAATTAATTATATATAAATTTAAATGTGCGTGGCTTTATATGTATAGTAGAAAGAAAAAAAGTTTACTAATTGATGTTCTAGGCATAATGTGTTCATATATTAAGTATATATTTTTATGGTGCAAAGAACCTTGCATATAGGCAGTAAATACATCTTCTTTTATTACATTATTACAAACATATACTATATTCACAAGTATAAGAACCAGATGTAGCATTGTATTTGCTTCAAAGTTTGTTGCCATGGCCTGGGTGACGGAGGCATGCGTATTTGAAATTTGTGACATTTGGTCTTGCTGGTGGAGCATTTGATGTTATAAAATACATCTTTTCATTTATAATGTGTTCCAGTTCTAACAGTTACAGATATACATGGATTAAATAAAGCGTGCACATAGTGTAGATGGATCGACTGACATTATTTGAGTATTGATTGAAACGGATTACATTTCGTTCTACAAGATCGGCAAGCTGACGGGCGATAATATGGAACCCGCGGTCGCAAGCGCGATTGCAATTAAGTTAACGCACTGACACTGACTGTATTGACCACATTCTGTTGACCCAGAAAAACATACTCAAATCTGCCAGAAATAAAACCCAATTAGGCCATGGCACCATGCCGAGTTCGGAAAATAAGATAGAAAAAAATAGTTTTGGTTTCACTGAAAATCCAGGAGACTGGTTCTGCTTTCCAGGAGATCGGGGGATTTGATGGATTTCCAGGAGTGCCCAGGCGAATGCAGGAGACTTAACATGTATGTATACGAAGATGGAGATGGATGGACCGTGTGTTGAGAAAGAAGACAGCCCTGAGATGGTCACCTGAAGGACAAAAGCAAACGAATACTACCCAGAACAACTTGCAGAAGAACTGTGGAGGGGAACTACACGACATTTATTCCATTCTAACTATTACATAGTTACATAAATATAATTTTTTATTTTATACAGCATTTTAGTTATTTCTTTAATTTAGTTACTTGATTGATTTTAAAGCAACAAATTGTTCATTTTATATAGTTAAGTCTAGTCAATATTATGCCGATATTTTATGTTATATACGTTACTTAGTTACAATTGTACATTTAAATTGTGTATTAGATTCTTATCATTCTTACCATATTACACATTTTATATGTAAAATAATTATTGTATTATAGCGATTATATTTTAACAATGTTGTATTTTAAGCGCCTTCGAACATGTTTTTATCCGGATACTTGACGCTATACAAATAAAATAGTATTATTATTAAAAGTAACCTAAGTTGGGACCAGGCACCAAAGCCAGCTGCAGCCGGAAGAACTAAAGATACCGCCTTGCGTGACAGTATACCATATAGGCACGAAGAAGACTAAGTAGCTAAGTAAGTATAATGCAGATCGTCGGTCAAAGGTCTATCTGATGCATGACAGTGTTACAATCATAATCATTATCATCATCATCAGCATCATCATCAATCATCATCATCATCATCATTATCATCAACATCATTGTGCGGCCTTAGTGTTCCGTGGTTGGGCCAAGGCCTCAGCATCTGCCTGTCTTGCGCTATTCTCTGCCAGATGGTGCCCTTCCAGTACTTGTCTAGTTCGTTTCTCCACCGTCTTGCCGGTATTCCTCTGGATCGTTTCCCTTCATACGGTCTACAGGTAGTAATGTCCATCGGCTATCTCGTAGTTTATTGGTATTACAATAGGTATCAATAAAGCATTAGGGAGTCTGTGTTTTAGTTAACATTACACATCAAGCGTCAAACAAAATTACAATATCAACTCCTACCGTTCATGTAATATTTTGTTCTCGCAAGGCCAGTCACCAGATTTCCATTCACAATTGAGAGGTGCATATAAATCAATAAAGTTTTGAACTATAGTTTGCTGTGAATTGAAACATATGAGTTCCACTTAAGCGTAATTTTCTGTATACCATAAGCATTGTTATGGCACAACGAGGTATTTTTATTGGTGTCGTGTGTCGTCAAATTGACGTTGGAATGAATAGGTCTGCCGAGGAAGAGCCTACCACGCGTTGGGCGACCATACGAACTGGATATCGCGTTGTGAAATGAGGTACCTTTCACCATAACCCTTTTCGGTTGCTAAATGTTCATATTGCTGAATTAACAACACTAGCTGATTAATGCGCGATAGTATCATGCTGTGTTTTTGTGTTGATGTTGTCAGCAATCGTTGCTTTCTACAAAAAAGCACGTGACCGACACCTATCCAGTGGTTTCAAGGATAACTGAACCTAATACCCGTAACAGTTATTCCGAGTTTGTACAAATATGCGATATCGGAAGAGCGTCATCGAGTCACTGTGTAAATACGTCCTTCCACGATATCGTTGATATCTCACTAATTATAAAACTGATACTTTTGTATGATCGTGAAGTTTGAGGATTTAATGAATTAAGCCAAATAAAAATATTTCATAAATGGTTTCTTCAGAATGTCATCACGGTAAATATGGGTACAGTTAACTATATATGGTGAAGATGGGAATCTTAGTTAATCTTAGTGTTACTGTTTGCTTGAAAATTATTAATTTCATTTCTGTATGAGAAGAATCATAGGGAAGCAATCAAGGTTACCATAATTATATAACTTATACATTTTTAGGAAGACGACACAACAAAAAACGGTAAAATTTAAATGGATTGTGAAGATCAACTTTATTTTTGATACCTGTGGTTTTTCAGTCTATGGTTTTATCAAGATGCAATAAACAAGAACTGAGTTTAACTAAATATTAATTTAGAATTGCAATACATTGCTTTACAAAATAGCCACGGAGTCTTTAATATTGCCACCGACATACGAATCACAGACGCATAGCCATTTTTACAAAGAGCCTCCATACGTAAAGGACACACGACCAAGTGTTGGAACAAGAACATAAATTATGTGCCCGGTGCAATCAAGTGAAATCACCTTCATCAACGCGTCTTTCTTTTCTTTCGTCACAGTGTCTTATGTCGAATTAACACAGAAACATTTAGTCGGTGTAGTAAGTTCAAGATTTTATCCTCAAAAACACTACGGTAGTGTTTTGAAAGTACGCTCAAAACACTACTGTAGTGTTTTCAGCGGTGTAGTGTTTTGAATGTCCTACACCGGTCTAACTTCAGACAGATTTATAACGTAGTATTGCTCGCAACGCCAAGCTTCCTTTCTGTAATTGTTCAAGCTACGTAGTTGTCATTAAACCAATCTATCCGGTCTAACTCTGTGTGGATAATATGCAGTGTGTGGCGACCTTCACGCAGTTTACAACTCATAACTTTGATGGTTTACACATTCGTATTAACGTATTAAGATTATGACTGTTAAACAACACAGGAAACTACAACAGCAGTCCTATAACGTGATCAATAAAATGTCTTGGAAGAAAAACACTTCGTCTGTGTCGAAGAGTGTCACATATAAAAGATAAATGAAATTCCGCCCAAATCACGTTCTGTTATACAAAGTATAAAACATCATTTCTATCAATATTAATGTTATCTGTTTAGGCAATTTTTTATTATGAAGTTTGAAATGAGTGAATGAATGGCTTACTAGACGAAGGCAGCCTTTCTACGAAGCTGCTGCCGCTAGTATACGGCTCGGCAGGCAAGTCGGTGTCTAGGCAAAGCATATAATTTATGTCGTCATTCACTTGTAACAATTTATCAATGTTTGACTACCTCTATGGGGCGAAACTAACAGAAGCATGCAGCCACTATGAAGCCAGTAAAGCGATACCATACATCACATCGGCAAAAGAAATCGAAACTTTTTAATAGTTTAAATTATCAAAAACACTGTTGCTGCAGTTTATATTCCATTGTTAATAATTAGCTGGTGGGAGAAATGGTGGTCAAGGGTGAAGAACATGGGAAAGCCACTGACGGAGAGGAATAGGCTTTCTCACTGTTATCTTCGAGAATGACACGTAGATTAACTACCTAGATCTAGCTTTGGAAAACTGGAAAGCCAATGCCCAACATATATTATAATAATACATTACCACAATGAAACACTATTGATCAATATGTTTGAATGTATTTGTTATGACAATTATTTAGCCACGTGTGATTGACACTAATCCGTCGTTAAATTGTGATCTCACTTCAAACAAATCGAGTGTTGCCAATGACGCTTTTCATGTCAGAACTACGCAACCGTGCAAAGCATTGTTAAGTGTACAATGCATGAACAGAATTGCACCGACAACTGGGAGTGACGTCTGTACGCATAAAACATGCTACTGTGAATGGCATGATAGACTACTTTAACATTTAGAATACTGGAACTTCACTCGGGTAACACAATGCTGGTATTGCCGCGAAACCTAAGTGTTAAGTTGTATATTAATGTTGCAAACTGAGTTCGTTCATCTTTAAAATACAACTACTGTGAATCAATATGCTCTATACAGTCAAGTATCACTTTCTTCAACACAACAAATATATATTGTCACACAATGCATGCATTGTAAAGATAAAAGCCGTGAGGCAACGACGTCTAAGCTTGGCAGGGTCTGTGATGCCCCACGATGAAGTTGCAAACCGTGTTCTTCTTTAGAAACCCGAGGGCCATTGGCGACGAGATCACCCTAATACGACGCTGAGATACACCATCGAGAGGGACACTGGTCTCATTGGGACTTGTCTGGCTGTCACAATGACATACACCTTTGAGAGGGACACCGGTCTCAATGGGACTTGTCTGGCTGTCACAATGTCAGGCACCATTGAGAGGGACACCGGCCTCAGTGGGTCTTGCCTGGCTGTCACAATGTCAGACACCGTTGAGAGGGACAGCGGCCTCAGCGGGTCTTGCCTGGCTGTCACAATGTCAGGCGGAAACAAATCCATCATGTCACCAAGTTAAATGGATGAATTAAGTGAAGTCAAGATGAAACGGCGCAAAGGACGAACAACTACATTCGCCAAAGTGACGTATATCGTATAAACTATGATTAAATAAGTAAATATTGATCATGGTGTACATATGCTTTCTTAAAAAACAGTTAACATTGTAGTTTAACAGAGACTGCAACTATATAACGGGTTCTTAACAAATTTATGTTTCATAAAACTGCAGAATATCACATCATTTGCAACGTTGTAAGTGGTATGCCAATAAACCAGTAAACGGATCGCCTACATATATCGCCTCAACTTATTCGTCGTATTCTGCAAAACAGACGAATGTCCCTTTCGTGCAATGGTTAGATTACAAAGAATAACAGACACCAAAAATATACAACATATAAACACAAGGCCGGTGAGAAGTCAATATTGTGGTGTGTGTGTTGTGTGTGTGTGTGTATGTGTGTGTGCGTGCGTGCGTGCGTGCGTGCGTGCGTGCGTCCTCTTTCATTTACCTTTCTCTCAGTCTCTTCCAGATAGCTGATCTTTACGAAACACATTTACTTTAGCCGAGCGAGTCGAAGTGTTTCCCTGATGGCCGACCCTGTGGTTTCTCCGTGCGCCTCTGATCATGCCCGTCTCCGTTGGACACCTGTCACAGACGTGCCTGTGCGGCGTAACTGCGCTGTCCTGACAGTCCGGCAGGTGTCGCCCGCACCGATCAATACCCTCAGTACGATCCACCACCGCCTTCTGTCGCTGAGACAGACGTCCTACTCACAGATGCCGTCAATCATGCGAAAATGACATCTGCTCAACGGACAAAGAACGAACGACGCGACCCCCAGGTATCCGGAAGTAAACAAATTCCTTCCACGCGAGCGCCTTCGAACAGTTATAGGGTTGACTAGTAAAAAGATTAGGGACGACATAATGTAAAGGCATCTTCCATCTAAGCAGTGATTCGTATGGGTAGGACGCGAGGTTTCGTCAGTACCCCGGGAATGGTGGTTTTTATCTAGCGAACACTTGATGCTGTCTGTTCCCGTTAATGCGGCGTACGAATGCTGACGAAATCGCTCCCTCGCGTGTATTGCTCTGCTTCCTGCAAGACGATTGGTCTTGATCGCAGAGTGCGTTCGCATGAACAACAGGCGGAAGACGTTGAGGAGAGCTCACGATCGGCAGTGAAGATATTCCTGCGGGAAATCAGCGCCTTGAAAACAAATATAGGAAGCCGATATACTGTGGGTTGTCTGAGTTAGGTCGGCGTTGTTAAAGTTTTACTGTCACTGGTCGTAGAGCAGTAGTCCGGATATATCCTCTTCAGTACGCCCCGGTAAATCTCATTATTTCGTCTTGTCGGTCGTATTCCGCACATATGCTGTTCCCCTCTTGTTTCCCTGTCTATCAGGGGTGAGGCTGGCCTCGATTCTGATCCTCGACTTCTGTTTGCTTTTCTTTAATTGTTTCTTTTCCCTCAATGATTTTGCACTGCTCTCTCCACCAGCCGTCTCCCTTCCTCTCAATTTTGTGCTCTCGTTCTCCTCTCTCAATCCTTCCAAATCTCTCTTTACATATTTCTTCCATCGCAGTCTATGTCTTCCTCGCCTCCTTTCCTCTTCCACACTCCGAATATCTGCTTTCTTTGCCAGCCGTTCTATACCCGCTCTCCCCACACGTCCAGCCCAATTTAGTACTCTCCTCACCAACTTCTTCTTAAAACATATTATCAGCAGAATAAGAAGGTATGGTAAGATCTTACTCATACTGGTGATACCCCACACACATAATAATGATACTCCAAGTGGACGTACTTAACATGTCTGGCTTATACGGGTAGTGATTGGTTGATGGCAGATTCTTGGCTTGCAAAGATCAATAGGAAGATCTTTGTCGCTGGGGACGGCGACACGCATTCTGGTGGTTGTAGAGGCCTATCCTGGATTTCCAGGCTTTGAAGCAGGTTGGGCAAATGTAGACATGTAGGCGCACCATAAAATACACCTTATGACAAGTACTGGTAGTAGTCCACAAACATACTACAAAGTAAGCCATAGAAACGTCTTACTCGTATTGGCAGTACTTCACACAGATATTCTAGTAATACTTAAAAACGTCTTATTCGTATTGGTTGTAGTCCATACACGTACTTCAGAGTAAACTTTAGAAACGTCTTGCTCGCATTGGTTGTAATCCACACACATATTCCAGAGTAAGCCATCGAAACTTCTTACTCATTTTGACTATGTCCACATAAATACTTTAGAGTAAGGCATATCTTACTCGTAACTTGGTAGGCACTAGTTGTAAACCCAACACTCTCGACATGTTACGATTTTCGCCAACCATTTCACTTCAGTCTGATACTGATTGACTATGCTGTTGTTACAACCATATTGTTAAATGTCCGAATGACACAGTAATGGGTGTGAATTGTTTGTCAAACGGTCGTGGGATTTCCGTCCGTGATGTCTACTCAATCAAAAGCAATTCGCATCTGGATTAATAGCTCCTCAAACCGGCATTTCGTTTTCATGAAATATTGAACGTAGCTCAGGGGCTTTAACTCTGCTTCTGCGAATAAAGCGACGATCGTTTGATTAACGATTCTCTTGCCACATAATCCTCCAATCCCGCTTCCAGATTGAAGGTCACGAGATAGCATTTTATGAACGAGGATAATAGGGTATTGGATACAAGCAAAGCTCGTATATTTTTACATGCGCATCGTATTGTAACAACATACCAATATATATTTTGGTCGTTCGACTGTGCTACCGAGTGTTTCCTTCTTATTCCGATTTATAACGTGGACTAATAATTTATTGCTGTCATAATCTATCTCTCTCCGCGCGATGGTGGCGGTGTTAGGTTTGCTGTTGCAGATTACGCGGCCTTTAACACAGGATTACTGCCTAAACACCTAAACATGAAAACAATTGAAGCAGACAGGGGTGGGCACGACGTGTATACAGAATGAGGAGGACAGACAGACAACGAGAGCAGGGAAAACAGAAGAGGATTGTAGAAGAAGATGACGGGAAAGACCAAAAAAGGTAGAGGTAAATTCTTATATAGTGCAGTATCCAGTCTTTCGGGCTGCTCAACGCGCTTTACACTTTACACCATGGCAGACCAGTTCAATCGAACACCATCTCGACTTCTTTGGGAAGCATTCAGCCACGCTGCAATTAATGCGCGGTGGCTATTCGCACATAAACGTTTATCACTCTTTGTAGCCTGGTACGCATTCATACAGCTGAGTGAACTGGAGTAACTTATATAGTGAACGAACAAGATGCAAAACGGCAGTGAGACTCTAGTAGCGTGCAAATATTTATGTTGCTTTGGTCTAGTGTAACACAAGTATTTTATTGTATTACTGTATTCTAGTCAGACAACTGGGTCCTCGATATTTGCACCAAAGAGTATCAAGGGCATCTCCTTAGTTGCAGTTTTGTCTAATTAACAACGTATTATCTCATCTTCTGTCGACGGTGTATTCTCTAAATATAGGATCCTCATCCTCCACGAAGTCCATTGCGTCCTCTTCCACAACCTCTGCCATCTCCACGTCTCTCTCCTCACTATGTCCCTCATTCGTATCCTTTGTCGTCCGCTGCTGCGTTTGCGTTCCACCGGCAGCCTCCATGTTTTCCTGATCGCATTGTCGTCGTCTCTCCAAACCACATGTCCAATCCATCGCAGTCTGGTCTTCCTTAGTTCATACGTGGTCAGGGGCGTAACTAGCCGCTTCCACATCAATTTGTCAAACCAAAAATTCAATTTAAGACAGTGGTCGCTGAAATCCCTGATAACGTTGTACTCCTTGTCAAAGATAATTTATCAATACTTTGATGACAAAGGATGAAGTCACTAGACGAAGGCAGCCTTTCTAAGAAGCAGCTACCGCTGATATACCCACCGGCAGGCAAGCCGTTGTCTAAGCAAAGCATATAATTTATGTCATCATTCACTTGTAACAATTTATCAATGTTTGACTACCTCTATGGGGGCGAAACTAACAGAAGCATGCAGCCACTATGAAGTCAGTAAGGTGATAGCATACAAACCCTTAATGGTGGCGTTGAGATGTAGCTTCACATCGGAAAAAGAAATCGACAAGTTAGGTTTTTTAATCATTTAAATTATATATAAAAAACTGTTGATGCAGCTGATATTGACATTGTCAATGATTAGGTAGCTGGTGGGCAAGTGGGAGAAGTGGTGGTCAAGGACGAAGAACATGGGAAAGCCATTGACGTAGAAGAGTAGGCTTTCTCACTGTTACCTTCGAGAATGACATGTAGCTTAACTATCTAGATCTAGCTGTGGAAAACTGGAACGCCAATGCTCAAAAATACCAAACATACCTTCCGTGAAGCTAACTGGAGACATCCTATTAATTCATTGTCTCCATCAATGTGGACACAAACTGTTGAAATTATAAGTGTCTTTTAATATATGTGAGATAATTCGCTTTAAGTCTTTCCCAGAAAGTATCTGCAGTGGATGAGGCATCTTCTCGCATCTCCAGTGAATGTCTTGGATTTGTTGAAGCCGCCAGCACAACCGGTGAAGCATTGTCCACAAAGTGTATAGTTCAACGGGAAAAATATGGAGTTTTGGTGGCAAAGATATGCACTCGGTGATATGAAGGAGCTGCCAAAATGGCACCCATCGTGGAGTGCACGCTGCATTCGTTTTGTGAGACAAGATGGGTCAGTCGTACACATGCACTGTACACACTGAAGTCTGCATTCTCTGTTGTAGTCATCGTCCTGGAATACTTGGAAGTTGCATTGTGACGACAAACACAGCAGTTAATTATATATCTGTAAAATTTACCTCACCGTAACACTAATGACCATGTAGTGAGCATGTAGTGAGCATGTCCACCATAGTCTGCTTCCTCAGTCTAGTACAGGTCAAACAGTATGTCCTTGTACAGGCAGCCAATGATGCCGCCTCTGTAGTTTCACAGCTGCAGCAGAATGTGTAATGCGTTGTTTGATAATAGAGCTAGCAGGACAATTTGAGCATGAAATAAACACATGCACATCAACTTTCGTCTTTTGACATAATAGCTCATAATTACTATACTCAAAGGAATTGAGTTCGCCAGATGACAGCACACTGAATACCAGTCTTGAAAAGTATACCAACCCCGCCACCAGTTCTGCCGGACGGTCTCGGGTTGTCTTTCAAATTATACCCTCCGGGCGTCAGTTCCGCACGTTTAACCGCATCATCAGATGTTAGCCAAGTTTCTGTCATCAGAACGACGTCAATATCATTATTCACTACATAGTCACTGATGTCCTCTGTCTTATTCCGCACAGAACATGGATTAACAAGGGCGAATTAGAGGTCCCTTGTCCAGCGTGAGGCTGTGTTCACTCGCTCAACACGGATCAGATTGTCCAGATTAACGCCAGTTCGATGTACGCCTGTCCTGGCATCGCGAAAGTTAAACAAATTGTCGTCGTTCTCGGTTGCTGTTGTTGCTGCTGTTGCTGCTGTTGCTGCTGTTGTTGTTGTTGTTGCTGCTGCTGCTGCTTCTTCTGCTGCTCCTGTTGCTGCTGCTGCCATTGCCGTTGTTGTTGCTGCTGCTGCAGCTGTCGCCATCGCTACTGTCACTGCTGCTGTTGTCGTTGTTGTTGTTGTTTTTGTTGTTGTTGTTGTTGAATTTGTTGCTGTTGCTGCCGCTGGTGAACTTGCAACACACGACGTTGCATAATCACAATTGTATTACTGCCCCCCACACGGAATTGTTACGCTGCACAGCGTAACAAATCAATGTGGGGGCAGTCATACAATTGGCACATAGGTTGCGTCTGAAGGCAGACACTATCACTGCAATCGGTCTGCACAAATGCGTTCCGCCTCTTTGGCCTCGTCTTGTCGGCTGCACTCTTGATATGCCATTGGTAGTCAACGCATGCCACAATGGTCTGCTGACTGGCATTCCAAGTACACTGCCAGCCAGCTGATCAAGGGCCTTGGCTGAATATTGAATGGCAGACGTCATGGTTGACTGGTTAAAAAGTTGTCGAAGTATTCTTCAAAATAAAGTTCCCACCTCCTTCACTGTACCTTCCTGGCATAGTGTGTAAAAATGGCATGTAATAATAGCCTTAAGACATCAACATCATAGGTAATGCACGAGACTGTCTACTAGGCTGCCAGGTAGGCGCACATGCAGTACACATATTTACACCAATTGTCCAACAAACAACCGTAATTGGGTCCTTGGAGAAATGTTGAGACATCCCACTTCAAAGTCATGTTATGAAGTTGCCATTGAATATTTTGGAGAGAAGGAAACGGAACATGGACACTGCCAAGTGCCGCTGGGAGCCGAAACTATGAAACAATGAAAGGGGAAGATCACATTTACGATGGGAATTGGGGAGATTGCAATAATTGGTAGACATGAAAGGTGTGGGGGTGATAATTGGAGGGGAAAGCGGCGATAGATATCAGTTTTGAAGAGTAACAATTAAACCAGTTCAGCGTTTTGAAGATGTACGATGACTTGCCCCTTACATCGTAATGCTGTCTCTGCAGCTGCACCAAGAATCCGGAGTCAACTCGCTATCACTTTAAAATCATCTGAAACTACAGCTACCTTTCATAAAAAGAACTTACGATTTATTTATTGAAATTGCATTCCCACCCTAACCTTCGGCCGTCCCTTGCTCTAATTATGGCTCTTGCTCGTCCCTGGTATCGATTTTGCCTAATAATTCTTGTATGTTGCACCCCTGAGCTCAGATTCCGGCCTAAGGATAGAGGCGTTGTGATTTATTAGTTTTATTATTATCAAGTAATATGGTACTCATGAGGTCTAGGTGGCTGAGGCAACCGCAAAAATGTAGTGAACTGAAAATTGAAGAACAAGGAGGATCTACCGCCATGCGCATTTGTACGATAAAAATATGTTCAAATCGACCCCTCAGCGAAACCTTGTTACAATTCAGCTGAAACCCACATTGCTTTCTCCTGCTTGGCTGTTCCCTGATAAGGAACACTTTCAACTTGGTAAAATCGTTTCCTCTATCTTCCGTAATCTGCATTATGATATATTGTTGTTGCGATATTTGTCCTCGCATAGTTTCCTAATGTTCATGATATTTGTCAATGGTAAATGTTATTACATTCAATGGCAACGTTGTGATGATATTCCTTGATTTATTACATTTTGTTTTGTGACATTGTTGATTGTGCAACATTTGTCAGTGCAGCAGACCGTGACCTGGTCGAAAACAGTCATCGTATGACTATCGCCAGACAGAGATTCTGTAATCCGCGTGAGAATGTCTACGTTCGGCGTATGTACACACGATTGGTTAAACCAATCTATCTAAAAATTATGGACAAACGTCGTATTTTGCAGTGAATTAATTCTCTATTGTAGAAGGTAGGAGTGAGAGCTATTATGATACGATACCAGTTCAGTCACTGCCCAGGGGCCTCCACAGTCCTAAATCCGATGCTGCACTAATATAATTTTCGAGCAGTAACCTCCCCCAAATGCTAGGAGAGGACGCACAAAGATCGCGAGACCGACCAGACCGGGAAGAGAAACGTGGCGAATGTGGTAAAAGGTAAAGATCAGGTTTTATATCCAGTCTTCAGGACTGCTCAAAGGGCTTCACACTTTACTCTCTGACAGACCTGTTCAATCGAACACCATCTCGACTTCTCTGGGAAGCATTCAGCCACGCTGCAATTAATACGCAAAGACTATTCGTACACATATACCCACCACTGTCTATAGCCAGGTACTCATTCATACAGCTGAGTGATCTGGAGTAACGTCAAATGAACGAACTTGCCAAAGGTTCCGCACAGCAGTACATAATTGGAACCCGGGTTCTCTCGGTTGAGAGTCCGATGCGCTAGTGGCGCCACTGCGCTCCAGGTAGCTGTGGTTGGACATTGCTCACAAAAACTTTGGGTTTGGGAGAACCATTAACACGGGGATAGCAACCAAGTCGACGAAAAGCCACGACGAGAAGCTGCAAGACGAAAAAGGGTTCCCCAAAGTAGTCCGGCAGGCAACAGCTTCTTTTGACCTAACCCATTTTTGCCCGATATATTTTTTGGGGATCTCCTAGCATGTATGTAATGATACCCAGACGGGTGTGGAGGTCTCACCCTTGGGTATTTTGAAAAGTGACAAAATCCAACATGGCCGCCAAATCCAACTTATTATGATATGTTAGCAACTATACAATATACAGACATGATTGAATTTTTTTTTATGTTTCCATATATGAGAAATTCGATTCCACCATCACTGACATGAAACGTTTAAAGAAAAAATATGGCGGCCATATATATGCTAAAAATGGTTGCCGACGATGCAAATCGGCGTATATTTTCAAGCACATAACGTGCACACATGACTAAAATAAATTTTTACATATCTTCAGACTTACGACATTTGATGCCAACATTATTTGTTTTGAAAAATGTAAAGCAAGCAAGAACCAATATTGCAGAAGATGCTACAGACGCTTTATTTCAAGTTCGCGGCAATCAGAAAACATGTCTCGCCAAATTCAATTGTTGCTTCTTAAGTGCTTGAAGATTGTTCTATACACTAAAATAACAGATGCGAATCGTTATATAGTATTCCCCATTGTTTATTTTACTACAACAATGCTGCATACTGTTTTTACGAGTTGGGAGTTCTAGGACATGGTGAAACGTCATTTTATCCAGCATACTTCGCTTGCACCACATGTTCAGTGGGAGAATCCAACACAACTAGGTAACATCTACCTGGAACTGGATGGCATGCCCCTCCTGGTGAGTTAATGCGGTTGTGTCGGCACACTAGTGGCTGAAACTGGCATCATAGAAATACTAGTTGCTGCATTTCGAGGTGCATTGAAATTGCTGAGCTGCAAGAAATACACTAAGAATGTCAGAGCTCTCAGGTTGCTGGTACAGGAACTAATTGGCTAAACTTTGCCAAACAACATCTGGAAAGCATGAGTGACTTCCAACAAGCATTGGATGACATTTCTTCTCAGATCAAAACAACAAAGCTTGTGGTGGATTATCACATAAAGCCAGTCTCCGTGATTCCCAATCACTCACGAGCACACCGAGACACAGACTGGGCATTATATCTAGCCATTGTCAAGGACGAGATGTCTTTGTTCGTTGCCACAGGACACGTGCATTATGCCCTGCACGCACTGTGCAATTTACGATATATGGAAAGCTTGCCCACTGACAATGAGAGTGCAATGTATTAATCACACGATGCACCACACCGCTTATCTGTACAGTGGCAGTTGGTGTGACGTGGCCATTGAAACTACTTTTATGAGTTGAGATCACTGGAATAACTATGCAACCGGAAATTCCCTCAACATGGGCTTACAGCTGTCATACCTGACATGGCACCATCGGCAATATGAACGACACGAGAAACAACAGTCGACCATCTGCTCAAACTTCCTATAAAGAATCAAGGGAGAAGATCAAGACTGGAAAGCTTTACGTGGGATCACGCGATAAGTCGGGGCCACTGGGGGTCAGCATAGATTCACTCGACCCACAGCAACATCAAAATGAGCTGATGAATAATCAGTTGGCAAGTTGAGAATCAATCCTAATTCGGTCAATATCAACAAGGCAGAACTGTGGGGAAAATAAAGATGGAGTCTTTTGATCACAGTTGGCTTGGTGGATCTCAAGATCCAATACTAAAATTTTTACTACCATGGTTTTATTCAGGAAATACATTAAAGTCGGAGATGGCCAAGTGTTTGACACGGAGACCATGTGTTTACAGTCCTGCGCAAGCGATCCCGAGATCTTGCCACAAACTAAGGAGCAATGATCTGTCACCTATCCCTATGTACAGTTGTATATTGTCAATGAAAATGGAAATATGAGGGATGCAAACAATAAATCCATTTTCAAGATTGTGCTCAATGGTGGAAATGTCAATGCAGCTGGCTGAACAAGATGTGCAGACAACATTCCTCGATAGGTACAGTTCGCCTGCCACAATAGGAAGTCGTCGTAGCCGTCACCACGAACAAAGCCCAGCTGCCTGATCTCATCTTCGAAGATCTGGTTACAAGGCTGACTTTCAAAAGCATGAACTAGTAAACACTGGCAGAGATCCTCTTCACGTAGATATTACTTGCTGGTTGTGTAAACAAACATCAGGACACAGCTACCATGCGAGAGAACAACTACACTAAGGATAGTACCGTCCCGGTCGTTGTGAACGACACGGACATATTCATTCTCTTGTATTCTGTCACCAGGGCAGTATCCTTCAAAGTAATGTTGGTTTCACCAATTCACAGCTGTCCTAGACATCAACGCAGCTCCGCTGGCATCGTACTTTGGTGTCGTGAAGATTTTAGTTCTGAAAGTTCTGACATATGGTCAACATTCTCTCTTGGAAAACTTATTGGAAAACACCGGCGGACCAACTTTTTTGGAAGTAGTGGACCAGGCCACACACTCCATGGTGGCCCGCTACGGTAAGCGTATGTATATGTCATTCAATGACGAACGCATACAGAAAAATGTGGTTTTGCAAAGTGAATATAAGCAAGGTGTCCGCACCAAAGCGTTATTCACGGATACCCACAAATGACTGCAAGTAGAAACTTTGCTTGATGCCTCTGACGCAGACCCGCCTGTACTAAAGCATACAACTTTTTATCGGTAACAGGAGGGGGGATTTACTGCACTCAATCCAAATAATGCTCCTCTCTTCTCGGACACCTCATTAGCCCCAGTGTCGTAGTTGAAAAACAATACAATACCGCGTTACCACGGAATTGGGCGATGCATGTTTTCTGATTGCCGAAAACTTTTACCGCATCTTCTGCAACGATTTTTATTGCTTTCTTTACATTTACACACAAAACAAATAATGTTGGCATCAAATGTCTTATGCCTGAAGAAAAGACATTTTAATCACGTGTGTATATTATGTGCTTGAAAATATATGACAATTTGCATCGTAGGCAACCATTTTGTAGCATACACATGGCCGCCATATTGTTTTCTTCAAACCTTGTCACATCAGTGATGGTAGAATCGAATTCCTCATATCTGGAAACATATAAAACACCATTTCAATCATGTATGTATCTTGTCTGATTGCGAAGATATAATAATAAGTTGGTTTTGTTGGCCATTTTGGATTTTGTCACGTTTTTCAAAATGCCAAGGGTGAGAACTCCACATCCACCTCGATCTCATTATACATATACTAGGGGTGAATAATCAACAAAGAAAAAACTATACAAGGCAAAAAGGGATTACCCCCTCCGCTGCTGAACTAAAGCAGCCGACCTCGACAAGCCAATTGAGTGAGACCCAAGGAACAGGAAAGAACCTTCGAACAGTCTTGAGCTGTGAATACGATGTAAACATGACTGTTAACCGGTGTTTTGTGTGGGCCATGCCTAAAGTTCGACACTGCGAACAACTTCAACAAGATGGCCAATATCAACAGTTTTCACAATTTAGTAAGAAGGGCACCTTCGCGAGTTTTTGTGAGCCTTAAATGGATGCACTTGGGGATCTGAAGGGGTGCAGTTGAAAGGTGTGATGAGCCTCAACATGGGTGCGTTTGTGGTCTGAAGGAGGTAGAGTTGGACGTTTCTGGTGAGCCTCAAGAGGGATGGGTACAGTTTGAGGTTTCAAGAGGGGGTGTAGTTGTAGGTTTGTGGTGAGCTCCAATGGGGATGCAGTTTGAGGTTTCAGGTGAGCCTTAATTGGGTGTGCAGTTGGATGTCTCGGCAAGTGCAGTTGGGTTTCTTGGTGAGCTTCAACAAGGGTGTAGTCGGAGCCTCATGAGGAGGGTGTATTTTGAGGTTTTTAGTGAGCATGCACAGAATCAACCCCGCTAAAGGTTTGTTGCACGCACTTGATACCACGTTGGCGCATCACACAGACAAGGAGACTGGCGAGGCACTTGTCACAGAATTAAGTCAAACGCATTCGTCAGGCGCCGATTTCTTTGCAAGTTTTTGTCCGCATATACCTGCGCCACAACATCCCGCTCCGTGGAGGCGAGGATGTTTCGTGTCCTGCGTTGTTCAGATATCTCCAGGAAGCTCAGATTATCTGTTTCACAAAAACTTTTTGTTCTTAAAACTAAGCTTAACATTGACAATCGTGCTTTCTCTGTAGTTGCACTCAAATTATGGATTCAACTCCCAATCACTTTAAAGTCATTTGAAACTACCTTTCGTTAAAAACCTCAAAACATATTTATTTGTTTGAAATCGCATTTCCACGCTAACCTGCGGCAGTTCCTTGCTCTAATGATGTCTCTTGCGCGTCCCTGTTCACGATTTTACCTAATTATTTTTTAATGTTGCGCCTCTGAGCTGGGATTCTTGAGGATTTAAGCGCTACGGAGGTTTATTATTATTGTTGTTGTTATTATTATTATATTTATTATTATTATTTTATTAATTAGTAGTAGTAGTAGTATATTTATTATTATTATTTAATATTATATGTATTATTATTAACTAACTAACGCAAACGATCTTCATTCCCAAAAGATTTCACCATGAAACATTTCAATACCTACTTGAAGTCATACTTGCTGAGTTTACCATAAGCTAATCAAACATCTCACGATGTGCACCACGTTGCCATAGACCCAACACCGCCATGTTCATAAAACACCGAAACAAACCCCAAAAGATCCCTTCAAAACTTGATATCGAAGATCGGCGACCCACAAGGGATGTGACACAGTACGACCAAAACGGCTGACTGGTGGATTTACGAGAACTGTAAAATTATAATCTCCTGGTCTGCCTCCCACACCGCCCTGGGACCGTGATCACTGACTAAGCAACGTTGTTATTGTTGGTCATCTATTCAGTCATCTTGTAGATCACACCGTGCTACGTATATGCATGTTATCTGATGTCGTTAAACATGTACGCCTGGAAACATCCTGCGTAAACTCTATAGCCAGTCAGCCGTTATCCGTCCCCGAGAAATCTCGTTAGATCTTGCCGCAATAGATACGGCGCTGTCTGTGTTTGACTGAGGAGATTGGGCGTGACTCCCAAGGGAATATGATGTGATGATCCGTCATCTCAAAACCTATCTCTTCAATGTTGCCTATCCTCATTAGCTTCTCAGCAGTTCCACCCATCTGTTGACCTCGTTTGCATTATACAATGTACACGAGTCTTACGTGGATCCAGAGACCTGGAGGCACGTGCCCCCTAGATCTTTGCAATTCGGCAAATCTATACACCTTTCCAAATGTGCCCCCGTTGTGTGCCCCCTTAGACCTTTGGAATATGCACTCATTTAGGTTAAAGGTAAGTTTTTATATAGCGCAGTATCTAGTCCTCAGAACTGCTCAAAGCGTTTTACACTTTACTTCCTGGCAGACCTGTTCAATCGAACACCATCTCGACTTCTCTGGGAAGCATTCAGCCACGCTGCAATTAATGCGCGAAGACTATTCGTACACAAATATCCACCACTGCCTATCGTCAGGCACTCATTCATACAGCTGAGTGAACTGAAGCAATGTAGAGTAAACGAACTTGCCCAAGGTTCGACACCTCCGCACAGGATTCAAACCCGCGTTCTCTCAGTCGAGAGTCCGGAGCTCTTACCGCTGCGCTACTGTGCTACTGTGCTACTGCGCTCTACAGGTTAGAAGAAGCTGAAGTTACGACGGTGCAGCGGTGAAAAAAATTGTAACAACCCCCCAAGAGCCCCCATCTTCCGAAGTCATCAGTCGAGCCAAGACAACGGAAGAGTTGAAGTTACGGCGGTACGGCGGCGAAAACATGTCAACATCACTCCCTCATCCCCCACCCACCTTCCGATGTCATGGTCCGGCAGCGCGACAGCGCAATAGCTGTGTCGTGCTGAAGTTCCGGCTCAGACCAGCCAATATGAATTTGGTTCGGTCGCCAGTGGATATTTCTGGCGAGCCTCAAGGGGTACAGTTGGAGTTCTTTTGCCCCCCCCCCCCCCAGTCTACCCTCTCTGGATCCGCCCCTGCAAGTATGAGAATGCATAATCCTCTTGTTTTGTTGCGCCACTGAGCTCGGATTTTCCGAGGATATTGGTCTAAAGATGTAATTTTGTTGTTGCTATTATTATTATTATTGTTTTTATTATTGTTATTATTATTGTTATTACTATTGTTATTGTTGTTATTCGGTTGTTGTTCTCACGGGTGATGCTGGCGAAGTCAATTACTAGGTTGACTCAGCGTAGGGGATCTGCCAGTCGGCTAGTTTTGCATAGCAAACAACCCTGGCTTGCGAGGATGATGTTTTGTAAATATTTTGCAAATGTTTTTGAGATTTTTTTTTAAATGGCATATTTAAATATTAAGCCTAATTTAAGGGGGCGCTCGTCGGACGGTCCTTTATAGCACATTTATAGCAAAGCGGTCCCGTCATTACGTAACGTAATAAATAAAAACTGAATAACGTGTCAGCTTACCAAGTCGATAGTTCCATTGTTCCTTCCAAGTGCTAATTATGTTTTCCTTTGCTGCTCGCTGTAAAGCGTAATTTGCAGTTGCTTCCCTATGTTCTGGCAGAAGTAGACGGAAATTACATCACTTCCGCTGTAGTACTCGCTTGTTCTGACGCGCGTCGCTCGTCGCCACTGCTCATTAAACCTGGCGTCGATTACCCAGGCGCCGTGTGGTGGCAGCACAGGCCCCTCACTACGGCCTGGATTATTAAGGCCTTGCCAATGTTACCGGTAGGGGGTTTTATCCCAGATTCGGGTAGAGACGATGATTGGCTCTCAGGCCAACTATGAAATAACAAATTGAATAAGGATACACTTTGATTAGATAATACTATACTATAACAACTATTCAACATTAAACTTATATTGAAACATGTCACACACAAATAAACCGACATTAAACTTTTTTCGTAGTTTAATTAATTTGAATCACATGCATATTCATTAGGTGGCAGCTCTCATGGCTGTCAACAAGTGGGCAGTCAAAACGCGATTCTGAGCCAGACTATCTTCCTGGCGAAGCCACGCAGCCAGGCGAGAGTCGGTTAAGCGAGACTACGTTAAACCATGCGCTATTACCATTATCGTTGTCTACAGGTGAGGTAGGATGCGCATGCGTGATAATACAAAACAAGTTCTCAACATCGGCTCTAAAACTTTATTCGAAATTCAAAATTACGTTCTCGATCAAATACTATAGACTCCAGCATACGACACTAGTCTCACTAAATCTAAATAGGCATAAATTACCAACGTAAGGTGTATGTTAGATTCAAAATAAACAACTTTAAACAAGTGGTCACCTCCGCAGACTTCCCGCCAAAACAGGCCATCTTGGATTACACATCAACACCGAAGAAGCCACGAACCGGTCTACTAAACAGCTAAGTGCCACTAAATCCCACCAAGCACGCTCAAGATAATCACTTTCAAACCATATTTTAAACTAAACATTAATCATAAGCAATAAATATAACCAAGTCGCCCACAGTCGGCCAACAAGCACTACGTATGTAATTTCGGCCCCTAGCAACGATAACGCTACGCCTACGGCCTACGCCTACGGGCCCACCACGGCTACGCTACCACGACTATTCCCATATCAAGTTAACGTAAACCGTAATCGTTCCATCGTACGCAGTTGTAGAGATCCACTTTGATCACAGGCTGCCATTATTAACAGAAGGAAAACAGTGCCCTCAACAATAAACTTTCTACTAACAGGCTCTCCGTCAAGACGTCTTGCCAGTATCGCCCTGGGGCCCAGCTAGGGCGAAGACCTACATTTTCATTTGCACCACACCAACGTCTTGATACTCATGCACTCTTAAAATTACTAGTAATTTTGAAACAGCGCCGCAGCCTATTCAACTTGGATCTTTAGCACACCACTTCAATCTTATTTCCAATTATTAACAGTCACTATATACTGACACTGGTTATACCACTCTTCTGACACTCACCTGCGCGCCAGTCACAATCACAACAATGTTCCAAGGGTCCCTGTTCGTGCTCTTATTCGTATCAGCCACAAATCGATTCCTTACACGATCCTTCGATGCTTCTGAAACTGACTCAATAAACGGAATATATGCGTTCCCACGCCATTCCTTCAACTCATCCCATCTGATGTGGCCCAAACCAAAAAGTAACAAGACGCTGACAATACTCGCCCTCTTCCTCTCAGGCGACATACAAACAAACCAAGGCCCAAGACAACTCCCCATATATCCCTGCGGCTTCAGTGAGCTTGCTGTGTCATGGTCACCCAATGAAGAAGCCGTATGCTGCGATGAATGCAGCATATGGTACCACCGGTCATGCCTAGAAATGTGCACTAAAGACTACAGCCTATTGCAACGCTCAAAGGTACAGTGGTTATGCTGTAAGTGTCAAACACTTAATGTATCAAGCTTCACATTCAGAAGCTTCGAAATTTCCCCAAGTTTCTATGAACCCATTGCAAATGAGAATATTACCCTTGAATCGCTCTCCCCGACCTACTATTCCTCTGTCATATAAACGACCTACCAGCATCAGTAAAATCTAAAGTCCGCCTATTTGCAGATGACTGCCTACTATATAGAGAAATCAAAACACTCAACGATCACATTGCACTACAACACGACGTAAAACAACTCCAAACATGGGCAAAGGACTGGGGTATGAACTTCAATACAAACAAATGCTACATCCTCAGTGTAAAACATAAAACTGACTATTTCTACACCTTAAATAACATCACCATAGAACGTGTAAACTGCAATCCATATCTTGGTATCTCTATCTCCGACGACCTTAAATGGCACTCCCACATCGCAACAACAACTAAAAAAGCAAACTCAACACTTGGTTTCCTAAGACGTAGCATACGACACTGTCCTATAAACAACAAACGGACCGCATATATTACCCTTGTGCGCGCTGCTTTAGAGTACGGAGCCATAGTGTGGGATCAATACCATCAGGGGGACATAGATAAACTAGAACGTATACAACACCGTGCTGCTCGCTTCATTACCGGCGACTACCACTCCAGACATGAAGGATCAATGACAAACATATTAATAGACCTAAAACTCAATACCCTACAAAGCAGACGTCGGGATCTACGACTCAAATACATGTACAAAATAGCTGAGGGATCTATCCCAGCCATCCCCGCAGAAACATACTTTCGGCCCCAAAAAATAAATAAAAGACGCATCCAACCCAAACATTTTCCAGATCACGTATCCTCAAACTTTGTACAACACCTAACAACCAATAACACCAGGTGCTATATAGTACCTGCATCCCACACCGACCAATTCAAAAACTCATACTTTGTAAAGACAATAGTAGACTGGAATAAACTAAACGAGTCGCAGGTCCAGGCTGAGACCATAAACGAGTTCAGTCTCCTATCCTAATGCGCTCAAAACAAACACTGAGAAAGATGCCATAGAAATCATCTTCATAGTGTGTTCTCCGTACCCATTGATATAGTGTCCACCAAAAAACGAGACGATAGCTATTTTTGCTCAATGCTTAATATTTGCTTAAATTCATAGTTGTTTGGTAAAAAGCCAATTAAGGCATGTCTTATGGGCGAAAACAGGGTGTGTCCATCAGGTGCCTAGAAACTCCCTTTATTTTGGCGGGACAGTATTATAAATCAGTATCAGTTGTTGTGATATCCCGACGTGGCGACCTCTTGCACTTGCTCTTCAGAAGGGGACATTTCTAACAAGTAATAGAGGCATCCATCCAGTCGTTCTGCTCACTCCCTCCACAACCATGCCTCTTGCAATATAATATATCCTTCTTCCTAATGTGTCATCTCCCCTCACGAGTGGCCATTATTCTTATGAAGCCATTATTGCATCTTTGTCGAAGGGCGATCTTGTAAGAAGAGAACTACACTGTGTATGCGTGCGTGCGTGCGTACGTGTGTGCGTGCCAATTGCGTGTGTGTGTATGTATTTGTTTGAGTGAGAGATTGAGTGTACGAGTGTGTGTACGCGTGCTTGCGAGTGAGTGTACATGCGCGTGTGTTTGTACGTGTACGTGCATGTGTTTGTGCGTGTGTGCATTGCTCTGTTAAGAAAACACACAAACGGATCCCGTTAATAAGACTCCTCAAAACCTGCGAACATTTGATGCCGGACGGTCCAAAAGGCTGGCCGATGGGCTTACGACGCTGATCGCTACATCAGTTATTTGTGTTAATGGTTGGACGCGACATTGATTGGCGATGGAACTGAAAATTGAGTTTCGCGATCAGCTCCTGAACAGAGGCGCCACCTAAAGGACAGGGTTTTGGTTAAACGTTGTATACCAACGTGCATACAAGTTGCTGTATGTTCATCATCAACCATAAAAAAATACTTACAAATACATTAGTTTCTACAGAAGGGTCTAAATAAAGAAAAATTGCTAAAAGGCAAAATTACAAAATCTATAAAAAGGCCCTATTCCATAATTGTCACAACGAATTATCTATCGTTGGATTAAATACAGTTTAAAAGAACGACTGAAGTGTAAATACTTTTAAAGGGACATAATGTCATAGTGAATTAACTGTTCAACATCAAAATGGAAGCTGTATTATTTATTGTTTGCTCTAGGGCGTTTTTATTGAATTTTCACTGGGAGGCAATGTTTTAAAAGGGCACTTCTAATGGGTAAAAAGGGCAGTCTACGCATGTATTAATGATTATGTTCATAACCCTTAGGCATTTATGAAAGATTAATATAATGTGTTATCTTTGTATCCACATAGTTGTGGGGCCTACAGTGACGAGTGCATCTTGGTATGAAAATTTAAAAAGAAGCATGAGACGTGTCCTGCAGCCAGGAGTCAGGACGTTTGATAGTTGTCTCAATTTGACTAGACGAGTCTCGTTTCGCGGGTGAATTTCCTAACGAATTCACGCTGTTTGTAGATATCCCAGTATGGAACCCAACATCTTCTTGTCTTTTCCAAGAATTTGACGTCAGCGGGTCGAGGGTCATAGTAGGCGGTGCCCACACTATTCAGTGCCACCATAAGTGGTGCGTTTCTCGTGTCCTCATTCATACTGGTGCGGTGTTTATCGATCACGAGGTTGTGGTGGCTCACGATCCTTTCGGTCTGCATAGAGTGTGGACTCATACAAGGCAGAGATGCCAACACCTTCTGAACTGAACCTGGTGTGGCTGGAAGAAGTTGGCGTAGTCTGACAGTCAACTTACAACCGAGATCACAGCCAGCAGGCAGGAATGGCACATTCATCATGTTTTCCCACTGCTCGGCTGCCCCGTCCGCAAAGTCAGATGGCTCATCTGGGAAAAGGTGCCTGACGTTGAGCATGGTGTGCACGTCGTCAGACGCCTTTTCCCAGATGAGCCATCTGACTTTGCGGACGGGGCAGTCGAGCAGTGGGAAAACATGATGAATGATCGCTGATGAACAAATCACTCCTTTGCAACTTTTTCTGGAGTGTTTCAAATATCTCCAGGATATCGCCCATCTATTTTCAATTCCAATAAACTAAATTGTTTATAAACATACTCATTTTCAAAGGTAAACAGTGTCTCAGACAGAGAAACTGTATTCCATTTAGATATAAGAAAAATACAGTGTACAAGAAATGTTCCTAGTTCATGGTCCTTGTACAGGGCTTTCAGAAGGCACTGCTTAACACCTGTTACTGTATTATATACACTGCGTGTGTGTGAGTGAGTGAGTGAGTGAGTGAGTGAGTGAGTGAGTGAGTGAGTGAGTGAGTGAGTGAGTGAGTGAGTGAGTGAGTGAGTGAGTGAGTGAGTGAGGCAGGGAGGAGGGAGGGAGGGAGTGGGTGTGTTTGTGTTGTGTGTGTGTGTGTGGTGTGTGCATGCGTACATGCATACGTGCATGCATGCATGCGTGTGTGTGTGTGATGTGTGTGTGTGCGTGCATGCATGCGTGTGTGTGCATGTGCGGGTGCATGTGCGGGTGCAAGCATATGTATACTTTGGGACAGAAAAACCCAAACAAACAAAATTTGCATAATCTTTTCTTAAAACAATACCTGGCTTGCACATACACACTTCCTGAGCAGACTGATCCTTTGCACATTCCCACACATGTACGTCATCAATACAATCTGTCACAGATCATCAATCTGAATTACTTTTCAACACTCACAAACTGCACAGAGTATACAATAAAACACTCCATCAGATCCAAATCTCTGTCTGGCAGCAAGAGACTAAAAGGTCAATCAGACAACCTTTGTTCCCACCGGGTTATTCATACTAGTTAAATATTATTATTGTGACTTTGGCAAACACACTGTCATGACCTTTTGCCACATACATGATACTGTTACACAGAATGTCATTAAAAGTAACAAAAATGTTACATATATAATCCCCTGAACTGTTGCATCAACATTCACAGCAGAACAACACAGTTTTGAAATGCATTAAAATTTACTATGTGTGCGTTTAAAGTGAGCATTTAATGTGAACATGGTGAAATGCATTATCATTCAGGTAATGATTACATCCATACATTATGTTAGTAATAAAATTGATTTAAATTGAGCCATATGCAGTGGCAGTCAAAATTAAATGTCTGCTTTTAAATTCAAATTTAATTAGGTTCTATGGCTTCACATTGTTTTAAATTACCCACCCCGGTAGTTATAATTTAGTTCTGTTTACTAATAGTTGAAGTATACGATATTGTGATAATTATACTTGTACTCTTTGGGGTCAAAATAAACATCTTGCTCTTGTTCACAATGACCGATTGAGTTGATTTTATACCGGCTCATTAACGAAACAAAGTACAATGTACCTCAAAATGGTTCCCAACTAAATGAACAGCTGATCTGAAATGCATTGCACTGGGGCAATATATATGGCTAGATCATTTACCTGGGCTGAATTTTACTGAAGTAATAGAATGAGGAGGGAAATGTCAAATTAAAGGCCTACAGAAATACAGGATTCCCTTTGACTGGTCAAGTTGAACCCATATGACATCTGCATGACAATGAGTAAAGAATTACAATTTGAAAGTGATTTTTAATCACCATAAATGTCAGTGATCATTGTTTTAAATTTGTTATGTAGTAAATATGGCCAATCATCATTCATTAAGTATGACCAATCACCATTCATTAAATATGACCCTAAATATGAACTAATATTTAACAAACTGTCATTCCTATATTAAATAATTATTCACCAATCACCAGTCATTAGCTATGTTCAATCACATCACGTCTGATTAATGTTGAACATGTCCCCAAGACTAAGTCAAATGTGCTACTAAGTTTGCGTGACTAATCAAGTTAGTAAATAATTTTAAGTTCCATTGAAATTAATTTTTCAAGGAGTTTCCATTATATGTTCGGTCATTACCTGTGGTACATGCAATCTGATCTCTGCAATAAAGGTACAAGTCCGATACTTTTTCAAGCTGAAACCTTCAAATTAAGTAGATAAACGACAACAATAAGTTTTATGCAATGAAATTGTTAGAATAGATATTATTTATACTATAACATAATTTTTAGATTTTGAAACAGCAGGTATGAACAGCTGAGCATGGAAGAAAATTACAGAAGACACATCTTCAAGAGGGCAGAAAGGAGGGGGTCATGTGACCCCCACAAGGGACGATGTGGACCTCATCCCCAAGGGATAAAAAAGAAGAAGAAAAACAAGATTTCATGATAAAAACAATCATACTAAGTAGTTTTAAAACCAGAAACTTTTGTTCATTTGCTAACATAATGGGGACTAAAAATGAATAACTTTCATCAATATTATGAAAGACCAAGATTATAAATAATGATCACTGGTAAAACAATCTATCTCCTAGTGTTTCACTAAAACATTATTATAATAAGAAGAAAAACAAGATTTCATGATAAAAACAATTGTACTAAGTAGTTTTAGAAGCAGAAACCTTTGTTCACTTACTTACATAATGGGGACTAAAAACGAATAACATTCATTAATATTATGCAAGACCAAGATTATAAATAATGATCACTATTAAACCAATTTACCTCCTACTTCGTGGGACATAAAAAGAATAATTCTTATAAATATTATGAAAGAATGATACACTCTGGCAATGATCATTGGTAAAACAACATTTTTCCTAGTGTTTCATTCACGGAGATGCCAGTACTATTAAAATATTGGAGAAAGTAATGACGATCAATAGAAAACAATCGTCGCACCACTGCTTGCAAAACACAATCAAACACAACGCGATCACGATAGCTACAGTATATTAAAGGGTCAAAGGGAGACCATCTGTTGATTCAGTTTTTATCGTAACACCATGTTATACAATATATACTATACAATATTACGTTATAGCAGATTGACTGCCCAAATTTGTAATAACCCATTTGTAGTTGTTGAAATTTAAGTGCTTCTGGAGGAGGTTTGTTTATATGGCAGTGTATAACTTTTGAAGGTGTGGCCTACCGACCGAAGGCATGATGACAGCGTACTGACATTAGAAACTCCGCCCCTGTTGGGTCATGACATTCTACATAATTATTTGAGGGCATTATATTGAAATTTGAATGACATCATAGTGATTTTTGTAAGCACTGAACTGTTGAATTCAAAAGATGTTTATGCTCCGTTAAAACATATTTGGGCAGTTAGCACGTCATAGTAGATATAGTTTATACTGTATAACATATTTGGGCAGTTAATATGTTATAGTAGATATAGTTTATACTGTATAACATATTTGAGCAGTTAGTATGTTAAAGTTGATATAGTTTATACTGTAAAACATATTTGGGCGGTTAGTATGTTATAGTAGATATAGTTTATACTGCATAACATATTTGGGCGGTCAGTATGTTATAGTAGATATAGTTTATACTGCATAACATATTTTGGCAGTTAGTATGTTATAGTAGATATAGTTTATACTGTAAAACATTATTTTACATTAACAACAAATTGACTACCTCCCTTTAAAGAAACACTAGCAGTGCTGCCTTTGTGGCTGTCGTCTTAACCTTTGTACTTTGAAAACTTGCTGCTTTACATGTTTTCTACATTAAGAAATACAACATCAAAAGCCAGTCTAATTCTATTACAGAAACTACACTTATACCAAATACTTACACAAAATTAATGAAACAGTTTTCTGATGAAGATAAAAAGCATGGCAGATATTTTCAAGTGCAAATAATAAAATCGAAGTTAGACTATGTCATTGTGTTCAGCCACTGTTTCTTCAAAAGCATCGCCGACGCACTTAAAACAGTCATGCTATCAAGCGTCGTTGTTTCCTATTTAATAATAACTATCAGCACGACATAGAGGAATATAAAGCACACATGACAGATGCTCCCAGAGTTCCGTGGGAAAGTTGGAATCGGTCTCCCACATGTTTCGTTTCAAGCTGTACGCCTCCACCCTACTGGTTGCTTGGCGACCGGAAGGACCCATTGTAAACCCTCCAATCACGTAGAGTACGCCATTGATGACGACCATACTGGCTTGGTAGCATGGTGTCGGCATGCGTGTTACTGTCATCCACTGCTGCGTGTGCACGTTATAGCAGTCGATACTATCAAGGATGATGCGATTTCCTGTCGCTGAGTCCTCATACCACCCCCCGGCAACATACAGACATCCGCCGTGTGCCACCATGCAGTGGTCAGCACGAGGCATCAACATGTCCGGCTTCTGTGTCCACATGTCGGTGACCGTATTGTAGCAGCTAAGCGGGGATGACACAAAGTCGTTGGCGTCCAAGCCGCCACACACGTAGATGTTTCGCCCGATGACAGCTCCAGCCTGCTGCATCAGATTGGTCGGCATCGGTGATACAATGCTCCACGAGTTCGTCTTGATATCGTAGCACTCGCAGTTGTGTTCCACCCGGAAGCTGTCTTGTTCACCAACACCACCGATGGCATAAAGTTTCTTGTTGACGCTGCCGAGATAGAACCGACATCTCTCCTGCAACATCGGTGCCGTCGTAATCCACTTGTCGCGCTGCGGGTTGTAGCAGAAGCCGAACGGATGCACGTGCTCCTGTAGCGATTGATTAAAGCAACCGCCAATCACATACAGCAAATTGTCGACGACCGCCACACCGAAATCGCATTGGTCGATGTGCGGAATGCTCGTCAGGTGGTACCACTTGTCGCTGCCAACATGGCGGTAACTGAGGTTGTTCGTGATGCCCTTCACCGTCTGGAATCCACCGATGTTGACAATCGCCTTGTCGAAGCCCCGAGGGTTTATCAGACCATGTCGGTCGATGACTGGAGCGTGTTGGCATCGCGACCATGATTTCATCAGTGCCGAATGAACCAAGGAGAACACCTTCGACCATTGCCGACAGATCTCGCGGAACACTGTGCCTTGTCGGATGCCCTGGAACTCTGCCTTGCTGATGTAACGGTATCGGATGCAGGAGAGAATTGCCTCGGCGTGCTGCTGACGGGTGTTCAGATTGAACACTATCCATGAGAGCACGGCTTGGAGGACTTCCGCTTCCAAGCACTCGATCGGGTAGTTCTGCTTCAGCAGGCACTTCAGCTGTTCCGCTGAGAGTCGCTGGAACTGCGGGAGACAGGAGAGTCGACCAAGGTTCTGGCCCATGTAGCAGTAGAGATACTGGCACAGATCGGGGAGGGTGTAGGTCTCGGCTATGGTGAGGAGGTCAAGGCAGTTGTCGATGTCGAGTTGTGAGCGGAGGTAGTGGGAGCATGCGGCCACCACTGGCACCACCTGGAGGTGGTTGGCAGCATCAAGGATGTCCTGCACATTGCCTGTATAACATAGACATTGTGGTGTGGTTTGCTGGTATGAGGACACGGGGGGAATCTATCGTGTGAAAACAGTGGGTGGGTCCGTTGAGTGAGTGTGTTGACGAGTGAATGGGTGGGTGAGAGAGTGAGTGAGTGGGTGAGTAAGTGAGTGGGTGAGTGGGTGGGTGCTTGAGAGTGAATGAGTGAGTGCATGGGTGGGTGGGAGAGTGAGTGAGTGAGTGAGTGAGTGAGTGAGTGAGTGAGTGAGTGAGTGAGTGAGTGAGTGAGTGAGTGAGTGAGTGAGTGAGTGAAAATGTGTGTGTTTGCATGCTTGTGTGTGTATGTGTGCACGAATGAGTTAACAGTGTTAATGTGTGCATGCATGTGTGACACTGTGTGTGCGCACATGCGCGTATATGTATACGTGCATGCGTGTGCACATGCATGCATGCATGTGTGTATTTGTGAACATGCATGTGTGAATGTGTATACATCAGTGTTTCCCCTGGTATACAACAAGCGAGGCGGGCCGCCTTGCCTTTTTTCTATGCCGCCTCGCCCAAAATATGCCGAAATTGCCGCCTCATAGCTATTTCATACGCCTATTTTGTTTCGTTCTTTCACGATATATTCAGCGTCGGCGAGCAGCACATAATGACACCACAAAGTCACTTATATTCCTGCAAAATCGCAGATTTGTAGCAACATCGTTTAGCCGTCATTGGACAACGTGAAAGATATCACTTGTCAGTTGTCCAATCACTGAATATTCCTGCGGGATCCCCGGTGTCTCCAGTGGTGACACCTTGCGGAGTTTCGACATACTAGAAATCTAGACATGTAAAATGGCGCCCAAACGGTAACTTGCGTTTTAGTTCATGACGGTGGTGGGAGTGAAAACCGTGCAGGCTGATGGCACTACGTCACTTGTCGGCACTTGTGTCGAATCCGGACTCTTTTCAATCCCAAATAAAAACCGTGCATCCTATTCACTAGTAGGCATTTGTATCTAATCCGGACCCTGTTGAAGCTCAAATAGCGACCCGGTTTGCGCTAGTCTGTGCCGCTGCGGCCGTGCGTTACCGCACAGCGCGCATAAAAAGATATATAAATTTATAGCTGCATATGTTGATAAAAACCGGGGCGCTATTTACGCATCAAATGGACGTAAGACGCAGTATTCTTAAAGGTAAATATGCCTAGGATAATGTTGAATGATGGAACTACAGTGTATCTCACTGAGGTATCAAAGTTAAGCAAAACTCAAGCGGCGAAATCAATGACAAAGTCAAAGTGGGTCCGGATTCGACGCAAATGCCCACAACACAAATCTATTCAACTAATGTTCTATGCGGTTTTGTTTTTTTTGCAAAATAAGGAATGTTATTCGTAAGATATCTTTGTGCTTAATATATAATACATATTCCGACAAAGTTGTGCAACCAAACTTTTGGGAAAGTTGATTTGAGTGAAATACTTACGAATATAAACCACCGAAGTTCACATCTCATAAAAAAAATGCCTACTACCCAAAACCGTTTATACTAGCGGGTTATCAATAACTTGGGTTAGGCAATGATATGTTTGCACAGCAGTTGGATGTACTAAACAACTTATACTGTTTTATAAAAAGGACACAATTTTAGAAACATTCTTGCGATTAATTGAAACATACTTTTGTGGCATTCCAGAAATGACTGTTTAAGTAATTGTATAGCATGCTAGCAACAAATAAAATATAATTTTGTGAACATAAACCACCAATTTACCATAATATTATGATATTAAAATAATTTAAAGGTGATGATGAAAGAGTCTTCAGATGATACCACTGGATGCTTCCCAGAGAAGTCGAGATGGTGTTCGACTGAACAGGTCTGCCAGGGAGTAAAGTGTAAAGCGCTTTGACCAGTCCTGCACTATATAAGAACTTACCGTTTACTTTTTTACTGACTCTGTCAGCGAGGAAATAAGGCCTAGGGTTAGTGCAAGAAAAACATAACCATAACCAAGTACCAGTGGTGAAGTGGAAACCACACCTCTACTGAGTAGCAGAGATAAAATGGAAACCACATCTCACCACGATGGAACAGTCATGATTACTGACTTTTATCAATCATGATTATTACATTTACAAGTAATGCCTATTTGTTTTGTATCTTCCCCTCTATATTAAAGAGTAAAGGTTAAAACGTACCTCAGAATGCACCATTTTAAAGCTTGTTTTAGAAAAATCTCCGGGGGAGCATGCCCCCCGCATCCCCCCAGTAACGCTTCGCGTCTGCTGCGCTCGCGTACTCCACCCCTACCACCTCGCCCATTATTTCACCCAGGGGAAACACTGTACATGCTGCATGATATCCAATGTGCATGCATTACAATCGGTGTATGTTCAACTAGATGGTCACTAGCCTGTACTTACAGAGATCAATGGTCAGCTTAGACGTGTATGCATAGTGGACGAGGTGGCCGACTCCAATAGCTGAGACTCCGTTGAGTTCTATCTCGTCCTGATGTTGCTCCTTCATCTCATTCGTAAACATTGCTCTGAAACCACAACACATTGTTCTGAAACCACAACACATTGCTCTGAAACCACAACACATTGCTCTGAAACCACAACACATTGCTCTGAAACCACAACACATTGCTCTGAAACCACAACACATTGTTCTGAAACCACTACACATTGCTCTGAAACCACAACACATTGTTCTGAAACCACAACACATTGCTCTGAAACCACAACACATTGCTCTGAAACCACAACACATTGCTCTGAAACCACTACACATTGCTCTGAAACCACAACACATTGCTCTGAAACCACAACACATTGTTCTGAAACCACAACACATTGCTCTGAAACCACAACACAATGTTCTGAAACCACAACACATTGCTCTGAAACCACAACACATTGCTCTGAAACCACAATACATTACTCTGAAACCACAACACATTGCTCTGAAACCACAACACATTGCTCTGAAACCACAACACATTGCTCTGAAACCACAACACATTGTTCTGAAACCACTACACATTGCTCTGAAACCACAACACATTGCTCTGAAACCACAACACATTGTTCTGAAACCACAACACATTGCTCTGAAACCACAACACAATGTTCTGAAACCACAACACATTGCTCTGAAACCACAACACATTGCTCTGAAACCACAACACATTGCTCTGAAACCACAATACATTACTCTGAAACCACAATACATTACTCTGAAATCACAATACATTGCTCTGAAACCACAACACATTGCTCTGAAACCACAACACATTGTTCTGAAACCACAACACATTGCTCTGAAACCACAACACATTGCTCTGAAACCACAATACATTACTCTGAAACCACAACACATTGCTCTGAAACCACAACACATTGCTCTGAAACCACAATACATTACTCTGAAACCACAACACATTGCTCTGAAACCACAACACATTGCTCTGAAACCACAACACATTGCTCTGAAACCACAACACATTGCTCTGAAACCACAACACATTGCTCTGAAACCACAACACATTGCTCTGAAACCACAATACATTACTCTGAAACCACAACACATTGCTCTGAAACCACAACACATTGCTCTGAAACCACAATACATTACTCTGAAACCACAATACATTACTCTGAAATCACAATACATTGCTCTGAAACCACAACACATTGCTCTGAAACCACAACACAATGTTCTGAAACCAGAATACATTACTCTGAAACCACAACACCTTGCTCTGAAACCACAACATATTGCTCTGAAACCACAACACATTGTTCTGAAACCACGACACATTGCTCTGAAACCACAACACATTGTTCTGAAACCACAACACATTGTTCTGAAACCACAACATATTGCTCTGAAACCACAACACCTTGCTCTGAAACCACAACATATTGCTCTGAAACCACAACACATTGTTCTGAAACCACAACATATTGCTCTGAAACCACAACACATTGTTCTGAAACCACAACACATTGCTCTGAAACCAACACATTGTTCTGAAATCACAACACATTGCTCTGAAACCACAACACTTTGCTATGAAACCACAACACATTGCTCTGAAACCACAACACATTGCTATGAAACCACAACACATTGCTCTGAAACCACAACACATTGCTATGAAACCACAACACATTGTTCTGAAACCACAACACATTGCTCTGAAACCACAACACATTGCTCTGAAACCACAACACATTGCTCTGAAACCACAACACATTGTTCTGAAACCACAACACATTGTTCTGAAACCACAACACATTGCTCTGAAACCAAAACACATTGCTCTGAAACCACAACACATTGCTCTGAAACCACAACACACTTTACACAGCATATAAGTTTATCCTTCATATAGTTCAACACAAGCAGATCGACCTTAAGTGACATTCAGAGTGAAACAACGAGTGAGTCTCTTGTTGACAATTGCTGCAAGTTCAAGAAGAGTTTCTACAGTTAGTGAAAGCTCTGGTTCAAGTAGATGTCAGTTATCTATCATGGCGCCATCTGGTGATTATGTCTTATATTACACAGTTCAATTATGTAACAGCATCTGTGTGGCGCTACCTGGTGATCATACACACACAGAACATCCAGATGCCAGGCAGCAGCGTTCTCTGCATTTTTACAAATAAATCTATATTGCGAACCATGATAGCTGATATAAATAGCTTTGTAACAAATTGTGATACACACTAATGTTAACTTGTTCATGTAGTTTAATGGGCAAACACACTTTTCTGTAGCTGCATCTAAAATGTGGAATGAATTCCCATGACTTTAGGCCATATAAAAATAATTCCTTGTTTCCCATCAGAACTTTGGCTACTAAAAGTAAATGAGAGGTGCAGTTTTTAGTTTTAGTATGCTGATGGAGGTGTTAATGACTATAATATTACATATGACAAATTTATTTGGCCTGATACGAATCATAGTTTCCATGTATTTCATACATTTAGAGAAATTATGTGCACTGAAGAAAAATCGGAATTAATTTTATGTGGCATTAAAGGTGTCTCCTCAATTTTATTTTTTCACTAATCTAATTTCAAATTCATTTTGTGAAAAAAAATTCAGATATGTCTAGTATTCAATACAATCTGCCAACATGCTTGTGGAACACATTTTTCTGCAGTCTTGATGAGAGCACCAGAAAAGTTAATGAATGATTTAGTGTTTGCCTAAGCATTAATTCAAGAGATTTTCAAAACTGAAATGTTCATGTGATTGTGTGATATGACTATGCAAGTGTTTCTGAGTTGATGTTGTCAAGGTTACTAATTCTCTTGAAAACCACGTGGCCAACAAGTTCTGTGGTTTGAAGGCTAATTGTTCTAGTTGTTCCCAGCACTCGGCAACGTTCTACTAACTGACTGGTTACAATGTTATGGTCTAATGAGGTCTCATTCATCTAGTCAGCCTTTTTCAGAACATTATCGCCAAGCCGATCTTTCTATGCTGGCACTGAGGGGCGTCACTGCCAGGGTGTTTATCATCCCCAGTGGTTCTTTTACGTCCCAAATTGAGACGGGACCGACATTAACGTGATCTCCGAGTCATGACAGATAAACAGTCCCCAATGTTGAGAGCCAGGTTATTACACCAAATGCCATGCCTGCCCGGCCTGGGTTTCGAACTCAGAGCGCTGGCATGCCAGGCGGATGTTCTAACCACTACACTATCACACTCTCTCTAATTGTGTGCCTGGCGAATTTCCAGAACATGTACCAACGTCAATTATTTCAACCAATTAAACAAATGTAACCACTTTTTTTATTAAACCGACAGCGGATATTACTTATACTGTTTATCCAATATATAGCTGGACACCAAACAACCAGATTCGCGATAGGTTAAACCAGTTGAGAAAGCAGCTTTAAAAATCATCTGAAACTATACAATAGACATATTTATTCGATACTGCATGTCTACCTTAAATCTTTAGTAGTCCCTCACTCTTGTGGTGTTATAATGCATAATGATTCTAGTCAGCTGCCTTATTTCAATGCATCATCAAATCATACATATATTCAAAAATATTAAGAGGAAAACCATGATGATAACATTTTGTATGTATATTATTTGTAACCCACCAAAATGTTATACATACTAATATATTGTAAATGAAACATTGTCACTATGTTCAGAAAACAGTCAATCAGGGTAGCCAATGAAAATCGTACAATATCTTTGACCAACTCTACTTACCAACTCTATATTAGAGTAGAGTCAGTGTGTATGCAACAGATAATATTCAGGGTCCCTCAGATCTCCCATATTTTTTTGGTTGCAATCTGTATTTTTGACCTAAAATTCTGTAAGAATCTGTATCAATCCATATCATTCATGTATATATATTTGTTGCGCATACCATAACTACATATGAATACAAGTACGTAATTTTATAACTCTTACATTATACCCAACATCTGCCACAAATTACATTCTTCACTGTGACTCAGCATTCGTTGCACATTTAGCCAGTTCAGCATCTCAGCTGACACAGCCAACCGGTGGCAGGGGCTGTCGATGTTCAGTTTACACTGAAGGTTTGCAGTAATGGTGTCCAATTTCAAGCTGTGGCGTGCATCTGTGTGTATTTTTCGCAAGATGGAAAACAGCCTCTCTAGCGGTGCCATCACCTTTGCCGACAGCGGGAAGCGTACGGCCTGCAACGGCGTCTTGACTGAGATGACCTCAAACCAGACGTGGTCGATCTGCCGCGCCTGGCCATCCTCCTCCAGCACGTTGATGTCATCGGCCAACATACTCATCTTTCAGCTGTTCTGCATCAACATCGGGGGCAAAGCATGCTGCTAGACGAACAGTCGGCTCATACGTGAGGTTCACATGGGCTGCAGGGTCGAGAACACTCAAATCGCGCAACACCTGGTCGCCGTTGAGCCGCCTGTCGCATTTTTCAGAACTACACTTTACGAGCGTGCTATCTATTGGCTATTGCGCGCTACAACGAACTAAATCACTGACTATTGTCAGTGATTCAGTTCGTTCTTTCGATGAAGTTAGTCACTAAAATAAATGATTACTTCATTGCATCGAAAGCTGTTGTTTATTTTCGACTGATATGACTTCAATATGGTTTTGTGGTGCATACAAGTAAATAGTGTGGCTATATAAAGGTTTTTTCTAAATTTCATTGAAATCCGTATCAAAATGGAGTACGGCCGTATTACTAAAAAAAGGGCCAAGTGGCCCTGAAGTCCTTTGAACTAATATGTCTATATGTGACCCCGGCTGACCAAATGAGTGATAAGTCCGAAAAATTGTAACATTGTTTTCTTACATCCTTGTAAAGGTTTGGTAGGGTGCTTAGCACGGTTTCAAAAATTATGACCGCTACAAAATTGGCAAAGTTATGGAGCATTGAACATGGTAGGGATCAAAAAGTGAAAATGAAGAAAACGGCTGTTGAAGTTTTACATTATATATGCAAATGGATTGCATGGAAATATTACATACACAACATTCAAATGTGGCACACAGTATGTAATATGTATGTTATGTTGCAATGATACACTGGAAGTACAAATGTGCTGCTACAAAGACTTACCAAGTTATGCCAGATTATGTCTTCATGTGTAAAACTAAGAGGACAGATTATTTGAGAGCAAAAGGTAGACTCACTGTTTGACACAGTTTCAAACCTACAGGCAACTGTCTAGTTTAACAGGGGTCTAGTGGCTTAATGCTGTCTGTTGACACCAGCTACTGCCAGTGACCAATTACACATTAGTCACAGTTTCCATCAAACAGGATAGCAGGCAGAGAATCTTAGCTCCACAGCTGGTTGTAATACACAGACAGAGCCACCACTGATTTGTGGTCAAGTAGATTAGCTCAATGCACCAACTAAGACAATACACAACACTGTGAGTGACAGTGTCCAGAGTGAGGCCTAAGCAGTGTCCTCATTGCTGAATAGATCAATTAAACCTGCCAAGTGGGTGACATTCTGCACAAGTGTTCATTAATCCTTAGTGATTGTTCAGAACACCAGGCTGACCACATACCTAAACAAAGCGAATGTAATAGGTGAAGAACAGGCAGTGTTCAAATAGGGGTATTGGTTGAACTGTATTTGTCTCGATGCAAAAGGCTTTATTGTGCCTTCATCGATTATAAGAAAGCATTTGATTTAGTAGACCGGTCCTCCCTGTGGTCTAAGATAATTTCATGCGGTATTAATGGTATTGTGTTGAAAGTTGTATAAAACATGTACAAAAATGCTAAATCATGTATAAATCAGGGCCAGGCTGTGTCAGCCTTCTTCTCATGTGATGTATAGGTATGGCAAGGAGAAAACTTGTGTCCTTTGTTATTTGCTATTTACCTGAATCATTTTAAACACTGTTAGTCACAATTATAATGGACTTGAAATGGCAGCTGGTGAAATATATAACAACCTTAGTGATGATGATGTAAAAAATGTATGTTCTACTATATGCTGATGACACTAGAATGATTCAATCAAATACAGATTTCTTGCTTGTGTATAACGGAACTATGTCAACTCTTCTAATGGTTGACATTTGGTTGTTTCAGGTGTCAACTATATTGTGAATCTGTAATTATTAGTCTATATTGATACAATTGATTTACACAGTACCATGTCTACACAAGGCATGGCAAGCGTAAACAGAACAGTAGAATGCATTTGATATCAATAAAGTGTAGGATATTTCACTCTATAGTTGTCCAGAATATAAATTTTCTATGTTTGTCACCTACAGGTGACAGAATATTAATGTTCTATGTTTGTCACCTACAGGTTTCTACAGACAATACATCTTTAACCAATAGACACCACAGTCACACCATTTTAATTAAATGAACATCAAAATAAACACAACTTGCAATTATAGAAAATCAATAGTTTTGAAGATACAGTTTAAAAGTTTTAGGCAACTGTTCAGTCTAACAGGGGTCAAGTGTGTCTACTCTGCCTGGGCCATGTGACCAATTAAAGATTAGTCAAGCTCTCAATGGAAGAATAGCACTAGGCTGCAGAATTTAGTCATGCTGCTGGCTTTCTTGCACATTAAACAAAATCTACTGTTGGGGATGGTCTCAAGGGCCCTTCTCAAAACCACATCACTAGATAATGTAAAACTTTTGCACTTTGGGGGCCCCTTAGAATGATTCAATCAAATACAGATTTCTTGTATATAGTGGCAACACCCTAAGATACATCTATGCAAAATTATAAAGAAAAAAAAGTTGCTGAACAGTTTAAAAAAAAATAGGCAATATGTTACATTTTTACCAGTTTTGGGGTCCTTGGCGGTCCTAGGGAGCCCTCAAAATGATTCAATCAAATACAGATTTCTCGTGCATAGTGGCAGTGCCCTAAGATATGTCTATGCAAAAATATATAAAAAGTTGCTGAACGGTTTCTGAGATACGGCAGCTAACGGCGGACGGCGGATGCAGAGTGATGGCAATAGTCCCTTGGACCTTCGGCCAAAGGACTAAAAATCTTTAAAATCCGTATCGGATACAGGTAATTCGTATCAAATGGCAGGTCTGGTCCCTACATGGATTGAAAATATCACTGATTTTCGCTACACCAGTTTTCATTTCTCTGGAAACGAGAGACCATGCATCAAATACATAGCTCTTGAGTTTCTGCCTTTTTTCAGACTGAATTCAAGAAATCTTTTGACTGCACATTGAATCACTACCGGTAGGAACTGATTTAATTTTAAATAGATAAGTCTCATACTTCTATTCATACCTGTACCAAAACACTATATATACCTGTGTTTCCGGTAACCCGACCGCCCATAGTATTTCTGTGCGACCCTATGCATTTTTTCAAGAACAAAAGAAAAATATGTGTCTATGATGCCGACCCTTGACACTTGCTTCTGATAAAAATCGTTTCTTTTAACATTATATTATATTCCGGCAAAAGACTATTACAACGATCATTCAACATAATAAAAATACAGATAGTCATTGCAAAAGTCCTGAAAAGTAACAAGAATTGGCCTTTTGGATTGGAAATTCTGCGATCATCTGTAGTATTGGATGGATTTCCGCGTAAATTGTTGCGAAGTGTCATGGCGCCCCTGCTGGCTCAAAGTGATACAGTCTGGGTTTGGTAATTCTAATAAATTCTGTTGGATGGCGTCATATATGGCGCTAGCTAAAATGGTTGAACAAAAATAATAGTGACACAGAGCTTGCATAGACCATGGCCTGTGGGATTTGTTTCTTTAATATATTATTGTAAATTTTGGCAGTGACATTACTTTAATTGCCCATAGTATTAATAGATAGCCTTAGGCATGATTTGATTTCAGTGTTTATAAATGATGCACACTGCAGCTTCTAATGTGATTTAATTTTAAAAGGTATGATTGGATTCGGTTGCTTTTGTTCGACTGTAACTGTAACTCACATTGAAAGATCATTTAAATGTACAATTCCTTATTCTGTAACTCACACTGATGAAAGACCATTTAAATGTGCTACAGCTTGTTTTGCTCCTATTAAAGTAAATGGTGGGTTGTATGGTTTAACTAGAAGCCATAGTTTATCTTGATATTTCATGTTCAATTAATAAGACAAGTGCATTTTTAGCATGATGTCAGTGTTTTCTTTATCACATTAAGATACACAACAGTACCTCCCAGTTTCAATCAAATGTGTCCATTTCATATTAACCCCAGCAGTGCAAGTTATAACATATGCCATATTATAGACTGCCGGAAATTTTATAGTGTGACGAAAATAAAATAAAATATTACAATTGGTCTGCATACCCTATTTTGTTTGCAATAATTTTTTTTTATATTAAATGTTTTTCCTACCTACCTACCCTATTTTAAAAAATCAAAGTTACAGGAAACACAACTATATTTTATTGGGGCCTAATGATTTAGATTTATACTATTTTGTTGCTGGAAACAAATTTCTGATTGATTTAATTATACATAGTTATAGTATTCATTATAGCTTTATAATAATTTAGCTAAAATTCCCTGATTTTTCCAAATTTGTTGATGTTTAAATTCCTTGATTTTTCTGTGCAGGGAAAATTTTCTTTAATAATTCTACATGTTTTCTGACCAATTGAAGCACTGTGATACACCACTCACCTGAAGTATGGGCTGCAGGAAGCAAGAACGACTCTGTGAGCTTGGAAGCTCTCACCGCTGGCCACAAGAGTGACATCACATAGGAGTTGTTGTCTCCACAGGCTGTGCAGACCCGTCAACAGACCGCTACAATGGTCCCCCGACTCAAACTCATAGGCTTGGAGCAGGAGGTCCTTGGTCTTCATGTTTGGCTTCATTGTGGTGTCTCGCTGTGCGGGCATAAGTGGTGCAAATATCAGTTGATATTCTGACAGGTGAAGAAATTCTATGTTTTCACAGTTCTGTTTAAGGATCAATTGATATGGACTATTGTCTTTATGCAAAAATATGTGTGTGCATGAATGTTATGTGTGTATTCACATGCATGAGCACACATGCATGCGTGAATGCACAAACACATGTGCACATACATATGCATGCATGCATGCACGCACGCACACACACACACTATAATGGACGGTTTAACAAAGCCATAACAAAAACAAGTTAACCAAGCTAGGCGTGCAATGTTCAACCTCACAACTAAAGCAAGGAAGCTAGATCTACCTATAGACATACAGTGTGAACTGTTTGACCAGCTTGTAATGCCAATCCTGCTATCTGGTAGTGAAATATGGGGTTTTCAAAATGTAGAGCAGATTGAGAGATTTCATAGAACATTTTTGAAAAGTCTACTAAAACTTTACAGGAACATGGAGAAGTTAGCACACCAAGCATGACAACAATTATAGAAAAAAGAATTATAAACTTTTGGGTACACTTAATTGAAGGCAAACAAAGCAAGTATTATGTTTAGACTAATAACAAATATCCATGACATAGGTAATTTTTAATCAAAATGGATTCTAAAAATCAAGAGAATCATTGATGGATGTGGACTATCTAACTTGTGGCATGATCATGGATATGTAAATGTAAAATGGTTGAAGCATACCATAGAACTTACAATGAAAGACATCAACAGACAATGAAATTCATGTAAATAGGCTGTGTTCAAATTACAGAATATTAAAAAATTAAGTAGGCTCGAGAAGTATTTAATCTACTTGAGTCCAACTGACAGAATCAATTTATGTAAATTTCGTTGTGGAAATCACAAATTACCTCTCTTGGTCTTATCTCTCTGAAAACGCTCATCAGAGGCTGCGTAACCGTAACTTATGCAACAATGGAGACCAAGGTCAGAAATATCATTATGTACTTGTATGTCCATCACTAGTAGAAGAAACGTCAAATTACATAAAGAAATACTTTAGAATCAGACCTAATACTTTGAAAATGAACCAGTTGTTTAATGTACATAATCATGTGAAACGGTTGACAGATCTTTCCAGATTTATTAATGTCATCATGTCAAAGTTTGTGTAACTAACAAATTTCCTGTCAAAACTGTGAATTGCGTAGATGAAACAATGTAGCATATAGTTAATTTACTAGTCATATAATTTCATGTAAATGAGATCAAATTGTGCAATACATGTATAAATACTATAATACCCGGTAATTGGTTTATTTTATTTTACACTATTTTACATTATTTGTTTTGCACTGCTGATTATAAAATTATTTAAAACACTTAATACAGCAAGGTCACTGAACGTTTTATGCATTTTGTGTTGTTTATGTTTTACATACTATAAATATGATTTATACAATATAAGTCTAGATGTTCTTAAGAATACAATATGCTCGATTAAACTATACTGTAGAGAGAAAAATCATATTTTGCAAGGGGTCATAGGGAAATAATATACACCTGTGTATATATACATATATAATTGTTATTGTCACACACACACGCACGCACGCACGCACGCACGCACGCACGCACGCACGCACGCACGCACGCACGCACGCACGCACGCACGCACACACACGCACACACGCACACACGCACACACCCACACACGCAAACACGCACACCCGATCACATGCACACACGCACACACGCAAACACGCACCCACGCACCCACGCACCCACGCACCCACGCACACACGCACACACACACACACACACACACACACACTGAGGTCTATAATATTTACCCAACAATAAGCCTCTGATTCTAGACTTAAATTTTAATAAGGTTTGTTCAAATATACAGAAGTTAGGACCTTGTAAATGTTTATAATTTGTAATATTTTAATAATAAAAAATAATGATGGCAAGAGAAGCTAGGAAGACCAAGAATTCTGTGGACAGATATCATAAAGATTAGGACAGGGAAACTGAAGTATGACAGGTAGTAGTAGGAACAGCACAAGGAAGAGAAGAGTAATTTCATTACAGCTGACCCTATGGCTAGTATGAGAAGAGACCGAGCCATATGGTAATAAATAAAAATTAATAATAAGTTACTATGTATTACAATTAGTAGAGCAGTAGTAGTTCCATCCAGGAACAACTACTGTCACAGTAAAATCACGAGTAGAAAAGAATAAATTTAATTATAAAATACAAACTAGGTAATTATTCAATTAACAAATCTTATGTACAAAATACGTTATTGGTATCACCAATCATTTACAAAACATAACTGTTCTTAGGCATGTATATATGCACTGTAAAATCACTAGTAGTAGTAAAAATAAAATGAATTAAAACAACTGTTATTATCCATTTGTAAAATACAAAAAAACAGTATTGGTATCACCCATTATCATTATGTACACTCACAACTATTATCATGTTTTAATTACACATAGATGCTCTGTGTTCACGTACCTTGATAATACTATGATCGGAATATTTTCACGAGCAGTCTCCGTCACTGCAGCCACATCACTGGGACAATTTGCATTTTCCGACTGCTGCAGCGTCACTGGGTGCATCCTCGAACTGGGGGAAGAGAAAATGAACTGACACATTTCTTCCCTGACTCATTCATCCCGTTAACATAGGGAACAACTTCGATTAGATTAATCATTGTATGACCGATGGCGTGGATCATGGTGAGTCTGGTGGGAGATTCTGTCATCAAACAACAAAGCCACTCGACTTCCAATTAAGTCTCGGAACCTGTGAATGACTGGAGAATCAGCCCTGAGTCAGGAATAATGGTTAATGTTCCGGCTGATAACATCGATGAGACACGCTACAGAGGATCATACCATAGTCAGCCGATCGCAGCCGTAGTGGCTCAATTTTGATGGTCGCTTGTAATAGCAATTACGTTTATGTTAGTCATCGTGGTAGCTAGAGTCATTTCGTGCGTTATTACCAGTGGGGACTGTGTGCGGTTAGATGCATCTGGGATCCGCGAATACCTATAAAAAAGTGAAATATGGTAATTTAAATTAAATTGTTCTGAACAATTACAGCTGACATTCTACATTGCAATAACTGGCAACCTGGATGGTTCAAAATGTTTTTGTTCAATTCTGGACTTATAAATCTGTTCAGAGTTTTTAAGGTTCAGCTCATGGGTTCATACAGACAGCAGCACGTGGCATATTTGGAGGACATTGCAAGGCCCCCTTTAGCATTTTTTTTTTTCCTATAAAACTTGTTGCACCACTATTATTTTTGCGTGGAAAAGTAATCAGTAACTAAACTTGCCCTTCCTCCTCTCCGAGACATACACCAACAACTGGCATCTGCATCAGCAATTACAATAAAACCTCACTAAAGTGGTCACCCATGTGTCTGACAGAAAATGGCCTGATTAAAAGGGTGGCCGGATAGGAGAGGTTGGACAGATATACAGATGTGCAGATCTTGCAAAACTGTGCATATATAGTATACATGTAATTATGTATATGCATAGATATATCGTTTGATAATCTGCAAAAGTGTTCAATCAATGTTACTGTCACTATATAAGCATAATCTTGTAATATTAAAAAGTAATTGTATGCATTTGATAGGAATTAATTTGCTGTGATGGTCTATAATGAATGATCATATTTCCTTTTAAATGAATATTGGTCGATGCCAATGCTGATTATTTTACTGTTTTAGACTGTAATAGCAGGCCGCATTATAAAGTTGCCATTTTCAATGGATGGCCATTTCCAAGATGTGGCCGTTTTGAGGGGTTAAGCTGTATTTCTATTTTTCCTTTTTAGTCAATAAATATTACTAAAAACCCACATCTCAGAATTTGCCTTTGTAAAACAGATCAAATCTGAAGACTAACCGCTGACTAAACATGCCCTGCCAATCTATGATTCATACTCTTCAGTGCTAAAACGTTTTAATTATAATTCTGAAGTATGCGAGTCACACCGAGCTAATGCTGCCTCATAGTGACACATACTACATAAAAAGTTGTCACTAGATTGTATTTACTAGGTCCCTTTCTTCTGATCAATGCATGCATGATTACAGCCATGACAGTAGACAAAAGTCTGGGTATCTTCATGGTAAGTAAATGCCAGCTGGTTGATGTGTTCACGTATGTATAATAATTGGCTCAGACAAGGCAGCTAGCATTTAAATACATGTTTTATAGCCTCAATGGACTAGCTTGTTAGCTAGGCACTTTTAATCTATACAGGCTTGTTGGTTAAACAAGTTTCGTAGCTTCTACTGTATTGTTAGCTAGGCAAGTATTGTAGTCTCTACTGGCATAGTAGTTAGGCAATATTTGAAGCTGGTACTGGCATGTCACCTAGGCAAGTTGTGTAGCCTGTACTAACATGTTAGTTAGACAATATTTGTAGCCTGTACTAACATGTTAGTTAGGCAATATTTGTAGCCTGTACTAACATGTTAGTTAGGCAATATTTGTAGACTGTACTAACATGTTAGTTAGGCAATATTTGTAGCCTGTACTAACATGTTAGTTAGGCAATATTTGTAGCCTGTACTAACCTGTTAGTTAGGCAATATTTGTAGCCTGTACTAACATGTTAGTTAGGCAATATTTGTAGCCTGTACTAACCTGTTAGTTAGGCAATATTTGTAGCCTGTACTAACATGTTAGTTAGGCAATATTTGTAGCCTGTACTAACCTGTTAGTTAGGCAATATTTGTAGCCTATACTAACATGTTAGTTAGGCAATATTTGTAGCCTGTACTAACATGTTAGTTAGGCAATATTTGTAGCCTGTACTAACATGTTATTTAGGCAATATTTGTAGCCTGTACTAACATGCTTGTTAGGCAATATTTGTAGCCTGTACTAACATGTTAGTTAGGCAATATTTGTAGCCTGTACTAACATGTTAGTTAGGCAATATTTGTAGCCAGTACTAACATGTTAGTTAGGCAATATTTGTAACCTATACTAACATGTTAGTTAGGCAATATTCGTAGCCTGTACTAACATGTTAATTAGGCAATATTCATAGTCTGTACTAACATGTTAATTAGGCAATATTTGTAGTACTAACCTGTTAGTTAGACAATATTTGTAGCCTGTACTAACATTTTAGTTAGGCAATATTTGTAGCCTCTACTAACATGTTATTTAGGCAATATTTGTAGCCTGTACTAACATGCTTGTTAGGCAATATTTGTAGCCTGTACTAACATGTTAGTTAGGCAATATTTGTAGCCAGTACTAACATGTTAGTTAGGCAATATTTGTAACCTGTACTAACATGTTAGTTAGGCAATATTCGTAGCCTGTACTAACATGTTAATTAGGCAATATTCATAGCCTGTACTAACATGTTAATTAGGCAATATTTGTAGTACTAACCTGTTAGTTAGACAATATTTGTAGCCTGTACTAACATGTTAGTTAGGCAATATTTGTAGCCTGTACTAACATGTTAGTTAGACAATATTTGTAGCCTGTACTAACATGTTAGTTAGGCAATATTTGTAGCCTGTACTAACATGTTAGTTAGGCAATATTTGTAGCCTGTACTAACATGTTAGTTAGGCAATATTTGTTGCCTGTACTAACATGTTAGTTAGGCAATATTTGTAGCCTGTACTACCATGTTAGTTAGGCAATATTTGTAGCCTGTACTAACATGTTAGTTAGGCAATATTTGTAGTCTGTACTAACATGTTAATTAGGCAATATTTGTAGCCTGTACTAACCTGTTAGTTAGGCAATATTTGTAGCCTGTACTAACATGTTAGTTAGGCAATATTTGTAGCCTGTACTAAAATGTTAGTTAGGCAATATTTGTAGCCTGTACTAACATGTTAGTTAGGCAATATTTGTAGCCTGTACTAACATGTTAGTTAGGAACTATTTGTAGCCTGTACTAACATGTTAGTTAGGCAATATTTGTAGCCTGTACTAACATGTTAGTTAGACAATATTTGTAGCCTGTACTAACCTGTTAGTTAGGCAATATTTGTAGCCTGTACTAACATGCTAGTTAGGCAATATTTGTAGCCTGAACTAACATGTTAGTTAGGCAATATTTGTAGCCTGTACTAACATGTTAGTTAGGCAATATTTGTAGCCTGTACTAACATGTTAGTTAGGCAATATTTGTAGCCTGTACTAACATGTTAGTTAGGCAATATGTGTAGCCTGTACTAACATATTAATTAAGCAATATTTGTAGCCTCTACTGACATGTCTGATTTTTGACTTATAGCACACGAGTCACACGGACTACACAGGATCTGGAATTATTGGTTGATAGACGATCAATAATTTTGGGTGTCACACTGTATGGGAAACATGTTGGCCATATTATTCTTTTGTTTAGTCATTGAGGGTAAAATGGAAAAATAGTATCAAAATTAGTACGTATATGTCTGGCCCCTCAACCATTCTGCACAAAAATGAATGTTGTAGATGTCATGAATCATTGGTTTGAAGGTAAGGACGTTTAGATGGAGAATCGATCAGGGAGCTGAGTCACAGTGTAGAAAAACTACAGTTCACTGTTGGATGGTTTAAAAGGAATTAATTAATTAATGTAATGTTCTTAAGACTATAATGACTATGTTGAAGGTATACTGTCCACCAAATTGTGTTTAGTAAGCTCATAATAACATTCGCAATTTGGAAGATACGCCATGGAGCATGTTCAAATGGTAAACAAAACATTCTGTTTCAAAACAAACTTTATTGGCAATAATGCCTAGGCCGGCTGAATTAACCACAGTACCCTTTGATGTTCAACAATTTCCCATTTTACCACATTCAACAAAGCCAATTCAGCAGACTTCATGTTACAAATTACGACACTGGCCTATTATGGATAGAGGAACAGACTGCCATCCTTTAACTTCTTTACCTCGGATAAGCATGGATAATTAGGACAACTAGAGACATTTTGATACAAGTGTGAGAAAAGTGTCCTTAATAGAGTACATACCAATAAAGAATAAAAGTCTGACAATTTGTATATATATATATTACATATATATATATATATGATTAAACTGCAAAATGAAAAACAAATTTATCCAGTACTACAATCATGATTATTTGCCAGTGCAATAATTACGTATTCCAGTATACCGATGAACCAGTTTTCCTATAAGGTTTTGAAACTGTTTTTTATTCAGCCAAACCGGTATTCCATATGGTATGTATACATCGTCAACTAATAATGCTTGCAAATATTCCCAAACATCGTAAAAGACATCGAATGTGAACCAAAATCCCAGTGAAGCCGCGCACCATGCAGGCCGTGGTACCTAGCGGGCAACCAAACAACGATTTAGCTTCGAACTCTATGGATCGATGCTGTATTCCTATAATTTGTCCTTCATTTTGTTAATTTGTTTGAATGTCGTTTATTCAAATCGAATTTTTCATTTATGAAGTTAATTATGTTTAAAACCATCGATTCCGTGAGCGATCACGAAACTTCACGAAGAATGAAAAGACATATACCGTACTGCATACAATGTAATGTATATATACGGTATACCGTAAAGAGCCATACATTACACAACTCTAGTAGTATTCACAGCCTTCACAGTTTTGTAATTGATTACATGTGTAAATGATGACAAAATAAAAAATACTGTAAGGTGATCCCGATTCAAATGGTACTTACCAGGTATCACTGATTACATTGAAATAAAACGTTATTCATTTAATCATGGCTTTAATAAGAAACTGCAATGGATTACTACTATTACATGTACATAGGAGGACCCAGTTAGAATGTGATGCTAGCATGACATGTCCCCCTAAACCCGTTTTTGGTGAGCTTCAATGTTTTTAAAAAGCCTGAAATGTTGGTATGTTGCAAAACAACAAATAGGGTGCAATTGGAGGGTTTGGGAGAACCTGGAGTTTTGGTATTTTTGGCGAGTCTTGGAGGGGGTGCAATCAGAGGTTTTTGTAGAGCCTCAATATGGGGTTTTGGTGAGACTCAAGGGGGGATGCAATTGGAGGGTTTTGGAGTGTTGGTATATTTGGCAAGTCTCAGGGCGGGTGCAATCAGAGGTTTTTAGCTTCAATATGGGTTTTTGGTGAGCCTGTGAGGGAGTGCAATTGGATGGTTCCCCCTCCCCTCTAGACTACCCTGTCTGGATCTGCCCCTGATGTATGTGTGGGTATGGTTATATCATTATCAAGAGTTTTTTCCTCCTAGACAGTGTGCACCCCGTGTACCAAACTTTAAAGAATGGATCTATGAAACCTCTGCAGAAAAGTAACGTTTTTTAAATTTATCAAAATTGGCTACGGGTTCTTACTGAGTTTAGGGTCCGTACCACATATACGTTAGATGGATGTAAATTGATTGTTCATAACATTATCAGAGGAGCATTACCAGGGGCAACAGTCAGGATATTTTATATAATTTGTATTAAAACGAAAAAAGGTTCAAAATTTTACGTTATAACAAACATCATTTATGAACACTCTGGGAAACCATCTTCTGTATCTAGGTGTAGCATAGTGACATCTGAAGGACAGGCATTTTTGGTAGTACATGTACTACTAATACCTGTTGCTATTACTAACAAAATACCAATAGTTCAATAGTTAAACCAATACATCAACTTATGGTGGATACACTTTTAAAAACATTTTTAAAATGTCTCCCTCTGCTCAGGCTATTCTTCAACCAATTAGCCCGTGGCTAAACAAATGTTAAATTTGGTTAAACAAACGGAATCTCGTCTTTTTTGCCAATTTCGCTGAGAGAAAGGTTGGCAAATAAACAAATATATATGGTACCTAGATTCAGCCTAGTCTCCTTTATAATTGCCCCACATTTGTCACCACACCATCTATGAGACTGAGAAGGTAAAAATATAAAACCCTCATTGTTATAATAACAGAGTCATTCCATAAACAAACCAGTAATTAGTGTGGGTACAATTGCTATTCTACTTAAAACCACTTTCTTCATAAAAAAATTATTTAGTTTAAACGTGTTTTGATTCAAAATTTTTAAAACAAATACACTGTAGATGTTATTATTTTGACTAACATTTATATAGTGCCATATATTCGGGTCTAACCATTTCACAGGCATGTAAATGTACATGGAATCATGAGAAAAAAATTATATATATATATATATATATGTATTATATATTATATATATATATCCAGGTAAATATAATAATATGAAACTTTAGAAGATTAAAAAAAACAGATATAAAGAAACTAAAATACATGGCATGTTTCTGAAATATTAAAATAACTAAATAAATTACTACAATACAATAAAATTATATGCACAAAATTGGCAAAGGTACAACATTATTTTAACATTCTGAATGAATCACATGAATGACTTTTATAACATTTATTAGAATTACACAACAAAACTACAATTATATCATTGTGTCATGCATATTTAAATTTATTTTATGTCAATCAGAATATCATGTGTTTAATCATATAACTGCTACATGTATTATTGTTCACTACAATAAAGCCTAATAATAAAAGTTGGAAAACCGACAACATTTTGTGAGAATGTATACAGACTGGGGTTTAACCATTTCTATTCACAGTAATTTACATAACGCCAATGGCGTTAAAATAGACGTGTCATTCGTGCATTTATCAGGATTTAAGTGCGATATTGTCGGTGTTCACATTAGCCTCACCAGGATGCAACAATGTCGTTTATGATATGGTTGGCATATTCTTCAGAATTTGCAATGAATATGTCAACAAAGTCATATTTAAACCAGTCGTGAGACTGTAAATAAAACGTAAATAAAACATGACCTATCTTTCACAAAATACCAGTTGTTTTTGTTCAAACCGCCAAACGTACAAAAACGTTGATGCTAGTTTTATAACTTGATACATATGCAGGCATACGTTACATATGTGTCATATTAACGGTGTTTATAGGCGTGCGTGTCCATGTACGGACGACGCACAAACGTAAACAAAGAAGAAGCTGAACAGCAACACGTCTTGACTTCAGACAGGTTTGTGAATACGCCCGTGCAGTGTGAACGTTGTCAATGACAAAGCCTGGCTAAGGCCCCGGACTATCGAATTTACTCTGGTAATAAACGTGTATGCATCAGTGAATGTGTATATTAAATGTCACCTACCTTAATCTCTTGTGCTGGCGCAGTGCTAGCTACTTTCACATTTCCTGTATATTTTCAGCGTGTTATTTCGGCGGAGTGACGAAGCCGACTATGAATGATTCATACGACAAAAGTATACACGACACCAGGGGTCGCGAGTGTGCCGATTTACGCTCGACCGATTACAGTGACGTTTTTACACTTTCAGTGGCCTGCGCAACCGTGTGGGTCGGATCAAAAATAGCGTACCAACGGAAGAGCAGTGTAGTCACTTATTGCATAACGTTTATAAGGGGTGCGTCAAAGTATTCCTGTTACAGTTGCTCATTGGACGCGAAAAGAAGCAAGTAGGAAGTGCCAAGTGGCCCATGTTTATAGTTACGCAGGCGCGACATCGCTGCATCTGCTGCGCGTCTTCGAGTTTTCACGGTAATGACACCATCACGCGACGTCTGTGCTTCATCTCTACCTGACGACCAGTACGGATAATTGTTTAACGATTTATAGTATTAATGAAATTGAATATATATGAGAAATAATTATTATTATTATGTGTACACCAATAGCTAGGGGAAGGTGGGGTAAGACGACCCATCTATTCTACATGAATATTTCTGCCACATCCCATATTTACGCAACTTTGAAATCCATCAACACTACACACGAGGAATAAATAACCTTTTTATTCCAAGATCCAATCATGAATATGCCAAAAAACATATACGACACAACATAAAAGAAACAGTCAACAATACTCCAAGGATTATCAATGATAACATTTATACACATAGCCTACATGGTTTCACAACTTACATTAAAAAACTACGTACTTATTAACAAAAATTTCACTGTGATATCCATAATTATTATATAAATGTAATATATAATAGTAGTATACAATATGCTATATAATTACATGTCTGTATTTATTAATGTTGAATTGTGATTTTATTTCGATTTACTATTACTATTTACTCATTCGATTTGTTAAAGGGGCTCCCTTGTTAGCGAAATGTTGTCTTAATGGGAGTCTCCCTGACCTTACATTTATGTAAAATATTTCAATTTGTACATTCATTATCAAAAATCTGTATGTCTGTCTGTCTGTCTGTGTCTGTCTGTCTGTCTATCTGTCTGTCTGTCTGTTTCTGACAAACAAAAGGGTATAGGACAAACTAACTTATAATAAAATGAACTTTCTTGAGAAACTCATTGTTTAGTTATCACAAAACAAAATTCCATCACCTGGGATCATTTTATTGACTAATAAGGGTAAAACATACGAAATACAGAATGCCCCACCCCATTAGTGGGATAAAACGGCCCCAACAGTATTGACTATAAACCATTTTAATTGCTTTTAAAAGTGTGTGTACAACAGGAACAGTATTTTCTTTAATAGTTGATCATACTTGGTAGTGTGTGTGTGTATATATATATATATATATATATATATATATATATATATATATATAATATGTGTGTGTGTGTCACTGTGGCATTTGATATTCTACTCAATAAATTTTGCTAAATTACCGGTCGCCAGGTCCGGCCAACAGAATAATGAACGTATATGGCCTATGTGGCACGCCGATGTAATTGTTCTTCTGTTGCATCGTTTTTATCTTGTCTATATGGTGTTAAGGAAAGTGATGTATAATAATTGTATGAGGCATGTTGCAGGGATCGATCTGGAAAAAGACACGCATGTGCCATTTGGACACATCAGATAAAAAAAACTATGTGCCTTTTCGAAATTTGATATGCCCCAAATCAGTTGATTAAATTTTACTAATAGATTTGCATGATAGTATGTTCGCTTAAATAACGTGGTAAATGTGAAATTACATTGTTTTAATATTAAGCAATTCTATTCAGGACTGCCTACGTAACATATTTCTGGGTACAAAATATATAACCATCAATATCAAAGTGCTCAGAAATGTTCAGGTTTTATTTAATAATATGTAACGTTACAAAACTAGATGCATTCTGGGTAGGTGTGCCTCATTTTGTGGATCATGCTACTAGTCTACTGCTCCAAGGATAGGGAGATTCTAACTGTGAAATACGATGCAACAGTTTGTGACATTGAGTGACAACGATTCACAACTAAAACTATTCAAAGAACCACTTTGATTGAACATTAAACAACACATTGAACAAATCTAATTGATACACCGATAAACAGATGTATGGAATAGCCTCATTCAGTTTGTGGTTGAGATTACATCTGTGGAGTCTTTTGAGAGGAAATTAGATTATAAGTTGTGGGAAAATCACCCAATTAAATTAGCCCAATTAAATTATACTATATAGTAAGACTATTACATGTAAGACTAGAACATAGCATTGTCTTGTTTCCAAAGTTTATGACCCAAGGTGACGGGGGCATTTGTAATGAATGTACTATTTGTGAACTTTGGTGATGGAGGTATGATTTATAAACATGCTTTAAAAAATGTTTATTTTTTGTTTATAATGTACTCCATTTGTAATATTTAGCAAACATACATGATTTTTAAAACGTGCGTATAATGCACATGGGTGGATATTATTATGTATAGATATGAACGGATTGCACTTTGTTCGGCAAAACTGGAAAGTTGACGATGGGCGCTGTCCACGGTGCTTGTCTAAAGCTTATAAACAATGTCAACGACAAGCACGGGGTAGGACAGACACAAGGGTATTGATTAGACTGTTCTCAGTGCCCAGTCATCAATGTAAGATGTGATTTAAATAACTCCATTCAGGCAATTGTTCTGTTTGTTGCCCGCGCGACCGTTGTCTGTGACTGTGTTCGGGCGCAGACTGGAGCAAACCGGGCCTCAAAATGTGCTAAGCCTAAGACGCAATATTTTTATAGCGTAAATATGCCTGGGATGGAGTGGATTTTTTTAATTATCGCATCAACGTGTCAAATTTAGACAAAACTTAAAAAATAGAAGTTAATAACGGCAAAGTCGAGGTGGATCCGAATTCTACACAATGTGCCTCAATTTTCTCAGATTTCTCAAACACGTTTTTGTATGCGTCTTTTGGGCACATACGGCAAAAAGTATGCGGCATTCCAGCGTACAACGCGTCACGGACGCGTTTCCGCGCGCCAGTGGAAACACTGATGTTGATTCACTGGAAATGTGTAGTTATAGACTAAATGAAATGAAATTTTCAGTTTCATTGAAATTTCATATACGTAAACTTAATTGTCTTGTCGAGTAACGTGCCAAATATGAAGTATGTTTATTGCAAACTCATGTCACTAAGCCCGCTCAAGCATGGCCAGTTGCGTCTCACAAAGCAAACAGCTCGCCAGATGTTGCTGACGTCACCACAGGCAAGGCCGCTGAACGCGCCCTATCCTTTAGCATGGCGAGCGACGGTGCGCGATGTTGTTTGAGACTGTACATGGAATTGCAATCGCGAATTTTTTTTTATATCACCGTAAAGATAATAATCTTATCTACAAGTTTGTCGCTGAATACACTTAGGAATTATTGCCGTTTGAACATCGTAAATGCTCAACCTTGCATTATATCCGCGGCTGCTTATACTTTGCAGGATTAAGTATTCGCGATGTTCAAACGGCAATAACTCTAAAACTAAAAACAAATCCTGGGTACACCCAGCGACATATTTGTAGATACGCTTATTAGATTGACTGTAATGTCAAACAATATTAAATCACATAGCAAGTTTAAGCATTCGCAATGTTCAAATTTTAATAACTCAACAAGTAAACACAATTCCTACATACGTTCAGCGACATATTCGTAGGTAAGATTAAGAAAATTACGGTGATATTAAAAGTATTAAATTCCACGATTGCAATTTTATGTACAAAATGACTGGGCGCGCTCAGCGGTCCTTCCTCTGATGACAGTCGCTATGTGTCACAACAAACTGTGCAGAAAATGTACAGAAAAACGAACAGGGCGACGGACAGGGTTAAACAATAATTCTAATAGCAGGACACTTTTTAGAGTATATTTAATGCAGACTGTGGATAAAAAGGGTTCATTTCACTTAGTGTTTAAAAGATGGACGATCTCATAATACAAATTTAATTCTGACAAACGATCTCGCTTAAAAAAACGTGTGCTCCTAGTTGAATCCGTCGCCTAAATTGACTACAGAAACGACTTCCACACACGTACGTCGTGTGTGCGCGCATGCCTGTGTTGCGCATGCGTGTGGGCACGTGGGTTTGCTTCTCGGGTGCCACATGAATGATTCGTCCCGGAAGTTGTAAACTTTCAGATTGAGTTTGTAAGTCTGCTTTATAAAAAAAATCAATAATGATACTGTTGTGTTTTGTTACTTTATCAGTGTGCCTTTAATGTACTTGATCAGCTGACGTCAGCCTCGGTCTGGGATGAAACGTGGCTACGCCATGATGCTGCATTACGGTCAGTTCAACGTCTGGTGTAGTTTGTGATATGTCCGTGTTATTGACATAACATAATTTGGCGACGAGGACGGCAGAAGCAAGCCTGCCGCCCCTACAAGCGTTTCTCGCTTCACCAGGCGAGTCCACGGTGCCATGGAATCGATGGTTCGTGAATTTCCAGACATACCTAGTGGCCCGCGGCCTTCACGGCGCGAATGTAGCCGATGCCCAGCGTCGAGCCATACTAACCCATTGCCTAGGAACAGAGGGGCAGCGAGTGTTTGCTTCATTGGCAAACACGGACACGTACGACAATTCCTTAACAGCGTTACGGAATCATTTCGGCCCGAAAAGGAGTGTCATGATGGAGCGATATGTGTTTCGCCAACGTCCGGCCGAAAACGTGCAAGCCTACACAACGGCGCTACGTGAACTGGTAGTGAGCTGTTGTGTTGAAGATCTCACAGAAGAACTAAATAGTGATCAGTTGATAGAAAAAACCAGCAATCTGCGAATTAGGGAACTATTGCTAATAGAAATGGACATTCTCATCATTATCCAAAGCCCTAACACGGGCGTCTCGTATCGAAGTTGCTGTAACCGAAAGCACACGCATTCAGAGACAGGATGAACCTACAACTGAGAAGTTCAAGTTGGAGACACCAAGACAACCTTCTAAGGTACAAACAATCGGAAAGAAACAAATCAAAGGTAGAAGCAACCACGCGCATGTGCGTCAAGTATGTGACAACTGTGGTTATAACTCTCGTACCACAGGAAGTCGTAGAGGCCCTGCCATAGAAAAGAAATGTCGGTGGTGCTCCAAAATTAACCATTTTCAGAAATGTTGCTGATCTGCAAATCGGGATACAGTCGGGCAAATTCACCAGTTGGACAAAACTGATGAACCAGATACAACGGTCTTCACTGTTAATTCAGTGAGCGGAGCATCGAAACCATTTAAGACGTGTGATCTGTTTCTGGCAGACACACCAGTGACACTAGTAATGGACACAGGGGCAAAGGTGTCAATTCTCAGCGACTCAGTGTGCAGGAAACATTCCAGGCTTATCCACTGTGCAAACCTGACAAAACATTATCGACATACGACGGTACGGAAATTCCATTGAATGGGATTGTCCACCTGCCAGTCAGAAACTGTGACGAGTTTCCCATTCTATGTCTGACAGATCGGATCTAGCCTAATGGGAATAGATTTGTTCAACCGTCTCGGATTCACAGTCACAAGGAATGGCACTGCCATTCAGTTAGTTGACATTGTTGCTGCCTTTCCCACAGTGTTCAACTTGTTTTAGAAAATTGCAAAAGTTTGTACACCGCCCCCGAGTCAACTCGGAAGTTAAACCTTTGTCACAAGGTTTACGACGTCTTCCACTCTCAGTGCATGACGAAGTGTCGCATGAACTTAAACGTCTCTTCACCCTGGCTTTCAAATCTTGCTGTCACATCACATTCATCAGACATGCGGAAGTTTTCCAGTACTGTAGGATGCTGTATGGACTTTGTTCAGCACACAGTGCTTGTCAGAAGACTGTGTATCTTGTACTGAAGGGAATAGATGGCTGCATCAACCTCCTGGACGGTATTGTCATCCATGGACACACACAGGAACAGCATGACACACGACTGCAGTTAGTGCTTAACAGACTGGCTGAGTATCACATCACACTTAGTTGCGAGAAGTGTCAGTTTGCCAGGACGGAAATCGACTTCCTGGGATACCATGTGTCCTTCAAGAGTGTCCTACCACTACACTCCAACCTGAAAGCAATTGAGGATCTACCAGAACCGACTAATGTATAGGAAATTGCTTCGTTTCTGGGCACGATGAATTTCTACCTGACATTTGTTCCACACTACTCAGAAGCTGCTGAGCCACTTAGACGACTACTACGCAAAGTCGCTCAGTGGGAATGGACAGCCGAGCAAGACCAAGCCTTCCGCTAACAGATATGCTCAGCAGGCTGGTCAAAGAAGAACAGTGTGAATCGACGACAGATGGCTGTGTCATGGAGTTGATGTAGCGTACTCCAGCAGAGTTGATGTAGCGTACTCCAGCAGAGTTGATGCTAGGTCGTAAACCACGGTTTCCTCTAGAAAACCCGAAACCACCTCGGGCATCTCCACCGAACATTTCAGTGCTATCCACATGAATCGATCGCAAGGAAGCAGGAACGAATCAAAGCATACACGGACAAACGACGTCGTTCGCGAAATACGATGATGAAACCTGGAGACTGAATCAGGACGAAACGACCTGTCCGGAAACACAAGCTGGCATCGTCATTGTCGAACCCGAAGCGTATCGCCGCTAAAGCTGGTCCCAATACGTTCGTGCTTGAAAACGGGTCGCGCTAGAACTCACGGCATTGTGTTCGATCGCGACAACCAGGAAATCAACAGCTGTCATAGGACGCCTGTCTTGATGACCTTGACATCGGAGGTCTGCCTGCTCAACAACCTGGTTACTCACAGTACCAACAGCGCAGTCGAAACAGCCTTCCACCGCGGTACCTTCAAGACTTCCTGACGAACTAGTGAACGTTTGTTGTGACAGTAGTAAACAGTTAAATTAGCATGTGACTTTAAACAGCAGTGGCTACATTGGTGATTTGAACGGTTTGTGTGCGACCAAAGGTCACATATGAAATCAACAGAGAGGTTTTCCTGTTGGTTGATATGAATATCACAACTGGCACACTGCGTATATAGGATTACGCAATCTAGCCTGTTGAATCTGGTGCCAGTCAGATATTGAGAACGTGAAAGAAAAGTTGTAGTACGCTGCAATGCGCTGCATTGTGCAGATTGCGAAATATGAGTAATCTGAAAGAAAATGGTGGTTGCAAATACCAGATTTCAGTCTGGACACAACCTGCTGCGCTGTCTGCAAAGACGATGGAAAATTACGAAGGCAACAGTGAGCTGAGCGTCCACTACAAGCGGTGAACTGACGTCCCGGACGTGACACGCGAGGATCCATCCGGCCGTCGTGCGATGACGCGAGTCACGACGGAGGATACAGCCAGCATGACGGGTTCGACCGGCATCGCGCAAGACAGACGTATGCCCCCATCATCGGACGTGAACATTTTAGAAAAATGAACTTTCTGTTATTCAGAGCCTGATTTATATTATAATGTTTGTATGGTGCATGTATTTGCAAGTGCGTGATCTATTACGATTTCGGGACGAAATTTTAAATGGCGGGGGGTAGTGTACTGAATTTAGATTGATAACGCACATAGTATAAATCTTCGTAATTGCTGAATGTTGTACAGGCTCCGAAAAGCCAATATATACAAATGGATATAGCTGGGGTGGGGGATTTGTTTACATTTGGTTTTGGGGAGGCAAAAGCCCTATATAGAGGGCCTTTGTTCAGAAGGTTAGTATAAGTTCACTGGCACCATGACAAGATTTCTAGAGACCAGTAGACTTTGGAAATGACATAACTAAAGGGTCAGCGTCTCACCCAAGGCTATGGATTTAACAGTATAGATAAGGGGGATTTGTGGATAATCGGGGCGACTACTGGGGTACACTGTCGGAGGAACGTTTATCGTGAAGCACTGTCACCGAGCGCCCTGCGAGAAGTACTAAAAGACTCTCGCAGTACCCGTGACAATCAGTTATTTGCAGACTCGGTGAGTAACTCGGTTGCTGTAGATAAGTCGCCGCCGTCTGACTTATCGTACTGACACCTATAGCTCGGTTGCTGTATATAAGCCGCCGCCGTCTGACTTATCGTTCTGACACCTATAATTCGGTTGCTGTATATAAGCCGCCGCCGGCTGACTTATCGTTCTGACACCTATAACTCGGTTGCTGTATATAAACCGCCGCCGTCTGACTTATCGTTCTGACATTTAGAATATATCGGTTACAATTCGGTTGCTGTAATAGCCGCCGCCGTCTGAACCTATCGTTCTGACATTTAGAATATACATCGGTTACATTTCGGTTGCTGTGTATAAGCCGCCGCCGTCTGAACCTATCGTTCTGATATTTAGAATATATATCGGTTACAATTCGGTTGCTGTGTATAAGCCGCCGCCGTCTGAACCTATCGTTCCGACATTTAGAATATATCGGTTACAATTCGGTTGCTGTAATAGCCGCCGCCGTCTGAACCTATCGTTTTAGAATATATCGGTTACAATTCGGTTGCTGTAATAGCCGCCGCCGTCTGAACCTATCGTTCTGACATTTAGAATATATCGGTTACAATTCGGTTGCTGTAATAGCCGCCGCCGTCTGAACCTGTCGTTCTGACATTGATGACTGGGTAGTATTTAGCAGCCATAGCCGTGTATTGTGTATTAGATATTGTATTGGTAGGGTTTTCCGCATATAATTCACTGTGAAAACGTATAACCTGACTTATCATTAGTACGACTGAGTGAGGTAACGTGTGCCCGTATGCTTCCATGCCGACCGCTCGCCGCAAACGCTACAATATCATGAAGATACAGCGCGAAGACACAGATATCACGCTATTTGGAGAAGGCCCTAATAGGAAAGGTAATTTGGTGGACTTGCGTGCAACATATATTGGGTAATACATAGCGTCCGTTCAATCATGTTTCTAGATTGTTTGTGATTCAGGTATTAAAAACACTGAACATGTTGACATTTTGTTTTATTAAAAATAATGTACATAATGACCGAACAGATTCCCAGACTGCCAACGCGTACGTGTTGGTTGTTCTTTGCCTTTGGGGTGAACCCCCTTTACTTTAGCCATACATACACAGCACTTGTGGTTTCTTTTCACCACAAAATTTCCACAAACACCTTTTTGGTTGCAGATGCTCACTGGCCACCTACACTGCATACGTCTACACTCTACTTGATGATAACATTATTACGTAAGCTTCTAAAATCATCCATTGAAAGGTAATCCTTCGTGCATTTGACGAATTCGACGCATTCGCCATCTGACGTAATAAACAGGAGTTATTTGGCAAATATGTGTGGAACGTGTTTTCGTCGTTCGATATATAAAAGTGTTTCACTGAAAACAACTGTTCTAACAATACGTTTGCACTCAATCGATTAAATAACTATTAATTATTTATAATATCAACATTTTGTGCACAAGTGTACCAAGAATATTTTCATAATGGCATTACGACATTGACAAAACTATCCGCCACCTGGCGTATGCATCGAAACAAATGCACCACCTAGCGAATAAACTTAAAATTAAACTATAAGCCGAACTCACGTAGTCTCCATGTGAACTAGTAGTGGTAATGGAATGGATTAGGTTGGCTTCTTTTTGCAAAACTTAAATTATCTGATATGCGTTTTGGCGCCGAATATGGATAACTCTATGCGCGTATGGTATGTTGCGTAACTTTTTACTCATGTCAATCGAACTTGTAATAAAGTATTAATGATTTGGTAACATGAATAGACGTTATTAGACGACATGAATTTCAGAGCTGGAGGCGCGCCATGTTTTCGAATCATTCCGAGTCTTGACTTGTCATTTGACTTTAAAACAAGTTTGCCGACCAGAGCTATAAGCTCCAAACGGCATGCGGTCAGCTTATCGAGAGTATTTTTTATTAATATCATCATAACCATTCAGTATTTTAAAAGTTCTATTTGGTCTCCTCTTCGACTTAGTCTCTTAGTCTACTTAGTTTCAATTTGAGACGTAATTGTCGTAAAAGAACCACTGAGAACGACACGCACCCTGGCAGTAACCACCCTCAGTGCTGGCATAGAAAGGTCAGTTTGGTGATAATGTTCTGAAAAGGCTGACTAGTTGAATGAGACCTCATAAGATCATAACATTGTAACCACACAATATACAAACTAGTCAGTTAATAGAACGTTGCCGAGTGCTGGAAACAACTCAAACTAGTAGTGTTGTCAACCGACATTTTAACAGGCGTCTTTCATAACCAAGGGCAAGGTCTTTCAAATTTCATTTCAGGAATCAGCTTGCTCATTGTTGCAATCTGTTTTTAAGTGGCCTGAATTACTAACAGTGTCCACTTACTAGACACTCCTCTGGGGAGGGATAGGATTAGGGTCAGTACGAGGACATCAGGCTAAAGTTGGGCCAATTAAGTAAATGGTTACCTGTTTGACCTTGATTAGGCTTGAATGTACCTTGAACGTTGAATCCTCTTGTTCTGACTTCTGTAGTCTTGTAGACTATACTTGTGGTCGTGGTCCCTAATATCCCTGTATGCAGTAGGAAAATCGTTTAAAAAAAAAAAATGTGGACACTTCCATAAGATATTCATATTCAGAATCTCTACCATGTATTTGATAAAATTTGTGCAAACAAATTGTTTGAAAAGTTGTTTTAAATTTAAGTGAAATTTTAATCGGCAAAATTTCATTACCGCAAAGAAACGTTAGTGAAAATAGTCGCATTATGTACAGTAATTATCTGATAGGTACATAACGTTGGTTTATGTAATTTATCATGCAAATGTTCCATATTGCAGTGTTTGTATTTGTCCACGACATGTATATATTTGAAAGACTAGTTGGCGGACAATAAATTTAACGTTAACGTACAACTGCAACGAATCAAGTGTGAGGCAGAGATGGAGTGATTACAATACAAATGTAATTGAGTACGAGTACGATTGCTATGAAGGTGTATGAGTACGATTACTCAGAAAACAAATGTAATCGATTATGAGTACGATTACTTTAGCATGTAATCATGATTACTTTCATGATTACTTTAAAGAATATGCTAATCCCGTTTCTGCCATGAATGTGACCTTCTTGGAATTCAAAAGGATTGGTCTTGTTCTGTTGCTATGACAGTTATCAGCTCTCTTTTTACCCCATTTTACTAGCAGCATAGAACAGAGCTGCTAAGTGCTAACTGACCACCAGAGAGGGCAGAGACTAAAAGTAGTGTTTGCTAAGGGAGTTAATTTGCAGTTGTCAGAGTCCAGCATCCCCTTTGTTCCAGGTCTGCTACCAAGGGCCATAATTCACAGAGGGGCAATCATAAATCCTGCAGTCTGGCTTAAAGTTGATACCAAAGCCTGCCAAACTAATTAAATTGATGTGGTTGAAATTTGTGTGTTGTTCATTAGTGATAGAAAAATAATAATGACAGCAGCAATCAATGGCATATATAAAAGCATTGCGATGCCATACTTATACTAAAATATGTGTGTCTTGACAGATAGCTTTATTAAACAGATAGCAGATCACAACAGTTGAAACTGAAATGAACTCCACTTCTTAGGTTTGAAGCATTTACAGTGAAACATCAACTGGCCCTGTTGAGCTGCAGGCTTAGTGGCCCTAGCTCCGTAGTGTCATTGGGTTATGCATTCATGGGTTAAGATAAAACTGCTTAATGAAAGAATGTAGGAGTAGCAAGCCAATGACTGACTGTGTTGTGTTGGGGTGGCAGGCCAGCTATGGCATCCTCTCTGACACACACAGACACTGGGCAGAGTTACAGGTTACCCAGTTACAGATCTCTGCAAGCAAGCCAGTTGCAATTCGTATACTAACTATACTTAGAAAAACAGGGGTGGGGACAAACAAATATGGTTTCTGAATCGAGTACAAATATGTTGCATTTAAAAATTTCAAATACCCTCTTTTTAAAATGGCAAATACAGTGGCTGTACACATGATCAAATACATTATACTGATAACATTTCAAATCCAGGCAGTCAGATTCAAAAGGATATCCGATTCAGATATGCAGTATATTAAAAGGGACACACACAGAATACAGTGGTGAACTTAAGCTGCATTAAAACGGTTTAGCTAAACCGTTTTAGTTAAACCGGTTCATGTTTGAAAATTTTGAGCGTTCACACATGCAATAACTAAACCGTTTTAAGGAGGAAGTTTGTATGTGCACATGCGCAAGCTAGCATAACAAAGTGGCCGACCGTCCCCCTGACCCCGCCTCGGCACCTTCGCTCAGCCTCAGATCGCGGTTCAGACCATCGGCAATGCGCCGATATAATTATATTTCGGCCGGTTCCTTCTAAATCGGACTGCACCATATCGTCTCCCCACAACTGCAGTAACAGCCGAACTTCCCCATCATCCCACTTGCGTTTCTTTGCCTTTGGATTTTGCGTCGATCGAAGACATAATTGTTGTTTACGTTATAGACAGGAAGCGGCGAAGCGCGAGATCGAAGCGCATGACTGTGACATGCTTAAAACGTTTTAGCTAATCTGCTTGCGTTCACACTTGCAACTTGAACCGTTTTAGTTAAAACTTTTTAGCGCTAAATCGCGTTCACATGTGTTTTCTGACTGGATTAGTTAAAACGTTTTAACTAAACCGTTTTAAAGTGTAAATGTGAACGCAGCTTATGACAGGTATACAGTTGAACATACTAGACAAGGATTTAGCAGCTAACCACCCACTGGCACCCAGTCAGGGCTCAGGAGGTAGGAACCATGACCAATCATTCACACCTATACTAACAGTGCAAACAGTACAAGTGGCATATGGCTTCTAAAATTACAAAGCAAGATGGTAAGGGAGGCTTATTTACTGCACTGCTTCCCAGAGACTGTCACTATTATAACTTTGTACTACTACAGTAAGCAGGAGGGTGATGTGGCTAGAACTGGCTTCTCAGGGGAGAGGAGGTATTAATTAGGGAAATCTAACAATGTTTATGCAACTGAAATGCTCAATAGTAATAGGAAAGTAATAGCTCAATTACTATTACATTTATTAGATTACCTCTGGTATTCCCATTTCATCAAACGAATCATTTCCAATCTGCTAGTCATGCTCATGGCTTCCACGGATCCCATGGTTTCAGTGCCGGGCAGCTTTGTAAAGTGCAATTGAAATTCACAAATATGCCTTGCTTAAGAATGGGTTAAATACGTTTTAATACAGCTTAGTAAGCAAGATCAGTAAACTAACATTGCGTAACAAATATTAGCTTTTCACTGCGATGAACGCAAAGCTACTGCCTGTACTAGTGCGCCAAAATCAAAATATTAATTCGTCAACCGCATGTGAATTGGTGAATCGTAATATTGTTCGGCACGGTAAATGTGCTTTCTAAATTGGTATATTGATTGAAAGACGAAGTTAAGCCAATTGTGAGTGTAGTTATAGCTTTAAATCCTTAATCAACTCTAACACAACGTTTGTCAAATCATTTGCGTATTCGGCTGCTGGGTGCCAGGTCATTATTTTAGATCTTACGTCAGCGGTACCATATTATCGTTCAGTTGACCGTGGCTTGTTGGTTCGTTGTTTATTTAAAAACGGTACACAATTCATGAATTTTATTAAGTTCAACAGTGTATGGCATTTAAACAGAATACACATTGATGTTTGCTGGTAGATAAGCTTCATAACCAGCGTATAGGCTGCGCGACATGCACACTTTGGCTTTGATGGCGTTCTTCGTGCAGTGTTGGTCGTCGTTGTTGCACCCCTGACGGCAGATACAGGAACGCGCCACGTTTATACGCGGATTCATTTCGTGGCCCCCGACTACCGCGTTATAACGAGGCGCGACTACTATGATAACACTTGAAAAATTGTGTAACACAAATGGGCATTATACATTTACTACGTCCGCCATTTTGTTTTATGATAACTACATAATCAGTTATGGAAATTATGGCAGCTAAGTTAGTTTTAATCAGGGTTCGCACGGATCCCCGAAAACCCTTAAAAACTCTTGAATTTTGAAATTACGTTCAATGGTACCCAAAAACCCTTGATTATCACCCGTTTTCAGAATAAACCCTTTAAAATGCATGTTTTGCTTTAAAAGTGCAATTAAGCTATTATATCTCGGCCGTGTCGTTGTAATAGAAATTATTTAATAAGTGCGAAATAAAATGTGCGATTAAAATTCAACGTCGGAACGGCAAAACTAAAACGCGATTGACAAAGTACGATGAGTGAGTCCAAGTGACCAAGAATTATGTTAATAATTATCCACTAGATGGCACCATAAGTACCGGTCATACAGGTATTAAGTTCTCATTTTGGAAAGCGACAAACGCGTGTTCGTTGAAAATATTATCGGTCGATTTGAATTTGCGTTATGATGGCTCCCGAGAAAGGAAAATGTATATTTAAAGATGACTGGTTGGCAATCGAGGAATACAAAGAATGGGTGTGTCGAGACCCGACGGGAAACGTTCGTTCTGCGCGATGTTGATTTTGTGCAAAATCCATCAACATCGGGAACGGAGGTCAATACAGCCTGGACAGTCATGTTAAAAGTGCAACGCACAAGAACAACGTGTCCGCGAAACACAATTCGCAACTGCGCCGCATGCTGGCTACACCAGGAACAGGTTTGTCATATTAAGTTATGTTGCTTAGGATACTTATCAAAATGTTCCTATCTACAACATTAAATTGAACACTTCACTGCCATTGCACATTTGCATTGCCATAGCTGGTACCATGCTAACTGAGTTGGTCATACCTACTATTAAAAATATAAATAGTATTAATACTTTTAAATTGTATTATAATTTACTAGAATTTTTAAATTAAGATACGTATATTGTAAGGACCACAACATTGATGGAAATAATTCAGTTTGAATATCTTGTGTATGTTCAATTATTATACATACATGGTACTTCATATTATCGTTTGTGTTTCAGCAGTTGGATCGGCACATCCACAAACCAACAACCGTGCTGCACTGCCTGCTCTCGTTGATGTCGCATCCTTTGTGTCCAAGCAAGACACTCTATGGGCAGATACCTTGTGGACGCTGAAGATCTGTGCAGCCCATTACAGCTACAAATCAAGCGACGACACATCACGCTTGTTCGCTGCTATGTTTCATGACAGCGCGATTGCTACGAAATTCACTTGCAGTGAACGGAAATCGAATTACATGATGTGCCATGGACTCGCTCCACACTTCAAGGAATTGTTGCTGACAACTGTTCGGGAGCAAGATGCGTTCGTGCTGCTGTTTGACGAGTCCTACAACTGCATCACCAAAAACAAGCAGATGGACGTTCTTGTGCGCATGTGGACCACTGACAAGAGAGTGACAAGCCGCTACCTCTGCTCTGTTTTTATGGGACACGGCAGAGCAACCGACATCCTGGTTCCATTGGTTCATGTGGTTTGCACATTGTGCATGGTGCGTTTAAGCATGGGTGCAATGCCACGAAGTGGGACATCACTGCCGTTCTCCGTTCGACTCACTCATTGTTTAACGAGACACCGGCTCGTCGCGAAGATTACACGCAAGTCACAGGCAGTGATTTGTTTGCCCGGAACTTTTGCAACACTCACTGGCTTGAGAACGTGCCAATTGCAGAATGCCTGCTGGAGATGTTGCCTCGTCTCTGCAAGTATGTTACAGCCGCCAAGAAAGGTGACGTTCCTTTGCCGCAGCCGAAAGCCTTTGGGGTCGTATCAGAGGCAACGTCCGATCCACTTTTCACTGTCAAGTTGAACTGCTTTGTGTCAGTGGCAAAGATCATCACACCGTTCCTTCTGTGCTACCAGACGGATCGCCCCATGCTGCCATTTCTTGCGAGTGATCTGCATCGAATGGTGAAACATCTCTTGTACCGCTTCATGAAACGTGACGTTGTGGATGACACCAGTCTCGCCAGTCTCCCCGAACTCAACCTGTCGGATTCTGCTTTAATGAGAAAGTCATCCGACATAGACATAGGCTTCATGGCGGATGTGCACCTGAAGCAGATGCAACGATCTACAAGATCGAAAGTGAGCAACCGGGATGCCTTGGGACTGCGTCATGAATGTCGGGCATTTTTGCACAAGATCGTCGTTCATGTGTTGATGAAAGCGCCAACGAAGTACAGCATCGTGCGCAATATGTCATGCCTTGATCCACGCCAGATAGCTGACGACCCAAATGGCTGTTGTGCCAAGCTGCGCAGAGTGTTGCAGACTTTGGTGAACAGTGGCAAGCTGGTGGCAGAGAAATGTGACGACATTCTGCGCCAGTTCACTGATCTGGTCACGTTTGCCATCCTGCCAAAGAATGACCAGTTTTCGTTGTTTGACCCAATCGACGATGGGCAACGAGTGGACGTCTTCCTCGAAAGTCACATCAACTGCTCTTACTTAGCATATCTGTGGACCACTGAATATGCTGCTGCTACTGTCACACGGACAAGCCAGCATTGAACGGGGCTTCTCTGTGAATCAACAGATGGAGGTTGACAACCTATACAAGAATACATTCATGGCACAGCGAATTGTACATGACCACATCATGTCCGTCGGCGGGATCCTGAGTGTCGACATCACTAAAGACCTGATGATGTTGTGTCAGGCTTCACGGGCACGTTATCAGGCCTACCTTGATGACAAGAAACGTGCCCACGACTCATCGAAGCGCAACCACGTAGATGAGTCGGACGACCTCAAAGCGAAGAAAATCCATCTCGCGGCTGACATTGCCGAACTCAACAGATGTGCTGATGAATTCTCTACCGACGCAGAGAAGAAGTGAGATTTCAGCCTCGTTGCAAAGTGCAAAGCTGTCAGCCAGGGAAAAGGGGGAAGAACTGGCTGATGTACTTCGCCAGTTAAGTGAGAAGTAGTGAGAAGCCTGAAAAGGCTGTAATGTGACACTGACAGCATCAGCATATAGTGAACGTTATGTTTGTTGATTTATTTGTTGTATTTAATAAACAGGCAATTACAACTTAAGCATCTTCGTCAAGATTGATTTGTTATTTGAATGTTTGGCTGATGACCCCCCTCATCGTCAAGATTTATTTGTTAATTGAATGTTTGGCTAATGACCCCCCTCATCGTTCTAAGGGTCCTGTGATTGATTGCTTATTTGCTTCATTCATTCCTGAAGTGTGTGCTTGCTTGATTTATTGATGGGTAACTGATCTTTTCAATGGCCGGTTGATTACTTGTAAACCCCAGGTATGGAATGATTGACTGGTCCGGTAAAAATGGGGCTGACAATTTTAATAAATAACTGAAAACCCTTGAAAATGGCATGTTTTTATACCAAGAAAACCCTTGAATTTAATTGTTAGGTATCTGTATGAACCCCGGTTTTAATGAAAAGTTTGTGTTATACTATTTTACTCTGCCTTAAATATTAATGATGTGCTTTTGGAAAAATTTGTATTCAAAACATTTAATATGTCTGCCATTTTATGCAAATTACGCCATTAATTATTGAAATTGTGGTAATTCATTGATAGCAATGGAACAGTTTATGCTGTACTATTGTAAACATCATTACAGAGTTAATTACATTCTTAGAATGAAAATTTCTTCATAAAAACATTGGGAATCCTCATTCAATATAGTCGTCATTTTGTAATAATTATGCTAATGATGCACAAATTTTGGCATTTAAATTAGCTATAATGAAACAAGATGTGTTACACTTTCTAAAACCCTGTAAATATACATTAAACAATTAATGACATGACGCAAATTGCATCTTGTTACAGTCTAGGATCCAATATGTCAGCCCTATTAAGCTAATTTGGTCATGAAATATGCAAATTAGGTCGACGAAAATCAGTTGTTCGTGTGAAAGTACCTGTATATGCAAAATTTGAAGTAATTATCTCTGAATTAATGACTTATCTGTTGTGAAGACAATAACAAAAATGGTCAAATGGGAGTACGCCCTGGAAATACTGTCATCCTATTCTTTCTGTGTTATTTTTCATGCTCTCAGTTCCAACGAAAACTCCTGGGGCAGTAACCTTTCCAACTTAGTAACTTTGTTAGTAGTTGCACGATTTTCATGAAATCAAAAATATTTACTTCAGAAGAAGCTCCATAAGAAAACATGTTTAGGTAATGCAGATTTTATTTTTCATATCGGTAATGCTAGTTACATCACTGCGTATTACATTGAAATTTTGCTGATTATTCAATTCACCTCGAGTGTTGTCACACAACAGCCTCATAAAAATTACTTATTTTTCTGTTCTTCTTACAGCCGTCAGCTCCAGAAGCAGTAGTAGCATGGCACTCCAGGATGGTGGAGAGGACCAGGACAGTGCAAGCGAAGAAACACAATCACTACTCTCACACAATGATGTGCAGACTGTGCCAGCTAACAAGACACAGGGTCAGTGGTGTCTCCAGTATATTTACACTTTAACAAGATTTAACAAGATTGCCACCTGGAGAATTAACTCTAGATGGCAGGTGGACAAGGAAGCCCTTTGGCTTATCAAGAGTCCAACCCTTCTATCTCGTGTATCCCGCCCTTCTGAGGTATGTGTCCCTTCTGAGGTATGTGTCGGTTTTATTTTTAAACATTCACGCTACTAGCACCCACGCAATCAGCAGATAATCTGTTCCATTCATTTACAGTCCTTTGTGAAAATGAGAACTTTCTTATATCTAATCTACACTGCTCCTTTGTTAATGTAACTTCATATCCTCTGGTCCTTCTATCTTTCTTAACTGAAAAAAAATATTTATATCAATATTTTCATAACCATTCATTATTTTATACACTTCTATCTGATTTCCTCTCAATCTCCTGGTCTCTAGTGTTGTTAAACCACATTCTTTTAGGCGTATTTCGTAACTAAGATCCCTCAGTTTTGGTATCATTTTAGTTGCTCTCCTATGTACACTTGCTGAGTGCTGGCATATTAGGTTGTTAACAAATGCTTCATTGTTGGTGCTTGTGTCTATTTTCTGCATGGCAGCCTAGTAGTAAGATATCTAATCAAAATGAAAACAACCCAGAATGGAAAATGTGGATGTAGCAGATGCAAGTGAACCAAAGCACTTAAAACAAAACATGAATGATTTGTGGCAATTCATGGGTTTGTCCTCATAATCTAGCTAGGCATGACTGCAGTGTAACAATTTCATACTAATACAATGCAGTTGAAATTACGTTTATGGTATGTTGCATTGTAAGTATATTCCGTAATTATAATGAATATTTTATTATGATAATTTGTTGATAGCCGTCAAGCATTGTATTCTAGTGACACATTTTTTTGTAGCTGAGTGTACAGTTGCTACACATGGGTACAATGTTGACCCGTCTGTCTTGTCTGCAGGTGCCGGGTCATCCTGGTATGCATCTGTCTTCCTGGTGGTCAACGCGGGCCTGGGAGCCGGTCTCCTCAACTTTCCAGCGGCCTTTGACCAGTCCGGTGGAATGCTCGTTGCCATTCTCATGCAAGCAGTAAGCATCGCACACAGTTAGGTTGATTGTTCAAAATAATGTCTCCAGTTTGGAGCCTTTTAGTGAATCAGTGCCACCTTTGTTTGTAGTGCTACTTTTGCTCATTTAATGTACATAGTTACAAAATGTATACATGCTGTGTTGATTGTTCCCAGTTTGTGTTTATCTAGCATCAATCGTCACTATTAGTTTATGTCATGATTGGGTGGAGCATTACTATAATGACTGTATTCGGACACCTAAAATACTTAAATTCTCAGCTGTCCGAAAACATACAGTACAACAGTTTTATAGAATTTTAGGCGGCTCGAAAAAATAGTGTCTGAGTACATACTTATATTTCGGCTCAGGACACATTAGTTGCTCCTGTGCACTTTATGGCACAATCACTAAATCACTGACGGTTGTCCAAGCCGTCTGAAAACATACAGTGCAGAAAATAATTATTTTTGTAGATTTTTAGAATGCCCAAAACATGTCCTAATACTTAAGTCATTATGATAGTTCATACTGGGGCCTGCTTGTATATTTACTAAGTTGCTTTGTCTTGCCAGAAAGTATGTAAAAGCTGTTCTACCTTTAGTGGACAACAGACTTTTACAGCAATTCCATGTTTTAGGTGCTGATGGTGTTCATTGTTGGTTCGTTGCTCATCCTGGTCTACTGCTCAGCGGTGCACCACAGCGCCACCTACCAGGATGTTGTGTACTCAATGTGCGGCAAGGGAGTTCAGATGACATGTGCCGTTGTGATTGTGATCTATTGCTTCGGAACCTGCATCACTTTCTTCATCATCATTGGCGACCAGTGGGACATATGTAAGAAATAACTCTTCTCTGTTGTCATTGGTAACCAGTGGGACATACGTAAGAAATAACTCTCACTGTTGTCATTGGTAACCAGTGGGACATATGTAAGAAATAACTCACTGTTGTCATTGGTAACCAGTGGGACATATGTAAGAAATAACTCACTGTTGTCATTGGTAACCAGTGGGACATATGTAAGAAATAACTCACTGTTGTCATTGGTAACCAGTGGGACATACGTAACAGGGATGAGAAATTTCCTGTTTTTGCCGGAATTCCGGTTTTTATACTGCTCCAAAGATCACTTTTGTGAATCATGTAAATCCGGGGAGAAAAAATGAATGTTGGGGGGTAGGGCATATAAAATCCTGGACAATTCACTGACGATCTATCTGCGGATTGAGTTAACCATCCATTCACCGGGTGTCGCCACGTGTTAATGATGCTGCCTGGCGATTAGAGACGGAACCGAACCCGTGAATCTGTGAAGTAAAACCCTTAGTTCTGCGGCTGTTCGCTTCAGCGCTTTCGAAGTGCGCGCACAAAAGCAGCGGACCAATTGGAAACGACGATGTATTTTGTGGAGATGTCGATCTTTTTCGAACACTGGTTAATCGACAATTTGTTGTACGGCAAGACAAATGTTGCGTGAAGGACATTGAGAAAAGTGTCAAGAATAAGTGGAATTAGGCGTGGCTGGAGAGATCGGCTGGAGACACTATGTTGGATATATTCATCAGTAAATTATCAGCACCAGGGAAAGCCTACTGTTTGTGGTGTGAGGCCGATGTCAACTATGCGGATTGGATCCTACAGGCTACAGTCAGAGGGGAATCGAAGGCATTGAAGTACACACGCTGGCACTGCCCACACTGGTCACCAATATTCTATTAGAACCTGAACAGAGGGCGTATCACATAGAAGTTCACCGATTCCATGTAGACAACACACTTCCACAAGCACCCACAAGTTCCAGATTGGACTCGTGGTGGGCTACCATATTCTCTACTGGCAAGTTCCCAACCTTGTCAAAACTGGTGGCTGCAATGATGAGCTGCTTTCATGGTCCTCAAGTGGAAGGGTGTTTTAGTCACATGTCTAGCATCATGAATACTGTCACTGCCAGAAAGAATGTTAGTACATTCAACACTGCCCAGACAGTAAAGTACTCACTCATGGCAAGCAACGGGACTGCTATACAGGACTTCCACAAACAGAACTGGTCGACTCGTTCACAACACGAGAGGTGTATACAAAATGTACTCCATTCATCTTGCCGAGGAAGGAAAGATGAAGGAGGAGAAGAAAATTGAGCTGAACATGTCAAAGACGAAGGCAGCCACCAAGTACAAAGCTAAGGAAGCAGATGAGCTGGCAACGAAGAAAGCTAGAATGGCCCATCAATGCCAGCGGGCTGATTTGACAAAGCTGGCCAAGGAGACAGCTGCCCGTCAGCCAACTCGGGTTCAGCGCAAAAAATATCATTAACAAGTGAGTTAGTACTATGACAATGTGTGCGTGTTCTTTTTTTTTGCTATTGGAAATGTTAAGATTTTCTATTTAATATTGCTCAAAATAACCATATGTCGTCTACAATAAAAAATATCTCTGAGGAGTCCCCCCCTCCCCTCCATTAGATGAGACAGTCCTCTCGGGCTGAAATGTGGGCCACAGCTAAATTTCCGTTTTTTTCTCTGATTGTCTCATCCCTGATGTAAGAAATAACTCTCACTGTTGTCATTGGTAACCAGTGGGACATATGTAAGAAATAACTCTCTGTTGTCATTGGGAACCAGTGGGACATATGTAAGAAATAACTCTCACTGTTTCATTGGTAACCAGTGGGACATATGTAAGAAATAACTCTCTCTGTTGTCAATGGTAACCAGTGGGACACATGTAATAAATAACTCTCTTTGTTGTCATTGGTAACCAGTGGGACATATGTAAGAAATAACTCTCACTGTTGTCATTGGTAACCAGTGGGACATATATAAGAAATGACTCTCTTTGTTGTCATTGGTAACCAGTGGGTCATATGTAAGAAATAATGCTCTATCTTCATTGGTAACCAGTGGGACATATGTAAGAAATAACTGCCTTTATCGACACTGCTGACTTTCTAAGCAGATGTTGTTGGAATTGAAATGCCTATTCTGGAATTAGTGTTGTGTTTCACAAAGTATTTGGAAATTATCAACATGAAACTGGTTTCTGAATCACTTTGTCTGTCTTTTAAAAGTACTTAAACTTCGATTGGTACACACTGACATTTGCCTGGTGAATACTATTTTTCACAGAACCTTGCACCAAGTGGATGCATTCTGTCTGACTTGATGATTTGATGTTTGATGCAGTTTTGAAGTTTGCCTACGGAGGGGACTACTGCCTACATTGGTACATGAATCGACGCTTCACCATGGTCAGCACATCGCTGTTGTTTGTCTTACCTCTCTGCTTCCCAAAGAGAATCGACTTCCTCAAATATGCCAGGTAAGTGTGCAGATTCGCTAAGTGCATCATCGAGATAAGACTGGAACATTTAGCTTGGTTGTAGTTCTCATCTTCTCCAGCAGGTGTCTCTATGGTTCTGTATCCAATGGGGTATATTTTTGGTAAATTCTGAAAATATACAAAAAACATCATAGACAAGAATTTTCTTGGATTACTTCTTGCAAGACCCACACTACATAGATTTGCCGGTACTCTACCATGGTGGTAGTATAAATACAGCGAAACTTACCTTAACGGTCACCTGTCCAAAGTGAGCCATTGTCTATAATGGACACTTGAAAGTCCTGAATAACTTGTTTGAGTTGTCCACTATTATGCATAGCGGTAATCTAGCCAAAATGGACATATTGTGCAATCCCAATGATGTCCACTATGGAGAGGTTTTACTGTACACTGTATTTCATTAAATTGACTTGCCAATTATTTTGAATCCCCATTTGCTAGGTCCTCATGTAATAGAATGCAAATTTTCTGCTATTTTATGTTACTCTGCATATAAAATGTACTACACCATCAGTATATAAGTCCAAAACCAACATCATTTCTTTGGTTACTCGATTCTTACAGTGTTATTTCTCTCGTGTGTAGCATTGTGTACTTTGTTGTAAGGTGGATAAGGTAAGTGCTACTGATTGACTAAATGTATCATCATGATAAGATGCCAACATTGCCAGGTTGTAGTTCTTGTGTTTTCCTGCTGTGGAATTGCTTACAAGGTGTCTTCTTAGCAATGCACATTGAGGGATGTTTTGCACACTCATATAGTAGGTTTGTTGATGTGTCGTCATGGGTGTTGAGTACAAAAGTGTGCTGGTTGGCATTGTTATTTACATGTGCTATTTAGGGATAATCTTGTATGTTTGGTGAGTTATAAATTCGTTCAAACCTCGCATTAAAATCACCTTCTCACTACTTGGTGTGGAAGTTGCAATTTTGCGATCCAAAACTGCAACCAACAGTTGTTTTTTGTGTGTGTTCACACTGGCATTCTGACTGCAGGACTGAATGGTGTTGTCTTGTCTTGCAAAGCAAAAACTACAAGCTGATATTGAGAGAGTGCACCCAGGAATGGGTGTCTCAGACTTGTACTTTCTACTGTTCTGCATCTGTCATCCCCTGTCTGCTTTAGTTTGGCCTTTCAAGTGTGTAATAGATCAAACTGGTTTGAGAAATGTTTACTACTATTTGATGTGGAAGACATCAGGGCTTGCCGATGGTACTGAGCAGGTTTAGCTGACGTAACATAGTTGCCTAGATAATACCAGGCTGAATTCATACAAAAAAGTTGGCCGTCAGATTCAACAACATCCAAGAACATTTTTCGAGAACACTTTCAAGGAGACACGCAACATTTTTATCACAAAAAATGTATTCAAACGATTACTGCAGGTCTACACCACTAATGGCAAAAGTATGCTCATGATCCGTCCATCAGTGTCCCATACGTTTAATGTCCCTTCAGTACTTTCAACTTACTGTCCAGGTCTTGCTGGATGGCTGCAAGTTCGGTACTCATCACGTGCCCATTTGTGCATGACATTGCTCTTAGTAACCATGCCAAAGTCGTGGGTCAGCTCTGACAGAGAAGTCATTCGCGCATTTCAACATCATGTCCATATTTTCTGTCACCCCATAGCGTCTTGGATCTTAAACTTGTTCATGTTTCGTGGGCAAGAGCACTGCATCTGGTTATATTTTCTGTCACCTGACCAGACCTGGGGCCGAGTACATTTTCATGAGTACGAGTACTTTGACGATGGATGGGTACGAGTACTATTTTTCTGTGCTGAAATAAAATTGTATATCAAATTGTAAATTAATACTGTATATCAAATTGTAAATTAATACAAATGGATCATTCATATATATATATATATATATATAGTATATATATTATATATGTGTGTGGCGGCATGAGAAAACCCTTCACATGGTCAAAATATTATGTTTCTGGGTTTTTTCATGTATTGTGTAGAGTAAACTGAGGATTACAGGACATTTTAAATACAATTGTCATTTCAATACAAACATATACAGTGCATCACATGAACACTCATCGGGTTTCTTGCGTCTATTATGACAGCATGACAACAGGAATTTTAGATGGAAAAATTGTCTAAATTTAGAAACATAAGTACATGCAAAGTGCAACTGTCATCTGTTCAAAAGTTTCTTCTTGATTATGTCATGTCAACATGTACATTAGAAAGAGAATGTAATTTCATAACTACAGTTTCTTGGGTCTGCCACGATGTCGAATCTGGCCTCGGCCTCGACCACGTTTAGGGGGAGGGGCTGCAGTGTCTTCATCACTTTCATCACTTGTCTCACTGTCACTCAGCAATTACAGTTCCAGGTTTGGGGACATTTTGTAATTGAGTAACAATGTCCTGGAATGTTTCTGGAACAAACTGCCTTATTTCTTGGTAGAGATACCACTGGCGTTTAGGGTGTAAGCCCTTTGGTTGGATGACAAGGAGTTTTTGTGCACACAAGGTTTAAACCCCATTCACCCTGTAATGACTAATCAAATTGTTCGGCTTGTCTTGCCCTATGGTGTGTAGATACTTAAAAGTGTCTCTGCAGATACAAAACCCATGGAAGTAGAAGTTGGGTCTTTCGCTGACTTTGCTGCTTACGTGATTTTGATGTCATCGCTGTCAGGTGCATGCCACTAATTCAAGGAATTTAAGTCGAACGTTCTGCAGGGCTTCTGGTTTTCTGGATCCAACTCCAACCCGAGGCTGTTGACGAGATTCTCAATGATTGGTGGCGCACCACGTCATTACTCTCAGAGATAGTCTTAGACAAAAAATATTTTATGGTTAATGGCATCCGGATCTAGTGGCTTATCTGTGAAAACTTGTTTCCGCATTTTTTTGCATTGATTTTTATAAATTGGCATTTTTTATTTCACACACCTATAATCAGATCACATGTCATAATTAGATCCTGCCATTATTATTCTGAATCTGTTGCTGTGGTACCACAAAAACACATCCAATAAATAAAATGGAATATAGCTAATTTTATTACATTTTCTAATTAATTTTCAAACATAATTACATATTAGTACTCGTCGTTATGTTACAAGAACGTCATGGTCTATGACTTCTGGGCATTACTGACAGTAGCATCTTCCCAATGGTACACAGACCAGGGTAGTTGATGTAGCTGTCAAGTTATATGCAATGTAAGCCAGATACCAAAATACACATATACACCTAAATGGAATGCAACATTGCACAACATTAATGCAATTATTCTGTCAAGGCACCATATGTTATAAGCTGCTGAAGGCACATGCTAATGCTAGCTGTCAAAGAGTGTTATAAATGTAAGCTGTCAAGTCATATGCAATGTAAGCCAGATACAAAAATACACATATACACCTAAATGGAATGCAACATTGCACGACAGTGATGTAATTACTCTGTCAAGGCCCCAGTAAGCTATAAACTGCTGAAGGCACATGCTAATGCTAGCTGTCAGAGTGCTATAAATGCTAGGTGTCAAGTTTTATGCAGTGTAAGAGTATGATATAAATGCAAGGTGTAAAAATATGCAGTGTAAGCATACTTTGCTACAGTAGTGTGAAAAAGTGAAAACAAGCTATTTACAAGCAGGGCGGCAAAGCAATAGTGGATGATATGCTTCAGCACTCACCCATGCTGCCCTGTCTTCACGGCGTCTTCCTCCTTCGGGAGCTGCCCGGGGATGTAGGGGCAGTAAATCTTCCCCTTGAACTGGGAGTGGCCGATGGATCCACTTGGCTGCTGACACTGCTGGCAACAGCGCACCTTGCACACTTTCCCCGGAGTCGCCAAGTTATGCTTGCGCCAACCCAGGGTCGCCTGCATCCAACGCGTCCTGCCTTCGCTTTGCATTCCACCGGGTGATGCCATCCAGCAGGTAGGCATGGAAGTTCGTCGCACTAGCGGAGGTTCCTGGTATGAAGTGTGCCAGGTGGAGGTGGAAGCACTCTTCCTCAACATCCCGACAACGGAGTGCAAGGTGAAGCCCTCCGGATTGTGCAGGCACACGACGTGTCAACGCTGCTTCGCCCAGATGTCGACCATGTCATCCTTTAGCAAGTGCACTCCAAGGGTGTCCGTGGTTCCAGTGAGCGACAGCAGCAGGGTCTTGATAGCGGTCACTGTTGCCTCTGTGCCGCGCGTCCGCCTTCGGCAGTGAAGGACCAACTCGTTCTTGGGGACCGCCTTCCGGACAGCCACATCGGAGGGTGACGCGATGCCTGCAGCATGCACCTCTTCGCCGACAGCAGCAGCTTGTGTTCTTCGGCGTCCCACTCGAAGTTGCAGCCGCTCAGATGCTGCATGAAGGTGCCGTAGAGAGGGTGCGACTCGCTCGTGACACCGAGGGCAATGCAACGCATGAAGTGCCACATGTCAAGCTGCACTGGCAAACCCTCCCATCCTGTGAACAGAGTGTTCAGCTTCGAAGGCCCCTCCATCGTGCAGCAGTCGCGGTCGGTATACAGCACCATTGGAAGCTGCTGGCCTGCCCTCCTGTAACGATCGTTGCCGAAGTTCGTCACCCATGCGACGATGTTGATGCTGGCCCCCTGCAGCTTCCTTCTTAGTCGAGTCGATCTTCAGGATCCGACCGAAGGTGGAGGTCACTGCAGCCTTGAGCGAGGGAAGTCGTGACCAGACGTCTTGCACGTACATCACCAGGAACCACTTGGGGGAGCGAAAGACTTCAGGCTGCGGTTGTGGCTCGAACACGGGCACAGGCAGGCAGAGGGCTTCACGGCTCTTCTTCAGGCGTATGCAGTCCTGCAGATACTGCGCCACCTTGCAGAGATGCATCTCTCTGTGCTGCTCCTGCGGGTTATGGCGCTGGGGCTGTTGCCGAGAATGTGGGCTCGATCCTTGGAAGGCGATCATGGCTCTGTCGCACGCTTACTTGTACGTAAGTACCACCGGAAAGCACGCGCGAACTCCCACTGGCAGCTGGTCATGGATCAGGTGGTCCCATGCGATGAACGTGCCGCTGCACGTGCAGCAGTCCATGTACTCCGCTGCCAGGTAGTAGTCGATGACATGACGTACCTTGTGGAAGATGCCCCTGGACCACAGGTGGTGGCTCAGTCCAGAGTGAGGACAGACAAGGACCATGCCCCACATCTTCCTTGGTCGACAAGAAGAGGCGTCGAGTGAAGTACGCCGTGTCGCAGGGGGGATGGATTCCACCAGTTTACCATCGCCGTCAAGTTCCCCTTCAAAACGAAGAGGGACTGACAGGACTGGTCGCACGAGTGAAGGGTGGTCATCCAACCCTTCGGTAGACATAGACGGAAGTCATTAACAGGTGTAGGGTATTATTCATCTTGTGTTTTACCTGCAATATGCACTATTGATACTTTTTTATTACATGTCATGGTCATGATGTGATAATTATCATACTCATATTACACATTTGCTCTCAACAAAAACTACTCTAAACAACTTTTTTACTATAGTTGCAGTTTGTGTTGCAATTTGGTAATATGCAACTGCATCAGTACAGTTTTAGTTTCGTTTTTGGCAATGTCGGATGCTAGCCACTTCTGAAAGAGAGCACTCTCTTCAGCTATTTTATGATGGCTCTCTCTAATGGGAATCTTTCATTATCAGGGTGCTGGAAGCAACCCTTAACAATAATTATGACAACTGTACTCCCTCAAGGATTATATATACTAGTCTATTAATGTACCTTTTAATACAGATTTATTTTGTATTATAATTTATGCTATCAACAAGTCTGAGTACAGTCAGTCAGCTTTACGGTCACCTAATTCCACTGCAACGTCACAAGCATACATATCACAGAAATAAATTAACACTTGCCTGTGAAAAAGTCATAAAATAATATCGCTAAACTAAATTAAAACTTTTGGTTGTGATAGAGAAACACAGAATAAAGTATTTCATAGTTCTCATAATGAATTACTTCTTTATCATATGTATGCGTTGAATTGGTTTGTGATGTCTTTAATTCCTGTTGAAACAAACATTGTACAACAAAATATACAATATTTGAACTTGGATACTGAGATATATTAAAATATATAATATTATGATTGGGATTTTATTTCCATTATTTAACTTTCTATTACTTAATTTCTTACTTTCTTTTTGACAGCAGACAACACGGTCATAAATAATTGTACGTAACGTGGTGACACTTGAAAGCACAACACATACCATACACAGTAATCTTACATTTGACTAGATATGAAAACTCTCCATCAATGCCTGTTGCCATGTCTGTTCTCTCGCCAGTGACATCCATAATGTTATCGGCATATGGAGGTGGTTTATCTTGGCGGTCCGCCTCCCTTCTTTTTTTGATCTCGCACAGTATTTAAAACTGCCGATTTCAAATCGTTCCAATTCTTCTTGATGTCATCCTCTGTGCATGGTGCTACGGGCATTTTGGTGCGGGACTTCAGACTTCAGGACAACCGGTACATGGGACATGGTAGAAATACATCTACGCATTATTTGATAGTAATTAAACCATATCCATATTTATGATCAATATATTACTGTGATGTACTAAAATAAACAGTTGGTCTTGGAGTAATATCGTTCGCCCGACTCCCACTTGCGATCTTTAATTTTCTGGAACCGCGCACTGCTGACTTGAAGGTAACTGATAACGGATGGCAATCAATAATGTCAGTTGTTTTATACGTAGAATTTAGTCACGTTACTGACTAGTGGCGTCCCCTCCGTCAATGTTTTGTTACAGGTTCATCAATATGTGGCCGAGCTTTTCCACGCCCGCGACCACAACTGGAGCTAGTAGACCCAGTAGACCCAGCACTCTGTTACACTATTGGCTGCACCACACTGTCACTCTCAGGCTCCTCGTCTGGCTGAGGACATGTGATGTCCTTAGTGTTCAGTGTGCAAAACTCACGAATTTTGTTGTGGATGTACCACTTTCTAGCATTGTCCAAGCCAGGTGGTGTGCTGGGGTGGTGGCAACACCTAGTCATCCAGGTGGTGTGCTGGGGTGGTGGCAACACCTAGTCATCCAGGTGGTGTGCTGGGGTGGTGGCAACACCTAGTCATCCAGGTGGTGTGCTGGGGTGGTGGCAACACCTAGTCATCCAGGTGGTGTGCTGGGGTGGTGGCAACACCTAGTCATCCAGGTGGTGTGCTGGGGTGGTGGCAACACCTAGTCATCCAGGTGGTGTGCTGGGGTGGTGGCAACACCTAGTTTACCCTGAAGCAGTTCACACATCTCCTCCGAATCAGCAAACTCCTTCTTAAACATCACTCCAGGTTGCGCCACATCAAACCGGAAGTGGTGGTACTGTTTGATGACTTTCATCTCACAGAAAAAAGGCCTCAGAAATGACTTCCAGTCAGCCTTGGGCACAACAACTTCACTCTCTTCCTTTCCAACTTTCTGTGGAGTGTTGACGCCCGTGACTGTGCTTGTTTTGACAACATCAACGATATTGTCCGAACACGACACCATGTGTCAACGATAGTTCTGCTTGATCAAGCCAAAGCTCCAGTCAGGTCCAAATTTGGTGTGCCCTGTGATGAGGAAGTTCAGGGATACGGACAGGTGCAATAAGAGGTGCAATGAGTGTAAGACTCGCCATGCCAGACATCATAGCAGGTAGTTGTTTTTGTTCTGGCCAGAACAGTTGTCACAATGCAGGTGGACTTGCATCTCGCCAACAACATAATTGGCGAAGAAATGGTCAAAGTAGCTAATAACAGAATTAGCTCCCTTGGTGATGCCCATTCCTTCGCCAATCAGGTATGTCACCTGTTGTGGCATTCCCTCACATGTCACACCAAACAAACTGCTCTTTCTTGGACAAAGGAAGTACATTGGGTCTGAGGGGAAATGCACTTGTTGTGGATAGTCAAACCTATAATGCATGGTGATGTCCTTGGATGCTGGCGTGTTGACGCCAAGTTTGTCCCCTTCTCGCTCCACCACTATCTTTGACACTCTCACCATGTCTTGGCACAGTGACCACTCTCTCACAACTTTCTCTAGATGTGCCTCACTCTCGGATTTATTATCATCAGACATATTTGCACTTCTGTAGATGGCTGAGTTGTTCGTTTGACAGATCCAACAAAGATCTGTCATTGGTCGCGTTTTCACGATGTACGGCACAAGGGTTCGCCACAGTTTGCGGAAGGAGTCAACCTTGATGGCGCGTTCACCAGCTGCTTCCAATGTAGCTGTGCCTTGGTGTAGTTGGATGGCAACAGTTTGTTGTCAAACAGCTTGTATCCAGGGATTCGGCCAGGCATGAGTCAGTAGTCGGACATCTGCTCATTCTGCTGCATGCCAGCCTCCAGATTTCTTGTACCGAGGTGTCGGTCTGAACTCCTTGTAGTGTTTCAGCAGTGCTGTAAGCATACACATTTTACTGGTACTACTAACTATAATACCACAGTGGCACACTGCAACTTGAGGTGTATGTTGTATGTATATTGTGGTACCTATTTATTTAAAGGGAAACATAAAGGAACTTTTTTGTGTTAAGCACGTAAGAGAGTTAATGCAAACTAACTATTTCCAACTATAATCATATTTTTAACGATGTCAGTGGTTTACTAGTTTAAAAAATAACACCCTCTATTGAATTTCATTTCATTGTTGAACAGAAAATGACGTGTGCAATTCTTCGTACTTTTCTGGATTTTGTCTGTACTAGAGTTTCCAATTGACATTTCTATGTATAAAAGTTATTCAACTTCCCATTCATGTATGTTATACTACCAAAATAAACCTGTTTATGTCACAAAACGTGTTTTGTGTGATGCCTCTCATTGCTAAGTCTTTGTTTTTGTCAAACGAAGTGTGAATAATCTAACATTATGCAATTTTCCGCGATCGATTGCATTGCAAAAATTCTGCCATTCCAACATGGTGCTTATCACGGGAAAGCTGTTTTCACTCTGCATGATGGTATTATCTATTTTAAGATGGCACCGCTGCTGCCTGAATAACCCCGCCTATATATGACCGCCCCTCTTGCCGTTTCGGGGACAAAGGAATGGGGAATCCTACGATTGGTCGGGCGGCATCACGTGATGACGGAATCCTCTGATTCCGTCAAGTCAAATGTTCTGATTGGTTGTAATACGTCCAACCTATGACGTCAGCTTGTAATATCAGCTACATTCGATAGGATCAACATTTTATTCTCTGCGTTTCTTTAGCTTTCTAAAAACGACATTATGCTGTTTGGTTGAAAGCGAGTGAGTGGTTTCCGTGTTGTGAAGCAACGCAATATTGCGCAGCTGCAGTTAGCACGTGAAAGAAAGACTTTGCAAGTTTCATAGCTGTGAACTTCAAACAATTTGTAAAATTAACAGTGAAGTCTGAAAAATATAAAATAATATGGAACACGGTGCATTAGAACCCCATTCACATGGCCCACTTCACTTGGCCAAAGTCATTCACTTTAACAACCACACACCCCTATTTTTCATTAGTGGATTGGTCCAAGTCAGCCGTGCACCTTCAAGCTGACATGATCCAAGGTAACTAAGCCGGATGTTTATAAACAATATAATTACGTATATAACGTCAGATGTGAAATGTTACAAGATTGTCATTTAGGTACTGAATACTCAATACTAACCTTCTTGCGATCTGACTTGGCAGCATGTGCGGCATTTCGACGGCTGAGGTCTGTAACTAAATATCGTTGGCATTGCTCCAAGCTTCAAAACCCGACGTTTTGACGGGTCTTGTCTCATTAACTGATGAAATAATTTCAAAACACGTTTCTTCAAAATGAGCCGAACTCAGTGAATTGTAAAGCGTATGCGTTAACATGTGTTGACAACATTGGCTACGTCATGGGAGCACCAATACTACCAGTAAACCACTGACATTAAAAATATGATTATAGTTGGAAATAGTTAGTTTGCATTAACTGTTTTAGGTGCATAGCACCAAAAAGTTCTCTTATGTACATTTATTTTGTATTTGAGTAAAAGTACTTGAAATAAATACAAAAGTACTTTTCTATAAAAAAAAAAATTGTGTGCAAAACAAATTGTACCGTGGCAGTGCAGAAGGACACTGAATCTCCAGCATCGTGCCATCCTTCTGCTTGCGCTGCACTGCTGAGTTGACTGTTAGGGCAGCATTTGTTGACAACAGAAACACAGCTTTGTTGTCCATCCAACCGCTTGCCCCAAGGTTTCTATCTTGTCACATATCGGTGTGACCTTTCGGCTTCTTCTTGACGGCCTGTTTGGTTAGATCCTTTGGCCAGCATTTGCGGTTCGGACGGATTGTGCCACAAGCACACAGTCCTTTCTCAAGAAGCTTCAAGAGAGGCACACTGGTGAAGTGGTTGTCACAGTAGATATGGAAACGTTTGCCAGTGATGCTGTCGCAAAGTTTCAGCACAACGCTTTCCCCAAGCCCAACTTCCACACGATTGCCTTCCTTGCCTGTGTAGATGCTAAATTCACACGCGTAGCCATTGTGCGAATCAGCACGAACCCACACCTTGATGCCGTACACGTGTGGCTTGGCAGGAATGTACTGGTGAAAGCGAAGATGCCCACGAAATGCAACCATTGCTTCGTCAATCGCATTTTTGCGATGAGAGCGATAATGCAGCATGACATTTTCCTGCACAATGTCAATGACAGGCCGGAGGTGGTGCAGTTTGTCATTGCCAGGTGGCCCTCGTCCAGGATTTGGAAGTACTGGAGGATCTTTTTGAATCGTGCATGGGTCATGAATGCCTTCACGGGAAGTTGCCGAAAATGTGGTCAGAACTCCAATACATTTTGTAGCTGGGCAACTGCATGATGGACATATAGATGTGAAGGCCGAGGAAACAGCAGATTTCCATCACTGATGTTGGTTTTCCAGCCCACAGTTTGTTAACCTTCCCCGACTTTTGTTGACACTGTTCGGCATAGCGATTCGTTTCCCTGGCAATTTGGTCATACAGTTCCGCAGGAAAGAGTAACTCAAAGAAGTTCAGTTTGCTTTTTGTCTGCCGGCAGTGTCAACATAGGGCCTACTGCCCTGGTCCGTTACTGGACGTGGCAAACAACTCAATATTAAATATATTTATTGTACACACATTAAAAAAACAATCATAAAACAACAGTTATTTAAATACTGTTTCAGTGTGTTCCATGTTGACTACTCTGTTGAATGTGTCTCAGCAGCGTAATGTTTCAGTCAGTTCCTTGAGCCAGTCCCTGGACTTGACACTTAACTGAGCTCTAACCTATTTCTAGACACACGTTGCAACATTGTAATGAATGGAGTGACTCTATAGTTTCTTTTGACAAGAGGCTTCAGCAGCTTTGGGTGTGTTGTGTGTCTGTGTACAGGCACCATACCTTCAGTAACTTTGTGGATTAGATGAAGACATAATAACTCATTGCTGGCCAGTGCCTGCTGGTAGAAGCAGCATTAGTCCAAACCTTGAGAGCAGCGAGTGTGGAGGGGGGGCTCCTTGTCTGTGCTCATGCAGTGTAACAGAGTTAGCTTAGTTTAGACTGGAGTTATAACCATTAATAAGAAAATGTCAACTCTGCCACATTTCACAGTCAACTCGCAACATTTGTGGAGTTGACTCGATAGGTTCGTAATACATTGTTATGATTATGAATATATCTGATGTGCCCAGTCTACATATCGGTATATATATACACCTGGTCGCCACTGAAAGTAAGCATAATTTTTATACAACAATACATTCGTTATATACATTCCTTGACACAAAATGTTAATGACAGAATGATTGCCGCGTTTACTAGTTTTGTTCGTAATGCATTGTTTTGATTATAAATATATATGATGTACCCAGTCAACATGTTGACAGATACATGGTCATCATTAAAAAATAAGCATAATTTTTATACAATGATATGTTCGTTACATGTTTGCTGACAAAAAAATGTGTGTTTAATGACAGAATGGTTGCAGCGTTGATTAGTTTGGTTTGTTGCACTACCAATTCTCAACAATCTAGACCTGCCAATGTTCCCGCCAAGAGGATTTGATTGATGTTATTGATGAAACAAGCCCTGAACTAGTTCCCGACACAGTTACAACAATCTAACGAATAGAGTCTTGTGTACATCTCAAAGTCCTCCCTGATCAGGCAGGCATTCGATTTCATCTGATACATTGTAGGACTTGTATGGTTGTCACACCTTCCTCCTTTTTTGGCACACGTTTCCCTCACAGAATCACAACTGCACAAGGCCACAGCCACCTCCCTGATTGTCTCGGGTCATGTGCTGGGTTTCGTACCAAACAATTCGGACAACTTGTCAAAAAGTTGCAAGTTTTCGGGCATACCTCAGTTTTGTCATTGTGATTGACGGCATTCATATACACCCATTTTATATTTTCCATCAATCTTGTATCTGTGCACTTTAATAATTTGCGAACTGAATAAACAATCATTTAGATAACACTTTCCATATGATGGTTAAGTATAATCGTGTGCAAACATATGTCAGCACATGAGCAAGTCTGTCAGCACTACTTGCTGGGTGCTTGAAGAAGTGGTTCTGCTCTTCTTTGGCTACATCAAAACGTTTCCGCAACATGCTGATCCATGTTGGTTAATGGTATTGAAGATGGTACAATCTATGTCCGCCTTCTGCAACATGTTGTCAACATGTTGTAGAACACATGCAAGCCATCCACGTGGTGAAGTGAGTGTTACATGTTCGGAAATATGGATTTGTAACAGCCTGAACCTCTTTGTCATCATGGACCTCTTTATCAACCTGAACCTCTTTATCAACCTAAACCTCTTTATCAACCTGAACCTCTTTGACAGTCTGGACCTCTTTCTCCATTGGAACATCTTTTTCGGTCTGTGTGTGTATTAGATATTATGTTTTTCAAGATTCCAGGATATTTAGTTAATACTCCATAAATTGTCAGAGAGGACGCATACATCGATCCACCATGAGATATCTGTATATCAGCCAAATGATTCTTTGTGAGTTGGATCTCAACAGTTTCTCAGAGCACCCAACCAGGAGGTAAAGAGGTAAAGAAAACATATAATAAATATTTATATTTTATCCTTTGTCTAATTTCATGTACCATTGGTAGGAGCTACTTTGCCGGGACTACATTGGCAACCTTGGGAAGAAGAAGAATTTTCTTGTGATTAGTAAATCAACAGAAAAAACTTGAATGAACCGATCGTAACTTCAGCTATTTTCAGTCATTTACCATAATGCTATTATTTTTGTATCATAACAGAACTAACACACATATACACACCTTTCTTCGCTGGTCTCCCGCCCGCTATTTGGTCATTCATCACACATCTCTGTATGTGTGTGTTGACACACTGACACATCTCTGTAGCACAGACTTCAACCTGCCGTATGCTCACCCGGTTAGTCGTATGAGGAGACTTCTCATTGTCCCCTCACTGGCGACTGTCAAGTAGTTGTCATGACACCTGTCAAGAAAGGACACATAAATGATGAGTTGTCATAACAAAATAATAATAATTTGATTTAGACAGAAATAAAAAGTTAGTGTACAAATGGTCAAAAAAAGTGTGTGGTCATTCATCAGACATCTTGTCTGTGTGTGTGTTGACACACTGACGCATGTCTGTAGCACAGACTTCAACCTGCCATAACCTCACCTCGGTTAGTCGTATGAGGAGACTTCTCATTGTCCCCTCACTGGCGACTGTCAAGTAGTTGTCATGACACCTGCCAAGAAAGGACATAAATGATGAGTTGTCATAACAAAATAATAATAATTTGATTTAGACAGAAATAAAAAGTTATTGCACAAAATTAATGGTCGGAAAAAGTGTGTGGTCATACATCAGACATATGTGTACGTGTGTGTTGACACACTGACGCATGTGTGTAGCACACACTTCAACCTGCCGTATCCTCACCCCGGTTAGTCGCATGAGGATACTTCTCATTGTCCTTTCACTGGCGTCTTAAGTACAACGATTTCTATGTATTAATGCAGCAACAACTATACTTTTAACACATGTAATAATCAATGAAACTTGTTTAATTCACTGAGTTCTGGCATTGAAGTGACGGCAGCTCACAGCATGCGTATTGTGTCGGCCTCCCCACTTGTCTAATTCATTTCCATTTCACTGTCGTATGACTTGGTAAGCAGAACACTTCCAGGATTGTCTTGCATCAGAAGAGTCAAATATCCATTCACTACCTGAAAACACTGTGAAATCTTCCCCACTTGTCTAGTTCGTGAAGTTTGTGGAATGAAGCAAATTGTTTCACAGCATCCACACTACGTAGTCTTCCACACTTGTCTTACATCCAGGCACACACACAGTTGTCTTTCCATTTCACAGTGATATCACTTGGAAAGCAGAACACTTTTCCAGGATTGGTTTTAATCTGTTAATCAGTACTAAATCCTACTTTAATTACCGCCCTAAAAACCCTGCGTACACTCAGTAATGAGGAGAAAAGCCTAAAAAGACAAAACGTTGTGTACCAGTTTGAGCAGGGAAAAGCATCAGAAATTCTAAAGCTACTTGTCTCATCATGAATAATGTCAGTGCACCACATTTAGACGTGCTATTCAAAATTGACATGATGAAAACACAGTGCTTCCATAATGACCAATTATAAATCTACACATGATATTCAAACATTACATAGTGACTAGGCAAGGAACGATTTACATCTTAAAATATACTGTAATGTTACACAGGTGGAGCTGGGGTTGGAGGCGGGAAACTCTTAAATCGTTGCGATGGTGATCGAACTGACCTGTTTCCTTTGACTTTGAGAAAGGTAAACAAAGATGGACCCTAGCTAGGCACTGATATTACTACGCAGCCTAATAACTTCTGTAATGCTGCTCATGACCTCTTTCTTGCTCATGCCCGCATAAACCACTTAAAACGAGTTTTAATGTATATTTATATGGCATCTCAGCAAGAAAGGAAACAGACACAAGTTTGAATTGAAATATGGCCGTTTCTTAAGGAAACAACATTGATTTATTAGTTATAGGATGTGCCCAAATACAAGATTCTTAGTACATCGTTATGTAACTCTTCTAACCCTAGGTGGGGGCAACAAATACGCCACAAATACACTCTTGGCCTTGATTGATCTTCTGGGACCAGAGTGCATTCCCCCACCACATATAAGACAACAGTGGTAGGCTTGACATACTCCACTGTTGTGATAGCATCTGTAACTCTACCATCTATGTGCAATGTATGAAAGCTAGCATACAAGTATGCATATTGTCCAGCCAGCCCTGATATCTACCTAATGTGTCTAACAACGATTTTGCAATGGATTACCAGACTCGATGCTACGGGGATCCGGCCGGATTACCGCTATTATGTACACCAGCATTCTGAGTTCATGTGGGCACATACTATAATAGTAAAAGAAATTGAGCGCAAAAGGTTGAAAGAAGAATTGCAGGCAGGTCAGGTCATCAAGGCCGACTGCCCAGGACAAGTCCTACGTCTCGTCCGATGTCGTCAGTTTTTCCGCCACATTGTGCCACAGTTGTGATTGGTTTAGTTCTTTCAATAGGCGCACAATGGACATAGCCCCCTTGTTCTTGTCTTCTTTTGTGTCATCTGTCCAATGAGAAACAAATAGCATGTCAGTTCTATGTTAGGTTGAAAACAACCTGCAAATGACAACTAGTAGTGTAATCAGGGGTTCATTTTATCGGTATTCCGTTACTCTGAGCACCCCAGATTTTGCAATGGATTAGCAGACTCGATGCTACAGGGATACGGCCGGATTACTGCCATATGTTAGTTCTACTACCGTTTTCTTCGTTTTTTTCTGTCAGTTCCATGTATCTCCCAAACGTAGTTACCGTTTCGGTGCCATGTTACATGAATGTCTAGATTTGTAGCATGTCAAAACTCTGCAAGGTGTCATTATTGGAGACACAGGGGATCTCGCAGGAATATTCTGTCATTGGAGTTGCAGATTTGGTGTTGTTTGACGGCGAAGTTGCAGATTTTTTCGCAGTTGCTTTAAGATTTTCCCAGGAGTCTCAGTTTAGTTACGTCATGATTTCTAATCAAGCGGAGTTAGATCCACTCAACTGGAATTCTTTTGCCTCAGTGTTGGAGAGCGCATGCCAGCCTACGTTGTAAGTCACATACAAAATTGCATCATTTGATCGCAGAGAATACTATATTTTATAGCCAATGGAACCGAGGGGCGCGACATCTTTAACATTTTCATCATCATAGCCATCGTCGTGTTCAAAACATCATTGTTTAACCGTTGTCGTAATAACTGTATTTGTCATCACCTTATATTGGCGTACCTTAAAAACGAAATGCTACGTCCTGCACCAGATTGAAAGAGGAATTGCAGGCATGTCAGGTCACCCAGGACAAGTCCAACTTCTCGTCCGATGTCGTCAGTTTTTCCACCACATTGTGCCACAGTTGTGATTGGTTTAGTTCTCTCAATAGGCGCAAAATGGACATAGCCTGCTTGCTCTTGTTTTTTTTGTGTCATCTGTCCAATGAGAAACAACCTGCAAATGAAAACTAGTATTGTAATCAGGGGTCCATTTTAACGGTATTCCGTTACTCTGAGGAATATTCTGTGATTGGAGTTGCAGATTTGGTGTGGTTTTATGCCGCAATTTTGCAGATTTTTTAGCCTGGCTGGCTAATAGCGGTTGGGACCTATTATTAACTAGTAGTTACAGTTTTTGAAATTCTGCCTCACTCAAAACTACACATGATATCTTTAAGCTATTTTGCAGGTATAACGAATCTAATGTTTATTTAAAAAAACAAACATAAACTAAATTCACTGCAAACTGCCTTAGCTCTTTGGGTGTCAGTGCATAGTAGATCTTTGATGCTTTTAGTACATAATCTACCAGAAGCGTCTCCTGGGCAGGACTGAACACTAGTCTAGGTTGCTTGTATCCTTCATCGGTGCATTCGCAAGCTCTTCGTTTCTTGCAGTAACGGTGCAGGGTCATGAAATTGATCTGGAAAACAGAAGATAGATGAGGAAACACTGACCTTGACCTAGTCGGCACACTTACCGACTTCCACTATTTCGGCTACATTCTTCGACTCGTGAGAATTCAAAACAGACACAAATTCAGCTATCATGACGTCTTCATTGCCCTCATGGGTTGATGACTCGCGCCATCGTTTCAAGATCTCGAATGTGACACACCATGTGACCCGGACACAGTCGATCTCACCCGTCCTGCAACGCGTCATACAAACTGACATAACGGGGCCTTATAAGAAGGGCTCTACACCGTCCGTGCCAGTTCTATGTTAGGTTGTAAACAACCTGCAAATGACAACTAGTAGTGTAATCAGGGGTTCATTTTAGCGGTATTCCGTTACTCTGAGCACCCCAGATTTTGCAATGGATTACCAGACTCGATGCTACGGGGATCCGGCCAGATACCGCTATATGTTGGAAGGTACACCAGCATTCTGAGTTCATGTGGGCACGTACTATAATAATAAAAGAAATTGAGCGCAAAAGGTTGAAAGAAGAATTGCAGGCAGGTCAGGTCATCAAGGCCGACTGCCCAGGACAAGTCCAACTTCTCGTCCGATGTCGTCTGTTTTTCCACCACATTGTACCACAGTTGTGATTGGTTTAGTTCTTTTAATAGGCGCAAAATGGACATAGCCTGCTTGCTCTTGTCTTTTTTTGTGTCATCTGTCCATTGAGAAACAACCTGCAAATGACAACTTGTAGTGTAATCGGGTTCATTTTAGCGGTATTCCGTTACTCTGAGCACCCCAGATTTTGCAATGGATTACCAGACTCGATGCTACAGGGATCCGGCCGGATTACTGCTATATGTTGGAAGGTACACCAGCATTCTGAGTTCATGTGGGCACGTACTATAATAATAAAAGAAATTGAGCGCAAAAGTTGAAAGAAGAATTGCAGGCAGGTCAGGTTAGGTCATCAAGGCCGACTGCCCAGGACAAGTCCAACTTCTCGTCCGATGTCGTCTGTTTTTCCACCACATTGTACCACAGTTGTGATTGGTTTAGTTCTTTTAATAGGCGCAAAATGGACATAGCCTGCTTGCTCTTGTCTTTTTTTGTGTCATCTGTCCATTGAGAAACAACCTGCAAATGACAACTTGTAGTGTAATCAGGGGTTCATTTTAGCGGTATTCCGTTACTCTGAGCACCCCAGATTTTGCAATGGATTACCAGACTCGATGCTACGGGGATCCGGCCAGATATCGCTATATGTTGGAAGGTACACCAGCATTCTGAGTTCATGTGGGCACGTACTATAATAATAAAAGAAATTGAGCGCAAAAGGTTGAAAGAAGAATTGCAGGCAGGTCAGGTCATCAAGGCCGACTGCCCAGGACAAGTCCAACTTCTCGTCCGATGTCGTCTGTTTTTCCACCACATTGTACCACAGTTGTAATTGGTTTAGTTCTTTTAATAGGCGCAAAATGGACATAGCCTGCTTGCTCTTGTCTTTTTTTGTGTCATCTGTCCATTGAGAAACAACCTGCAAATGACAACTAGTATTGTAATCAGGGGTCCATTTTAACTGTATTCTGTTACTCTGAGCATCCCAGATTTTGTAATGGATTACCAGACTCGATGCTACAGGGATCCGGCCGGATTACTGCTATATGTTGGAAGGTACACCAACATTCTGAGTTCATGTGGGCACATACTATAATAGTAAAAGAAATTGAGTGCAAAAGGTTGAAAGAAGAATTGCAGGCAGGTCAGGTCATCAAGGCCGACTGCCCAGGACAAGTCCAACTTCTCGTCCGATGTCGTCAGTTTTTCCACCACATTGTGCCACAGTTGTGATTGGTTTAGTTCTCTCAATAGGCGCAAAATGGATATAGCCCGCTTGCTCTTGTTTTTTTGTGTCATCTGTCCAATGAGAAACAACCTGCAAATGAAAACTAGTATTGTAATCAGGGGTCCATTTTAACGGTATTCCGTTACTCTGAGGAATATTCTGTGATTGGAGTTGCAGATTTGGTGTGGTTTTATGCCGCAATTTTGCAGATTTTTTAGCCTGGCTGGCTAATAGCGGTTGGGACCTATTATTAACTAGTAGTTACAGTTTTTGAAATTCTGCCTCACTCAAAACTACACATGATATCTTTAAGCTATTTTGCAGGTATAACGAATCTAATGTTTATTTAAGAAAACAAACATAAAAAACTAAATTCACTGCAAACTGCCTTGGCTCTTTGGGTGTCAGTCCATAGTAGATCTTTGATGCTTTTAGTACATAATCTACCAGAAGCTTCTCCTGGGCAGGACTGAACACTAGTCTAGGTTGCTTGTATCCTTCATCGGTGCATTCGCCAGCTCTTCGTTTCTTGCAGTAACGGTGCAGGGTCATGAAATTGATCTGGAAAACAGAAGATAGATGAGGAAACACTGACCTTGACCTAGTCGGCACACTTACCGACTTCCACTATTTCGGCTACATTCTTCGACTCGTGAGAATTCAAAACAGACACAAATTCAGCTATCATGACGTCTTCATTGCCCTCATGGGTTGATGACTCGCGCCATCGTTTCAAGATCTCGAATGTGACACACCATGTGATCCGGACACAGTCGATCTCACCCGTCCTGCAACGCGTCATACAAACTGACATAACGGGGCCTTATAAGAAGGGCTCTACACCGTCCGTGCCAGTTCTATGTTAGGTTGAAAACAACCTGCAAATGACAACTAGTAGTGTAATCAGGAGTTCATTTTATCGGTATTCCGTTACTCTGAGCACCCCAGATTTTGCAATGGATTAGCAGACTCGATGCTACGGGGATACGGCCGGATTACTGCCATATGTTAGTTCTACTACCGTTTTCTTCGTTTTTTTCTGTCAGTTCCATGTATCTCCCAAACGTAGTTACCGTTTGGGTGCCATGTTACATGAATGTCTAGATTTGTAGCATGTCAAAACTCTGCAAGGTGTCATTATTGGAGACACAGGGGATCTCGCAGGAATATTCTGTCATTGGAGTTGCAGATTTGGTGTTGTTTGACGGCGCAGTTGCAGATTTTTTCGCAGTTGCTTTAAGATTTTCCCAGGAGTCTCAGTTTAGTTACGTCATGATTTCTAATCAAGCAGAGTTAGATCCACTCAAGTGGAACTCTTTTGCCTCAGTGTTGGAGAGCGCATGCCGGCCTACGTTGTAAGTCACACATACAAAATTGCATCATTTGATCGCAGAGAATACTATATTTTATAGCCAATAGAACCGAGGGGCGCGACATCTTTAACATTTTCATCATCATAGCCATCGTCGTGTTCAAAACATCATTGTTTAACCGTTGTCGTAATAACTGTATTTGTCATCACCTTATATTGGCGTACCTTAAAAACGAAATGCTACGTGCTGCACCAGATTGAAAGAGAAATTGCAGGCAGGTCAGGTCATGTCATCAAGGCCGACTGCCCAGGACAAGTCCAACTTCTCGTCCGATGTCGTCAGTTTTTCCACCACATTGTGCCACAGTTGTGATTGGTTTAGTTCTCTTAATAGGCGCAAAATGGACATAGCCTGCTTGCTCTTGTCTTTTTTTGTGTCATCTGTCCATTGAGAAACAACCTGCAAATGACAACTTGTAGTGTAATCAGGGGTTCATTTTAGCGGTATTCTGTTACTCTGAGCACACCAGATTTTGCAATGGATTACCAGTCTCGATGCTACGGGGATCCGGCCAGATACCTCTATATGTTGGAAGGTACACCAGCATTCTGAGTTCATGTGGACACGTACTATAATAATAAAAGAAATTGAGCGCAAAAGTTGAAAGAAGAATTGCAGGCAGGTCAGGTTAGGTCATCAAGGCCGACTGCCCAGGACAAGTCCAACTTCTCGTCCGATGTCGTCTGTTTTTCCACCACATTGTACCACAGTTGTGATTGGTTTAGTTCTTTTAATAGGCGCAAAATGGACATAGCCTGCTTGCTCTTGTCTTTTTTTGTGTCATCTGTCCATTGAGAAACAACCTGCAAATGACAACTTGTAGTGTAATCGGGTTCATTTTAGCGGTATTCCGTTACTCTGAGCACCCCAGATTTTGCAATGGATTACCAGACTCGATGCTACGGGGATCCGGCCAGATACCTCTATATGTTGGAAGGTACACCAGCATTCTGAGTTCATGTGGGCACGTACTATAATAATAAAAGAAATTGAGCGCAAAAGGTTGAAAGAAGAATTGCAGGCAGGTCAGGTCATCAAGGCCGACTGCCCAGGACAAGTCCAACTTCTCGTCCGATGTCGTCTGTTTTTCCACCACATTGTACCACAGTTGTAATTGGTTTAGTTCTTTTAATAGGCGCAAAATGGACATAGCCTGCTTGCTCTTGTCTTTTTTTGTGTCATCTGTCCATTGAGAAACAACCTGCAAATGACAACTAGTATTGTAATCAGGGGTCCATTTTAACTGTATTCTGTTACTCTGAGCATCCCAGATTTTGTAATGGATTACCAGACTCAATGCTACAGGGATCCGGCCGGATTACTGCTATATGTTGGAAGGTACACCAACATTCTGAGTTCATGTGGGCACATACTATAATAGTAAAAGAAATTGAGTGCAAAAGGTTGAAAGAAGAATTGCAGGCAGGTCAGGTCATCAAGGCTGACTGCCCAGGACAAGTCCAACTTCTCGTCCGATGTCGTCAGTTTTTCCACCACATTGTGCCACAGTTGTGATTGGTTTAGTTCTCTCAATAGGCGCAAAATGGATATAGCCCGCTTGCTCTTGTTTTTTTGTGTCATCTGTCCAATGAGAAACAACCTGCAAATGAAAACTAGTATTGTAATCAGGGGTCCATTTTAACGGTATTCCGTTACTCTGAGGAATATTCTGTGCTTGGAGTTGCAGATTTGGTGTGGTTTTATGCCGCAATTTTGCAGATTTTTTAGCCTGGCTGGCTAATAGCGGTTGGGACCTATTATTAACTAGTAGTTACAGTTTTTGAAATTCTGCCTCACTCAAAACTACACATGATATCTTTAAGCTATTTTGCAGGTATAACGAATCTAATGTTTATTTAAGAAAACAAACATAAAAAACTAAATTCACTGCAAACTGCCTTGGCTTTTTGGGTGTCAGTCCATAGTAGATCTTTGATGCTTTTAGTACATAATCTACCAGAAGCTTCTCCTGGGCAGGACTGAACACTAGTCTAGGTTGCTTGTATCCTTCATCGGTGCATTCGCCAGCTCTTCGTTTCTTGCAGTAACGGTGCAGGGTCATGAAATTGATCTGGAAAACAGAAGATAGATGAGGAAACACTGACCTTGACCTAGTCGGCACACTTACCGACTTCCACTATTTCGGCTACATTCTTCGACTCGTGAGAATTCAAAACAGACACAAATTCAGCTATCATGACGTCTTCATTGCCCTCATGGGTTGATGACTCGCGCCATCGTTTCAAGATCTCGAATGTGACACACCATGTGATCCGGACACAGTCGATCTCACCCGTCCTGCAACGCGTCATACAAACTGACATAACGGGGCCTTATAAGAAGGGCTCTACACCGTCCGTGCCAGTTCTATGTTAGGTTGAAAACAACCTGCAAATGACAACTAGTAGTGTAATCAGGGGTTCATTTTATCGGTATTCCGTTACTCTGAGCACCCCAGATTTTGCAATGGATTAGCAGACTCGATGCTACGGGGATACGGCCGGATTACTGCCATATGTTAGTTCTACTACCGTTTTCTTCGTTTTTTTCTGTCAGTTCCATGTATCTCCCAAACGTAGTTACCGTTTGGGTGCCATGTTACATGAATGTCTAGATTTGTAGCATGTCAAAACTCTGCAAGGTGTCATTATTGGAGACACAGGGGATCTCGCAGGAATATTCTGTCATTGGAGTTGCAGATTTGGTGTTGTTTGACGGCGCAGTTGCAGATTTTTTCGCAGTTGCTTTAAGATTTTCCCAGGAGTCTCAGTTTAGTTACGTCATGATTTCTAATCAAGCAGAGTTAGATCCACTCAAGTGGAACTCTTTTGCCTCAGTGTTGGAGAGCGCATGCCGGCCTACGTTGTAAGTCACACATACAAAATTGCATCATTTGATCGCAGAGAATACTATATTTTATAGCCAATAGAACCGAGGGGCGCGACATCTTTAACATTTTCATCATCATAGCCATCGTCGTGTTCAAAACATCATTGTTTAACCGTTGTCGTAATAACTGTATTTGTCATCACCTTATATTGGCGTACCTTAAAAACGAAATGCTACGTGCTGCACCAGATTGAAAGAGAAATTGCAGGCAGGTCAGGTCAGGTCATGTCATCAAGGCCGACTGCCCAGGACAAGTCCAACTTCTTGTCCGATATCGTCAGTTTTTCCACCACATTGTGCCACAGTTGTGATTGGTTTAGTTCTCTTAATAGGCGCAAAATGGACATAGCCTGCTTGCTCTTGTCTTTTTTTGTGTCATCTGTCCATTGAGAAACAACCTGCAAATGACAACTAGTAGTGTAATCAGGGGTTCATTTTAGCGGTATTCCGTTACTCTGAGCACCCCAGATTTTGCAATGGATTACCAGACTCGATGCTACGGGGATCCGGCCAGATACCGCTATATGTTGGAAGGTACACCAGCATTCTGAGTTCATGTGGGCACGTACTATAATAATAAAAGAAATTGAGCGCAAAAGGTTGAAAGAAGAATTGCAGGCAGGTCAGGTTAGGTCATCAAGGCCGTTTGCCCAGGACAAGTCCAACTTCTCGTCCGATGTCATCTGTTTTTCCACCACATTGTACCACAGTTGTGATTGGTTTAGTTCTCTTAATAGGCGCAAAATGGACATAGCCTGCTTGCTCTTGTCTTTTTTTGTGTCATCTGTCCATTGAGAAACAACCTGCAAATGACAACTTGTAGTGTAATCAGGGGTTCATTTTAGCGGTATTCTGTTACTCTGAGCACCCCAGATTTTGCAATGGATTACCAGACTCGATGCTACGGGGATCCGGCCAGATACCGCTATATGTTGGAAGGTACACCAGCATTCTGAGTTCATGTGGGCACGTACTATAATAATAAAAGAAATTGAGCGCAAAAGGTTGAAAGAAGAATTGCAGGCAGGTCAGGTTAGGTCATCAAGGCCGACTGCCCAGGACAAGTCCAACTTCTCGTCCGATGTCATCTGTTTTTCCACCACATTGTACCACAGTTGTGATTGGTTTAGTTCTTTTAATAGGCGCAAAATGGACATAGCCTGCTTGCTCTTGTCTTTTTTTGTGTCATCTGTCCATTGAGAAACAACCTGCAAATGACAACTAGTATTGTAATCAGGGGTCCATTTTAACTGTATTCTGTTACTCTGAGCATCCCAGATTTTGTAATGGATTACCAGACTCGATGCTACAGGGATCCGGCCGGATTACTGCTATATGTTGGAAGGTACACCAACATTCTGAGTTCATGTGGGCACATACTATAATAGTAAAAGAAATTGAGTGCAAAAGGTTGAAAGAAGAATTGCAGGCAGGTCAGGTCATCAAGGCCGACTGCCCAGGACAAGTCCAACTTCTCGTCCGATGTCGTCAGTTTTTCCACCACATTGTGCCACAGTTGTGATTGGTTTAGTTCTCTCAATAGGCGCAAAATGGATATAGCCCGCTTGCTCTTGTTTTTTTGTGTCATCTGTCCAATGAGAAACAACCTGCAAATGAAAACTAGTATTGTAATCAGGGGTCCATTTTAACGGTATTCCGTTACTCTGAGGAATATTCTGTGCTTGGAGTTGCAGATTTGGTGTGGTTTTATGCCGCAATTTTGCAGATTTTTTAGCCTGGCTGGCTAATAGCGGTTGGGACCTATTATTAACTAGTAGTTACAGTTTTTGAAATTCTGCCTCACTCAAAACTACACATGATATCTTTAAGCTATTTTGCAGGTATAACGAATCTAATGTTTATTTAAGAAAACAAACATAAAAAACTAAATTCACTGCAAACTGCCTTGGCTCTTTGGGTGTCAGTCCATAGTAGATCTTTGATGCTTTTAGTACATAATCTACCAGAAGCTTCTCCTGGGCAGGACTGAACACTAGTCTAGGTTGCTTGTATCCTTCATCGGTGCATTCGCCAGCTCTTCGTTTCTTGCAGTAACGGTGCAGGGTCATGAAATTGATCTGGAAAACAGAAGATAGATGAGGAAACACTGACCTTGACCTAGTCGGCACACTTACCGACTTCCACTATTTCGGCTACATTCTTCGACTCGTGAGAATTCAAAACAGACACAAATTCAGCTATCATGACGTCTTCATTGCCCTCATGGGTTGATGACTCGCGCCATCGTTTCAAGATCTCGAATGTGACACACCATGTGATCCGGACACAGTCGATCTCACCCGTCCTGCAACGCGTCATACAAACTGACATAACGGGGCCTTATAAGAAGGGCTCTACACCGTCCGTGCCAGTTCTATGTTAGGTTGAAAACAACCTGCAAATGACAACTAGTAGTGTAATCAGGGGTTCATTTTATCGGTATTCCGTTACTCTGAGCACCCCAGATTTTGCAATGGATTAGCAGACTCGATGCTACGGGGATACGGCCGGATTACTGCCATATGTTAGTTCTACTACCGTTTTCTTCGTTTTTTTCTGTCAGTTCCATGTATCTCCCAAACGTAGTTACCGTTTGGGTGCCATGTTACATGAATGTCTAGATTTGTAGCATGTCAAAACTCTGCAAGGTGTCATTATTGGAGACACAGGGGATCTCGCAGGAATATTCTGTCATTGGAGTTGCAGATTTGGTGTTGTTTGACGGCGCAGTTGCAGATTTTTTCGCAGTTGCTTTAAGATTTTCCCAGGAGTCTCAGTTTAGTTACGTCATGATTTCTAATCAAGCAGAGTTAGATCCACTCAAGTGGAACTCTTTTGCCTCAGTGTTGGAGAGCGCATGCCGGCCTACGTTGTAAGTCACACATACAAAATTGCATCATTTGATCGCAGAGAATACTATATTTTATAGCCAATAGAACCGAGGGGCGCGACATCTTTAACATTTTCATCATCATAGCCATCGTCGTGTTCAAAACATCATTGTTTAACCGTTGTCGTAATAACTGTATTTGTCATCACCTTATATTGGCGTACCTTAAAAACGAAATGCTACGTGCTGCACCAGATTGAAAGAGAAATTGCAGGCAGGTCAGGTCAGGTCATGTCATCAAGGCCGACTGCCCAGGACAAGTTGAGAAACAACCTGCAAATGACAACTAGTATTGTAATCAGGGGTCCATTTTAACTGTATTCTGTTACTCTAAGCATCCCAGATTTTGTAATGGATTACCAGACTCGATGCTACAGGGATCCGGCCGGATTACTGCTATATGTTGGAAGGTACACCAACATTCTGAGTTCATGTGGGCACGTACTATAATAATAAAAGAAATTGAGCGCAAAAGGTTGAAAGAAGAATTGCAGGCAGGTCAGGTTAGGTCATCAAGGCCGACTGCCCAGGACAAGTCCAACTTCTCGTCCGATGTCATCTGTTTTTCCACCACATTGTACCACAGTTGTGATTGGTTTAGTTCTTTTAATAGGCGCAAAATGGACATAGCCTGCTTGCTCTTGTCTTTTTTTGTGTCATCTGTCCATTGAGAAACAACCTGCAAATGACAACTAGTATTGTAATCAGGGGTCCATTTTAACTGTATTCTGTTACTCTAAGCATCCCAGATTTTGTAATGGATTACCAGACTCGATGCTACAGGGATCCGGCCGGATTACTGCTATATGTTGGAAGGTACACCAACATTCTGAGTTCATGTGGGCACATACTATAATAGTAAAAGAAATTGAGCGCAAAAGGTTGAAAGAAGAATTGCAGGCAGGTCAGGTCATCAAGGCCGACTGCCCAGGACAAGTCCAACTTCTCGTCCGATGTCGTCTGTTTTTCCACCACATTGTACCACAGTTGTGATTGGTTTAGTTCTTTTAATAGGCGCAAAATGGACATAGCCTGCTTGCTCTTGTCTTTTTTTGTGTCATCTGTCCATTGATAAACAACCTGCAAATGACAACTTGTAGTGTAATCAGGGGTTCATTTTAGCGGTATTCTGTTACTCTGAGCACCCCAGATTTTGCAATGGATTACCAGACTCGATGCTACGGGGATCCGGCCAGATACCTCTATATGTTGGAAGGTACACCAGCATTCTGAGTTCATGTGGGCACGTACTATAATAATAAAAGAAATTGAGCGCAAAAGGTTGAAAAAAGAATTGCAGGCAGGTCAGGTTAGGTCATCAAGGCCGACTGCCCAGGACAAGTCCAACTTCTCGTCCGATGTCATCTGTTTTTCCACCACATTGTACCACAGTTGTGATTGGTTTAGTTCTTTTAATAGGCGCAAAATGGACATAGCCTGCTTGCTCTTGTCTTTTTTTGTGTCATCTGTCCATTGAGAAACAACCTGCAAATGACAACTAGTATTGTAATCAGGGGTCCATTTTAACTGTATTCTGTTACTCTAAGCATCCCAGATTTTGTAATGGATTACCAGACTCGATGCTACAGGGATCCGGCCGGATTACTGCTATATGTTGGAAGGTACACCAACATTCTGAGTTCATGTGGGCACATACTATAATAGTAAAAGAAATTGAGCGCAAAAGGTTGAAAGAAGAATTGCAGGCAGGTCAGGTCATCAAGGCCGACTGCCCAGGACAAGTCCAACTTCTCGTCCGATGTCGTCTGTTTTTCCACCACATTGTACCACAGTTGTGATTGGTTTAGTTCTTTTAATAGGCGCAAAATGGACATAGCCTGCTTGCTCTTGTCTTTTTTTGTGTCATCTGTCCATTGATAAACAACCTGCAAATGACAACTTGTAGTGTAATCAGGGGTTCATTTTAGCGGTATTCTGTTACTCTGAGCACCCCAGATTTTGCAATGGATTACCAGTCTCGATGCTACGGGGATCCGGCCAGATACCTCTATATGTTGGAAGGTACACCAGCATTCTGAGTTCATGTGGGCACGTACTATAATAATAAAAGAAATTGAGCGCAAAAGGTTGAAAGAAGAATTGCAGGCAGGTCAGGTTAGGTCATCAAGGCCGACTGCCCAGGACAAGTCCAACTTCTCGTCCGATGTCATCTGTTTTTCCACCACATTGTACCACAGTTGTGATTGGTTTAGTTCTCTTAATAGGCGCAAAATGGACATAGCCTGCTTGCTCTTGTCTTTTTTTGTGTCATCTGTCCATTGAGAAACAACCTGCAAATGACAACTAGTATTGTAATCAGGGGTCCATTTTAACTGTATTCTGTTACTCTGAGCATCCCAGATTTTGTAATGGATTACCAGACTCGATGCTACAGGGATCCGGCCGGATTACTGCTATATGTTGGAAGGTACACCAACATTCTGAGTTCATGTGGGCACATACTATAATAGTAAAAGAAATTGAGCGCAAAAGGTTGAAAGAAGAATTGCAGGCAGATCAGGTCATCAAGGCCCGACTGCCCAGGACAAGTCCAACTTCTCGTCCGATGTCGTCTGTTTTTCCACCACATTGTACCACAGTTGTGATTGGTTTAGTTCTTTTAATAGGCGCAAAATGGACATAGCCTGCTTGCTCTTGTCTTTTTTTGTGTCATCTGTCCATTGAGAAACAACCTGCAAATGACAACTAGTATTGTAATCAGGGGTCCATTTTAACTGTATTCTGTTACTCTAAGCATCCCAGATTTTGTAATGGATTACCAGACTCGATGCTACAGGGATCCGGCCGGATTACTGCTATATGTTGGAAGGTACACCAACATTCTGAGTTCATGTGGGCACATACTATAATAGTAAAAGAAATTGAGCGCAAAAGGTTGAAAGAAGAATTGCAGGCAGGTCAGGTCATCAAGGCCGACTGCCCAGGACAAGTCCAACTTCTCGTCCGATGTCGTCTGTTTTTCCACCACATTGTACCACAGTTGTGATTGGTTTAGTTCTTTTAATAGGCGCAAAATGGACATAGCCTGCTTGCTCTTGTCTTTTTTTGTGTCATCTGTCCATTGATAAACAACCTGCAAATGACAACTTGTAGTGTAATCAGGGGTTCATTTTAGCGGTATTCCGTTACTCTGAGCACCCCAGATTTTGCAATGGATTACCAGACTCGATGCTACGGGGATCCGGCCAGATACCTCTATATGTTGGAAGGTACACCAGCATTCTGAGTTCATGTGGGCACGTACTATAATAATAAAAGAAATTGAGCGCAAAAGGTTGAAAGAAGAATTGCAGGCAGGTCAGGTTAGGTCATCAAGGCCGACTGCCCAGGACAAGTCCAACTTCTCGTCCGATGTCATCTGTTTTTCCACCACATTGTACCACAGTTGTGATTGGTTTAGTTCTCTTAATAGGCGCAAAATGGACATAGCCTGCTTGCTCTTGTCTTTTTTTGTGTCATCTGTCCATTGATAAACAACCTGCAAATGACAACTTGTAGTGTAATCAGGGGTTCATTTTAGCGGTATTCTGTTACTCTGAGCACCCCAGATTTTGCAATGGATTACCAGACTCGATGCTACGGGGATCCGGCCAGATACCTCTATATGTTGGAAGGTACACCAGCATTCTGAGTTCATGTGGGCACGTACTATAATAATAAAAGAAATTGAGCGCAAAAGGTTGAAAGAAGAATTGCAGGCAGGTCAGGTTAGGTCATCAAGGCCGACTGCCCAGGACAAGTCCAACTTCTCGTCCGATGTCATCTGTTTTTCCACCACATTGTACCACAGTTGTGATTGGTTTAGTTCTTTTAATAGGCGCAAAATGGACATAGCCTGCTTGCTCTTGTCTTTTTTTGTGTCATCTGTTCATTGAGAAACAACCTGCAAATGACAACTAGTATTGTAATCAGGGGTCCATTTTAACTGTATTCTGTTACTCTGAGCATCCCAGATTTTGTAATGGATTACCAGACTCGATGCTACAGGGATCCGGCCGGATTACTGCTATATGTTGGAATGTACACCAACATTCTGAGTTCATGTGGGCACATACTATAATAGTAAAAGAAATTGAGCGCAAAAGGTTGAAAGAAGAATTGCAGGCAGGACAGGTCATCAAGGCTGACTGCCCAGGACAAGTCCAACTTCTCGTCCGATGTCATCAGTTTTTCCGTCACATTGTGCCACCGTTGTGATTGGTTTAGTTCTTTCGATAGGAACAAAATGGACATAGCCCGGTTGCTGTTGTCTTTTTTTGTGTCATCTGTCCAGTGAAAAACAAATAGCATGCCAGTTCTATGTTAGGTTGTATGTAGTTACCGTTTGGGTGCCATGTTATATGAATGTCTAGATTTGTACCATGTCAAAACTCTGCAAGGTGTCGCTATTGGAAACATGGGATCTCGCAGGAATATTCTGTGATTGCAGTTGCAGATTTGGTGTGGTTTGATGCCGCAATTTTGCAGGTTTTTTAGCCTGGCTGGCTAATAGCGGTTGGGACCTATTATTAACTAGTAGTTTAAGCTATTTTGCAGGTATAACGAATATAATGTTTATTTCAAAAAACAACAAACATAAAAAACTAAATTCACTGCAAACTGCCTTAGCTCTTTGGGTGTCAGTCCATAGTAGATCTTTGATGCTTTTAGTACATAACCTACCAGAAGCTTCTCCTGGGCAGGACTGAACACTAGTCTAGGTTGCTTGTATCCTTCGTCGGTGCATTCGCCAGCTCTTCGTTTCTTGCAGTAACGGTGCAGGGTCATGAAATTGATCTGGAAAACAGAAGATAGATGAGGAAACACTGACCTTGACCTAGTCGGCACACTTACCGACTTCCACTATTTCGGCTACATTCTTCGACTCGTGAGAATTCAAAACAGACACAAATTCAGCCATCATGGCGTCTTCATCGCCCTCATGGGTTGATGACTCGCGCCATCGTTTCAAGATCTCGAATGTGACACACCATGTGACCCGGACACAGTCGATCTCACCCGTCCTGCAACGCGTCATACAAACTGACATAACGGGGCCTTATAAGAAGGGCTCTACACCGATCAAATTATCGCCCGTCAACAGTTAACATCTAAAGTGGGTCTAAAGGGGTGGGTCTAAAGCCCTGTCCAGCATCCCTATTCCCATTATTGCAGTTCAAGTAAATTAATATTTAGACTTCTACTTGTTTGTCTTGAAGGATTACATCTTTTCGGTTGTGCCAGTTTTCTGATTTTCTCTTCTGCTGCACGTTTCTCCCGTTCTACTCGTTCTAGGCCTACTCAGTCGTGCTCTAAAAAAACAGGCGTCATGCTGTTGTTCTTGCTCGACGAATATTCACGGCCATCAGTTCCACTTGAGGGATTACTCGATGTATTGGGATTGTATCACTAATGTGAGCAAATGTTGAGTATTTCATATCCTGTTATGACGAATTGAGACAAGAACTGTTCTTAACTATTATATCGCGCCATTGAGGTTACTGTGGACGCGGGACACAAAGATCATGTAACCTCAGTTACGTGTGTTTAAAACATTATTATTGTCTTATGATTTAAGTCCTGCATGTTTGGTAACATGTCTACAGGGCCAATTGGTAACATGTATTTTGGCATTCTTAAAACAATAATACAGGCTGAAATATAAGCCGTGATAGAAAAATCAAAGCTGCATTTGAAACTTTTCTGCTCATTAAAATAATTTGGATGTTCCGTTCGCGTATGACGTGTTTGTTTATCCATTTCATGATTTCCATATGTAATAGAACACCATTAGTTGTAGATTACTATGAGAAAACACTGACCTTGATTTAGCCAACACTCGTACGGGCTGCACTATTTCAGCTACATTCTTCATCTCAAGAGAATTCAACGCATACACTAGTTCAGCCGCCATGACGTCTTCGTCGCCATGACGGGTTGATGACTCGCACCATTGATTTAAAATCTCGAATGTGACACGCCATGTCTCCCGGACGCAGTCGATCTCACCCGTCCTACAACGCGTCATACAAACTGACAGGGCGGGGCCTTATAAGAAGGACCATACACCATCCTCTCAAATTATCGCCTGTCAATACTTAACATCCCCTGTCCAAATGACGGGTGGACGGGTCTCTAAATAAAGCCCTGTCCAGCACCCCTATTCCCATTATTGCATTTTAACTAAAATTAATATTTAGACTTCTACACATTTGTCTTGAAGGATGACATCTTGTAGGCTCATCAACGCAGATACAAGTTCAGCCGCCATGGCGTCTTTGTCGCGCTGATGTGTTGATGACTCGCGCCATCTGTTCAATATCTTGAATGTGACACGCCATGTGTCCCAGACCCAGTCGATCAGAGCCCTCTGCATGAATGGAGCTCCGACGCCCAGAAACAAGAACTGTTCTTAACTATTATATCGCATCATTGAGGTTACCGTAGATGCGGGACACAAAGATTATGTAATCTCGGTTACGTGTGTTTAAAATTATTATTGTCTACTTATGATTTATTTTCTACAGGGCTAATTGGTAACATGTATTTTGGCATTCTTAAAACAATACTATGAGGAAACACTGACCTTGACTTAGCCGGCACACTTACCGGCTTGCATTAGTTCAGCTACATTCTTCAACTTGAGAGAATTCAACGCATACACCAGTTCAGCTATCATGACGTCTTCGTTGCCCTCATGGATTGATGACTCGCATCTTTGGTTCAAAATTTCAAACGTGATACGCCATGTCTCCCGGACGCAGTCGACCTCACCCGTCCTACAACGCATCATAGAAACTGACAGGACGGGGCCTTATAAGAAGGGCAATACATCGTCTCAAATTATCGCCCGTTAATAGTTAACATCCCTCGTCCAAATGACAGGTGAATGGGTCTCTAGATAAAGACCTGTCCAGCATCCCTATTGCTGTTTAACTAAAATTAATATTTAGACTTCTACACATTTGTCTTGAAAGATTACATCTTTTAGGCTCATCAAATTGAGCTCCACATGTTTCATGGTAAAGACTTCACACCACAAAGGATCCCTTTCTGTCCCTGAACTCCACAAATTTCCTTTTAATCTAAGTAGCTAGAACCACCATGTTGCTTGAAAACATCGTTCTTAATATTTGTAAAACAAAGACAATATAATAATGTCTATTATATACAAAGATTCCTTGAAATGATTAATTAGAAATAAAAACTACTCTACCCGTATTAGTTGAGTTCGGGTGTTGGGTATTATACACGTTAAGTTGTCGGACCAGTTCGTCTCAAATGTAGTGTCCATTAAAACACTAAGGAAACAATCGGGGAAGATGATCTAAACTAGTTAAGAAAAGGTTTGCTCCGAACTCATTGCATCCCTTTCATTGCGTTCCCTTAACATCTCACCTATTTCTCACCAATTACCGGATGGAGGCTATGCCAGTTTTCTGACTTTCTGTTCTGCTGCATGTTTCTGCCGTTCTGCTCATTCTAGGCCTACACGGTCGTGCTCTGAAATCAAAACAGGCGTCATGCTGTCGTTCTTGCTCAACGAATATTCATGGCCCTCAGTTCCACTTGAGGGATTACTCGATGTATTGCGATTGTCTAACTAATGTGAGCAAATGTTGAATATTTCTTATCCTATTATCACAAATTGGGGCAAGAACTGTTCTTAACTATTATATCGCGCCATTGAGGTTACTGTGGACGCGGGACACAAAGATCATGTAACCTTAGTTACGTGTGTTTAAAACATTATTATTGTGTACCGTAAATCCTGTATTGTAGCCGCACCCCTAATTAAAGCCGCACCCTGACTTTTGATCGAAAGCCTGATTTTCCTCCGTGCAGTTTGTCACAGACAAAAACCTTATTTAAAGCCACACCTGGACTTTGAGCCATGACCATTTTAGCCCTGCGTGTGACATACTTCCATAGCGCACACAATTAGGAAAAAAAGCTGGTTTAGTGCAGTACTGCTGTGTTGACTTCAAAGGTGTTTGATTGACAGCTAGTAATTACAATGTAATAATTTTAGTCACTGCCCGGCATGGGAAAGCCATGTGAGAACAGATGTAATATTGTGGTTTGGCCTATTTCTTCCAGTTCCAGACAGTTGACCCAAGCAAGTGAAATTATAACACTGTATCTTGTATAAGTGCAATTTACTCCAGTGCAAAGGGGCACTAGTAATGGTGTTGTGTCGACAATCAGGTGAAGCCTGGCTTCAGTAAAGCCAAGGTGTGTATGTTGTGCTTGGAACTCTGCTTAAGACATCAACACCTGATATCAAGAGCAAGCGTCTGAACAAAGCAGACGGTTGTTATGGTAATGTCTGCTAGTGTCGGACAGTTGCTAAAAACGGCAGATGCCATCATATTTAAATTTCAAAAGATGTTTGTGCGCAGCCGCGGTCCGCGATGCCGACGGCCCAGACACGGATACACGGGATGACGCCATTCCAGGCAGTGTTCTTTGATAGCGACAATGAAAGTGACTTTGGAAGATTTTAGTTGTGAAATGGATGATGCCATCATATTTGAAGATGTTTGCCCACTGCGTGCGGCACGGATACATGGAATGACACCGCCGGAACGGCATGGCATTCTTCAACGGTGACGATGAAAGTGATTTCGATAACGATGGATTTTATTCATGTTTTCACATGTTTTGATCTTTGTTCCTGAACACTTTATGGACACACACAGGTATTTATGTGTTATGTAATTATGTTTGCACCAGTGGCAGTTGTAATACAATGTTTTATTAATACATCCGACTTTGTTTTTTTGGTAAATTTTTCACTTATGAGCCAATTATCACAATATTTTCGTCAAATTACTTTATTTAAAGCCGCACCCCAACTTTGCCGTCATCGTTGTCATTTCGGCAACACACTACTGTAATTAAAGCCGCGGCTACAAATACAGGATTTACGGTACTTACGATTTATTATCAAGTCCTGCATGTTGGACAACATGTCTACAGGGCCAATTTGTAACATGTATTTTGGCATTCTTAAAACAATAATACAGGCTGAAATATAAGCCGTGATAGAAAAATCAAAGCTGCATTTGAAACTTTTCTGCTCATTGAAATAATTTAGATGTTCCGTTCCCGTATGACGTGTTTGTTTATCCATTTCATGATTTCCATATGTAATAGAACGCCATTAGTTGTAGATTACTATGAGGAAACACTGACCTTGACTTAGCCGGCACACTTACCGGCTTCCGCTATTTCAGCTACATTCTTCAACTCGACAGAATTCAACGCATACACCAGTTCAGCCGCCATGACGTCTTCGTCGCCCTAACAGGTTGATGATTCGCACCATCGGTTTAATATCTCAAACGTGACACGTCATGTCTCCCGGACGCAGTCGATCTCACCCGTCCTACAACGCGTCATACAAACTGACAGTACGGGGCCTTATAAGAAGGGCCATACACCGTCCTCTCAAATTATCGCCCATCAATAATTAACATCCCCCGTCCAAATGACGGGTGGACGGGTATCTACATTATGCCCTGTCCAGCACCCCTATTCCCATTATTGCATTTTAACTAAAATTAATATTTAGACTTCTACACATTTGTCTTGAAGGATGACATCTTGTAGGCTCATCAACGCAGATACAAGTTCAGCCGCCATGGCGTCTTTGTCGCGCTGATGTGTTGATGACTCGCGCCATCTGTTCAATATCTTGAATGTGACACGCCATGTGTCCCAGACCCAGTCGATCAGAGCCCTCTGCATGAATGGAGCTCCGACGCCCAGAAACAAGAACTGTTCTTAACTATTATATCGCATCATTGAGGTTACCGTAGATGCGGGACACAAAGATTATGTAATCTCGGTTACGTGTGTTTAAAATTATTATTGTCTACTTATGATTTATTTTCTACAGGGCTAATTGGTAACATGTATTTTGGCATTCTTAAAACAATACTATGAGGAAACACTGACCTTGACTTAGCCGGCACACTTACCGGCTTGCATTAGTTCAGCTACATTCTTCAACTTGAGAGAATTCAACGCATACACCAGTTCAGCTATCATGACGTCTTCGTTGCCCTCATGGATTGATGACTCGCATCTTTGGTTCAAAATTTCAAACGTGATACGCCATGTCTCCCGGACGCAGTCGACCTCACCCGTCCTACAACGCATCATAGAAACTGACAGGACGGGGCCTTATAAGAAGGGCAATACATCGTCTCAAATTATCGCCCGTTAATAGTTAACATCCCTCGTCCAAATGACAGGTGAATGGGTCTCTAGATAAAGACCTGTCCAGCACCCCTATTGCTGTTTAACTAAAATTAATATTTAAACTTCTACACATTTGTCTTGAAAGATTACATCTCTTAGGCTCATCAAATTGAGCTCCACACGTTTCATGGTAAAGACTTCACACGACAAAGCATCCCTTTCTCTCCCAGAACTCCACAAATTTCCTTTTAATCTAAGTAGCTAGAACCACCATGTTGCTTGAAAACATCGTTCTTAATATTTATAAAAGAAAGACTATAATAATGTCTATTATACACAAAGATTCCTTGAAATGATTAATTAGAAATAAAAACTACTTTACCCGTATTAGTTGAGTTCGGGTGTTGGGTATTATACACGTTAAGTTGTCGGACCAGTTCGTCTCAAATGTAGTGCACATTAAAACACTAAGGAAAAATCGGGGAAGATGATCTAATCTAGTTAAGAAATGGTTTGCTCCGAACTCTGCATCCCTTTCATTGCGTTCCGTTTACATGTCACCTATTTGATATTATTATTTCTTATAATTTCATCTACAATTTCATTCCCTTAAAAACATACAAAGGAATTATCGTATCAGATATGTTAGAAACGCGAAGTTTCCGATCTTTCTTCTAGATCTGCATCTAGACTTCGAGATGTTTATGATTACTGGGCGGAGGTTGTGCCAGTTTTCTGAATTTCTCTTCTGCTGCACGTTTCTCCCGTTCTACTTGTTCTAGGCCTACTCGGTCGTGCTCTAAAATAAAAACAGGCGTCATGCTGTTGTTCTTGCTCGACGAATGTTCACGGCCATCAGTTCCACTTGAGGGATTACTCGATGTATTGGGATTGTATCACTAATGTGAGCAAATGTTGAGTATTTCATATCCTGTTATGACGAATTGAGACAAGAACTATTCTTAACTATTATATCGCGCCATTGAGGTTACTGTGGACGCGGGACACAAAGATCATGTAACCTCAGTTACGTGTGTTTAAAACATTATTATTGTCTTATGATTTAAGTCCTGCATGTTGGACAACATGTCTACAGGGCCAACTGGTGACATGTATTTTGGCATTCTTAAAACAATAATACAGGCTGAAATATAAGCCGTGATAGAAAAATCAAAGCTGCGTTTGAAACTTTTCTGCTCATTGAAATAATTTGGATGTTCCGTTCGCGTATGACGTGTTTGTTTATCCATTTCATGATTTCCATATGTAATAGAACACCATTAGTGGTAGATTACTATGAGGAAACACTGACCTTGATTTAGCCGACACTCGTACGGGCTGCACTATTTCAGCTACATTCTTCATCTCAAGAGAATTCAACGCATACACTAGTTCAGCCGTCATGACGTCTTCATCGCCATGACGGGTTGGTGACTTGCACCATTGGTTTAAAATCTCAAACGTGACACGCCATGTCTTCCGGACGCAGTGAATCTCACCCGTCCTACAACGCGTCATACAAACTGACGGACGGGGCATTATAAGAAGGGCTATACATTGTCCTCTCAAATTATCGCCCTCAATAGTTAACATCCCCTGTCCAAATGACGGGTGGACGTGTCTTTAGATGAAGCCCTGTCCAGCACCCCTATTCCCATTATTGCATTTTAAGTAAACTTAATATTTAGACTTACACGTTTGTCTTGAAAGATGACATCTTTTAGGCTCATCAAATCGAGAGAATTCAACGCAGTTACAAGTTCAGCCGCCATGGCGTCTTTGTTGCGCTGATGTGTTGATGACTCGTGCCATCTGTTCAATATCTTGAATGTGACACGCCATGTGTCCCAGACCCAGTCGATCACAGCCCTCTGCATGAATGGAGCTCTGATGCCCAGAAAGAAGAACTGTTCTTAACTATTATATCGCGCCATTGAGGTTATTGTGGACGCGGGACACAAAGAGCATGTAACCTCAGTTACGTGTGTTTAAAACATTATTATTGTCTACTTATGATTTATTTTCAAGTCCTGCATGTTGGATAACATGTCTACAGGGCCAATTGGTGACATGTATTTTGGCATTCTTAAAACAATAATACAGGCTGAAATATAAGCCGTGATAGAAAAATCAAAGCTGCATTTGAAACTTTTCTGCTCATTGAAATAATTTGGATGTTCCGTTCGCGTATGACGTGTTTGTTTATGCATTTCATAATTTCCATATGTAATAGAACACCATTAGTGGTAGATTACTATGAGGAAACACTGACCTTGACTTAGCCGACACTCGTACCGGCTGCACTATTTCAGCTACATTCTTCATCTCGAGAATTCAACGCATACACTAGTTCAGCCGCCATGACGTCTTCGTCGCCATGACGGGTTGATGACTTGCACCATTGGTTTAAAATCTCGAACGTGACACGCCATGTCTCCCGGACGCAGTCGATCTCACCTGTCCTACAATGCATCATACAAACTGACAGGACGGGGCCTTATAAGAAGGGCCATACACCGTCCTTTCAAATTATCGCCCATCAATAGTTAACATCCCCTGTCCAAATGACAGGTCTCTAGATAAAGCCCTGTCCAGCACCCCTATTGCTGTTTAACTAAAATTAATATTTAAACTTCTACACATTTGTCTTGAAAGATTACATCTCTTAGGCTCATCAAATTGAGCTCCACACGTTTCATGGTAAAGACTTCACACGACAAAGCATCCCTTTCTCTCCCAGAACTCCACAAATTTCCTTTTAATCTAAGTAGCTAGAACCACCATGTTGCTTGAAAACATCGTTCTTAATATTTATAAAAGAAAGACTATAATAATGTCTATTATACACAAAGATTCCTTGAAATGATTAATTAGAAATAAAAACTACTTTACCCGTATTAGTTGAGTTCGGGTGTTGGGTATTATACACGTTAAGTTGTCGGACCAGTTCGTCTCAAATGTAGTGCACATTAAAACACTAAGGAAAAATCGGGGAAGATGATCTAATCTAGTTAAGAAATGGTTTGCTCCAAAATCTGCATCCCTTTCATTGCGTTCCGTTTACATGTCACCTATTTTATATTATTATTTCTATAATTTCATTCCCATAAAAACATACAAAAGGAATTATCGTATCAGATATGTTAGAAACGCGAAGTTTCCGATCTTCTAGATCTGCATCTAGACTTCGAGATGTTTATGATTACTGGGCGGAGGTTGTGCCAGTTTTCTGAATTTCTCTTCTGCTGCACGTTTCTCCCGTTCTACTTGTTCTAGGCCTACTCGGTCGTGCTCTAAAATAAAAACAGGCGTCATGCTGTTGTTCTTGCTCGACGAATGTTCACGGCCATCAGTTCCACTTGAGGGATTACTCGATGTATTGGGATTGTATCACTAATGTGAGCAAATGTTGAGTATTTCATATCCTGTTATGACGAATTGAGACAAGAACTATTCTTAACTATTATATCGCGCCATTGAGGTTACTGTGGACGCGGGACACAAAGATCATGTAACCTCAGTTACGTGTGTTTAAAACATTATTATTGTCTTATGATTTAAGTCCTGCATGTTTGGTAACATGTCTACAGGGCCAATTGGTAACATGTATTTTGGCATTCTTAAAACAATAATACAGGCTGAAATATAAGCTGTGATAGAAAAGTCAAAGCTGCATTTGAAACTTTTCTGCTCATTGAAATAGTTTGGATATTCCGTTCGCATATGACGTGTTTGTTTATCCATTTCATGATTTCCATATGGAATAGAACACCATTAGTTGTAGATTATTATGAGGTAACACTGACCTTGACTTAGCCGGCACACTTACCGGCTTCCACTATTTCAGCTACATTCTTCAAATCGAGAGAATTCAACGCATACACCAGTTCAGCCGCCATGACGTCTTCGTCGCCCTGACGGGTTGGTGACTCGCACCATCGGTTTAATATCTCAAACGTGACACGTCATGTCTCCCGGACGCAGTCGATCTCACCCGTCCTACAACGCGTCATACAAACTGACAGGATGGGGCCTTATAAGAAGGGCCATACACCGTCCTTTCAAATTATCGCCCGTCAATAGTTATCATCCCCTGTCCAAATGACAGGTCTCTAGATAAAGCCCTGTCCAGCACCCCTATTGCTGTTTAACTAAAATTAATATTTAAACTTCTACACATTTGTCTTGAAAGATTACATCTCTTAGGCTCATCAAATTGAGCTCCACACGTTTCATGGTAAAGACTTCACATGACAAAGCATCCCTTTCTGTCCCAGAACTCCACAAATTTCCTTTTAATCTAAGTAGCTAGAACCACCATGTTGCTTGAAAACATCGCTCTTAATATTTATAAAAGGAAGACTAATAATGTCTCTTACACACAAAGATTCCTTGAAATGATTAATTAGAAATAAAAACTACTCTACCCGTATTAGTTGAGTTCGGGTGTTGGGTATTATACACGTTAAGTTGTCGGACCAGTTCGTCTCAAATGTAGTGCCCATTAAAACACTAAGGAAAAATCGGGGAAAATGATCTAATCTAGTTAAGAAAAGGTTTGCTCCGAACTCTGCATCCCTTTCATTGCGTTCCGTTTATATATCACCTATTTTATATTATTATTTCTTATAATTTCATCTACAATTTCATTCCCATAAAAACATACAAAAGGAATTATCGTATCAGATATGTTAGAAACGCGAAGTTTCCGATCTTTCTTCTAGATCTGCATCTAGACTTCGAGATGTTTATGATTATTGGGCGGAGGTTGTGCCAGTTTTCTGATTTTCTCTTCTGCTGTACGTTTCTCCCGTTCTACTCGTTCTAGGCCTACTCAGTTGTGCTCTAAAATAAAAACAGGTGTCATGCTGTTGTACTTGCTCGACGATTATTCACGGCCATCAGTTCCACTTGAGGGATTACTCGATGTATTGGGATTGTATCACTAATGTGAGCAAATGTTGAGTATTTCATATCCTGTTATGACGAATTGAGAAAAGAACTGTTCTTAACTATTATATCGCACCATTGACGTTACTGTGGACGCGGGACACAAAGATCATGTAACCTCAGTTACGTGTGTTTAAAACATTATTATTGTCTTATGATTTAAGTCCTGCATGTTGGACAACATGTCTACAGGGCCAATTGGTAACATGTATTTTGGCATTCTTAAAACAATAATACAGGCTGAAATATAAGCCGTGATAGAAAAATCAAAGCTGCATTTGAAACTTTTCTGCTCATTGAAATAATTTAGATGTTCCGTTCCCGTATGACGTGTTTGTTTATCCATTTCATGATTTCCATATGTAATAGAACGCCATTAGTTGTAGATTACTATGAGGAAACACTGACCTTGACTTAGCCGGCACACTTACCGGCTTCCGCTATTTCAGCTACATTCTTCAACTCGACAGAATTCAACGCATACACCAGTTCAGCCGCCATGACGTCTTCGTCGCCCTAACAGGTTGATGATTCGCACCATCGGTTTAATATCTCAAACGTGACACGTCATGTCTCCCGGACGCAGTCGATCTCACCCGTCCTACAACGCGTCATACAAACTGACAGTACGGGGCCTTATAAGAAGGGCCATACACCGTCCTCTCAAATTATCGCCCATCAATAATTAACATCCCCCGTCCAAATGACGGGTGGACGGGTATCTACATTATGCCCTGTCCAGCACCCCTATTCCCATTATTGCAGTTTAAGTAAAATTTATATTTACACTTCTACACGTTTGTCGTGAAGGATTTCGTCTTTTAGGCTCATCAAATCGAGAGAATTCAACGCAGTTACAAGTTCAGCCGCCATGGCGTCTTTGTCGCACTGATGTGTTGATGACTCGTGCCATCTGTTCAATATCTTGAATGTGACACGCCATGTGTCCCAGACCCAGTCGATCACAGCCCTCTGCATGAATGGAACTCCGACGCCCAGAAACAAGAACTGTTCTTAACTATTATAACGCGCCATTGAGGTTATTGTGGACGCGGGACACAAAGATCATGTAACCTCAGTTACGTATGTTTAAAACATTATTATTGTCTTATGATTTAAGTCCTGCATGTTGGATAACATGTCTACAGGGCCAATTGGTAACATGTATTTTGGCATTCTTAAAACAATAATACAGGCTGAAATATAAGCTGTGATAGAAAAGTCAAAGCTATATTTGAAACTTTTCTGCTCATTGAAATAGTTTGGATGTTCCGTTCGCGTATGACGTGTTTGTTTATCCATTTCATGATTTCCATATGTAATAGAACACCATTAGTTGTAGATTACTATGAGGAAACACTGACCTTGACTTAGCCGGCACACTTACCGGCTTCCACTATTTCAGCTACATTTTTCAACTCGAGAGAATTCAACGCATACACCTGTTCAGCCGCCATGACGTCTTCGTCGCCCTGACGGGTTGATGACTCGCACCATCGGTTTAATATCTCAAACGTGACACGTCATGTCTCCCGGACGCAGTCGATCTCACCCGTCCTACAACGCGTCATACAAACTGACAGGATGGGGCCTTATAAGAAGGGCCATACACCGTCCTTTCAAATTATCGCCCGTCAATAGTTAACATTACCTGTCCAAATGACAGGTCTCTAGATAAAGCCCTGTCCAGCACCTCTATTGCTGTTTAACTAAAATTAATATTTAAACTTCTACACATTTGTCTTGAAAGATTACATCTCTTAACCTCATCAAATTGAGCTCCACACGTTTCATGGTAGACTTCACACGACAAAGCATCCCTTTCTGTCCCAGAACTCCACAAATTTCCTTTTAATCTAAGTAGCTAGAACCACCATGTTGCTTGAAAACATCGCTCTAAATATTTATAAAAGAAAGACTAATAATGTATATTATACACAAAGATTCCTTGAAATGATTAATTAGAAATAAAAACTACTCTACCCGTATTAGTTGAGTTCGGGTGTTGGGTATTATACACGTTAAGTTGTCGGACCAGTTCGTCTCAAATGTAGTGTCCATTAAAACACTAAGGAAAAATCGGGGAAGATGATCTAATCTAGTTAAGAAATGGTTTGCTCCGAACTCTGCATCCCTTTCATTGCTTCCGTTTACATGTCACCTATTTGATATTATTATTTCTTATAATTTCATCTACAATTTCATTCCCATAAAAACATACAAAGGAATTATCGTATCAGATATGTTAGAAACGCGAAGTTTCCGATCTTTCTTCTAGATCTGCATCTAGACTTCGAGATGTTTATGATTACTGGGCGGAGGTTGTGCCAGTTTTCTGATTTTCTCTTCTGCTGTACGTTTCTCCCGTTCTACTCGTTCTAGGCCTACTCGGTCATGCTCTAAAATAAAAACAGGCGTCATGCTGTTGTTCTTGCTCTACGAATATTCATGGCCATCAGTTCCACTTCAGGGATTACTCGATGTATTGGGATTGTATCACTAATGTGAGCAAATGTTGAGTATTTCATATCCTGTTATGACGAATTGAGACAAGAACTGTTCTTAACTATTATATCGCACCATTGATGTTACTGTGGACGCGGGACACAAAGATCATGTAACCTCAGTTACGTGTGTTTAAAACATTATTATTGTCTTATGATTTAAGTCCTGCATGTTGGACAACATGTCTACAGGGCCAATTGGTGACATGTATTTTGGCATTCTTAAAACAATAATACAGGCTGAAATATAAGCCGTGATAGAAAAATCAAAGCTGCATTTGAAACTTTTCTGCTCATTGAAATAATTTGGATGTTCCGTTCGCGTATGACGTGTTTGTTGATCCATTTTATGATTTCCATATGTAACAGAACACCATTAGTGGTAGATTACTGTGAGGAAACACTGACCTTGATTTAGCCGACACTCGTACGGGCTGCACTATTTCAGCTACATTTTTCATCTCGAGAGAATTCAACGCATACACTAGTTCAGCCGCCATGACGTCTTCGTCGCCCTGACGGGTTGATGACTTGCACCATCGGTTTAATATCTCAAACGTGACACGTCATGTCTCCCGGACGCAGTCGATCTCACCCGTCCTACAACGCGTCATACAAACTGACAGTACGGGGCCTTATAAGAAGGGCCATACACCGTCCTCTCAAATTATCGCCCGTCAATAATTAACATCCCCCGTCCAAATGACGGGTGGACGGGTCTCTACATTATGCCCTGTCCAGCACCCCTATTCCCATTATTGCAGTTTAAGTAAAATTTATATTTACACTTCTACACGTTTATCGTGAAGGATTTCGTCTTTTAGGCTCATCAAATTGAGCTCCACACATTTCATGGTAAAGATTTCACACGACGAAGGATCCCTTTCTGTCCCAGAGCTCCACAAATTTCTTTTTAATCCAAGTAGCTAGAACCACTATGTTGCTCGAAAACATCGCTCTTAATATTTGTTAAAGAAAGACAATATAATGTATATTATATACAAAGATTTCTTAAATGAGTTCAGGTGTTGGGTATTATTCACGTTAAGTTGTCGGACCAGTTCATCTCAAATGTAGTGCTCATTAAAAAAGTAAGGAAACAATCGGGAAAGATAATCTAAACTAGTTAAGAAAAGGTTTGCTCCGAACTCATTGCATCCCTTTCATTGCATTCCGTTTACATGTCACCTATTTTATATTATTATTTTTTATAATTTCATCTACAATTTCATTCCCATCAAAATATACAAAAGGAATTATCATATAAGATATATTTGAAACGAGAAGTTTCCGATCTTTCTTCTAGATCTGCATCTACACTACAAGATGTTTACAATTACCTGGTGTAGGCTGTGGCAGTTTTCTGACTTTCTCTTCTGCTGCACGTTTCTCCCGTTCTACTCGTTCTAGGCCTACTCGGTCGTGCTCTAAAATAAAAACAGGCGTCATGCTGTTGTACTTGCTCGACGATTATTCACGGCCATCAGTTCCACTTGAGGGATTACTCGATGTATTGGGATTGTATCACTAATGTGAGCAAATGTTGAGTATTTCATATCCTGTTATGACGAATTGAGAAAAGAACTGTTCTTAACTATTATATCGCACCATTGACGTTACTGTGGACGCGGGACACAAAGATCATGTAACCTCAGTTACGTGTGTTTAAAACATTATTATTGTCTTATGATTTAAGTCCTGCATGTTGGACAACATGTCTACAGGGCCAATTGGTAACATGTATTTTGGCATTCTTAAAACAATAATACAGGCTGAAATATAAGCCGTGATAGAAAAATCAAAGCTGCATTTGAAACTTTTCTGCTCATTGAAATAATTTAGATGTTCCGTTCCCGTATGACGTGTTTGTTTATCCATTTCATGATTTCCATATGTAATAGAACGCCATTAGTTGTAGATTACTATGAGGAAACACTGACCTTGACTTAGCCGGCACACTTACCGGCTTCCGCTATTTCAGCTACATTCTTCAACTCGACAGAATTCAACGCATACACCAGTTCAGCCGCCATGACGTCTTCGTCGCCCTAACAGGTTGATGATTCGCACCATCGGTTTAATATCTCAAACGTGACACGTCATGTCTCCCGGACGCAGTCGATCTCACCCGTCCTACAACGCGTCATACAAACTGACAGTACGGGGCCTTATAAGAAGGGCCATACACCGTCCTCTCAAATTATCGCCCATCAATAATTAACATCCCCCGTCCAAATGACGGGTGGACGGGTATCTACATTATGCCCTGTCCAGCACCCCTATTCCCATTATTGCAGTTTAAGTAAAATTTATATTTACACTTCTACACGTTTGTCGTGAAGGATTTCGTCTTTTAGGCTCATCAAATCGAGAGAATTCAACACAGTTACAAGTTCAGCCGCCATGGCGTCTTTGTCGCACTGATGTGTTGATGACTCGTGCCATCTGTTCAATATCTTGAATGTGACACGCCATGTGTCCCAGACCCAGTCGATCACAGCCCTCTGCATGAATGGAACTCCGACGCCCAGAAACAAGAACTGTTCTTAACTATTATAACGCGCCATTGAGGTTATTGTGGACGCGGGACACAAAGATCATGTAACCTCAGTTACGTATGTTTAAAACATTATTATTGTCTTATGATTTAAGTCCTGCATGTTGGATAACATGTCTACAGGGCCAATTGGTAACATGTATTTTGGCATTCTTAAAACAATAATACAGGCTGAAATATAAGCTGTGATAGAAAAGTCAAAGCTATATTTGAAACTTTTCTGCTCATTGAAATAGTTTGGATGTTCCGTTCGCGTATGACGTGTTTGTTTATCCATTTCATGATTTCCATATGTAATAGAACACCATTAGTTGTAGATTACTATGAGGAAACACTGACCTTGACTTAGCCGGCACACTTACCGGCTTCCACTATTTCAGCTACATTTTTCAACTCGAGAGAATTCAACGCATACACCTGTTCAGCCGCCATGACGTCTTCGTCGCCCTGACGGGTTGATGACTCGCACCATCGGTTTAATATCTCAAACGTGACACGTCATGTCTCCCGGACGCAGTCGATCTCACCCGTCCTACAACGCGTCATACAAACTGACAGGATGGGGCCTTATAAGAAGGGCCATACACCGTCCTTTCAAATTATCGCCCGTCAATAGTTAACATTACCTGTCCAAATGACAGGTCTCTAGATAAAGCCCTGTCCAGCACCTCTATTGCTGTTTAACTAAAATTAATATTTAAACTTCTACACATTTGTCTTGAAAGATTACATCTCTTAACCTCATCAAATTGAGCTCCACACGTTTCATGGTAGACTTCACACGACAAAGCATCCCTTTCTGTCCCAGAACTCCACAAATTTCCTTTTAATCTAAGTAGCTAGAACCACCATGTTGCTTGAAAACATCGCTCTAAATATTTATAAAAGAAAGACTAATAATGTATATTATACACAAAGATTCCTTGAAATGATTAATTAGAAATAAAAACTACTTTACCCGTATTAGTTGAGTTCGGGTGTTGGGTATTATACACGTTAAGTTGTCGGACCAGTTCGTCTCAAATGTAGTGTCCATTAAAACACTAAGGAAAAATCGGGGAAGATGATCTAATCTAGTTAAGAAATGGTTTGCTCCGAACTCTGCATCCCTTTCATTGCTTCCGTTTACATGTCACCTATTTGATATTATTATTTCTTATAATTTCATCTACAATTTCATTCCCATAAAAACATACAAAGGAATTATCGTATCAGATATGTTAGAAACGCGAAGTTTCCGATCTTTCTTCTAGATCTGCATCTAGACTTCGAGATGTTTATGATTACTGGGCGGAGGTTGTGCCAGTTTTCTGATTTTCTCTTCTGCTGTACGTTTCTCCCGTTCTACTCGTTCTAGGCCTACTCGGTCATGCTCTAAAATAAAAACAGGCGTCATGCTGTTGTTCTTGCTCTACGAATATTCACGGCCATCAGTTCCACTTCAGGGATTACTCGATGTATTGGGATTGTATCACTAATGTGAGCAAATGTTGAGTATTTCATATCCTGTTATGACGAATTGAGACAAGAACTGTTCTTAACTATTATATCGCGCCATTGAGGTTACTGTGGACGCGGGACACAAAGATCATGTAACCTCAGTTACGTGTGTTTAAAACATTATTATTGTCTTATGATTTAAGTCCTGCATGTTGGACAACATGTCTACAGGGCCAATTGGTGACATGTATTTTGGCATTCTTAAAACAATAATACAGGCTGAAATATAAGCCGTGATAGAAAAATCAAAGCTGCATTTGAAACTTTTCTGCTCATTGAAATAATTTGGATGTTCCGTTCGCGTATGACGTGTTTGTTGATCCATTTTATGATTTCCATATGTAACAGAACACCATTAGTGGTAGATTACTGTGAGGAAACACTGACCTTGATTTAGCCGACACTCGTACGGGCTGCACTATTTCAGCTACATTTTTCATCTCGAGAGAATTCAACGCATACACTAGTTCAGCCGCCATGACGTCTTCGTCGCCCTGACGGGTTGATGACTTGCACCATCGGTTTAATATCTCAAACGTGACACGTCATGTCTCCCGGACGCAGTCGATCTCACCCGTCCTACAACGCGTCATACAAACTGACAGTACGGGGCCTTATAAGAAGGGCCATACACCGTCCTCTCAAATTATCGCCCGTCAATAATTAACATCCCCCGTCCAAATGACGGGTGGACGGGTCTCTACATTATGCCCTGTCCAGCACCCCTATTCCCATTATTGCAGTTTAAGTAAAATTTATATTTACACTTCTACACGTTTATCGTGAAGGATTTCGTCTTTTAGGCTCATCAAATTGAGCTCCACACATTTCATGGTAAAGATTTCACACGACGAAGGATCCCTTTCTGTCCCAGAGCTCCACAAATTTCTTTTTAATCCAAGTAGCTAGAACCACTATGTTGCTCGAAAACATCGCTCTTAATATTTGTTAAAGAAAGACAATATAATGTATATTATATACAAAGATTTCTTAAATGAGTTCAGGTGTTGGGTATTATTCACGTTAAGTTGTCGGACCAGTTCATCTCAAATGTAGTGCTCATTAAAAAAGTAAGGAAACAATCGGGAAAGATAATCTAAACTAGTTAAGAAAAGGTTTGCTCCGAACTCATTGCATCCCTTTCATTGCATTCCGTTTACATGTCACCTATTTTATATTATTATTTTTTATAATTTCATCTACAATTTCATTCCCATCAAAATATACAAAAGGAATTATCATATAAGATATATTTGAAACGAGAAGTTTCCGATCTTTCTTCTAGATCTGCATCTACACTACAAGATGTTTACAATTACCTGGTGTAGGCTGTGGCAGTTTTCTGACTTTCTCTTCTGCTGCACGTTTCTCCCGTTCTACTCGTTCTAGGCCTACTCGGTCGTGCTCTAAAATAAAAACAGGCGTCATGCTGTTGTTCTTGCTCGACGAATATTCACGGCCATCAGTTCCACTTGAGGGATTACTCGATGTATTGGGATTGTATCACTAATGTGAGCAAATGTTGAGTATTTCATATCCTGTTATGACGAATTGAGAAAAGAACTGTTCTTAACTATTATATCGCACCATTGACGTTACTGTGGACGCGGGACACAAAGATCATGTAACCTCAGTTACGTGTGTTTAAAACATTATTATTGTCTTATGATTTAAGTCCTGCATGTTGGACAACATGTCTACAGGGCCAATTGGTAACATGTATTTTGGCATTCTTAAAACAATAATACAGGCTGAAATATAAGCCGTGATAGAAAAATCAAAGCTGCATTTGAAACTTTTCTGCTCATTGAAATAATTTAGATGTTCCGTTCCCGTATGACGTGTTTGTTTATCCATTTCATGATTTCCATATGTAATAGAACGCCATTAGTTGTAGATTACTATGAGGAAACACTGACCTTGACTTAGCCGGCACACTACCGGCTTCCGCTATTTCAGCTACATTCTTCAACTCGACAGAATTCAACGCATACACCAGTTCAGCCGCCATGACGTCTTCGTCGCCCTAACAGGTTGATGATTCGCACCATCGGTTTAATATCTCAAACGTGACACGTCATGTCTCCCGGACGCAGTCGATCTCACCCGTCCTACAACGCGTCATACAAACTGACAGTACGGGGCCTTATAAGAAGGGCCATACACCGTCCTCTCAAATTATCGCCCATCAATAATTAACATCCCCCGTCCAAATGACGGGTGGACGGGTATCTACATTATGCCCTGTCCAGCACCCCTATTCCCATTATTGCAGTTTAAGTAAAATTTATATTTACACTTCTACACGTTTGTCGTGAAGGATTTCGTCTTTTAGGCTCATCAAATCGAGAGAATTCAACGCAGTTACAAGTTCAGCCGCCATGGCGTCTTTGTCGCACTGATGTGTTGATGACTCGTGCCATCTGTTCAATATCTTGAATGTGACACGCCATGTGTCCCAGACCCAGTCGATCACAGCCCTCTGCATGAATGGAACTCCGACGCCCAGAAACAAGAACTGTTCTTAACTATTATAACGCGCCATTGAGGTTATTGTGGACGCGGGACACAAAGATCATGTAACCTCAGTTACGTATGTTTAAAACATTATTATTGTCTTATGATTTAAGTCCTGCATGTTGGATAACATGTCTACAGGGCCAATTGGTAACATGTATTTTGGCATTCTTAAAACAATAATACAGGCTGAAATATAAGCTGTGATAGAAAAGTCAAAGCTATATTTGAAACTTTTCTGCTCATTGAAATAGTTTGGATGTTCCGTTCGCGTATGACGTGTTTGTTTATCCATTTCATGATTTCCATATGTAATAGAACACCATTAGTTGTAGATTACTATGAGGAAACACTGACCTTGACTTAGCCGGCACACTTACCGGCTTCCACTATTTCAGCTACATTTTTCAACTCGAGAGAATTCAACGCATACACCTGTTCAGCCGCCATGACGTCTTCGTCGCCCTGACGGGTTGATGACTCGCACCATCGGTTTAATATCTCAAACGTGACACGTCATGTCTCCCGGACGCAGTCGATCTCACCCGTCCTACAACGCGTCATACAAACTGACAGGATGGGGCCTTATAAGAAGGGCCATACACCGTCCTTTCAAATTATCGCCCGTCAATAGTTAACATTACCTGTCCAAATGACAGGTCTCTAGATAAAGCCCTGTCCAGCACCTCTATTGCTGTTTAACTAAAATTAATATTTAAACTTCTACACATTTGTCTTGAAAGATTACATCTCTTAACCTCATCAAATTGAGCTCCACACGTTTCATGGTAGACTTCACACGACAAAGCATCCCTTTCTGTCCCAGAACTCCACAAATTTCCTTTTAATCTAAGTAGCTAGAACCACCATGTTGCTTGAAAACATCGCTCTAAATATTTATAAAAGAAAGACTAATAATGTATATTATACACAAAGATTCCTTGAAATGATTAATTAGAAATAAAAACTACTCTACCCGTATTAGTTGAGTTCGGGTGTTGGGTATTATACACGTTAAGTTGTCGGACCAGTTCGTCTCAAATGTAGTGTCCATTAAAACACTAAGGAAAAATCGGGGAAGATGATCTAATCTAGTTAAGAAATGGTTTGCTCCGAACTCTGCATCCCTTTCATTGCTTCCGTTTACATGTCACCTATTTGATATTATTATTTCTTATAATTTCATCTACAATTTCATTCCCATAAAAACATACAAAGGAATTATCGTATCAGATATGTTAGAAACGCGAAGTTTCCGATCTTTCTTCTAGATCTGCATCTAGACTTCGAGATGTTTATGATTACTGGGCGGAGGTTGTGCCAGTTTTCTGATTTTCTCTTCTGCTGCACGTTTCTCCCGTTCTACTCGTTCTAGGCCTACTCGGTCATGCTCTAAAATAAAAACAGGCGTCATGCTGTTGTTCTTGCTCTACGAATATTCATGGCCATCAGTTCCACTTCAGGGATTACTCGATGTATTGGGATTGTATCACTAATGTGAGCAAATGTTGAGTATTTCATATCCTGTTATGACGAATTGAGACAAGAACTGTTCTTAACTATTATATCGCGCCATTGAGGTTACTGTGGACGCGGGACACAAAGATCATGTAACCTCAGTTACGTGTGTTTAAAACATTATTATTGTCTTATGATTTAAGTCCTGCATGTTGGACAACATGTCTACAGGGCCAATTGGTGACATGTATTTTGGCATTCTTAAAACAATAATACAGGCTGAAATATAAGCCGTGATAGAAAAATCAAAGCTGCATTTGAAACTTTTCTGCTCATTGAAATAATTTGGATGTTCCGTTCGCGTATGACGTGTTTGTTGATCCATTTTATGATTTCCATATGTAACAGAACACCATTAGTGGTAGATTACTGTGAGGAAACACTGACCTTGATTTAGCCGACACTCGTACGGGCTGCACTATTTCAGCTACATTTTTCATCTCGAGAGAATTCAACGCATACACTAGTTCAGCCGCCATGACGTCTTCGTCGCCCTGACGGGTTGATGACTTGCACCATCGGTTTAATATCTCAAACGTGACACGTCATGTCTCCCGGACGCAGTCGATCTCACCCGTCCTACAACGCGTCATACAAACTGACAGTACGGGGCCTTATAAGAAGGGCCATACACCGTCCTCTCAAATTATCGCCCGTCAATAATTAACATCCCCCGTCCAAATGACGGGTGGACGGGTCTCTACATTATGCCCTGTCCAGCACCCCTATTCCCATTATTGCAGTTTAAGTAAAATTTATATTTACACTTCTACACGTTTATCGTGAAGGATTTCGTCTTTTAGGCTCATCAAATTGAGCTCCACACATTTCATGGTAAAGATTTCACACGACGAAGGATCCCTTTCTGTCCCAGAGCTCCACAAATTTCTTTTTAATCCAAGTAGCTAGAACCACTATGTTGCTCGAAAACATCGCTCTTAATATTTGTTAAAGAAAGACAATATAATGTATATTATATACAAAGATTTCTTAAATGAGTTCAGGTGTTGGGTATTATTCACGTTAAGTTGTCGGACCAGTTCATCTCAAATGTAGTGCTCATTAAAAAAGTAAGGAAACAATCGGGAAAGATAATCTAAACTAGTTAAGAAAAGGTTTGCTCCGAACTCATTGCATCCCTTTCATTGCATTCCGTTTACATGTCACCTATTTTATATTATTATTTTTTATAATTTCATCTACAATTTCATTCCCATCAAAATATACAAAAGGAATTATCATATAAGATATATTTGAAACGAGAAGTTTCCGATCTTTCTTCTAGATCTGCATCTACACTACAAGATGTTTACAATTACCTGGTGTAGGCTGTGGCAGTTTTCTGACTTTCTCTTCTGCTGCACGTTTCTCCCGTTCTACTCGTTCTAGGCCTACTCGGTCGTGCTCTAAAATAAAAACAGGCGTCATGCTGTTGTTCTTGCTCGACGAATGTTCACGGCCATCAGTTCCACTTGAGGGATTACTCGATGTATTGGGATTGTATCACTAATGTGAGCAAATGTTGAGTATTTCATATCCTGTTATGACGATTTGAGACAAGAACTGTTCTTACCTATTATATCGCACCATTGACGTTACTGTGGACGCGGGACACAAAGATCATGTAACCTCAGTTACATGTGTTTAAAACATTATTATTGTCTACTTATGATTTATTTTCAAGTCCTGCGTGTTGGACAACATGTCTACAGGGCCAATTGGTAACATGTATTTTGGCATTCTTAAAACAATAATACAGGCTGAAATATAAGCCGTGATAGAAAAATCAAAGCTGCATTTGAAACTTTTCTGCTTATTGAAATAATTTGGATGTTCCGTTCGCGTATGACGTGTTTGTTTATCCAATTCATGATTTCCATATGTAATAGAACACCATTAGTGGTAGATTACTATGAGAAAACACTGACCTTGATTTAGCCGACACTCGTACGGGCTGCACTATTTCAGCTACATTCTTCATCTCAAGAGAATTCAATGCATACACTAGTTCAGCCGCCATGACGTCTTAATCGCCATGACGGGTTGGTGACTTGCACCATTGGTTTAAAATCTCGAACGTGACACGCCATGTCTTCCGGACGCAGTGAATCTCACCCGTCCTACAACGCGTCATACAAACTGACGGACGGGGCATTATAAGAAAGGCTATACATTGTCCTCTCAAATTATCGCCCTCAATAGTTAACATCCCCTGTCCAAATGACGGGTGGACGTGTCTCTAGATGAAGCCCTGTCCAGCACCCCTATTCCCATTATTGCATTTTAACTAAACTTAATATTTAGACTTTTACACGTTTGTCTTGAAAGATGACATCTTTTAGGCTCATCAAATCGAGAGAATTCAACGCAGTTACAAGTTCAGCCGCCATGGCGTCTTTGTCGCGCTGATGTGTTGATGACTCGTGCCATCTGTTCAATATCTTGAATGTGACACGCCATGTGTCCCAGACCCAGTCGATCACAGCCCTCTGCATGAATGGAACTCCGACGCCCAGAAACAAGAACTGTTCTTAACTATTATATCGTGCCATTGAGGTTATTGTGGACGCGGGACACAAAGATCATGTAACCTCAGTTACGTATGTTTAAAACATTATTATTGTCTTATGATTTAAGTCCTGCATGTTGGATAACATGTCTACAGGGCCAATTGGTAACATGTATTTTGGCATTCTTAAAACAATAATACAGGCTGAAATATAAGCTGTGATAGAAAAGTCAAAGCTGCATTTGAAACTTTTCTGCTCATTGAAATAGTTTGGATGTTCCGTTCGCGTATGACGTGTTTGTTTATCCATTTCATGATTTCCATATGTAATAGAACACCATTAGTTGTAGATTACTATGAGGAAACACTGACCTTGACTTAGCCGGCACACTTACCGGCTTCCACTATTTCAGCTACATTTTTCAACTCGAGAGAATTCAACGCATACACCTGTTCAGCCGCCATGACGTCTTCGTCGCCCTGACGGGTTGATGACTCGCACCATCGGTTTAATATCTCAAACGTGACACGTCATGTCTCCCGGACGCAGTCGATCTCACCCGTCCTACAACGCGTCATACAAACTGACAGGATGGGGCCTTATAAGAAGGGCCATACACCGTCCTTTCAAATTATCGCCCGTCAATAGTTAACATTACCTGTCCAAATGACAGGTCTCTAGATAAAGCCCTGTCCAGCACCCCTATTGCTGTTTAACTAAAATTAATATTTAAACTTCTACACATTTGTCTTGAAAGATTACATCTCTTAGCCTCATCAAATTGAGCTCCACACGTTTCATGGTAGACTTCACACGACAAAGCATCCCTTTCTGTCCCAGAACTCCACAAATTTCCTTTTAATCTAAGTAGCTAGAACCACCATGTTGCTTGAAAACATCGCTCTAAATATTTATAAAAGAAAGACTAATAATGTCTATTATACACAAAGATTCCTTGAAATGATTAATTAGAAATAAAAACTACTCTACCCGTATTAGTTGAGTTCGGGTGTTGGGTATTATACACGTTAAGTTGTCGGACCAGTTCGTCTCAAATGTAGTGTCCATTAAAACACTAAGGAAAAATCGGGGAAGATGATCTAATCTAGTTAAGAAATGGTTTGCTCCGAACTCTGCATCCCTTTCATTGCGTTCCGTTTACATGTCACCTATTTTATATTATTATTTCTTATAATTTCATCTACAATTTCATTCCCATAAAAACATACAAAGGAATTATCGTATCAGATATGTTAGAAACGCGAAGTTTCCGATCTTTCTTCTAGATCTGCATCTAGACTTCGAGATGTTTATGATTACTGGGCGGAGGTTGTGCCAGTTTTCTGATTTTCTCTTCTGCTGTACGTTTCTCCCGTTCTACTCGTTCTAGGCCTACTCGGTCATGCTCTAAAATAAAAACAGGCGTCATGCTGTTGTTCTTGCTCTATGAATATTCATGGCCATCAGTTCCACTTCAGGGATTACTCGATGTATTGGGATTGTATCACTAATTGAGCAAATGTTGAGTATTTCATATCCTGTTATGACGAATTGAGACAAGAACTGTTCTTAACTATTATATCGCGCCATTGAGGTTACTGTGGACGCGGGACACAAAGATCATGTAACCTCAGTTACGTGTGTTTAAAACATTATTATTGTCTTATGATTTAAGTCCTGCATGTTGGACAACATGTCTACAGGGCCAATTGGTGACATGTATTTTGGCATTCTTAAAACAATAATACAGGCTGAAATATAAGCCGTGATAGAAAAATCAAAGCTGCATTTGAAACTTTTCTGCTCATTGAAATAATTTGGATGTTCCGTTCGCGTATGACGTGTTTGTTGATCCATTTTATGATTTCCATATGTAACAGAACACCATTAGTGGTAGATTACTGTGAGGAAACACTGACCTTGATTTAGCCGACACTCGTACAGGCTGCACTATTTCAGCTACATTTTTCATCTCGAGAGAATTCAACGCATACACTAGTTCAGCCGCCATGACGTCTTCGTCGCCCTGACGGGTTGATGACTCGCACCATCGGTTTAATATCTCAAACGTGACACGTCATGTCTCCCGGACGCAGTCGATCTCACCCGTCCTACAACGCGTCATACAAACTGACAGTACGGGGCCTTATAAGAAGGGCCATACACCGTCCTCTCAAATTATCGCCCGTCAATAATTAACATCCCCCGTCCAAATGACGGGTGGACGGGTCTCTACATTATGCCCTGTCCAGCACCCCTATTCCCATTATTGCAGTTTAAGTAAAATTTATATTTACACTTCTACACGTTTGTCGTGAAGGATTTCGTCTTTTAGGCTCATCAAATTGAGCTCCACACATTTCATGGTAAAGATTTCACACGACGAAGGATCACTTTCTGTCCCAGAGCTCCACAAATTTCTTTTTAATCTAAGTAGCTAGAACCACCAGGTTGCTCGAAAACATCGCTCTTAATATTTGTAAAAGAAAGACAATATAATGTATATTATATACAAAGATTTTTTAAATGAGTTCGGGTGTTGGGTATTATTCTCGTTAAGTTGTCGGACCAGTTCATCTCAAATGTAGTGCTCGTTAAAACAGTAAGGAAACAATCGGGAAAGATAATCTAAACTAGTTAAGAAAAGGTTTGCTCCGAACTCATTGCATCCCTTTCATTGCATTCTGTTTACATGTCACCTATTTTATATTAATATTTCTTATAATTTCATCTACAATTTCATTCCCATAAAAACATACAAAAGGAATTATCGTATTAGATATATTAGAAACGAGAAGTTTCCGATCTTTCTTCTAGATCTACATCTACACTACAAGATGTTTACAATTACCTGGTGGAGGCTGTGGCAGTTTTCTGACTTTCTCTTCTGCTGCACATTTCTCCCGTTCTACTTGTTCTAGGCCTACTCGGTCGTGCTCTAAAATAAAAACAGGCGTCATGCTGTTGTTCTTGCTCGACGAATGTTCACGGCCATCAGTTCCACTTGAGGGATTACTCGATGTATTTGGATTGTATCACTAATGTGAGCAAATGTTGAGTATTTCATATCCTGTTATGACGAATTGAGACAAGAACTATTCTTAACTATTATATCGCACCATTGACGTTACTGTGGACGCGGGACACAAAGGTCATGTAACCTCAGTTACGTGTGTTTAAAACATTATTATTGTCTACTTATGATTTATTTTCAAGTCCTGCATGTTGGATAACATGTCTACAGGGCCAATTGGTAACATGTATTTTGGCATTCTTAAAACAATAATACAGGCTGAAATATAAGCCGTGATAGAAAAATCAAAGCTGCATTTGAAACTTTTCTGCTTATTGAAATAATTTGGATGTTCCGTTCGCGTATGACGTGTTTGTTTATCCATTTCATGATTTCCATATGTAATAGAACACCATTAGTGGTAGATTACTATGAGGAAACACTGACCTTGATTTAGCCGACACTCGTACGGGCTGCACTATTTCAGCTACATTCTTCATCTCAAGAGAATTCAACGCATACACTAGTTCAGCTGCCATGACGTCTTCATCGCCATGACGGGTTGGTGACTTGCACCATTGGTTTAAAATCTCAAACGTGACACGCCATGTCTTCCGGACGCAGTGAATCTCACCCGTCCTACAACGCGTCATACAAACTGACGGACGGGGCATTATAAGAAGGGCTATACATTGTCCTCTCAAATTATCGCCCTCAATAGTTAACATCCCCTGTCCAAATGACGGGTGGACGTGTCTTTAGATGAAGCCCTGTCCAGCACCCCTATTCCCATTATTGCATTTTAACTAAACTTAATATTTAGACTTACACGTTTGTCTTGAAAGATGACATCTTTTAGGCTCATCAAATCGAGAGAATTCAACGCAGTTACAAGTTCAGCCGCCATGGCGTCTTTGTTGCGCTGATGTGTTGATGACTCGTGCCATCTGTTCAATATCTTGAATGTGACACGCCATGTGTCCGAGACTCAGTCGATCACAGCCCTCTGCATGAATGGAGCTCCGATGCCCAGAAAGAAGAACTGTTCTTAACTATTATATCGCGCCATTGAGGTTATTGTGGACGCGGGACACAAAGAGCATGTAACCTCAGTTACGTGTGTTTAAAACATTATTATTGTCTACTTATGATTTATTTTCAAGTCCTGCATGTTGGATAACATGTCTACAGGGCCAATTGGTGACATGTATTTTGGCATTCTTAAAACAATAATACAGGCTGAAATATAAGCCGTGATAGAAAAATCAAAGCTGCATTTGAAACTTTTCTGCTCATTGAAATAATTTGGATGTTCCGTTCGCGTATGACATGTTTGTTTATGCATTTCATAATTTCCATATGTAATAGAACACCATTAGTGGTAGATTACTATGAGGAAACACTGACCTTGACTTAGCCGACACTCGTACCGGCTGCACTATTTCAGCTACATTCTTCATCTCGAGAATTCAACGCATACACTAGTTCAGCCGCCATGACGTCTTCGTCGCCATGACGGGTTGATGACTTGCACCATTGGTTTAAAATCTCGAACGTGACACGTCATGTCTCCCAGACGCAGTCGATCTCACCCGTCCTACAACGCGTCATACAAACTGACAGGATGGGGCCTTATAAGAAGGGCCATACACCGTCCTTTCAAATTATCGCCCGTCAATAGTTAACATCCCCTGTCCAAATGACAGGTCTCTAGATAAAGCCCTGTCCAGCACCCCTATTGCTGTTTAACTAAAATTAATATTTAAACTTCTACACATTTGTCTTGAAAGATTACATCTCTTAGGCTCATCAAATTGAGCTCCACACGTTTCATGGTAAAGACTTCACACGACAAAGGATCCCTTTCTGTCCCAGAACTCCACAAATTTCCTTTTAATCTAAGTAGCTAGAACCACCATGTTGCTTGAAAACATCGCTCTAAATATTTATAAAAGAAAGACTAATAATGTCTATTATACACAAAGGTTCCTTGAAATGATTAATTAGAAATAAAAACTACTCTACCCGTATTAGTTGAGTTCGGGTGTTGGGTATTATACACGTTAAGTTGTCGGACCAGTTCGTCTCAAATGTAGTGCCCATTAAAACACTAAGGAAAAATCGGGGAAGATGATCTAATCTAGTTAAGAAATGGTTTGCTCCGAACTCTGCATCCCTTTCATTGCGTTCCGTTTACATGTCACCTATTTTATATTATTATTTCTTATAATTTCATCTACAATTTCATTCCCATAAAAACATACAAAAGGAATTATCGTATCAGATATGTTAGAAACGCGAAGTTTCCGATCTTTCTTCTAGATCTGCATCTAGACTTCGAGATGTTTATGATTACTGGGCGGAGATTGTGCCAGTTTTCTTATTTTCTCTTCTGCTGTACGTTTCTCCCGTTCTACTCGTTCTAGGCCTACTCGGTCGTGCTCTAAAATAAAAACAGGCGTCATGCTGTTGTTCTTGCTCGACGAATATTCACGGCCATCAGTTCCACTTGAGGGATTACTCGATGTATTGGGATTGTATCACTAATGTGAGCAAATGTTGAGTATTTCACATCCTGTTATGACGAATTGAGACAAGAACTGTTCTTAACTATTATATCGCGCCATTGAGGTTACTGTGGACGCGGGACACAAAGATCATGTAACCTCAGTTACGTGTGTTTAAAACATTATTATTGTCTTATGATTTAAGTCCTGCATGTTTGGTAACATGTCTACAGGGCCAGTTGGTGACATGTATTTTGGCATTCTTAAAACAATAATACAGGCTGAAATATAAGCCGTGATAGAAAAATCAAAGCTGCATTTGAAACTGTTCTGCTCATTGAAATAATTTGGATGTTCCGTTCGCGTATGACGTGTTTGTTGATCCATTTTATGATTTCCATATGTAACAGAACACCATTAGTGGTAGATTGCTATAAGGAAACACTGACCTTGATTTAGCCGACACTCGTACGGGCTGCACTATTTCAGCTACATTTTTCATCTCAAGAGAATTCAACGCATACACCTGTTCAGCCGCCATGACGTCTTCGTCGCCCTGACGGGTTGATGACTCGCACCATCGGTTTAATATCTCAAACGTGACACGTCATGTCTCCCGGACGCAGTCGATCTCACCCGTCCTACAATGCGTCATACAAACTGACAGGATGGGGCCTTATAAGAAGGGCCATACACCGTCCTTTCAAATTATCGCCCGTCAATAGTTAACATCCCCTGTCCAAATGACAGATCTCTAGATAAAGCCCTGTCCAGCACCCCTATTGCTGTTTAACTAAAATTAATATTTAAACTTCTACACATTTGTCTTGAAATATTACATCTCTTAGGCTCATCAAATTGAGCTCCACACGTTTCAGGGTAAAGACTTCACACGACAAAGCATCCCTTTCTCTCCCAGAACTCCACAAATTTCCTTTTAATCTAAGTCGCTAGAACCACCATGTTGCTTGAAAACATCGCTCTTAATATTTATAAAAGAAAGACTATAATAATCTCTATTATACACAAAGATTCCTTGAAATGATTAATTAGAAATAAAAACTACTTTACCCGTATTAGTTGAGTTCGGGTGTTGGGTATTATACACGTTAAGTTGTCGGACCAGTTCGTCTCAAATGTAGTGCCCATTAAAACACTAAGGAAAAATCGGGGAAGATGATCTAATCTTGTTAAGAAATGGTTTGCTCCGAACTCTGCATCCCTTTCATTGCATTCCGTTTACATGTCACCTATTTTATATTATTATTTATTATAATTTCATCTACAATTTCATTCCCATAAAAACATACAAAAGGAATTATTGTATCAGATATGTTAGAAACGCGAAGTTTCTGATCTTTCTTCTAGATCTGCATCTAGACTTCGAGATGTTTATGATTACTGGGCGGAGGTTGTGCCAATTTTCTGATTTTCTCTTCTGCTGTACGTTTCTCCCGTTCTACTCGTTCTAGGCCTACTTGGTCGTGCTCTAAAATAAAAACAGGCGTCATACTGTTGTTCTTGCTCGACGAATATTCACGGCAATCAGTTCCACTTGAGGGATTACTCGATGTATTGGGATTGTATCACTAATGTGAGCAAATGTTGAGTATTTCATATCCTGTTATGACGAATTGAGACAAGAACTGTTCTTAACTATTATATCGCGCCATTGAGGTTACTGTGGACGCGGGACACAAAGATCATGTAACCTCAGTTACGTGTGTTTAAAACATTATTATTGTCTTATGATTTAAGTCCTGCATGTTTGGTAACATGTCTACAGGGCCAATTGGTGACATGTATTTTGGCATTCTTAAAACAATAATACAGGCTGAAATATAAGCCGTGATAGAAAAATCAAAGCTGCATTTGAAACTTTTCTGCACATTGAAATAATTTCGATGTTCCGTTCGCGTATGACGTGTTTGTTTATCCATTTCATGATTTCCATATGTAATAGAACACCATTAGTTGTAGATTACTATGAGGAAACACTGACCTTGACTTAGCCGGCACACTTACCGGCTTCCACTATTTCAGCTACATTTTTCAACTCGAGAGAATTCAACGCATACACCAGTTCAGCCGCCATGACGTCTTCGTCGCCCTGACGGGTTGATGACTCGCACCATCGGTTTAATATCTCAAACGTGACACGTCATGTCTCCCGGACGCAGTCGATCTCACCCGTCCTACAACGCGTCATACAAACTGACAGTACAGGGCCTTATAAGAAGGGCCATACACCGTCCTCTCAAATTATCGCCCGTCAGTAATTAACATCCCCCGTCCAAATGACGGGTGGACGGGTCTCTACATTATGCCTTGTCCAGCACCCCTATTCCCATTATTGCAGTTTAAGTAAAATTTATATTTACACTTCTACACGTTTGTCGTGAAGGATTTCGTCTTTTAGGCTCATCAAATTGAGCTCCACACATTTCATGGTAAAGATTTCACACGACGAAGGATCACTTTCTGTCCCAGAGCTCCACAAATTTCTTTTTAATCTAAGTAGCTAGAACCACCAAGTTGCTTGAAAACATCGTTCTTAATATTTGTAAAACAAAGACAATATAATAATGTCTATTATATACAAAGATTCCTTGAAATGATTAATTAGAAATAAAAACTAATCTACCCGTATTAGTTGAGTTCGGGTGTTGGGTATTATACACGTTAAGTTGTCGGACCAGTTCGTCTCAAATGTAGTGCCCATTAAAACACTAAGGAAACAATCGGGGAAGATGTTCTAAACTAGTTAAGAAAAGATTTGCTCCGAACACATTGCATCTCTTTCATTGCATTCCGTTTACATCTCACCTATTTTATATTAATATTTCTTATAATTTCATCTACAATTTCATTCCCATAAAAACATACAAAAGGAATTATCGTATTAGATATATTAGAAACGAGAAGTTTCCGATCTTTCTTCTAGATCTGCATCTACACTACAAGATGTTTACAATTACCTGGTGGAGACTGTGGCAGTTTTCTGACTTTCTCTTCTGCTGCACATTTCTCCCGTTCTACTTGTTCTAGGCCTACTCGGTCGTGCTCTAAAATTAAAACATGCGTCATGCTGTTGTTCTTGCTCGACGAATATTCACGGCCATCAGTTCCACTTGAGGGATTACTCGATGTATTGGGATTGTATCACTAATGTGAGCAAATGTTGAGTATTTCATATCCTGTTATGACGAATTGAGACAAGAACTGTTCTTACCTATTATATCGCACCATTGACGTTACTGTGGACGCGGGACACAAAGGTCATGTAACCTCAGTTACGTGTGTTTAAAACATTATTATTGTCTACTTATGATTTATTTTCAACTCCTGCATGTTGGATAACATCTCTACAGGGCCAATTGGTGATATTTATTTTGGCATTCTTAAAACAATAATACAGGCTGAAATATAACCCGTAATAGAAAAGTCAAAGCTGCATTTGAAACTTTTCTGCTTATTGAAATAATTTGGATGTTCCGTTAGCGTATGACGTGTTTGTTTATCCATTTCATGATTTCCATATGTAATAGAACACCATTAGTTGTAGATTACTATGAGAAAACACTGACCTTGATTTAGCCGACACTCGTACGGGCTGCACTATTTCAGCTACATTCTTCATCTCAAGAGAATTCAACACATACACTAGTTCAGCCGCCATGACGTCTTCGTCGCCATGACGGGTTGGTGACTTGCACCATTGGTTTAAAATCTCGAATGTGACACGCCATGTCTTCCGGACGCAGTGAATCTCACCCGTCCTACAACGCGTCATACAAACTGACGGACGGGGCATTATAAGAAGGGCTATACATTGTCCTCTCAAATTATCGCCCTCAATACTTAACATCCCCTGTCCAAATGACGGGTGGACGTGTCTTTAGATGAAGCCCTGTCCAGCACCCCTATTCCCATTATTGCATTTTAACTAAACTTAATATTTAGACTTTTACACGTTTGTCTTGAAAGATGACATCTTTTAAGCTCATCAAATCGAGAGAATTCAACGCAGTTACAAGTTCAGCCGCCATGGCGTCTTTGTTGCGCTGATGTGTTGATGACTCGTGCCATCTGTTCAATATCTTGAATGTGACACGCCATGTGTCCCAGACCTAGTCGATCACAGCCCTCTGCATGAATGGAGCTCCGATGCCCAGAAAGAAGAACTGTTCTTAACTATTATATCGCGCCATTGAGGTTATTGTGGACGCGGGACACAAAGAGCATGTAACCTCAGTTACGTGTGTTTAAAACATTATTATTGTCTACTTATGATTTATTTTCAAGTCCTGCATGTTGGATAACATGTCTACAGGGCCAATTGGTGACATGTATTTTGGCATTCTTAAAACAATAATACAGGCTGAAATATAAGCCGTGATAGAAAAATCAAAGCTGCATTTGAAACTTTTCTGCTCATTGAAATAATTTGGATGTTCCGTTCGCGTATGACGTGTTTGTTTATGCATTTCATAATTTCCATATGTAATAGATCACCATTAGTGGTAGATTACTATGAGGAAACACTGACCTTGACTTAGCCGGCACACTTACCGGCTTCCACTATTTCAGCTACATTTTTCAACTCGAGAGAATTCAACGCATACACCAGTTCAGCCGCCATGACGTCTTCGTCGCCCTGACGGGTTGATGACTCGCACCATCGGTTTAATATCTCAAACGTGACACGTCATGTCTCCCGGACGCAGTCGATCTCACCCATCCTACAACGCGTCATACAAACTGACAGGATGGGGCCTTATAAGAAGGGCCATACACCGTCCTTTCAAATTATCGCCCGTCAATAGTTAACATCCCCTGTCCAAATGACAGGTCTCTAGATAAAGCCCTGTCCAGCACCCCTATTGCTGTTTAACTAAAATTAATATTTAAACTTCTACACATTTGTCTTGAAAGATTACATCTCTTAGGCTCATCAAATTGAGCTCCACACGTTTCATGGTAAAGACTTCACACGACAAAGGATCCCTTTCTCTCCCAGAACTCCACAAATTTCCTTTTAATCTAAGTAGCTAGAACCACCATGTTGCTTGAAAACATCGCTCTAAATATTTATAAAAGAAAGACTAATAATGTCTATTATACACAAAGGTTCCTTGAAATGATTAATTAGAAATAAAAACTACTTTACCCGTATTAGTTGAGTTCGGGTGTTGGGTATTATACACGTTAAGTTGTCGGACCAGTTCGTCTCAAATGTAGTGCCCATTAAAACACTAAGGAAAAATCGGGGAAGATGATCTAATCTAGTTAAGAAATGGTTTGCTCCGAACTCTGCATCCCTTTCATTGCTTCCGTTTACATGTCACCTATTTTATATTATTATTTCTTATAATTTCATCTACAATTTCATTCCCATAAAAACATACAAAGGAATTATCGTATCAGATATGTTACAAACGCGAAGTTTCCGATCTTTCTTCTAGATCTGCATCTAGACTTCGAGATGTTTATGATTACTGGGCGGAGGTTGTGCCAGTTTTCTGATTTTCTCTTCTGCTGTACGTTTCTCCCGTTCTACTCGTTCTAGGCCTACTCGGTCGTGCTCTAAAATAAAAACAGGCGTCATGCTGTTGTTCTTGCTCGACGAATATTCACGGCCATCAGTTCCACTTGAGGGATTACTCGATGTATTGGGATTGTATCACTAATGAGAGCAACTGTTGAGTATTTCATATCCTGTTATGACGAATTGAGACAAGAACTGTTCTTAACTATTATATCGCGCCATTGAGGTTACTGTGGACGCGGGACACAAAGATCATGTAACCTCAGTTACGTGTGTTTAAAACATTATTATTGTCTTATGATTTAAGTCCTGCATGTTTGGTAACATGTCTACAGGGCCAGTTGGTGACATGTATTTTGGCATTCTTAAAACAATAATACAGGCTGAAATATAAGCCGTGATAGAAAAATCAAAGCTGCATTTGAAACTGTTCTGCTCATTGAAATAATTTGGATGTTCCGTTCGCGTATGACGTGTTTGTTTATCCATTTTATGATTTCCATATGTAACAGAACACCATTAGTGGTAGATTACTGTGAGGGAACACTGACCTTGATTTAGCCGACACTCGTACGGGCTGCACTATTTCAGCTACATTTTTCATCTCAAGAGAATTCAACGCATACACTAGTTCAGCCGCCATGACGTCTTCGTCGCCCTGACGAGTTGATGACTCGTACCATCGGTTTAATATCTCAAAATGACACGTCATGTCTCCCGGACGCAGTCGATCTCACCCGTCCTACAACGCGTCATACAAACTGACAGTACGGGGCCTTATAAGAAGGGCCATACACCGTCCTCTCAAATTATCGCCCGTCAATAATTAACATTCCCCGTCCAAATGACGGGTGGACGGGTCTCTACATTATGCCCTGTCCAGCACCCCTATTCCCATTATTGCAGTTTAAGTAAAATTTATATTTACACTTCTACACGTTTGTCGTGAAGGATTTCGTCCTTTAGGCTCATCAAATTGAGCTCCACACATTTCATGGTAGATTTCACACGACGAAGGATCCCTTTCTGTCCCAGAGCTCCACAAATTTCTTTTTAATCTAAGTAGCTAGAACCACCATATTGCTCGAAAACATCGCTATTAATATTTGTAAATAAAGACAATATGTATATTATATAGAAAGATTTCTTGAATGATTAATTAGAAATAAAAACTACTTTACCCGTATTAGTTGAGTTCGGGTGTTGGGTATTATACACGTTAAGTTGTCGGACCAGTTCGTCTCAAATGTAGTGCCCATTAAAACACTAAGGAAACAATCGGGGAAGATAATCTAAACTAGTTAAGAAAAGGTTTGCTCCGAACACATTGCATCTCTTTCATTGCATTCCGTTTACATCTCACCTATTTTATATTAATATTTCTTATAATTTCATCTACAATTTCATTCCCATAAAAACATACAAAAGGAATTATCGTATTAGATATATTAGAAACGAGAAGTTTCCGATCTTTCTTCTAGATCTGCATCTACACTACAAGATGTTTACAATTACCTGGTGGAGACTGTGGCAGTTTTCTGACTTTCTCTTCTGCTGCACATTTCTCCCGTTCTACTTGTTCTAGGCCTACTCGGTCGTGCTCTAAAATTAAAACATGCGTCATGCTGTTGTTCTTGCTCGACGAATATTCACGGCCATCAGTTCCACTTGAGGGATTACTCGATGTATTGGGATTGTATCACTAATGTGAGCAAATGTTGAGTATTTCATATCCTGTTATGACGAATTGAGACAAGAACTGTTCTTTACTATTATATCGCACCATTGACGTTACTGTGGACGCGGGACACAAAGATCATGTAACCTCAGTTACGTGTGTTTAAAACATTATTATTGTCTACTTATGATTTATTTTTAAGTCCTGCGTGTTGGACAACATGTCTACAGGGCCAATTGGTAACATGTATTTTGGCATTCTTAAAACAATAATACAGGCTGAAATATAAGCCGTGATAGAAAAATCAAAGCTGCATTTGAAACTTTTCTGCTTATTGAAATAATTTGGATGTTCCGTTCGCGTATGACGTGTTTGTTTATCCATTTCATGATTTCCATATGTAATAGAACACCATTAGTGGTAGATTACTATGAGGAAACACTGACCTTGATTTAGCCGACACTCGTACTAGCTGCACTATTTCAGCTACATTCTTCATCTCAAGAGAATTCAACGCATACACTAGTTCAGCCGCCATGACGTCTTCATCGCCATGACGGGTTGGTGACTTGCACCATTGGTTTAAAATCTCAAACGTGACACGCCATGTCTTCCGGACGCAGTGAATCTCACCCGTCCTACAACGCGTCATACAAACTGACGGACGGGGCATTATAAGAAGGGCTATACATTGTCCTCTCAAATTATCGCCCTCAATAGTTAACATCCCCTGTCCAAATGACGGGTGGACGTGTCTTTAGATGAAGCCCTGTCCAGCACCCCTATTCCCATTATTGCATTTTAACTAAACTTAATATTTAGACTTACATGTTTGTCTTGAAAGATGACATCTTTTAGGCTCATCAAATCGAGAGAATTCAACGCAGTTACAAGTTCAGCCGCCATGGCGTCTTTGTTGCGCTGATGTGTTGATGACTCGTGCCATCTGTTCAATATCTTGAATGTGACACGCCATGTGTCCCAGACCCAGTCGATCACAGCCCTCTGCATGAATGGAGCTCCGATGCCCAGAAAGAAGAACTGTTCTTAACTATTATATCGCGCCATTGAGGTTATTGTGGACGCGGGACACAAAGAGCATGTAACCTCAGTTACGTGTGTTTAAAACATTATTATTGTCTACTTATGATTTATTTTCAAGTCCTGCATGTTGGATAACATGTCTACAGGGCCAATTGGTGACATGTATTTTGGCATTCTTAAAACAATAATACAGGCTGAAATATAAGCCGTGATAGAAAAATCAAAGCTGCATTTGAAACTTTTCTGCTCATTGAAATAATTTGGATGTTCCGTTCGCGTATGACGTGTTTGTTTATGCATTTCATAATTTCCATATGTAATAGAACACCATTAGTGGTAGATTACTATGAGGAAACACTGACCTTGACTTAGCCGACACTCGTACCGGCTGCACTATTTCAGCTACATTCTTCATCTCGAGAATTCAACGCATACACTAGTTCAGCCGCCATGACGTCTTCGTCGCCCTGACGAGTTGATGACTCGTACCATCGGTTTAATATCTCAAAATGACACGTCATGTCTCCCGGACGCAGTCGATCTCACCCGTCCTACAACGCGTCATACAAACTGACAGTACGGGGCCTTATAAGAAGGGCCATACACCGTCCTCTCAAATTATCGCCCGTCAATAATTAACATTCCCCGTCCAAATGACGGGTGGACGGGTCTCTACATTATGCCCTGTCCAGCACCCCTATTCCCATTATTGCAGTTTAAGTAAAATTTATATTTACACTTCTACACGTTTGTCGTGAAGGATTTCGTCCTTTAGGCTCATCAAATTGAGCTCCACACATTTCATGGTAGATTTCACACGACGAAGGATCCCTTTCTGTCCCAGAGCTCCACAAATTTCTTTTTAATCTAAGTAGCTAGAACCACCATATTGCTCGAAAACATCGCTATTAATATTTGTAAATAAAGACAATATGTATATTATATAGAAAGATTTCTTGAATGATTAATTAGAAATAAAAACTACTTTACCCGTATTAGTTGAGTTCGGGTGTTGGGTATTATACACGTTAAGTTGTCGGACCAGTTCGTCTCAAATGTAGTGCCCATTAAAACACTAAGGAAACAATCGGGGAAGATAATCTAAACTAGTTAAGAAAAGGTTTGCTCCGAACACATTGCATCTCTTTCATTGCATTCCGTTTACATCTCACCTATTTTATATTAATATTTCTTATAATTTCATCTACAATTTCATTCCCATAAAAACATACAAAAGGAATTATCGTATTAGATATATTAGAAACGAGAAGTTTCCGATCTTTCTTCTAGATCTGCATCTACACTACAAGATGTTTACAATTACCTGGTGGAGACTGTGGCAGTTTTCTGACTTTCTCTTCTGCTGCACATTTCTCCCGTTCTACTTGTTCTAGGCCTACTCGGTCGTGCTCTAAAATTAAAACATGCGTCATGCTGTTGTTCTTGCTCGACGAATATTCACGGCCATCAGTTCCACTTGAGGGATTACTCGATGTATTGGGATTGTATCACTAATGTGAGCAAATGTTGAGTATTTCATATCCTGTTATGACGAATTGAGACAAGAACTGTTCTTTACTATTATATCGCACCATTGACGTTACTGTGGACGCGGGACACAAAGATCATGTAACCTCAGTTACGTGTGTTTAAAACATTATTATTGTCTACTTATGATTTATTTTTAAGTCCTGCGTGTTGGACAACATGTCTACAGGGCCAATTGGTAACATGTATTTTGGCATTCTTAAAACAATAATACAGGCTGAAATATAAGCCGTGATAGAAAAATCAAAGCTGCATTTGAAACTTTTCTGCTTATTGAAATAATTTGGATGTTCCGTTCGCGTATGACGTGTTTGTTTATCCATTTCATGATTTCCATATGTAATAGAACACCATTAGTGGTAGATTACTATGAGGAAACACTGACCTTGATTTAGCCGACACTCGTACTAGCTGCACTATTTCAGCTACATTCTTCATCTCAAGAGAATTCAACGCATACACTAGTTCAGCCGCCATGACGTCTTCATCGCCATGACGGGTTGGTGACTTGCACCATTGGTTTAAAATCTCAAACGTGACACGCCATGTCTTCCGGACGCAGTGAATCTCACCCGTCCTACAACGCGTCATACAAACTGACGGTCGGGGCATTATAAGAAGGGCTATACATTGTCCTCTCAAATTATCGCCCTCAATAGTTAACATCCCCTGTCCAAATGACGGGTGGACGTGTCTTTAGATGAAGCCCTGTCCAGCACCCCTATTCCCATTATTGCATTTTAACTAAACTTAATATTTAGACTTACATGTTTGTCTTGAAAGATGACATCTTTTAGGCTCATCAAATCGAGAGAATTCAACGCAGTTACAAGTTCAGCCGCCATGGCGTCTTTGTTGCGCTGATGTGTTGATGACTCGTGCCATCTGTTCAATATCTTGAATGTGACACGCCATGTGTCCCAGACCCAGTCGATCACAGCCCTCTGCATGAATGGAGCTCCGATGCCCAGAAAGAAGAACTGTTCTTAACTATTATATCGCGCCATTGAGGTTATTGTGGACGCGGGACACAAAGAGCATGTAACCTCAGTTACGTGTGTTTAAAACATTATTATTGTCTACTTATGATTTATTTTCAAGTCCTGCATGTTGGATAACATGTCTACAGGGCCAATTGGTGACATGTATTTTGGCATTCTTAAAACAATAATACAGGCTGAAATATAAGCCGTGATAGAAAAATCAAAGCTGCATTTGAAACTTTTCTGCTCATTGAAATAATTTGGATGTTCCGTTCGCGTATGACGTGTTTGTTTATGCATTTCATAATTTCCATATGTAATAGAACACCATTAGTGGTAGATTACTATGAGGAAACACTGACCTTGACTTAGCCGACACTCGTACCGGCTGCACTATTTCAGCTACATTCTTCATCTCGAGAATTCAACGCATACACTAGTTCAGCCGCCATGACGTCTTCGTCGCCCTGACGAGTTGATGACTCGTACCATCGGTTTAATATCTCAAAATGACACGTCATGTCTCCCGGACGCAGTCGATCTCACCCGTCCTACAACGCGTCATACAAACTGACAGTACGGGGCCTTATAAGAAGGGCCATACACCGTCCTCTCAAATTATCGCCCGTCAATAATTAACATTCCCCGTCCAAATGACGGGTGGACGGGTCTCTACATTATGCCCTGTCCAGCACCCCTATTCCCATTATTGCAGTTTAAGTAAAATTTATATTTACACTTCTACACGTTTGTCGTGAAGGATTTCGTCCTTTAGGCTCATCAAATTGAGCTCCACACATTTCATGGTAGATTTCACACGACGAAGGATCCCTTTCTGTCCCAGAGCTCCACAAATTTCTTTTTAATCTAAGTAGCTAGAACCACCATATTGCTCGAAAACATCGCTATTAATATTTGTAAATAAAGACAATATGTATATTATATAGAAAGATTTCTTGAATGATTAATTAGAAATAAAAACTACTTTACCCGTATTAGTTGAGTTCGGGTGTTGGGTATTATACACGTTAAGTTGTCGGACCAGTTCGTCTCAAATGTAGTGCCCATTAAAACACTAAGGAAACAATCGGGGAAGATAATCTAAACTAGTTAAGAAAAGGTTTGCTCCGAACACATTGCATCTCTTTCATTGCATTCCGTTTACATCTCACCTATTTTATATTAATATTTCTTATAATTTCATCTACAATTTCATTCCCATAAAAACATACAAAAGGAATTATCGTATTAGATATATTAGAAACGAGAAGTTTCCGATCTTTCTTCTAGATCTGCATCTACACTACAAGATGTTTACAATTACCTGGTGGAGACTGTGGCAGTTTTCTGACTTTCTCTTCTGCTGCACATTTCTCCCGTTCTACTTGTTCTAGGCCTACTCGGTCGTGCTCTAAAATTAAAACATGCGTCATGCTGTTGTTCTTGCTCGACGAATATTCACGGCCATCAGTTCCACTTGAGGGATTACTCGATGTATTGGGATTGTATCACTAATGTGAGCAAATGTTGAGTATTTCATATCCTGTTATGACGAATTGAGACAAGAACTGTTCTTTACTATTATATCGCACCATTGACGTTACTGTGGACGCGGGACACAAAGATCATGTAACCTCAGTTACGTGTGTTTAAAACATTATTATTGTCTACTTATGATTTATTTTTAAGTCCTGCGTGTTGGACAACATGTCTACAGGGCCAATTGGTAACATGTATTTTGGCATTCTTAAAACAATAATACAGGCTGAAATATAAGCCGTGATAGAAAAATCAAAGCTGCATTTGAAACTTTTCTGCTTATTGAAATAATTTGGATGTTCCGTTCGCGTATGACGTGTTTGTTTATCCATTTCATGATTTCCATATGTAATAGAACACCATTAGTGGTAGATTACTATGAGGAAACACTGACCTTGATTTAGCCGACACTCGTACTAGCTGCACTATTTCAGCTACATTCTTCATCTCAAGAGAATTCAACGCATACACTAGTTCAGCCGCCATGACGTCTTCATCGCCATGACGGGTTGGTGACTTGCACCATTGGTTTAAAATCTCAAACGTGACACGCCATGTCTTCCGGACGCAGTGAATCTCACCCGTCCTACAACGCGTCATACAAACTGACGGTCGGGGCATTATAAGAAGGGCTATACATTGTCCTCTCAAATTATCGCCCTCAATAGTTAACATCCCCTGTCCAAATGACGGGTGGACGTGTCTTTAGATGAAGCCCTGTCCAGCACCCCTATTCCCATTATTGCATTTTAACTAAACTTAATATTTAGACTTACATGTTTGTCTTGAAAGATGACATCTTTTAGGCTCATCAAATCGAGAGAATTCAACGCAGTTACAAGTTCAGCCGCCATGGCGTCTTTGTTGCGCTGATGTGTTGATGACTCGTGCCATCTGTTCAATATCTTGAATGTGACACGCCATGTGTCCCAGACCCAGTCGATCACAGCCCTCTGCATGAATGGAGCTCCGATGCCCAGAAAGAAGAACTGTTCTTAACTATTATATCGCGCCATTGAGGTTATTGTGGACGCGGGACACAAAGAGCATGTAACCTCAGTTACGTGTGTTTAAAACATTATTATTGTCTACTTATGATTTATTTTCAAGTCCTGCATGTTGGATAACATGTCTACAGGGCCAATTGGTGACATGTATTTTGGCATTCTTAAAACAATAATACAGGCTGAAATATAAGCCGTGATAGAAAAATCAAAGCTGCATTTGAAACTTTTCTGCTCATTGAAATAATTTGGATGTTCCGTTCGCGTATGACGTGTTTGTTTATGCATTTCATAATTTCCATATGTAATAGAACACCATTAGTGGTAGATTACTATGAGGAAACACTGACCTTGACTTAGCCGACACTCGTACCGGCTGCACTATTTCAGCTACATTCTTCATCTCGAGAATTCAACGCATACACTAGTTCAGCCGCCATGACGTCTTCGTCGCCATGACGGGTTGATGACTTGCACCATTGGTTTAAAATCTCGAACGTGACACGCCATGTCTCCCGGACGCAGTCGATCTCACCTGTCCTACAATGCATCATACGAACTGACAGGACGGGGCCTTATAAGAAGGGCCATACACCGTCCTTTCAAATTATCGCCCATCAATAGTTAACATCCCCTGTCCAAATGACAGGTCTCTAGATAAAGCCCTGTCCAGCACCCCTATTGCTGTTTAACTAAAATTAATATTTAAACTTCTACACATTTGTCTTGAAAGATTACATCTCTTAGGCTCATCAAATTGAGCTCCACACGTTTCATGGTAAAGACTTCACACGACAAAGCATCCCTTTCTCTCCCAGAACTCCACAAATTTCCTTTTAATCTAAGTAGCTAGAACCACCATGTTGCTTGAAAACATCGTTCTTAATATTTATAAAAGAAAGACTATAATAATGTCTATTATACACAAAGATTCCTTGAAATGATTAATTAGAAATAAAAACTACTTTACCCGTATTAGTTGAGTTCGGGTGTTGGGTATTATACACGTTAAGTTGTCGGACCAGTTCGTCTCAAATGTAGTGCCCATTAAAACACTAAGGAAAAATCGGGGAAGATGATCTAATCTTGTTAAGAAATGGTTTGCTCCGAACTCTGCATCCCTTTCATTGCGTTCCGTTTACATGTCACCTATTTGATATTATTATTTCTTATAATTTCATCTACAATTTCATTCCCATAAAAACATACAAAGGAATTATCGTATCAGATATGTTAGAAACGCGAAGTTTCCGATCTTTCTTTTAGATCTGCATCTAGACTTCGAGATGTTTATGATTACTGGGCGGAGGTTGTGCCAATTTTCTGATTTTCTCTTCTGCTGTACGTTTCTCCCGTTCTACTCGTTCTAGGCCTACTCGGTCGTGCTCTAAAAAAACAGGCGTCATGCTGTTGTTCTTGCTCGACGAATATTCAAGGCCATCAGTTCCACTTGAGGGATTACTCGATGTATTGGGATTGTATCACTAATGTGAGCAACTGTTGAGTATTTCATATCCTGTTATGACGAATTGAGACAAGAACTGTTCTTAACTATTATATCGCGCCATTGATGTTACTGTGGACGCGGGACACAAAGATCATGTAACCTCAGTTACGTGTGTTTAAAACATTATTATTGTCTTATGATTTAAGTCCTGCATGTTGGACAACATGTCTACAGGGCCAATTGGTGACATGTATTTTGGCATTCTTAAAACAATAATACAGGCTGAAATATAAGCCGTGATAGAAAAATCAAAGCTGCATTTGAAACTTTTCTGCTCATTGAAATAATTTGGATGTTCCGTTCGCGTATGACGTGTTTGTTTATCCATTTAATGATTTCCATATGTAATAGAACACCATTAGTTGTAGATTACCATGAGGAAACACTGACCTTGACTTACCCGGCACATTTACCGGCTTGCACTATTTCAGCTACATTCTTCAACTCGAAACAATTCAACGCATACACCAGTTCAGCCGCCATGACGTCTTCGTCGCCCTGACGGGTTGATGACTCGCACCATTGATTTAAAATTTTGAATGTGACACGCCATGTCTCCCGGACGCAGTCGATCTCACCCGTCCTACAACGCATCATACAAACTGACAGTACGGGGCCTCATAAGAAGGGCCATACACCGTCCTCTCAAATTATCGCCCGTCAATACTTATCATCCCCCGTCGAAATGACGAATATGAAGCCCTGTCCAACACCCCTAATCCCATTGCTCTTTAACTAAAATTAATATTTAGACTTCTACACGTTAGTCTTGAAGGATTACATCTTTTAGGCTCATCAAATCGAGAGAATTCAACGCAGATACAAGTTCAGCCGCCATGGCGTCTTTGTCGCGCTGATGTGTTGATGACTCGTGCCATCTGTTCAATATCTTGAATGTGACACGCCATGTGTCCCAGACCAAGTCGATCACAGCCCTCTGCATGAATGGAGCTCCGACGCCCAGAAACAAGAACTGTTCTTAACTATTATATCGCGTCATTGAGGTTACCGTAGACGCGGGACACAAAGATTATTTAACCTCGGTTACGTGTGTTTAAAACATTATCATTGTCTACTTACGATTTATTTTCAAGTCCTGCATGTTGGATAACATGTCTACAGGGCCAATTGGTAACATGTATTTTGGCATTGTTAAAATAATAATACAGGCTGAAATATAAGCCGTGATAGAAAAATCAAAGCTGCATTTGAAACGTTTCTGCTCATTGAAATAATTTGGATGTTCCGTTCGTGTATGACGTGTTTGTTTATGCATTTCATAATTTCCATATGTAATAGAACACCATTAGTTGTAGATTACTATGAGGAAGCACTGACCTTGACTTAGCCGACACTCGTACCGGCTGCACTATTTCAGCTACATTCTTCATCTCGAGAATTCAACGCATACACTAGTTCAGCCGCCATGACGTCTTCGTCGCCATGACGGGTTGATGACTTGCACCATTGGTTTAAAATCTCGAACGTGACACGCCATGTCTCCCGGACGCAGTCGATCTCACCTGTCCTACAATGCATCATACGAACTGACAGGACGGGGCCTTATAAGAAGGGCCATACACCGTCCTTTCAAATTATCGCCCATCAATAGTTAACATCCCCTGTCCAAATGACAGGTCTCTAGATAAAGCCCTGTCCAGCACCCCTATTGCTGTTTAACTAAAATTAATATTTAAACTTCTACACATTTGTCTTGAAAGATTACATCTCTTAGGCTCATCAAATTGAGCTCCACACGTTTCATGGTAAAGACTTCACACGACAAAGCATCCCTTTCTCTCCCAGAACTCCACAAATTTCCTTTTAATCTAAGTAGCTAGAACCACCATGTTGCTTGAAAACATCGTTCTTAATATTTATAAAAGAAAGACTATAATAATGTCTATTATACACAAAGATTCCTTGAAATGATTAATTAGAAATAAAAACTACTTTACCCGTATTAGTTGAGTTCGGGTGTTGGGTATTATACACGTTAAGTTGTCGGACCAGTTCGTCTCAAATGTAGTGCCCATTAAAACACTAAGGAAAAATCGGGGAAGATGATCTAATCTTGTTAAGAAATGGTTTGCTCCGAACTCTGCATCCCTTTCATTGCGTTCCGTTTACATGTCACCTATTTGATATTATTATTTCTTATAATTTCATCTACAATTTCATTCCCATAAAAACATACAAAGGAATTATCGTATCAGATATGTTAGAAACGCGAAGTTTCCGATCTTTCTTTTAGATCTGCATCTAGACTTCGAGATGTTTATGATTACTGGGCGGAGGTTGTGCCAATTTTCTGATTTTCTCTTCTGCTGTACGTTTCTCCCGTTCTACTCGTTCTAGGCCTACTCGGTCGTGCTCTAAAAAAACAGGCGTCATGCTGTTGTTCTTGCTCGACGAATATTCAAGGCCATCAGTTCCACTTGAGGGATTACTCGATGTATTGGGATTGTATCACTAATGTGAGCAACTGTTGAGTATTTCATATCCTGTTATGACGAATTGAGACAAGAACTGTTCTTAACTATTATATCGCGCCATTGATGTTACTGTGGACGCGGGACACAAAGATCATGTAACCTCAGTTACGTGTGTTTAAAACATTATTATTGTCTTATGATTTAAGTCCTGCATGTTGGACAACATGTCTACAGGGCCAATTGGTGACATGTATTTTGGCATTCTTAAAACAATAATACAGGCTGAAATATAAGCCGTGATAGAAAAATCAAAGCTGCATTTGAAACTTTTCTGCTCATTGAAATAATTTGGATGTTCCGTTCGCGTATGACGTGTTTGTTTATCCATTTAATGATTTCCATATGTAATAGAACACCATTAGTTGTAGATTACCATGAGGAAACACTGACCTTGACTTACCCGGCACATTTACCGGCTTGCACTATTTCAGCTACATTCTTCAACTCGAAACAATTCAACGCATACACCAGTTCAGCCGCCATGACGTCTTCGTCGCCCTGACGGGTTGATGACTCGCACCATTGATTTAAAATTTTGAATGTGACACGCCATGTCTCCCGGACGCAGTCGATCTCACCCGTCCTACAACGCATCATACAAACTGACAGTACGGGGCCTCATAAGAAGGGCCATACACCGTCCTCTCAAATTATCGCCCGTCAATACTTATCATCCCCCGTCGAAATGACGAATATGAAGCCCTGTCCAACACCCCTAATCCCATTGCTCTTTAACTAAAATTAATATTTAGACTTCTACACGTTAGTCTTGAAGGATTACATCTTTTAGGCTCATCAAATCGAGAGAATTCAACGCAGATACAAGTTCAGCCGCCATGGCGTCTTTGTCGCGCTGATGTGTTGATGACTCGTGCCATCTGTTCAATATCTTGAATGTGACACGCCATGTGTCCCAGACCAAGTCGATCACAGCCCTCTGCATGAATGGAGCTCCGACGCCCAGAAACAAGAACTGTTCTTAACTATTATATCGCGTCATTGAGGTTACCGTAGACGCGGGACACAAAGATTATTTAACCTCGGTTACGTGTGTTTAAAACATTATCATTGTCTACTTACGATTTATTTTCAAGTCCTGCATGTTGGATAACATGTCTACAGGGCCAATTGGTAACATGTATTTTGGCATTCTTAAAATAATAATACAGGCTGAAATATAAGCCGTGATAGAAAAATCAAAGCTGCATTTGAAACGTTTCTGCTCATTGAAATAATTTGGATGTTCCGTTCGTGTATGACGTGTTTGTTTATGCATTTCATAATTTCCATATGTAATAGAACACCATTAGTTGTAGATTACTATGAGGAAGCACTGACCTTGACTTAGCCGACACTCGTACCGGCTGCACTATTTCAGCTACATTCTTCATCTCAAGAGAATTCAACGCATACACTAGTTCAGCCGCCATGACATCTTCGTCGCCATGACGGGTTGATGACTTGCACCATTGGTTTAAAATCTCGAATGTGTCACGACATGTCTCTCGGACGCAGTCGATCTCACCCGTCCTACAACGCGTCGTACAAACTGACAGGGCGGGGCCTTATAAGAAGGGCTATACACCGTCCTCTCAAATTATCGCCCATCAATAATTAACATCCCCCGTCCAAATGACGGGTGGACGGGTCTCTAGATGAAGCCCTGTCCAGCACCCCTATTCCCATTATTGCAGTTTAAGTAAAATTAATATTTAGACTTTTACACGTTTGTCTTGAAGGATTACAACTTTTAGGCTCATCAAATCGAGAGAATTCAACGCAGATACAAATTCAACCGCCATTGCGTCTTTGTCGCGCTGATGTGTTGATGACTCGCGCCATCTGTTCAATATCTTGAATGTGACACGCCATGTGTCCCGGGCCCAGTCGATCACAGCCCTCTGCATGAATGGAGCTCCGACGCCCAGAAACAAGAACTGTTCTTAACTATTACATCGCACCATTGAGGTTATTGTGGACGCGGAACACACATCATCTAACCTTGGTTACCCTAATATGTATCTTTAAAAACATTGTTATTGTCTACTGATGTTTTACTTTCTGGTACTGCATGTTAGATAACATGCTTGTTTTGTGCTATTTCATGTATTCATAGGCATGAAACGCCAAAAGGTACATGGCTTTTAGCATAACTTGTTGGTAATGTGATGAAACTGTGAATGCCAATGATTCCACCAGCTTGCTAAGAACCAAAGGGGAAATTGGTAGTCTAGTGTCTGGGCGGCATGCCCCACTCTTCACCCCGGTCAGGAATTTTCTGATTACAAATGACTGAGCAGGGTTTTGGTGCCCTGCTAGTTGGTTAATGTAACCAATAGCGCTTGTCGCAATTGAGTATTCAGGCCATCTTAGAGGTCGGACAGCGGATGCATTGCCGCAAATTGTGAGTGTCACAAGTTGTAAATTGAATAAATATCGTCAGCGGTACGTATGAAAAGCACCCGTGACGGATGGTGACAACAAAACACTGTTGTTATAGAGTATGCCGTGACAATTCCCGTTACGGCCAAGTGACTTTTATACCGTTTCTGAAACCACATATTGACCGCGCAAAATCTGAGCGGTGGGTCAGAGCATGCAAACGGGACCCTCAGGACATATCCTGGTTGTTACATCATGCGACACTACTCTTTATTGCCATCCACAGTTTCATCAGAGACAGTCTTTTTGGCAAAATAATTGTGACACAGTTCATATTTTTGTTCACGTAAATTTACTAGCTTTACCGAAGTTATATCATGTACAATGCACAGCAGTCTGCAGATTGTCTTCACATTTATACACATACAAACAGCCCTCTACTGTATACTTCATGTGCATAGTTTACACAAAGCAAGTGACTTATTTCATGTTGTATTTATAGTTCTCGCACTTAATATGCATGGTTCCTTTGAATAAAATCTGGAAATTCTCATACCATACTTTAAGTGTTACATCTTGCTGCATGTTTCATCACTGCCATTCACAGCTTCAACAGAGATCAGCTTCTTGGCAGTCACATCAGAAAGTATTCGGGACACAAGTAACATTGGTGAAATTCTGTAAGTTTAGGAATCGTTTTCTCAACCAGTGTGGCATTGTATGCTACCTTTTCATAATGTAGTCCACAGGGTGTCCAAACAACAAAATAGCCCCACTGCATCTCACACACTGCCATCTGTAACTGCATCTGGAAGTAGTATAGGTGACTCGTCTTTAGTTTTAACCTGTTGGTCTCGTCTCGTTTCAAACAAAATGTAGTCCGTTTCTTCCCTGTCAGAAACTCATCAAATTTCTTTGGGTCAATGCGCTTGATTGACATGGGACATTTTATTTCAAGCACACCCTTTGTGTTTGACAGAATGTCAAAGAGTATGCCATCTGGGGACGCACCAGTTCCCGGATACTGCCTGTTAATCCACATCCCAGTCTCAGCTACCTGAAATCCTGCGATTTCTTTCTCTGTCATTACCTGAAAAGCCTCCCGAGCCACAACCTCATTATCACAGCCATGTAACGTGGCAGCAGTTTGCATTGACACTCCCCACAATTGCTGGTTCACTAAGTTTTGCATCCTTTGCGGTGCCAGGGTTACCTGCTCGATGAGCTCGGGACAGACGTTGGCCTCTCCTGCGAGCAGCAGGATTGCCTCGATGATTGGGCCCTTCCAATCTGGTACGCCTGCCCGAGTCTCATCGCCGTCAAATCCGAGGGCTGGTGTCATAGTCGGTATTTGGGGCGGGGTGTCCAGGATCTCGGCGTCCATGTCCGCCTGCCCTTGAGACCCTGTTCCTTCCGCCCCGAGGGCTATGGGAGTGGGTGTAGATGGGGTTTCCAGGGCGGCTCGTGCCACCTGCGCTCTGGTCACCCTCCCAGTGCTCCCTTCTGGTTCTGCGTCTTTATCTCGAGCGGCCGAAACCGCATTTGCTCTCCGAGGTATGTTGGTATCTGGATTGCTTCCGTGGACCGCCATGTAGTCGTCCACCATCCGTCGATATTCAGGGCGTCGACGTTGTCCCTTGACGGCTTCTAGGGATCTTCCGGGCATGACGGCTGTCAGCTCGGAGTTGATGTTTAACGTTCTTGCGCCTCTACCGACGTTTATCGTCTTGACGCCCTTCAATCTCAGGATGGCTTCGTGACTCGCCATGGCGGCCGTTTCCTCGGTTGCCCACCGACTCTTAGTTTGGGCTCTCATTGCTGCCCCAATGTCGGCTGACTTCTTGAAGTGGTAGGCCTCTGTGTGGGCGCTTCGCATGTGGACTGCGAGGCCTCTTGCGCCCTTGCACTGTTTGCCACAGTGTGGGCAGCATCCGATCGGGTCTGACTCGGGAGCGGCAGGGCGTTGCCGGTTCTCCCTCTCCGGGAGTAGACCCCCTAGGGGGGGACTTTCTGTAAAGTTTTGCTGTGTAACCCAGAGAATAGAAGGAATGGCTGGTTGGGCCATCCGCCCTTGGGGTTTTGACGCCCCGATGAGCAGGGCTGCTGCTCCGGCCGTCCCTAGAAGAACTCCAGGAACGACCATTTGAGGCTGTCTCGCGACTAACGGCTGCCTCTGCCGGGAATAGGTGAGAGGTCGTCCTCAAGAGGACGCCCCCCTCCCCGGGGCCTATTCCACTCCCGCCGTCCCCCAGTGATCATTTTGGTTTTTGGTTTTCGTTCCACTGGGGAACGGGATCCCACTCCGCTGGCTGCGGAGCGGGATAGAGACTCTATTGGGTTGATATTGACTCCCTTTGCCAGGGCCGGGTGGAGTGCCAATGGCAAACCTGACGAGTCCGGCCCTTACCCTCCGGGGGTATTCACAATGTGCGGTTTCTCGGGTACCCCACCCGGCAACGGATAGGTAAGTGAGCTGGCTGCTCACTTCCTTTCGTGGGGGCCGTTGCTCCTCCCATAACCCCTGCCCTGATGGTTATGGGCAGGGGGTCGGCCACTGACGATTCGGCTTCCCCCGACGTGGGGAAATTTCTACGGGCGCGTCGAAGACGCACGTCAGTAGTCTAGGGACTCCAGAGGCTCTTGTACTAGAAGGCTGATGCCCCAAGGCGGTGCCTTTCGCCCCCCCCGGGAGGAGGGCTATCCAGCTGAGAAGACAGGGGGCCGAGGGACCAAGCTCGGTCTTATCTCGACATTCGCGTGAAGCCCCTACGGCGAGTAACTATCTTTAAAAAAGGAAAACGGTCCGACTCCAGTTGGGCATGTTTCCATATGTGATTGGCTAAAAAAAAAAAAAAAAAAAAAAATTCTCTCAAGCCGAGAGTTAACTAATTAGTACAAACATAAACGAAATGAAACGCAAACGAAATGTATCAAAAGAATAAGTCCTCGGCGAGTTTCTGATTATAGCGTTTACTAACGCTAGAAAATATAATGCGAACGGGATTACTTAGCCAGATGAGCCCGTAGCCTAACGCACCTCATGTTACTGATATGGACCTTTCTCACTGCCAAGCAGTGGTCCGGTGGAACGCTCTATATATTTTCCAGCCCCATTCCACAACACAAACACTGAGAATTTTCAAATCGGATTGGGTTAATTTAAATGAGCGACACATGCTGGCAGACCGAGCCGACATTGCGCCCCGCCAATTGAAGATGAGGGCACCGAACAATACGCCCGTCAGGAGAAGGCCGGTTAGACCGGCACCAGTCGCGAACAGCCGGTGTGTCGTACTTCCGACACTTGCTCGTATAGGCATCATCGAGCTCGGCATTGTCTGCAACGACCGACGCATCGATGACCCAGCAATGTGTCGGAGAGTACAACACCGCATCGGGTTTCTGTGGGCTTCCGCCCCTAACAGGTATCGTCGGGGTTCTCATAACCGACCATCCGTGGTACTCCATTGAATGGAGAAACTTCTCCATGACAGTGTCATGGCGCATTATCCGGTGTCCCCAGGTTCTAGGGCAAACCTGTAGAATGTGCCCTATCGACTCGGTGCGCCAGCACGCGTCACACCGAGTATCCGCACCGGGTCGCCCTCTGGAGGCTCTTAGTTTGGTAGCGACCGTACCGGCACGAATTTGTATGGCATGGATGTAGCTAGCCCCAGTCATTAACGCTGTACCATCAGTTACCCAGCTGTTAATTGACGGGACTTCCGAAGATGCTTTAAGGCCACGACCATCCACTGACGCATGTAGTGAAGAGGCTAAGGCTCTTTTGGCCGAGGCAGAATCGTAGACAACCTCATTTCCGACTCTATTTGGGGGAGAGTGACACCGGAATCTCTCTTTGGTGAAATTGGTTTTTCAACGAGGACCTTGCCAATGACATCTCCCTCGAACCAATGTGGTTCAAGTTTTCCAGTTTCTGTGACATGATAACCATGGTCAAGAGGGGAGGGTATTTCTGGGAAGTGATTGAGGGCACTGCGCCAGATACAGACTTTGAAATTGACTCTCTTGATGTGCTGGACGAGTAACCTGCATGGTGGAAAGGTTGACAGGTCAATGGAGAGACCAGGCCGGAGGTCGAGGCTTGAACCACAGATTTTCTTGACCTTGATCGCTCCATCTCACAAACTCACTTCTCAACTATTGCACGATGATGTGTAAATTAATGCAACAAGAACTATGCATTTAACACATATAATAATCAATGAAATGGGGCTTATTTTACGTAGTTCTGTCATTGAATCGACTGCAGCATCCACGCTGCGTAGTTCTGTAATTGAATCGACAGCAGCATGCAGCATCCACGCTGCATAGTTCTGTCATTAATCGACAGCAGCTTGCAGCATCCACGCTGCATAATTCTGTCATTAATCGACAGCAGCTTGCAGCATCCACGCTGCATAATTCTGTCATTAATCGACAGCAGCTTGCAGCATCCATGCTGCATAGTTCTGTCATTAATCGACAGCAGCTTGCAGCATCCACGCTGCATAGTTCTGTCATTAATCGACAGCAGCTTGCAGCATCCACGCTGCATAATTCTGTCATTAATCGACAGCAGCTTGCAGCATCCACGCTGCATAATTCTGTCATTAATCGACAGCAGCTTGCAGCATCCACGCTGCGTGGTCTTCCCGTCTCATCACTGTTAAATTTTGTAATGAAAATGTGTTGAAAATACAGAAACATGCAACGCAATCATATTCCAACACAAAGGGAACGGTCCAAGCTCAGCCTCGTTTTGTGCTTGAGTAAATCTTTACATACTCTGTACCATTGGCAGACTATCGTCGAACAAAACAATTATAAGAATCTTCGCATCACAAAATGTATAAATATTATCTTAACGTATACATGTTAAATATTCATATTGTATATTATCTATTAAATTTAATCAATCAAATTACATACTAGAATATATGCACAGATCTTTGTATATTTAAATATGGTAAATATCTCGCTCATTCGATCAATACTCTACATAGAAATGTATATAATTTTCTGAGTTACACAATTAATTAATCATCTCACAAACACACTTTTCAACTATTACATGATGATGTGTAAATTAATGCAATAACAAATATGCGTTTAATACATGTAATAATCAATGAAACTTGGTTTGTTTCACTGAGTTGTGACAGAGAAGCGACGGCAGCATGCAGCATCCGTGCTGCGTAATCTTCCTCACTTGTCTAATTCGTTTCCATTTCACTGTACAAAAATACAGAAACACACAACGCAATCATAAAGGGAACGGTGCAAGCATAGCCTCGTTTTGAGCTTGAGTAAATCTTTACATATTCCGCACCATTGGCAGACTATCGTCGAACAAAACAATTATACGAATCTTTTCCTCACATTGTATGAATATTATTTTAACGTATACGTGTAAAAGTATTCATATTGTATATTATATATTAAATTTAATCAATAAAATTACATACTAGAATATATGCACAGATCTTTGTATATTGAAATATGGTAAATATCTCGCTCATTCAATCAATACTCTACATAGAAATGTATATAATTTTCTCAGTTACACAATTAATCATCTCACAAACACACTTCTCAACTATTATATGATGATGTGTAAATGAATGCAACAAGAACTATGCATTTAACACATGTAATAATCAATGAAACGGGGCTTATTTCACGTAGATCTGACAGAGAAGCGACGGCAGCACGCAGCATCCACGCTGCGTAGTCTTCCCCACTTGTCTAATTCATTTCCATTTCACTGTCGTATGACTTGGTAAGCAGAACACTTCCAGGATTGTCTTGCATCAGAAGAGTCAAATATCCATTCAAGTTAGTAGTTTTTTGGTGGGTTTGAAAGATTAATTGCGGCGGCATGGATAGAACTGCTGACTCAGTTTTCGGTACTGACACAGTTCTGGTCACGTGATCGGAAGTAGCTAGCACCCCCTGGTGGTACAGGTGGGTTATGGGGGTTTTTGGGCGTGTTGGTGTCTTTATCAGCGCCTCTTAGTGCGTGCACGCGTGTGCGTGTAAGGGAGGTGGTTGACGGCTAATAACCGCCTCTTATCGGGTATTTTGTGTATGAAACAACACTATATTTTAAAGTTTTTTAATCGTCCTCGGTTTCATATCCCTCATCATCCTCATCAAATAGTATCCATAATTGCACAGGTGGTAATGGTGGCGGTGGTCCGTGGAAAAAGTTCCTTCATTACCACACACCAACTGTAAGAGTGGTCTTCTCGCCACTTACTGAAATAGACAAAAGAAAAATAATTCTACGATGTCATAGATTTTTAAAACTGACATTATCAATGAACGCTATATTTACTCAATGAAAACCATCACCGTTATATTTTAAAATGTGTTGAAAATACAGAAACACACAACACAATCATATTCCAACACAAAGGGAACGGTCCAAGCTCAGCCTCATTTTGTGCTTGAGTAAATCTTTACATATTCTGTACCGTTGGTAGACTATCGTCGAACAAAACAGTTATAAGAATCTTCGCATCACATTGTATAAATATTATCTTAACATATGTAAATATATTCAAATTGTACATTAAATTTAATAAATAAAATGACATATTTTTCAAAGTTCCACAATTAATTAATCGTCTCATAAACTCACTTCTCAAATATTGCACGATGATGTGTAAATTAATGCAATAACAAATATGCTTTTAATACATGTAATAATCAATGAAACTTGGTTTGTTTCACTGAGTTGTGACAGAGAAGCGACGGCAGCATGCAGCATCCGCGCTGCGTAATTTTCCCCGCTTGTCTAATTAATTTCCATTTCACTGTACAAAAATACAGAAACACACAACGCAATCATAAAGGGAACGGTCTAAGCTTAGCCTCGTTTTGAGCTTGAGTAAATCTTTACATATTCCGTACCATTGGCAGACTATCGACGAACAAAACAATTATACGAATCTTTGCCTCACATTGGATCAATATTATTTTAACGCATACATGTAAAAGTATTCATATTGTATATTATATATTAAATTTAATCAATAAAATTACATACTAGAATATATGCACAGAACTTTGTATATTGAAATATGGTAAATATCTCGCTCATTCAATCAATACTCTACATAGAAATGTATATGATTTTCTCAGTTACACAATTAATTAATCATCTCACAAACACACTTCTCAACTATTACATGATTATATACAAGGTTTCTTCTCAAAGAAGTCCAGATGGTGTTTGACTGAATATGTCTTTCACGTGTGTAAAGCAAAATGTCCACTTTTATGGACTGAATAAAACACTAGAAGGATTTACCTTTGGCATCATGTTTGATCAATACCAGAAACACTATGGTTGTTTGCCTCCTTTGCCTTAGCACAGAACATGTGCTAAATGCATACATAATAGTATCAATTGTATGCACTCCATTTATGCATGTATAATATTGCATTCAAGCTAAAGTATTACTGTTAAATAAAACTCTGACAGTGATAGTTCGTAGAGGATACATACGAGGAAAGAGTACCTGCCTCACAACCATAATGTTGTCCTGCTGACACACCCAGCAGAGGTCGCACATTGGCTTCGCCCTGACAATGAACAGGAGAAGCTGTTTCCATAGTTGGCAGAAGGCCCTCAGCATGACCTTGCGGATCACAGCCGAGCAGTCAGCGGAGTCGTTGAGCTGCCTTGGGAGTGTAGTGGCAGGTCATTTCTGGCAAACCCAGGCACCCGGCCGGGCAGCACAAGGCCGTGCTGGTCCGCAAAATTCAGCAAGAACTCTGTGACGTGCCTTACATACAAGTTAAGGCAGTCTTCGTTCTACCGCCTACAAACACGGTGTTAAATGTGTCTAAATGACCTATTCAACACAAAACAAGTAATTGTGATATTTAATCATATTGATACATAATTGATATCAAAATATATTTTATATAAAATTATATTTACCTGACTTTTTACGTCTTGGGATGAGGCCGTTCTGCTCATAGTGCTTCTTCAGGTTTGTTAGTTTTTCCTTGCTGATGTTGGTGAGGTAACGGCAAATCTGGCTGTTCAAAGTAGAAACAACTGAGTAGTATCTTAGAGGATTCTAAACCTCAGATGAGGGGTTATGAAATGAGGGACTGAATATGACTCATTTTCGTTTAGGAGCGCCGCCCTAGCGACTGTTGACATAGTTAATGTGACAACGTCACATCCCTTAATTATCGCCCACTCTAGCAAGTGTTGTTGGACGTTGTGTTAGTGCATGCGTGTGTAAGAGAAAATTGCCGCGTCTTATCGGAAATATGAAAGAACGTACAAATACCGTATCTGAAAGTTTTCATATGTTTAATTCGTTGTTTCGTCATAACCACTCATCTGAATCGTATTACCAGTTCCAGTATACTTCATTATCGCCTGTATCTATGGTGTCATTGTCGTACCACGGGGATGGTGGATTATACAACGGCCATCGTCATGTACAAACACAACGTTCAGCCATATTCTCTAATACTATCTTCCTGTTATTTCAAATGTCACTTATAAAAACCCTTTTTGTTTCCACAGCGCCACCGCTGACTGTATCCAAGGCAACACAATGAACTTTGAGACACGTCTGGTCTCCTAATTCAAAACACATGTTGAAACAGTAGCGCCTGTCTGCATCGTGTGTTATTAATGAAATTATAATGAACGTGATCTTTTATTTGATCTTGTAAATAGACTTTGTTGTAGTCATCAATTGTTATTACCGACCGTATTTCCACAGAGTCGTGTTTAGCCGTTTATTATTAATTATTTTATACAAAATTTGTAAGTAAACAGTTGTAATTATTACAATTAATTTATTAATAACACCTTGAATTAAAAAGATTGCTATGTGTCACAGAAGTAATATAAGCAATGTTTGTGCAAAACTAGCGCACCATGCTGGCGCGACGTGTCACTCTTTGAAGACCCACCCTACGGTTTTACACCTTTTGTTTTGTGGAGTGTGCTGCGCAAGTTAAATATTTTGCCGCTTTTCATGTTTGCGATATTGTAAGCTCACTCGAAAGAAAGTCATGAATGAAGGGATAGACGATTTTGCTGCGATCTGATTGTCGGAGGACATGAAGGAAAATATTTGAAAGGTATGCGTTTATAGGGCTGAGATTTTTCAAATTTTGAAGAATAACGGTAAAAGGTTAGAATATTAGAAATTTTGAATACAAATCAAATTTTGTTCTAACCTTATATCCCACCAGTGTTGTATGTGTCACACACGCACATGACGGGACAGTCTTACATGTGACGGTCTTACACGTGACGGTCTTACACGTGACTTGTGTATCTACAACAGCTGTTGCACTGTAGTTAATTATTTGTTACATTTTTTAATTTAAAAAAAGATCTATACACAAGACTGCTTGAAAATGGGATGATTGTTTTTAAGTCGACATAGTTTACCAATGTCCGAGATGTTTGTGTGTGTATCAGAAGAAATGTATTTGGTAATGTGGACATTAAACATCTACAGGTTAAGAACTTATCTGCGGTTAATTGTTCTATGTGAAATTACCTGGGTCGAACAAATGCAGGCCTCCCGCAGGCTGTGTCAACTTGACTCAGCTGACTGGCTCTAACCCTCCCTCTGTCACCTCTACTTCATCGACCTCTTGTTCTCACTTGTGGGTTGTAGGGTGGCATCTAGCAACATCAAAAACATACCTCAGCTTTTGAAATAAATATCCTTTTAGTATTGTGCATTTAAAAAATGACTTAAATGACAATGCAGACATTTGGGGAATGCAACGTAATAGCTGGACTGTGTCAGTTGAAAGGTGTAAAAGGATAAAAATTAATACATTACATATGCATATCCATAGTTGTCACATGAAATTTTAATTACTTTGCATAATTCAAAACGATGCAAATCATACAGAAAACTGTTTAGCCATATAAGGATGTTATATTTACAATCAACACTGTACATATGTGTCAAAACGTGGCGAATATTGGTAGGCTGAAGCTTACAAAAAACCATCAACTGCACCTCCTGATGCTCACCAAAACTTAAACTGCACCCACCTTGAAGCTCACCAAAAACTTCCAACTTCACCCCTTTGCAGAAATATTCTGGCTCAGCCCCGGGTTCCGACCCCTATGACATAAAATTATAGTACCCCCATACCCCAAAAACACGTGTTTGACATGCTGTCGTCATGTGAAACAATAATGCTCCCTTGCACTTTTTTGCAGGGGGCAATCAATACTGCCATACCAATTTTACTGCCATTTCGCGCCTTCACGCCATTTAGTATCGCAATAATATATGTACTTTTATAATAAATACTTTATTTTTGTGGTCCAGCGTAGCCATAGGCAATACATGTCATATATGTCTGCTGCCACTATGTGTTTCTGACGCGTTGCCAGTTACACTGCCTGGTGGCTGGTTCACACTGACAGTGCCCGGGCCGGCACTTTCAGTGATGGGGCGTAATGCTCTGACACTGTCGTACATTTAACATTATTACTTATTGGTTGATTCACATTTAGGTTAATTAATACATTGCTTGTTATCGTACGTGTTCCTGTTGCCAACTGCAACAGTGTTGTACGTCCCTTTGATACAACCACCATCAAAGCACATGTACGCTGCTGTTGTTGTTTTCGCTTGCCTGGATGGCTGGTCTCATGTTAAGCATGTAACTGAAATGGCACAGGAGGTCGACAGCGCAATTGGATTTCGCCAGCTATACCCAGTGTAACGAAATGTCACTAAAACTGTCCAGCCGACCGCAAACGTCACATTATGGCTGCCCGCAATAGAGGGCTGCCGACCCAAAATGGTTAAAGATTTCTGTAATACTGTACCAGTGTTCATTTTCACAGATCGCATCATTCGGCAACAATATTTTGTGTCATTCATTGGCATTGCGTGGCGCACCAGAACGTTTTATACGCCTCCGGGATTAATGTTCATCAAAACATTGTTTACTCACAACATTGGTCATATCACCAAGTCTAAAACTGTTCTCCGCGTGTTCTGTGTATCGTTGTCGCCATTATAATGAATTTGAGATCCTGCTCCTAGCACAAGGTCAAAACTACGTGTGTCATCAGTACTTGTGCTGTTGTACTAATGGGTGCAGAACACTATTGCTAACAACATTTTGCGACCCTATATGGTATATCTGTTGATGTTTTCTAGTGTGAGGTGATAACGGAGATTCATATCTCCAACCAACTTTGTTGGGAATCCTTTTTGAGGATCTTCTCCATTTTAGTTTTCCACCATTCCGTTATTCAAATTGATGTTCTGCAGCTGTATTACTCCAAGCTATCCACTTGGTCCTCTAGTTGCCAGTTGATTTGTGGTCCAGCTGTACTGCTCCAAGCTATCCATTTGGTCCTCTAGTTGCCAGTTGATTTGTGGTCCAGCTGTACTGCTCCAAGCTATCCACTTGGTCCTCTAGTTGCCAGTTGATTTGTGGTCCAGCTGTACTGCTCCAAGCTATCCACTTGGTCCTCTAGTTGCCAGTTGATTTGTGGTCCAGCTGTACAGCTCCAAGCTATCCACTTGGTCCTCTAGTTGCCAGTTGGTTTGTGGTCCAGCTGTACTGCTCCAAGCTATCCACTTGATCCTCTAGTTGCGAGTTGATGTTCTGCAGCTGTACTGCTCCAAGCTATCCACTTGGTCCTCTAGTTGCCAGTTGATTTGTGGTCCAGCTGTACTGCTCCAAGCTATCCACTTGATCCTCTAGTTGCGAGTTGATGTTCTGCAGCTGTACTGCTCCAAGCTATCCACTTGGTCCTCTAGTTGCGAGTTGATGTTCTGCAGCTGTACTGCTCCAAGCTATCCACTTGGTCCTCTAGTTGCCAGTTGATTTGCTCAAGTTGATTGATCTTTGTTTGACAAAACCTTCTCCCTTCTGTCCAGTTGTGCCATTATCTTACCAGTCTCAATGGTAGCAATTCATTTTTATGCAATGGGCAACAACTTTGTAGTTTTTCATTGCTTCCTTGATCTTATGTAACATATCTGCTCTGCCACCACATCTCGTAGTGGCTGTACTTGGTTTGCCCATTGTTGTCAAGGTAAATGGTGTTGTTGATAGAAGTAAACAAAACAAGTACTCACCATTGAATACTATGTTATGTTCTCCCTCTAGTACATATGAAGTACTCGCCATTGAATGCTATGTTATGTTCTCCCTCTGTAGTACATATGAAGTACTCGCCATTGAATGCTATGTTATGTTCTCCCTCTGTAGTACATATGAAGTACTCGCCATTGAATACTATGTTATGTTCTCTTTGTAGTGCATTGGGAGTACTTGCCGTTCTCTACTGCGTTGCTTTGGTCACAGCAAAGTACTTTGTCAAGACAGATATAGGCCACGTGGAAATAAAAACTGGGTAAGTCTAGGTACAATACATTGCTGCTGATTAAACACACAGGCAGCTACGTCCTTTCTCTCTGTCTCTCCTGGTGCCTTGAACGTGTCACTTTATTTAATCTTACTACATGATTACATTGATGCACAAATCCAACATTGACCAGTCCACTTATTTACTAATAATTTTGAGTATGAATAGAATTGAAGAAAATAAATATTATGAACATTGGTAAATGATAAAAGAAAATGTTATCCATAAAAGTAAACTTTACAAAATACGTATTAAAGAGGCATATATAATAATAAGATAACTTATATTGCGCCTAAATCCTTGGAAACCAAGCTCAGAGGCGCATAAAAACAAAAGGATTGGTCAATCTAAAAATCCATAAGCAGTATTCCAGTTGTCAACAGATGGGTCAAGGCGCTAGGGAGCTACGGTGGATAAGCAAGGTTGTAAGAAAAGTTTTTAAATGACGATGGAATTTTGTAATATTTTCAACTGATCTAACACTAAGAGAGAGCATATTCCAAAGAGTTGGTGCAGCAACAGAAAAAGCTTAATATTTACCTACTAGATATCTATATTTATTTTGCACTATTTAACTTTTGTGTTAATTTTGTTTTAGTCCGGCGCATTGGACAGATGTGTTTATTGTCATCCCTGTGATATGCTTCAGTTATCAGGTGAGCAGAGCCGTAATTGCTATGGCAGCTCGTTTGTACAATTTGTTTATTTAGTTTGAATGAAACCATCAGACAAACTATGTTGACAGCAGGTGTTTAAAAAATCCAAAAACAATCTCAGTCTTAACTTTCTTGTGAAGAATGTAGCGATACTGGCTAATTTTATCTTGCGCACACTAAAGTTGGTAGTGTATTGTTTGAAATTAACAGGTGACGTTTCACGTGGATCTTATTTGGATAGAATCATTTGCTGTCCAGATTTATACATGTATTACGTACATTTGTAATAGTGCATTCACGCAAAGAAGACAGTAGTAACAATCATCGTTATAATGTTTACTAACATTTATTTACAATCACTGTGGTTGTGCAATTCACAAACATCTGACATTTGTATAATTAGTATTCTTGTATGCTTTGTACAGACAGGTAACTGTTGACAATTGTGCCTGTCTACTTACATTGACATTCCATCAGGATTAATATACGTACTTTATGATTGCATGCAACGTCTATTTTGTTCTCCACAGTGTCATCTGAGCGTAGTGCCAATATACGCGTGCCTTCGCAAGAGGACGTTCAATGAATTCCTGCGAGTGGTTCTAGTTGCCATAGTGATCATGGTGTTTACGTACACCGTCACGGCATCGTTTGGCTATCTGACGTTCGGCACAGGAATAAATCAGGACATCCTGTTGTCCTACAAACCGACAGCAGACGTCCTGGTGGCAGTTATATTTGTGGCTTTCAAGATGTACACGACGTATCCAATCCTGCTGTTTGTAGGAAGGTGAGTGAACGAGACACTTAATAAATGGGGTAAACATTGTGTAAATTTGTTTATGATGTTAGTTTGTAAAGCTGTCGATATCACTATCAGCCAGAAAACATTCACTGTTCAGACGGATTTTTTGGGTAGATTTCGCCCGCATTCCAATGAAGAACCAGCAGTGTACTATGGTTTTTATTACTCTTACAAGGTAATATTTTACATGTAAACACGAATAAGTACAGCCAGGTAGTTAATGTAATAATTATTATAGATGTGGGCATCATAAAGAAGATGTTCTTTGTCAAAGCGTACACAATTTTAGTGGGGGGTGTACAACATATATGCCTTATGAAGCGTGACAAGGCGTCTCAAAAGTGTAAATAACGCCATTACACCCTAGCATGTTTTTCTATGAACATGTTAGGGTGTCATCCATAAAGTTCCTATGAGCTCATCAGCCAGATTTTTTTTCTTTAAAATCGACTACTTTCCTTGACAGTTATTTTTTATACTGAAAACTGGCAACACCGGGATGCGCCACTGTGACAATTTCGCTGGTGTGTCATGGAAATAGTGATCTCTGTGATACGGCAGCAACTATTTGCTTTTTAAAAAGCTCCTTGACTTTAACAACGGATTCTGTTTATGATGGATTTTCCTATGAACTCCTTGTCTTAGTGGAACGGTCTCCAGATGGTGTACGTTTGGGTGGTTTTTGGCAGAGCTGCACTGGACAGCGTATGGGTCGGGATGAGAGGCGTGGAACCAGAGAAGGTGGCGAGTCAAGAGCGATGTCGACGTATCGTGGTGACGTCGCTCTGGTTCACATCGTCGTTGCTCCTGGCTATCATTGTGCCTAACATTGGCGTCGTCATCTCTCTACTTGGAGGATTCGCCAGCCTCTTCATATTCACATTCCCAGGTACGACACTTCACTTGTCGCTGGACCCAGTGCCAGACTCTGCAGGGAAATAATGTTTGCTGAAGAGTTTCATAAAATACCAGTCACGTATCATTTTGTTGCTAGAAAACTTGATAAAAACTACACTGTGACTTTTTTCATGGGGGCTTTACTGTATGTCATAAAAAGAAAGGCCAAAATATGAAAATTTGTTTTTGTTGTGTCGCTCGCTGACTTGTATTTGCTGTGTGTAGGACTGGCCAGTTTGCTATGTCTAAGACTCTAAGTATGCAAAAATGTAGTACTGTTGTTTGGCCGAGACTGTCAGGACTGTTTGATGTGTTTTGGACTAAGACTCTTATTTGCTGGGACTGTCCTGTTTGCTGTTTCTAGGACTGTCCTGTTTGGACTATTGCCTAGGACTGTCCCGTTTGGACTGTTGTCTAGAATTGTACTGTCTTGGTTTGGATTATGTTTGCTGTGTTTAGGAGTACCGTGTTTGCTGTCTCTGTGACCCTTACTTGTGTCTATGTCTGTCCTGTTTGCAGTGTCTATAACTATCTTGTCTACAACTGTCCTGTTGACTGTTTAGGACGTTTTCTGTGTCTATGTGTCCTGTTTGTTATTTGTAAGACTGTTTTGTTTGCTGTGTTTAAAACGATCTTATCTAAGACTGTTCTGTTTGTTGTGTTAATGCTATCTGGTCTAAGACTGTTTCTGTTGTGTTTAGGATTATCTGGTCTAAGACTTCTGTTTGTTGTCTATAGCTGTCCTGTTTGCTGTGTTTAGGACTGTGCCTGCTGCAGATGTTGCTACAAGGTTACATAGACAGCTCGGAGCAGCCTCTCCGCTACTACATCCTGTACGCCATGGCAGTCGGCTACCTCGTCATTGGAACCTTCATCTTCGGCCTCGTCACCACGCAGTCTCTCCTCACTGACTTCAGCTACATTCCGACACATGTACGCACGCCCAATCAGTGCAACTGACTTCAGCTACATTTCAATACATGTACGGACGCCCGATCAGTGCAACTCACTTCAGCTACATTTCAATACCTGTACGGACGCCCGATCAGTGCAACTCACTTCAGCTACATTTCAATACCTGTACGCACGCCCGATCAGTGCAACTCACTTCAGCTACATTCCGATACATGTACGCACGCCTGATCAGTGCAACTCACTTCAGCTACATTTCAATACATGTACGCACACCCGATCAGTGCAACTCACTTCAGCTACATTCCGACACATGTATGCACGCCCGATCAGTGCAACTGACTTCAGCTACGTACCAACACACGTACAAACACCCAATCTGTGCAACTGACTTCAGCTACATGCAACACATGTATGCACATCAGAACAGTGCAACTGACTTCAATTACATGCCAACACATGTACGCACGCCAGAACAGTGCACCTGAGTTCACCTGCATTTCTAACAAACATGTGCACGCCAGAACAGTGCAACTGACACTGTACGGCTTGTTGCCTATGTACAACTACCTGCAGAATCCTCAGTCTCAAGACCATATGCTCAAGGGACCATTTCACTAACACTCCTATGAACTCATAAACCTGATCTTGCTCTTAGAAATTTCACTTTTCAGAATCGATTTTGTTCCTTTACAGTGATATTTTGTATGCTGAAAACTGTCATCACCAGAATGCACCACTGGAACACTTTCACTGGTGTCTTACAGAAATACTGTCCTCTCTGAAGTGGTGATTTTTACATTTTGGAAATCCTTAAATATGACAGCGGATTCAGTCGAGGGATCTTACATTTGAGCTCATTGTGTTAGTGAAATGGTTCCCAGATGTTGTTAACAAATGAGACTGTTTAATGATCCGCCCACATATTTTGTTGATGAATATATTTTTAATTGTTGATTTTTTATTGTTTTAAGCACATATTTTAGCTGTAGGAAAGGACAGTGTCGGTAGTTGTTAAATGTTTATAGGTAATAGGTACATGTAGATGGGCATGTTTGCGAAAACGTGACATTTCTATATCGAGAACATGACATTTCTATATCAACCGCTCTGCATATAGCTTTCGTATAAAACATGGAGCTACTGATACGGTGGTGTTTACAAAATCTTGTCACATTTATCACAGGAATCACCGCCGCTTTACATTAATTATTTGCACATGTCTGGTACATGGTGTGAACATTTTCTTAAGTACTGTTCATTGTGGTGCTGGGCAATCGTGTTGATGTTTTCACCTAACATCTATTTTTTGTGCTACGTGCCTTGCGTAAATCATACACGCATTCTAAAGTTGTGCAGAATGTTCGCGAATGATTAATTGTCAAATCAGTTGGCCGACACAGTATTGTACGGTACAGAACTGCAGGAATCGGCTGAATAGACTTCGCAGGACTGAATTGTGAGGCCATTTTGTGGTACAGCTGTGTCAAAAATTAAGTCTTGTAATCTCGTTCAGAAGTGGCATGAGTCAATGTATAGGTCCCAATGTGTAGGTATATTGCTCAGTAAAATGTACCCTGGTATTTATAATCAATGTAGATGTGCAATAACGAGTGACATGGTGTTGTTTGACCTTTTGGGACACATTGTTTCAAAAGGGTGACAAATCAAAATGTAGCAGATGCCCTAATATATACAAAGTTTAGTTGGTAGAAGAATTGATATTCTGCTATACAAATGAAAGATGACGCAATCTTGGTTGTCATAGCATGACATGCTTAAAACGTAAATTGTATTTCATAAAACTGAGTTATGTGCAATATAGGTAGACATCAGTCAGATATTGAAGTCCTATAGTTTGATGTGCCTCTGAAACTGGTTTTCCAAGGATTTTTTGATGTTTTTGTATTTAAATATTACTTCTTTCTTAGGTTTGTAGCTCTTATCTCATAGCATGTCAGACATTCCTCACAATGTTATGCGTTTTGAACTAAGTTTGTATTCTGATTGTATTTTATGTTTTGTCAATATAATAACAGATTGTTACTTTAAAACAAAAACCTAAATACTGATTATCATGAATACTTGAGCCGTGCGGAGTCCACAGCATGAGTCTCGCAAAATAATACAAAAGGGCAGTTTCCGTTCTTTTCTATTGTAAAAACCTTTAAATCGGCAGGTTTTAACCACAGGTTCGCAATCCAAAATTGGGTCGCTAAGCCATTTTGAGTGGAGTCACAAAGACGCTCCATTCCAAACTTATTTATTGTACTGCCAAACAAATAATTTGTATGTCACTTGAAATACCATGTGAAGTAGGGCTAATATAACACCACATTTCACATCAATCTCTCGCAATCTCTGCTTTTGGTTTGCAGGGTGTGTCGTCTTTCAACATCAATAAATCATTAAACTATGATTTTTGTCCTCCGCATTGACGAAACAAATTTACTGTGTCCTCATTTATTTGTGTTATACAGTTATATTTATACATTTTATAATTTGAAATATCAAAAGTTAAATATATGTCATTTGTTGTCGATGGGGCAAAAATATGGAATTAAGTCAATATCAGTATTACGAATATTATAGAAGACTTGGAAAGTGTATATATTGATGATGTGTAATGGTTATCACAGTAAAATAATGATATATATATATAAACTAATGCATGTTTTATGTTTGTAAATTGTTTGTAACCATCTATGAAATTTAATGAAAATATTTTAATATTGTAGTGAGGAAATAACATGACCTTATATGTACTTTATTTCAGCTACTTTCCGTAGCTTTTCGCGTACACGCCCCGAATGTATCTTATAGGGGAGATCAGAGCAAAACGGACACCCTAAGCAATATACTTGTTACATTCCACATATTTCTAAGTATGTGATAAAACACACATACTTAATGTGGGTATTCATTGAAATGATGAAATCATTTAAGGGCTCAGCACACTGTTAGTTTTCCCATTGGCGACCATGTTAACGTTTTGTGTGATTATAAGAAAACGTGATCTATAGAGTTTCTTCTTATCACCTGCAGTTATTATCATCTCATTGACATGCTGGTTGAGTTTAGTCAAAATATAATGTTTCTAGCTCTCGTAAAATGTGTGACACCCGTCAATATTTACGAATGGATGCAGGCAGTAATCTACTAAACAGTCAACTAGCCAAATTGCTGCCAAATACCCTTCCGCTTAGTAAAATCAGCTACCAATGCACCATTTTACTGTCAACAGCTTCTACAATCACACTAGGAAATCTTACTACTCAAATGCACTTATGTCAGAACAGGTGAATTTAGTTTAAAAAAAAATCATTTCTAAAAAAAAATTGCAGTTTTTGTCTGTAACCAAGCAGGAAGTCCAATAGTGTCCTGACCCCTTAAGTGTCCAATAATTGATGCATCAAGGACGTACCGTGCCGAGAGTGTCGATTGTCACATGTCCACTTTACCCCACCCATGGGACAAAGCAGACATTTTGTCAAAATAATTTTTCTGGCACAATTGTTGACTGATTTTGCACGTGAATGCATTGCACCGAAACGGTAATGGTGTCATTAGTGTGATCTAATGTGTGATACCGTTTGCGTTACATGGTGCTTGTGATGTGAACAAGAAATGAAATGTTCACTTTGCATAGGTGTCTGCTTTACCCCGATCTCCCCTATGATAAACTGATCAGTTAAACATGAACGTTCGTGAATTTAATGAAATGTATAATTTGTATGCTTACAGATAAAGAATTTAAGTGCTTACAGGTTAACATGTTTTTGTGCCATAATAAAATCGATTTATCATTTGATCATTTGTAGTTCATTTATTATATTAGAGACCACCTTTCAATTGGTCACTTTCACAGGTTGGTGTTACACAATTGGTTCCAATAGCACATACACGATGATCCGCCGTAAAGACAACTAAAAATGATACATACTGAAATAGCACGATTAAATTAAACTGGCACATTTGTCCAATTTTGAATTTTCTCACACATTTCAAAGGATCGAACAAAAGACGTGTACATCGCACTCCTGAAAGGCATCTACACCAACAGCTATACACAAAGAAAAAAACAATATCAACACCAAGAGAGGAGTACAACACCATATTGCGCAAGCTGTTTACGGTAAAACTCGAAAGCATATTCCGAAGACGATCCTGGGAAACCAGAGACTTCAGGATAGATGGAGAATATATATTATCTTCGCTTTGCCAACGACATACTCATGCTCTACTACACCACAAGAACTACAAAAATGCTGCAGGAGGCCAGGAGCTAGCTGATGAAAGTGAAAAACAAGGTATGAAGACATTTTCGAAGCAAAAGTGATGCTAGAAAACGACACATCAATATATGTCAACACCACGCAGATAGAGAACGTCGAACGCTGTGTCTACCTGGGACAGCGGTACAACATCAGAGACAAAAACTAACACAAGGACATTCAAAGAAGAATTACGGCCGGCTGAACAGCTTTCGCCAAGCAGCGCAACATCTTCAAGGGTAACTTTGGAACCTGCTTGAAGAGACAAGTCTACAATTCATGCGTACTTCCAGCGACGACATACGGCGCAGAAACATGGATACTCACCAACAAGGCAAAGAACAAGCTAGCAGCCGCACTAACAAAGATGAAACGAAGTATGTTAAACATCCATATCGAGGGAGAAAAACAAACATCTGGGTAAGAGGGAAAACAAAGGTCATAGACGTGATAGAACAAATTAGAAGTGGACCTGGGCAAGGCACATCAGTAGACTACGAGATAACCGGTGGACATCGCGTATCACCACCTGGAAACCTCACGAAGGGAAACGATCTAGAGGAAGACCGGCGAGACGGTGGAGACACAAACTAGACGAGTACTGGAAGGGCACCATCTGACAGAGGATAGCGCAAGACAGGCAGATTAGGAAACGACATGCTGAGGCCTTCTCTCAACTACGGCTGCACAATGATGTGATGATCGGTGTGTGTGTGCGTGTGTGTTATACAGCAGGGTCGGGTATAGAGAGGGTAGTCCGATTGCATCCCCCCCGAGGTTCGTCAAAAAAACTTGCGGCCGAACCAAATTCATATTGAGTTGGATTTCGCCGGATGTTTGGCACCACGCCGCTGTCGCATCCTGATATTGGAAGACGGTGGGTGGGGGTTCTGTTTAAAATATTTCATAGCGACAGTCACAATTTCCGAACGTCTAAAGGGAACGTAACGGGAGCACATTCAATATATCTAGGGGGCACGTCACTTTAGCGAACGCAGGCGTGGCGCAGCCAAATTCCAAGTCTATGCGGAACGTGCCCAACCAGGCCCCTGGATCCGCATGTGTAATGCCAACGGCTGCCTACAACGCCATCTCGTGTTTTGCATTATATGACACTTCGTAACTATGATTAGGATTCCAGATAAATTTGCTTATTCAAAAACCCGGCTGGCCATAAACGCACTGTAAATATCTACACACCATTGTATAGTATAGCACCGTCACATTGACACATCAAGTGCATAAGACTACCCGTCTTAAAATGAAACACACCATTGTATAGTATAGCACCGTCACATTGACACATCAGGTGCATAAGATTACCCGTCTTAAAATGAAACACACCATTGTATAGTATAGCACCGTCACATTGACACATCAGGTGCATAAGACTACCCGTCTTAAAAGGAAACATTTTTCTAGAACATGTTCCAGCGATTTCACTAACATCACCACTTTATTGAAACAAGACATGTCATAACATGTACTGTGTAGTTTGATCTGTTAAAATATACAGTAACACATGTTCAGCGACAATATATGGCTGCAGACAACTCGTCGAGAGAGCGGCACAGAACAAATAAATTCCCTACACCCACCCCCAAACGATCAAGGGGAAGAATACGAATTTATTTATACTATTAAACTTACACGACACAGCACATTTGTCGGACTAGGGATTTTCTGACACATCCACCATTTCGGGATGTGTGTAATACACGTTGCTGCTGACGCATAGACCACGGGATGGTGTTAACTTTTCACACTGTCACACATTATAGAGGTCAACGTTGAGCATCTCATGGCAGAACAGTTTCACATTTAGTTCGCTTTTCCAGTCAGACCACGTGTCAGTGAGAGGATTGTATTGTTCAATCACCGATGATTCTGGGCTGTGACCTCCTGACACCAAGATGCACCCACGCCATACAACTGCTGGCGCATTGCTGTGGCTGTCGCGAGGCTGGCTCAGTCTTGTCCATGAGTCCGTTGCAGGGTCATATTTGAGACATGTCCGGTTGCTACCTCCCACCACATAGATAAAGTCGTTCATTGAGACAGCAGCTCCGACACAGCATCTTTCAGTCATGTCTTACAAAGTGCTCCAGCTACGTCTCATTGTGTCAAATATCTGAGAACAACACAAGGTTTTCTGTTGCGCATCCAAACCACCAAAAACAATTATTTTGTTGCCGTACGTGACAACCTTGGAGTCAAATACCGCTTGTGGCATGTCGGGCATGGACGACCACTGCCGCCGTTTAAGGTTCAGACACTCACAAGATGCCAGCACATTGTTGTCGCCAACACCCATCCCTCCCACCACATAAACACAGTCGCCCAGCGAGACACTGCGGTGGCACGTCCGAGCAGTGATCAGTGGTGGCAGTGCCTCCCACTTCTTTGTGGCCAAGTCATAGAGCCAGCACAGGTCCAACGCGCGTTCCGTGGTGCCGCCGGTCAGTAGCAGGGACCTACCCAAGTAGCATACGCTGTACACAATGCCGACTGACTGTGGTATTTCCGTCAGCGATTCCCAACAACTCGTGTCTTCATTGTAATACTGACACCGTTTGTGTTCAATGGAAAACGTATTTTGCCTTTTCGAACAAGTCAACCCGCCAACCACCAGGACACAAGAACTCTTTCGGAAGACGGTGCGCGGCACTGTGCGGCAACTACTGATCTGATGCTGGTTCACAGTGTCCGCCTGGAACGACATTGCCTCGTGTAGGTATTCATGACACGTGGGTGTCAACAGGTCACACGTATCCTTCATGTGCCGCAGGTAGTTGCTCGTACAGTACGGCAGACGGACGTGTTCAAAGATCGTCTCGAAGGACGACTTCCTATTGGCAGGGTCATGTCGGACCCAATCCAGCACGGACTCGAAGACAACGTCCTCGTCATCAACACTGACGTCATCATCTTTGATGAATTCGACAAGTTCGCTGCAAGACAACTCTTTCAACTGGTCGTTAAATGCAACAGATTTGAACTCGACCAGCATCAGTCGTTTGGCTTTCATCAGCACCTTCTGCAGTCGATACAACGCGGCAAATCTGTAGAATTCGACACAGTTGGCCAAGTCGAGTTGTGCCACCATGAAATCTTCACAGCCAGATTTCAGACCATCAAGTCGCAAGATGTCGCATGCCTTGAACACGCTCTCCACGTTGTCGACGGTCAGCTCAATCTTACCGGTGTAAATATAGTCGATGATGCTAGTCAGTATCTCCGGTTGCATTGTCAACTGGACTGTGTCCGACATGCTTTCTTTAAGACCACACCTGAACATTGCCTTGAAGTAGTCACTTGCGACCGCCAGAACGATGCGATGACATTGGATTTCGACATCATCCGACTGCAACGTCACATCGGTGTATTCCTCGTTCTGGCGCAGTTTATGCACACTCTTCATGAAGTCATTCTGGTATGTCTTATCAACAAACATTTCTACTTTCCTCGTAGCAGATGCTACAACAAAACAGATTAAATAAATAATTTCCAATCATACAGAGAAAATCCATTATAAATCAGAGGAAGAAAGGGAATAGTACACAATGTGTGTGCGAGCGCGCGCGCACACACGCACACACGCACACACGCGCACACCTACGTAGCTACTCAGCGATGCCCGGGGAGAAAGGCTGTCATATTTACTTTCTAGTTGAAGCCACATAATAAATATTCCTGAATACACCCAGCGATATAATTATAAGTGGCATTATTATTTTTAATAATGACAGATAAAAATCTAATTCGCCAGCAGCCGCCTGCGCTAAAATAGTTTTGAAATTGTGACCCTACGAGATACCCACCGCCTCGAACGAATTTCGAAAAACATTCAGCCCCATACATGCAAAATTGACATAGACAATGCCAATTTAAAATTGTGACCACCAAGATCCCCACCCGAGCGAATTTCGAAAAAATCTACATTTACGAACCATCCCAGTGGGCCGACTAGATTGCACAAAATATGACAGCCCCATACATAAAAAACTGACGGAGATAAGTTCCATTGTAAAAAAAAAAATATATATATATATATATATGCATATATATATGTGTGTGCGTGCGTGCGTGCGTGCGTGCGTGCGTGCGTGCGTGCGTGCGTGCGTGCGTGCGTGCGTGCGTGCGTGCGTGCGTGCGTGCGTGCGTGTATGCAAAACTAACGGCGATATAGGTCGAACCGCTGATGAAAATCTCCCGGATTTCAATTTCAAGAAAAAACTTGGCAGGTATAATGCCGGTTGCTGGACATAACATTGGTGGGGGCGCCCCGGTGGACTATTCCTAATACAAGTATGAGTCTGACTAGGACCTTGGTCCAAGCCAAATAAAACGAAAGTACTGACTACTGTTCTAAGTAAGACGTAATACATTTTACGTTTTATCATGACAACAAACCAACCTCTTCAGTAAACTCTTTACTTCACATTGGATCAGATAACATGTAAGTTGGATGTTATAGCTTATCCATGACTATTACAACTTGGAAGTTATTACTCAACTGCGGCTCGACCCAGAGCAGACCAGACAAGGAAGTATGACACGGAATGTGTAGTGCCATCTAGCGTGTGACCTGTTTTAAATGCGAGCGTCCCCTGGCGATTAAGGTTTAATTCAAGCATTGATACTGAATGATATTATAGGCATGCGTATGGCGCGTTTCTCATCCTCCCCTCTCCCATCTGTTTGAGTCTACCACCCATTTCCCACCTACTTTGGGTTTTCAATCTCTGATGTTGCAAACAATTACCTTCCATTCCTGGGTGTTCACGCCTGCCCCTCTATAAGGTTAAGGTCCCTTTTCATGCTGTCATTCCATCTCAGCTTTGATCTTCCTTCCTGTAACGTTTAGGTCGGTTGAGTGTATCAGTTCACTGACGATTTTAATATTATCAAATTACCTATTATAAAGCATCATTGTAAACAAATAATAAGAGTCATGTTCCAAATATATAATTATTATAATAATAAAAATCAATAAATACTATAAGATCGTTATCAAAGTGATGTATACAATAGCTATCACAACTTTTTCTGGAAATCTCTCTATATATATATCATCTTCATCATCATTACTCGGGACCTAATTATATGGACATATATTGTCTTTGTAGTTAGGTACTACTTACGTCATGAAGCAAAGTTCTAGATGTCTAATTGATGAGGTACGGTTGTTATGATGCACGAATCATAGACAGTTAACGATGGCATTTGAATGTAAATAATTATTCAAGATACCAACTAAAGCGTTTACTGTAAGCCTGGGTGTGGCCACCATCGTGGTCGCTAGTGGTCAGTGAATTGTGTAGTGCCTGAGGCGTGAATTAAAGGGGGTTGCCAAGTTGGTTGCCGTGTCATGTATTTTTTTCATTTGATTCCATGTAGCCTACGTTTTAAAACGTGTGTACGCGCCTATGAACCGGATCGTCCTGGAGATGTGGCGCTATAGAAATGATAATAATATTATTATTATGTATTCGCCCGCGCGGACGCCATGGTATCACAAATCACATAACAAAGACACCACATCTGGCTACGAGGAGACTCCGACTCCGATGGGATATCTAGAATGAAGAGGAAACAGATAATCTCCTTGTGGCAAGTACGACGCAGATCGGCGTTTAGTGGCGTGACATTACGGGGAAAACTCACGCTGCAACAAAGAGCCAGTAGGCGTCGCGTGGCAGTGACGTCACGCATGCAGTAAAGACTGAAGTTTGCTTGCTAGTAAATAAGGCAGGCCGCAATTAAGATGGCATCAATTAACTTCTCAATGTTCGCACCGTTCGATCCGGACTCAAGAGACACACACCATAGGTCCCAGGTGGCAAAAACGGGCAGGTCGGTTCAAAAATTACTTGGTAGCATGTTACCGCTCCGTTGGCTGGGACCAGCCGGGAGTTGCCTGTGAATCGTGTGGACAATGGTTCCGCGCAGGATGTCGGAACGTAAACAGTGGCTCCTACGATCACCTCGGCAGAAATGAAGTCACCTGGCATGCGTTGTCTGTGCAAATGCCAACCATAGCTCTGTTGCCATCGATCTACATGACCTAAGCACCACCCAGCACAGTATAACACCGGACTCATATCTGAACTCTAACCTAGACAGCTCCTTTCACCCGCACCACACATCCACGTACCCCCAACAAGGGCAAGCAGACAGAACAAGTATGCCAGGCGGCTACTCCGCTTTTTGACTGTGAACTGACAGTCCATTGTTGGCAAAGTAGCACAAGACTGGACGTAATCCTCGGTACAGAATCATGGCTGACCCCACTGCACACTAATGTAGAAATCTTCCCCAGGGGTTTCAACATCTATCGTGGACAAGGAGCTGCAGACCCATCCTTCAAAGAAGCGCCAGCCGAAACGATTCATTTCCATTTACACAGTGGAATATGGGGAGCCACTGAAGGAGGCAGCGGGCCAACTGAACAATCGCATCATGACCACCTATGATGAAAATAGCGCAGTTGAAGAGATCTGGACGGAACTCAAAAACGGCCCGAGTCAAGCCCTCCCAGAACACGTCCCTCACAAGCAAACCAAGTCCAAACCAAGCCATCCCTGGATTGACTATGAGACCAATAAGCTGATTCGGAAGAGAGACAGGACCTACAAACGCTGGAAAAAGTATTGAGATGAGGACCTGCGACAGAAATTCAAATCACTGAAGCGACATGTCCAGAAACGCCTGCGCCGCCTCTACTGGAGTATGTCCACTCAAAGACACTTGGAAGCTCATTACAAACCCCAAGGAACAAGCTGATCTTCTAAACAACGAGTTTCGCTCTGCCTTCAGTCCCAAAAACATCATTACAGCTGAGGAGTTTAAACTGAGCTGCCCTCCACATCCAGACATCCCAGACTATCCAGCCTGCAGACATTAACAGGAAGTGAAAAAGCTGCTACTAAAACTGGACCCCAATAAAGCCTGCGGCCCTGATGGTATCACACCCAAGCGTATGAGATGCATGGGCAAGATTCGAGTGGAATTAATGTGTCGTGAGTGTTCTAAAGCACTGCTAATATAAAACATTACAATTTTAGCGGTTTGGGATTCTTAGACTTCCACTGATTGGCATACTATTGCGCCAACCTGCGTCAAACTTGGGTTCCAACATGGCGGCTAAGTCTCTCCAAAGCATTTAAATAACCCAGCATAGTCACTCGCGCAGCGCCCTCTGTTATTCATGTGTGAACGTAATGATATTGTATACACTAGCAGTTCAAATTCAAAATGGCGGATCTCTGAGTGACTCTGCTTGGTAATTTAAATGCTTTGACCTCTCTAACGGTCTGACTTGACGTCATAGCACGAGGCGACGAGGGCCAGGAGGCAGCGAGGCACGGGCATTGGGGAGAGCTGTCAACAGATGTCGTGAATAAGAAAACCATTCATTTAGAAACAGTCAGTGTTGTTACAAAAAACGTGACGGAAGTATTCTTGCTCTGTCATCGTATCAAATTCGTTGCTAAGGGAGAAGGCGTCTTCCGGGAGGTCACTGGCGACTGTCGCACCTGTCGGTACTCCAACTAAGCTTGGCAATCGTTCTGGTTTTCAGGCCCGTCTGAAGGAGGTGAATCCTAATTCATAGATGCTTCATTGTATAGTCCCTCGATGTGCTATCGTATCTAACAAACTACCGCCAGAGTTAAGAGCATTTCTTGATGGTGTTTCAAGATGGTAAATCCCGTCAAGTTCATGGCCCTCGATGTCAGGCTCTTATCAAAAGGATCCGATGTGGACCGTGAGGACTTACCACACTCCAGACGTCCTTGTGAGGACCTACCACAGTCCATTCGAGCTCAGGAGGACTTACCAAAGTCCAGACGTCCTCATGAGGACTGACCACAATCCATACGTCCTCATGAGGTCTTATCACTGTCCAGACGTCCTCGTGAGGACTTACCACAGTTCAGACGTCCTCGTGAGGACTTACCACAGTCCAGACGTCCTTGTGAGGACTTACCATAGGCCAGACTTCCTCGCGAGGAGTTAACTCATACAACGTGTCAACGAACTAGTGCCTGATATCAGTTACTGTTACAGGAATGTTTCCACATTTGTTTTTTATTTTTGTTGTGTTGAATTCTGCGCCGGATTTAATACTGTGGAGGCCCCTGGGCAATGATATCGTATTCTTATAGTTACCACTCCTCCCTACATTCTTCAACAGTGGTTTCATTGCAAAATACAACTTTTGTCCATTTAGAAGACCAATTTGTACCACATTGAAGTACTCAATTTACGTCTTTAAACTTTTTTTACAATACCCAAAACGCGTTTTGTGGAGGCCCTGTAAAATTATATTGTTATCAAACCTTCCCCGTCTGCCCTGCCCTTAATTCGGCACTGGTTGAATTGCATATTTTACAAAGAAATACATACGATATGTCTGGTTTTCTAAATAGTATCCCAAATGTAAAGTCGACTCCAATTTATGTATTTAGACTGCTGTGTATATTTTTATGATACTCATGCATTCTGTGGACAAAGAATTTTTTTTTTTCGTTGCGCCGCTGCTGTCAATTTACCTTCGCCAGCTTCTCTCTCCACTGTCTCGGCTGAAGTGATATGACATCCGAACACGGGGTGTGTGTGTGTGTGTGTGTTGCACCACCGATTACTGGAAGGGGGGTCAGACGAAATAGTATTATACAAAATAAAATGAATATTAAACTAAATGAACACAAACAACGGGAAGGTGACAAGTGTGAATTAAGGAACAAGAAAATGAGAAGAAGACAGAGGGATGGAGGAAAAATGTTCGGCAGAGGAAAAGAAAACGGGTCAGTGGGGACAGATCAACAGGTACCTGGTCAGACTGTAGAGAACGAGGAGAGTCGCGACAGCGATACGGGTGGTGAAGAGGTAGATACCACATAGGCAGTTGGTAAGATTGTGAAACAAAAGACTGAAAAGAAGACCGACGGGAGAAGACAGAGTCTTCAGCAAGACAGAAAACGTGACAGGCGTGAAGGTGACAGGTGAAAGAGTGACAGGAGAGAAGATGGCAGGGGATAAAGACAACAACCAGACAGATGCAAACCGGAGAAGGAGATACTCTGGGGCAGTGATTGAGGGGGCAATTAGAAAAGAGAGGGTGTTCATGGGCGACTCTATTCTGAGAAAGACAGATAAGACACTAAGCGAGGGGGACATCGTTGTTTGTCTACCGGGGGCTAGGATAGAGCATGTGACTGAAAGGGTAAGAAGGTATTGGGGCATGACAAGGTAGGGTATATACTAGTACACGTAGGGACAAATGATGCAGACAAGGAGGGAACAACTGGGATAGTACAGAAGTACAGACAATTAGTGAGGAAGCTAAAGAAGTCAAGAGTTGAACATGTTATTTTCTCAGGAATTTTGCCAGTAATGAAAAAACCAGGGGTGAGAATGTGTTAGACATAGTTTTGCCCTCACATAATGAATTAGTTGACAATGTCAAGATATGTGAGCCATCATGGAGTGGTAGTGATCACAATCAGATACATTTTATCATCAAAGTAAAATCAGAAAGGAATAGTAAAAAGCAGTACAGGAGAAACTTCCTCAAAGGAAGATATCAGGACATGACGAAATATTTAGATACACTGGAATAACACACTGAAGAATAAGACAGCAACAGAATGCTGGAATATCTTAAAGAGTGAAATTGAGTACATCGTCAATAAATTTGTTTCCTTTAAAAAACAAGGGAAACGGTCCAAAAAGAAACACTTATCGAAAGAAGCCATTAGAAAAATTAAGTACAAACAAATGATGTGGAAGTCATATTGACGTACCAAGCTACAGCTGAAATTAGAAATTCAAAAGAAGTTATGAACAAAATTAGCTTGTAATATAAAACATGACAGCAAGAGTTTTTATGCGTATTTTCCAAGCAAACACAAAGTTCAGGATAAGGTCGGTCCTCTAGAAGATAGTGCTGGAAATATAACATCAGAGGGATTCTTGATGGCAGAAGACCTGAATGAGTATTTTAGTTCAGTGTTTACCAAGGAAGATAGTAGTTCACTGCCAGTACCAGAGGCTAAGTTCAAAGGGGCAGAATCAGTAGAAAAGTAGGGCTATGAAGGATAATGAATCACCTGGAGTGGATGGGATTCCGCCCAAACTACTATTGGAAAGTGTAGAACAACTTAGCATACCGCTTGCAACAGTTTTTAATTTGTCATTAGAAGAGGGAGTGGCTGCTTAAATTTACAATGGAAAGAAGCAAACATTATATCGTTATTTAAAAAAGGTTCGAGAACAAGTCAGAGAACTATAGACCAGAGAATTTTACATCGGTGATTTGCAAATTATTAGAAACACTAATTAAAGATCACGTGGTGGATTTTATTTTAAATATAACTTGATAAACCCATCTTAACATGGGTTTCTAAAAACGAGGTCATGCTTAACAAATCTGTTCTGTTTTTTGGAAGATGTCACTAAGTGGGTAGACGAGGGATCACCACTAGATATCATCTACTTAGATTTTCAAAAAGCTTTCGACAAAGTACCACATCAAAGATTACTGCTTAAACTAAAGGCCCATTGCATAGGAAATTGTTTAATTAAGTGAATAGAAAAATAACTGATTGACAGAAGACAACGGGTAGTAGTTGATGGGGAGGCTTCAAGCTGGAAATCGGTATTGAGTGGGGTACCACAGGGATCAGTACTGGGATCTATATTACTTAACTTATAATATATATAAACGATTTGGACGATGATATAACAAGCAAGGTGTTGAAATTTGCGGATGATACCAAAGTGTTTAGAAGGATTAAAAGTGGTGGAAATAGACAGCATTTACAAGATGATCTTGACAGGTTGATCAAATGGTCTGAAAAGTGGCAAATGTTGTTGAATTTTGGGAAATGTAAATGCCTCCACACAGGACGTGGGAATGGAGATGTAGAATATACAATGGGGGTGCTGTGCTAAGTACCACTGTAAAAGAAAAGGACTTAGAGTTAATCATTAGTGCTGATATGAGGGTTTCAGAGCAGCGCGAAATTGCAGCTTCAAAGGGAAATCAAATCGTTGGATTAATTAGGCAAAACATAGTGTATAAGAAAAAAGAACTAATAATACCGCTGTACAAAACAATAGTGAGGCCTCATATAGAATATTATATACAAGCATGGAGGCCATACCGCAAGAAGGACATAGATATGCTGGAAAGAGAATGATTCCAAAACTGAGGGATCTTAGTTATGAAAAACGCATAAAATAATGTGGTTTAACAACACTAGAGACCAGGAGATTGAGAGGAGATCAGATAGAAGTGTTTAAAATATTGAATGGTTATGAAGATATTGATAGAAATATTGTTTTCTTAGTTAAGAAAGATAGAAAGACTAGAGGACATGAAGTTGCATTAGTAAAGAAGCAGTGTAGATTAGATATAAGAAAGTTCTCATTTTCACAAAGGACTGTAAATGAATGGAACAGATAATCTGCTGATTGCTGATTGCTGATGCTAACCGTGTGAATATGTCTAAAAATAAAGTCAATACATACCTCAGAAGAGTGGGATGCATGTAGCTAAAAGGGTTAGACTATCGATAAGCCAAATGGGTTCCTTGTCCACCTGTCATCTAGAGTTAATTATCTGGGTGGCAATCTTGTTAAATCTTGTTAAAGAGTGTCGAGTACTATGCCTCAGGCACAAGTTAGCGCCTACTTTCGGCTAGCTTAACGGTGTCTGCCGAAACTATGCGTGACCCATTTATATTACAGTTTAATTTAATGATACGCTTATAATTTTATAATTGTTAGTATACATAACAAAACGTCATAATTAGCATAACTTGTAATTATTTGCAAAAAAAAGATGTGTTTTATTGTCATGTCATTATCTCAGAGCGTTGTATATCTTGCGGCTTCGTCTCACAGAGCGGCAGTTTTCAGCGCTGTTTATACGCCGCTTTTTGAATGACACATATCTCCGTCAGTTTGGCATACATGAAGCTGAAATTGTGTATCTAATCTAGCGGCCCCTTTGGGGGAGGTTCGTAGATTTATAATTTTTTAATTCGTCGGTAGTTGCGATCCTGGGGGATACAAATTTTTAAATGACACATTAGGTACTTGAACCAAAAATGCATATCATGCTAGAACATTGGGAATGGGCTTCTATATGGCTTATATTAACGGTAATAGCTTAAAGATCACACAATCGTTTATTTTATCAAGATATATTTAATCAATCAAAAGATATCGCAATTTTAAGACGGAAAAACAGCGTATTTTTGTACATCTCTTACAATGGCAAAATTTACAATTTTGTGTGTTTTCTGTGCATAAATATTTGTTTTTAAATGTCATAACTGTTTTATTTATATAGATATTTAAATACTGTTTTCAAACACATTGACTACAGTAATAAATTTACAATATTTAATATTTTTAGTACTAATTATAACCAAATCAATGCAATTAATTTGTTAATTTTAGTTATGTAGCATGCAAACTCAACAGACCGACACATTTCAATAATAAAAGACCATGATTATGAAGATATTTTATATAACTTAAGCAATGTGTATAACCACATTAATTATGTTAATAAAATGCATTAACCAGTCAGTTGACATGAATAACTTAATTAATAAATCAGTATTGGCTAATTAGCACGCCAACTCGACTGACCGACACATTTCAATAAAAGACCAGGGTGTCCATGATTATGAAGAAATTTATATAATTGATGCAAAGTGTACAACCACATTAAATATAATATAATGAATATACAGTCATTTAAAAATAACAACAACGTTATTAATAAGTCAATATTAATTAATTAGTATGCAAATTCGACATACAAAAAACCCATAATGTCCATGATTATGAATATATAAATTTATATCATTTATGCAAGGTGTACAACCACATCAATTAGGGTAATATATATATTCGTTAACCAGTCATTTAACATAAACAAAACTTAATTAGTTAGTCATTGTTGCCTAATTAGCAGACAAAATAGACTGATATATTTCCATAAAAGGCCATAACTTCCATGGTTACGATGATTTTCATATATATTTGGCAGAATGTACAGAAATACAATATTCATGCTCATAGTTCACTGTGTGATGATAGTGCATCATGACAGATTGGAATACTGAGTAATGCTCAAGCTCAGTACAGTTCAGGAATCAAATGTCACTGCATAATAATATAATGTTCTATTCAACCTTCACTATACCCGTTCCAACAAGCTGTGAGTAATACCGTCAGTCTTGTCGCTCCAGCCCACCTTAGCTACAAGGACTGCGTTTTTAAACTGCACGAATTATTAATTGCGTTTTGCTTACGCAATTATTTTTTTTTAATTTTCAAATTCACTTTCTCGCACCATTCGCAATGTGCACTGCACAAAGACTCCATATAGGGAATGTGTGGAGAAACTATATTGAAGACTCAAGGCAGCTATCATGAAGCCTTCGCACGAAGGAACTTTATGTAATTACGTTCGCAACTGTATGAGAGTCTTCTACGATTGTTCCATGTTATGTAATCGACGTGGACGGTGTCATGTGTACGGTCGTAAGGTAGGCCCTATGAATGATTCGTGAAACCAGCCTCTGGAATTTAACCAGCTCACACAAGACCTGGAGGAGAGCAAATACTACTGTCGTTCTACGATACGATACAGTACGAGCAAAGAGGAATGCCCAGATGAATACATGGGCAGAGGCACACCTACCAGGCGTTTAACAATACACGAGGGACGTCACATATACAACACCTACATATGACTACAGCTAAATTAACAAATTATTAAAGAGGTGCCAGATGGCATCCGACGAATGGTGGCATACAGGCGTGCGTGGATCGTACAGTTTATGGATGAAGCGTAGTAGTGGCACTGGCCTCCAGCTTTTAATAGCATACTGATGTGTCATATTCCCTTATTTCACGAAAGTTACAGCACATGTGACAACAGTAGTATACAAGCCCGATCGATATTTGACATTTTGCACAATCAGCTCAACGCGCATGATGCGCATTAAATGAGCGCGGTGCTGGTGTCGTGTCAGACTGCAATTTTGTAATGTTCAGACGAATCCATTCGTTTGGAGCCCGAGATGCGAAGCGTCTAAGGGAGAACGTTAAACATGCATACCCAAACGCATGCATGCACGCACGCTACATTTTCCACACACACTATGTGTCTACAACTTTGTTACACATACCATATGCATACCCCTTCCACACGCGCGCCACATGCCTACCCCTTCCACACACAATGTGCCTACCCTTTCCACACACATGCCACATGCCTACCCCTTCCAAACACAATGTGCCTACCCCTTCCACACGCGTACCATATGTCTACATCTTCAACTCGCACACGCACGCACGCACGCACGCACGCACGCAAGCACGCACGCACGCACACCCCCATGCAAACCTATACTCCCAACACACACACTCTCTCATACATGCAAAACAGACGGATATATGCGGGACACACTTACATACATACTTACTTACCAACAGACAGACAGACAGACAGACAGACAGACAGACAGACAGACAGACAGACAGACAGACAGACAGACAGACAGACAGACAGACAGACAGACAGACAGACAGACAGACAGACAGACAGACAGACACGGAAGGACTGACGGACGGATGGACCGATGAGAGACCTACCCTCTGTTTCATAATATCATATATATATGCCGATCTATTTTGGAAATTACAAAAAACGGGACATTTAACCCAAAAGCGTTATTTCCCGCCCGAAAGCGGTAATGTTGATATGTGTGAATGACGAGGAAATAATTCAACATGGTTGAATTAATTAACTAATTAATTGCATCCAAATATTAAACCTGTAACATTATAATTAATACAGTAAAGCATTGATTGTAATTTAATTTGTTGGAAAAAACCACAATAATTTATAAATCAAGCATATACAAGTATTCAAAACTCATGTACGGAAAACTGTATTTTAAATATTAGAAATGTTTGCATTATTAATTTGTTTTCTAACAATTTGTGTTCATGCACACACACGTTAGATTTTATTATATATTTTCTCCGCAGACTTAGAGCATTCGGTGTCGATGACAAAAATACTTGTTCTTTTGTATTGCTCCATTATTGAAAGCATACTGCGCTATGGGATTACTGCTTGGTTTGGTAATCTGTCTGTTCAGTTAAAATCACAGCTTTCTCGTGAAAATCACAGGTTCCACGTCTCCCATCATCTCCCTTCATGAGATTTTTGAACAGACACTAAGAAGACAGTCAGTCAAAATTATTTATAATACTAAACATGTTCTGCATAATGAATTTCAGCTCCTGCCACCTGACAGACGTTATATAACTCCTGGGTGCAGGCTTAATAGCGACAAACACTCATTCGTGTCACCGTCTTTTAAACAACAATTAATGATGCCTGCTGCCTCAGTGTCACTTGTCGTTTTATAATAAGTAATGTGTATGCATGTATTATTTATCTGCTGTTTTTATTGAATGGTTTTATGGTTTTATATGTACATATTGAAGTCGTGTCTGTTCTCACCCGAGACAAATTTCTCAACTCCATAATTGAGGCAATAAAGCATTATCTTATCTTATATATTAATACGAATGGGCATTATAGTTTTGTACACTAATAAAACATTTACTTAACTTATAAATATATAAAAATCCCAGCGGGTTGTAGCAACAATTCTTTCGTTACATAGCGGATACATTTGCTTCACATAAATGTTACCTTTTATTATAAATAATTTTAATACGAATGGAAATTTATTTGTGTAGACTTATGAATTGAACGTTTATTTAAATTATAAATATATACATGTATACAAATTCCAGCGGTCTGTTGCATCAATTTGTTCGTTATATAGCATTATATATATATATATGAAGGTACATTGATCAATTTATGTGTACCGATTCGATTGGGTCCTTGTCGGCATTTTCATTGGCTTATAAATGGGTCAGATCGTGTGACGTCATTTTTGTGTTGGTTCCTGATCAACATACCACAAACTCATAACATGGCGGACTATAGGGCATTGTTGTGTCGACAATGATGCCGAAAATATGTACTGTCTGTGTATATTTGTGACGAAACGAACCCCTAGGAAGCAGTGATAATATCGGAAGGAATCGATGCCCAGCAAACACAAACAATGGGGGCAAAACAGAGTACAACTGGCGGTTCTAGGGTGAGAACATACCAACACGACGGGGCAGGCCATGGCTCGATGACCTCGCATGATATGGGGCTGGCGGGTAGTGGCCCCAGTACCAGTGCGGGTGTCAGCAGACGTACGAGGACCAGAAGTTTAGGGATAGTCCAGAACTCTGCACAGCATGGACGGCCTCTGAGTATACCGCATGGGAACAGAGATGGGAGCGGTGTCCTGCCCGCTGATTCTGACGCGAGCACGCCGGATGACGACGATGTCTTTCGCGCTAGCATGCTTACACAAGCGTCTTCGCTCCCTCTTCCAATGCGACTGTTCTCTATAAACGGTAAGGGGTTGTTATCATTGAACTTAACGTTGGTGTGAATCGTTGCCATGTTGGTATTACTAATTATGGCAGGTACTTGTTCATTGTTAGACTTGGCATCTTTATTAATCTCTCTTTGTTGTAACGTGAATTATTGTTTTGTATTTAGAAAAAAACAATCTCAGCATACTTAACGGATGTTGCCATTTTGTCTTAATAATCATCTTCGGATGGCAAACCCTTGTCAGTGCTTTGAACAACAGCACATCATCAAACAACCCAGTTCGAAACAACATTATTGAGCATTGATCCCCAAAAGTCATGCTAATGATGCAGTAGTGAAACCAATAAGTATTATAACCATGTCATGTAACAGTATACTTTCTATTTACCCCCTGGCTACTAGAAAAACAACCATGTAGCAGCAGGCTTGTGCGGCACTCACCAGATACAAGAGTGACAAACCAAAATGCCAGAACCAAAACACCTGCATGTTGAATCAAAGCTGTGAAAATATTTGGTCACAACATCAGTCGTCGTTTTGGTTCAAATGTCGTTATTTTGACTGGTACCTAGATATACCTGTAGGTCCCTGGTTATTCGGTTAGGGTACTCAGTCTAAAGAAAAAATCACGAAGGGAAAACGTTCAAATCTTTTCGATCATGTAAATTACTTAAAACCAAAATATTTTAGCTTGAATATTATATATATATATTCATATTAATCATCTGGTCTGTAAAATAACCATCTGGATAATACGGAACTGGCTCTGACCCAAGGGTGAGTTTCTAAAACTATTTGAGGGGTCAGCAACCTATTCTGCCAGGGAAAGTTTGTTAAATACAAAAACAATTTGACCAGCTCTTAATTATTCATGAGTTTCGAATTACCCCTGACGGTTTACTCCCCCTTGCCAAAACTCTGACGTTCTAGGTCAAGAATTGGATATTTTGGATGTGATGGGTTTCTACTGACAAACACATGAGTCAAAACTAGTAGACATTGGATAAGCATATTCAAAATATGCTGGCAAAACTTTTAAAAAGTGTCATAAATCACTCCTTAAAAATTAGCAATGAACATATTTTTAATTTTTTTGGAAAATTTTCATCATTTTAAGTCAATATTCCAAGTTGTTGGAACCTTGCAGCATACATGAGAACTTCAAAACCTTTCAAATATTGATAAGAAAATCAGTCAGTTCTTATTTCCTGACCCTAAGACCAAGCAAGTTGAAACAAAACCAATTAAATGTTTGACAAAAAGATCAATTCAAATTCAGTTGATTTTTATTAAGTTCCATTTCTGTTCACAAACTGTCAACGTTCTCACAGTTTTGTTCATTTATGAAAAATGCATCACATAAAATGTATCAATAATATAAATAGTAAATAGTACATGACCAAAACTTAGCACACAACTAGCAGTTGCAACTAACACAATAACAGTCTAACTACATGTGCAACATTCACAGATATGTTATAGATGACTGACTGTTCAGTGTCCAACAGTTTGTTTATTTTAAAAACCTCATCTACAATAAACATTTAATTAGCACATCAGACATGGGGTCAAATACATTGAAATATATTTAAATACAAATAGTCTTGAGGGAGTCAAATACTTTGAAATGCAAAAGTATTTAAATACAAATACATTGGAAAGGATTTCAAATACTTTTTTTACTTTCAGACTACATTACAATATTGCTAGCTATGGTTTGTAGGTTCATAGGCAACTGACTTGCAGTTACGACGAACCTGGCTTTTATGATGATGGTACCACCTGACTTGAGAAGCCACCATCTTGCTTCTCTTAACCCACAGACAGGAAGCAGATATTAATATTAGACTCAATAGCTGGCCTTAGCAGCCACTGCCACATTGGTTAGGTGCCATAGGTAGTTTGGTTAGCAGGGGCTTGGAAACTATGATCAAAAGACAGACAGTTGCTAATTGCATCACAGTGACAACTGACAAAGTAAGGTGATGTTGGCTTCTCACACAGTGATCTCAATGACTTCTCACATAATGGCATTACCTTGCCATTATTTCTGAGCGGAAAAGTGGCGAATTACCAAATGACATAGTAAAATTGCTCAACTCTTAAGAATTCAAACAAGAATAATTTTAAGTTGTCATTTATTGATAATCACATCCTATGTATTTGAAAAAGTATTTGAACATTTCAAATACTTTAGGAAAGTATTTAAATACAAATACTTTCATGTCAAATACAAATACTTTCAAATACAAATGTATTTGCCCCCATGTCTGTAGCACATTAGTCAGTTTGGATGTAACAGTGACCAGGTCCATCAGACCAGACAATGGCATTTAGTCAGACCTGTAGTTAGCAGCTAAAAAAACAAGTTGTTGAGAACTGTTTAGCTAATGGCAACAAAATGGCATTTTAAAGTGGTAGAAATATGATGTCTTTAGCGTGTGTTGACATCCATCCACTAAACATATATATACAATCATTTAAATGTGAACATTACATACCTAGCAAACTTTTTTATTTTATTTCTTAAATGTATTTCTTGATAGTAAAGATAGTTTCTTCCTATCACTTTCTTCCCAAAAACTGGAACCTTACTTGTTGTCAGTTACCTTTTTTCCGGTTTCGATGCATGTCAGTGTGACGAATCTGTTAATACATGCAATGGATGTTAAATGCTGTAGGTTGTTTTATTTTGGTGTTTGACTAAAAAGGCACATTGGAAAATGGCACATACCAAAATGATACCATTAAACATATTTTATAGTTCATAGATGTAGATTTACATATATATATAAATACAGCATAGTTTTTTGCTGTTTTGTCTACTTAATCTCACTTTCCAGGGTTTCCATCAGAAAAAGAATTTGGGTATGGAGTTTTTTAGACCATGGAACTAGCAGGCAAAGCTGCCACGGGGGCCGTAGGCGCCCTGATGGGTGGGAGGGTCTGGGGATTGGATTTCTAGATGCTCGGAGAAGTGATTTCCCGACATTTGGAGTCAAACATTCTGCCCGTTTCATGGTGATCATTTCCATGTTTCATAGGAGAATGAATGACAAATGTAACAGCCAGCAGGAAAATTGTAAACTTCCCTTCACATTTTAGATCAATCCCGCAGTGAATACCACGTTTAGCCAATCACAGAATAGCTAGCATAAATGTGTTGGCACAGGCTCATTGTTCACCTTTAAAAACGTCATCAAGTACGAGTTTCATTGCATAGAATATTAAACAAAAATTTAATCTGGATTTATTTTAGGTATGTGTCTGTACCCTAGAATTATTTTTGGGTACGTAATTTTATCCTTTTACCCTGCTGGTTGAAACACTGCTTGCAAAAAATACTTCCAATTAAATCTTTTTTCTAATCAAATTGAAAAAATCAAATTGTTGATCAATTCATTTCCAATTCAATTCAGAATTAAACCTGGCCTGATTGCAATACATGAGCAGTAGCCAAGGACTTCATACTCACTACCATAAGACTGACTCAATGTCCGATTACATATCCTGCTCAGGATTTTTTTTAACAATTATATGTTCTTGTCAGACTATTTGAGTGTCAACAACCCAACAAGGCAAACCATTCTGCTAGAAAGGTTATTGATGATCTTAAATATTAGCTCACATTGTTTGGACTAGATTTTAGTTTGGAAGCAATGGCCTACATCCCTGCACTCCATTCATTGTGTGATGGTAAATTGGAAAGTAGAAGGAAAATAACTGTTTTGCTAAGAAAAAAGTAACATGTAAGAAAGTGATGGAAAAGTTAGTAATGCATTTTGTCAAGAAACTAACTCACATTTGAACACATTAAAAAAGTTATTTTGTTAAATTGTTAGCAACTGGGTTAAACCAGTTACAATATATAATGGCCAAACTCATTTATTCAGCCATTTAAACATGTTTCTTTATTAAACCAACTGCAGGTGTTATTTAAACTGTTCTTTCACGCGTAATATATTTTAATATGCAAGAGCCAGATTCGCAATGAACTAAGCCAGTTGAGGAAGCCACTTAAACATCAGTGTTCTTCTCTAAAAGGTGATTTTCTGTTAATTAATTACTACACTGGTTTAAAAAAATTGATATATATACACATTATTATGTATGCATATCTATTTCATTGGTGTAAATATACCTGATATGTTTATTGTGTGAATATTTGTTATATTTTGGGGTCAAAATAAACTTCTTGTTCTCTCCCCAACAGACGGATGCTGCCAATGTGATCATGTACAGAATGGATATCAGTGCAGACTTTAGAACACAATGTTTAATGAAGCCTGTTAAGTAAACTGTCAAGTGGCCACTGGAATTATTGTTGCATGAGTGCAAACATTGATGGTAGCACCTACTGTTATGCAGCCAGGCTTATGGTGTCACAGTTTCAGCTGAAAAGATTGGCTTCTAGACTTCTATTTCTTGCATGACACCAACAGTGTGACATCATTCTGTTGCCATTTACAAAAGGAGCTGTAAGCTATCTGTTCTACACTTTACTGTGTATTCCACATGCCCCAATGATACGCTCTCTTTAAATGACCAGTGCCTGTCTTGTATTATGAATTGTAAGAACTCGAGCACTGTATTCGTGGTGCATTTCTGTTAAATGTGATGTATATACCTATCTCACAAAGCAGGCCATTCCACTGATTAACTGATTGTTTGTTCCATAATGCAAGCCAGAGATAGGCAGGGTGAGGTTACAAATATTACTGTCATAAGCATCTGCTACATTTGTTTATAATATTATTTTTGCCTGGGTATTTTATTATACAAAAATAGCTACTTGTTTTGTTCAGATATTTAATATTATATATGCAGCCAGCTGCACATTAGTCAGATTAGATTTAGAAGGATTAATATTATTCATATTTGTAGCTGTCCTTTGTGACTCAGTAAGTGTCACTCACTCCATGTTGACCACTGGGTCAAACTTGCCTACCTCTATGTACTTGGCCTATTTGACCGCTACTAATGTACAATTGTTTAGGTTCGTGCACATCTGTCAAACTGATATATTACAATGACTCAGAAGTTCACCGACTTACCCACTTTCTTTGTGGATCTGGTGGGTTTCTTGAAGGTGTGGTCATGGTGGTGACCTGGAAAATTGATTGACCTTTGAGTTGACAGGATATAAATATATACACTGTATATATATATATATTATATATATATGCTAATTGCTAACTTAAATTACTTTGAGGCCAGACTGGTAGTATTTCTCCCGTGTGACAGGGTCCATTCACCTCTTTCCACATTCAGTCATTGCCTTGGCCCATTGATCTACCAGTTGGCTTTCTAATTCTATATAAATTCTATTATTTGGCTTTCTATATTCATTCGCTTCCTTGGCCCATTGGCCTTGTTCTATCATTTGGCTTTCTATAATATAATTCGCTTCCTTGGTTCATTGACCTCTGATCTATCATTTGGCTTTCTATATTAATTCGCTTCCTTGACCCACTGGCCTCTGATCTATCAATTGGCTTTCTATATTATAAAATACTACAAAGATAGGTAATCAGAATTCTTTACTTACATATACCTGATATATGCAGCTTTCTACGTATTGGAGAAAGGTAGGAACACTGAACAGTGGACAAATTGAATGGTAAGCCAGTGAAGCCACTCTCCATATTATAATGTGCTGCTGTGGCGTTTGTCTGCTACTCTTGCTAAGCTGCTCCATGGTATGGTGTCAGCAAGTATGATAGACTGATAGTACCGTACTAATTCTACTAAACATACCTGCCCTAATTAATGTACACCCCCTTTAGCAGTGTGTGAATGTGACACTGTTCACAACAGCATCTCTAATGCCAACCTTGACTGTTGAATCCATCATTGTCATTCAATTTCAACAATGTCATGCTAGATTCAAAGATCGGTGACAAAAATATATCAAAAGGTCCACCTAAATTATCCGAATTTACAGTGTTTTGGTATCCTGTTGTAGGGACACTGATTTTCCACGATTGCGGAAAACGGGTGAAATTCGGGTTTTGAAACAGAATTTACCTTTTGGAAAGGAAATTCTGCAATTGTGGAAAATGGATGGAATTCCACGTAATCAACATTTTGAAACTGGATTTGCTTTTTCAAATGGAAACTCCATAAACGTAGAAAGAGTAGATTCACCAACACCATAAATGACACTGCCTTTATTGGTGATATTTTGAAACAAACATGATTACTATGCAACCATATTCGTTTATTTTTGTAGATTTATGATGCAGGATTTTAAAAACATGCAAGGCAAATCGTTACGAAGTGTCATAGCACCCGTGCTACCTCGGGTCAATCGACGTAAACAGGGATGCGGGCTAACTAACATTTAAACCGTTTCGTGATCATTGTCTGGCTGTCCGCTAAACGCATTGAAGACATGTTGCTAATTAAATGTAGTTGTCACGTCGTTAGAACATGCATAAGTGTACCTGTTCCGATTTCGAAAGAAAACAAAACTCGAAAGAATAACAACAGTCTAGGTCACTCTGGCTCAAAGTCCATGTATCGTAGTTCTAACAAATTCCGTTGGATGTCATCATCATAGTGCTGCTTAGAGTCCCTTGTATAAAGGAAGTTACATTCTAGCAAAAATGGTTGAACAAAATTAGTGAAACAGCATCAGTGATTTGAATATTCATAATTGCTTGTATAATTTACATTTGTTAACTTATACATTAAGTACCGCTGCATTAGAAACAACCAGTCATTTATGTTATTGTGTGACAGGAATTATCTAAATTGATTGTATTGTTGTTATTTTGTTGCAAATATTACACAAATAAATGTTGTTAGAAAAGTTAATCACACAGTAAAACAGTATAATTTAGATGCAGAAATCATAACATTGTGTGATATTTGAGATATTTCACAGAATGTATTATTTTTCAAAGTTAACTTTGAAGTAAAATATTTCTTTTCTGAACAGAAATGGGCTTCTTTAGCCAGAAAATGTGTAATTTGACATGGAAAATGCATCATTTGAAATGGAATTAGTTTTTTTCTGAAATCGAAAATACGTAATTTGAAACAGAATTTGCCTTTTTCTGAAACTGTCCCTACTGTTGCTCATATATAATAGTATCTATGTGTATAGTGGACGCATAAATCGCTTGCCAGTCACATCTGCAGAGATGGACATACCCAGGAACCCAAGAAAATGTACACTTATCAGAATGTAAAATTTGACACATTTTCAATCTGAAATATTTGTTAAGCGTACCGTACGTGTAATAAACAAATGTGGTATTTTTGTATAGATAAATCTATACATTTGTTTGTGACAAGAATTTTGAATGCCTTCATGTCATAAAGGTACATGTGACACAGCACTGGGTGGTTTAAGCTGCATGGTTTTTACGTTCCTGTCAGAAACCAAGGACACTGGTTGAGGATCTCTGTGATATCTGTTTGTCAACATGTCTGAGGCTGTAGAATGACAAAGCTCATCAGATGTCATGAGCTGTTTCTTGTGCAGTCTGGTATTACAGACAGAGATAAGTACTGGATGTTCCTGGTGTGTGCGCTAGATAGACTGATTATACCTGGCTAATGAGTCTGCTGTTGATCAATGCCCATCACATTGGTGGACGCTAATTGGTAATGAACCTTCTGAATCAGTGAATGCATGTGTGTGGGCAGTATGGAGCTCTATCACCTATGGACCATATGGTTCTGGCAACCTTGAAACATCTCCCTTGAACCCCTGGCGATAATCTTCACAGTCCTTCCTACCTGGGCTAAATAGTTATTCACAATTATTGACATCTGTTGAACCTATTTGTGGATCTAGAGCATATTTAATTCTAATAACTCTTCTCCCTGAATTCTCTTAAAAAACTGTCTCTCCTTCCCGGTCCCATCACAAGTAATGACTGGTCCCCCGTCACCAATTTCCTCCATCGAGCTCGAATTAGTACTTTAAAATGTGGATGATTTTCCAGATTTTAAGTCAGGTGTGTAATGTTGAGAGTAACTGTAATGACATGGTACATGCAGAAGACAGATTATTTAACAGCAATCGTACAATACTGTTTACAAACATTTATTTACAATCACTATGTTTATGTCATTGACATGTGACCAACTTTTTTTTATAATTACAACACATCAGCCCATTTTTTTAATAGGTAAATGTTCACAAAATTTGTGAATGGCCCAACCCCCTAAGAGACCACTTTCTCGCCTTTGAAATGAATTCTGAAAATTCTGAAACGATTCATGATAATAATTACGGCTAGCCGATGCCACAATGAAGACATCTCGCCTGCGTGTACATTACACGCTGTGTACGTGTGCTGAAATTGTGATTTGTGATGTGTGCTAGTGTGGACTGAATGGAGCTGGTGCATGGAGTGTGTGTTTATTGATCCGGCAAGGCTGTCACTGCTGTCTAGGTAAGCTGTACGCCCCACCACAGCATGCAAATTACGTCTGCGTATATATTCTTACAGATCACTAACAGGGTCAGAGCATGGTGAACCTTCCTGTTTTTTTAAGAAAAGTGTTGGAACTTTGTCATTTATGATTTTGAAGACCAATGTTGAAATGTGAACAGAGTGCTCTTGATCAGGCGTATTATTTAGCATTTCAGATGGCAGTGAAAGGTCAAGGCTTTTGAAGAGACTAATTGGTGGAGTTATAATTTGCCAGTTTTCTACCCATAATGCATGTGGGCACAGTAATACATTGATGAGTATTTTTGTAAATTATTGATGGGTATCATGCATGCGTGCTTTTTAAAAGCACTGGAGGCTGGTTTTTGACTTGTTCAGCATATATATATATCTATATCAATAATATGACAGCAGTGGCTATGGGAAGTTTTTCTTATAATCAGACAAAACATTCACATGACCAACCACTCATGGGAAAATCAACTGTGTCAGTTTGAAGGTCCATAGCTGCCCAGCTCTTATTGGAATTTCTACTGTAAAAACTGGGCCATTATTTATGTGAGTTTGAGAAATTGTGAAAAAGTTTGTAAATCCGACAGCCGCATTACGTCTCTGACTCACTAGGGTGGAGAGCTCTACGGAGGCGTGTGATGACATATTTAGTCTGCGCTGCCTTGTGCCTGCGGTACTTCAAGTAACATGCACATATAAAGGTGTCACATTCAGTTTATACAAGCTCATCTAGAAGCTGATGTTTTGTTGTCGACTAAGAATAGACAGATCTGGCGATTTTCTTCAGTGGATAAACGGCAAGAGATAAATAGCACCATTCAGGAGTGATTGAAAGACTTGGTTCTATTATTTTATCACGTTGACCTCTTGTCACTTCGAAGTGCTAACAGTGGTCAGTCTTAAAACTGTACCATCTATAATAAAACCTTACATTTACAGAGCCTTTGGGACTGGACAAAAGTGACCTGAATAGCAAGGTGACCATATTAGCGAGACTAATTTCCTATACTATACTATACTATACTAAGTTACAGAAATAAATTTAGACTATCCTAGAGTGACGTTAATTGTGAGGTAGCTGTATTACCGAGGTGACCATAATGCGACGTTCGACTGTACTACACAGTCCAGCATGCTTTATTGTTATATGGCTTAGAGCCAACAGTAAAAACATTAGTATCAAATCAACAGAGAAATTGGAAAACTACAGAAAGCAAAATCTTGAGATGATCCCAATGGTCAGTCATCTGCAATTATTGACCAGTCTTGAGGTAAAATGAGGTAAGAACTTATGCCAGGCTCATTCTGTGTCACACCAGGTCCAGCAAGTCTTGTGGTCCATTTCTTTGTATGTGGAGGGGTTGACTGGTATTCATATTTGAATCCTGGGGATGCCAGTTTCATAAGACATAATGCAGACCTACAAAAACACTGACAATCTAGTAAGTTTCCTCAATTGAGCACATAATCCAGATAAATGTCACACATCGTAAAGTCACCAGAGTTTGGCCAGGCACACACACTGGTGTTGAGTTGTTGTCTTGGCAGTGAAGTGGTGCAATTGCCCTTAACAAACATTTTAAATGGTCTTGTCTCGTACCTGTCCATACCAGTATCCAGTGTCCACTTCATTGTAGTGCGTTCGTATGTATTAATTGATTTTCTATAACTAAATGGCAGTTACCATTATTGACTTATTATACACAGAGTTTGGTTTAATTTCCCGCTTAGTTAGAATTACACCTGTCAAATTGTGTCAATCCAAATACTATAGAAAGTGACTGACACTAAATGACCCAATTGTAAGCCCTTGTCTGAAACACAGATCTATGTGAAGTTCTGGCAAAACTGTCTATTTACTATGCACTTGTGTGTGCATCAGTGTGTATTATAAAATTTAGATGTTTGGTGTTAATATTATTAAACAGTATTTTGCAATGTAATAAAAAATTGCATTTGTTTGGAATTAATATGCTGCAAAGGTTTGTAATTAGTACTGATTGCTGATGACATTTCTTTTTAAATGAACTGCGGCTGATGCAGAGTCTGTTGGCTCAGTACCTGACACTGTTGTAACTGCCACGTTACATTATAGAGACGTGGCCACATTACATAATTAGTTGACACAGGTTTCGATGGAAAAATGAAACAGACTGTCACAGAGTGGCTGGGTATGATGGGTGACAATTTCCAAGAGGTGGTTGCCATGAGTGGTCCTGCTGTATGTCCTCCAGAAAACTTATTTGTAAATGTACTCAGGATGAACCTGGGGCCGAGTACATTTTTATGAGTACGAGTACTTTGACAATGGATAAATACGAGTACATTACTAAAAGCTGAGTACTACTACATTCTCACGAGTACGAGTAAAAGTAAGAGAAATTTTTTTTTTAATATAAATATTAAATAATAACGTATTTTAAAATTACTAATTAATCGAATTTATGTAACTCAGCACAAGTGAATATGCAATGGCAGTTGAAAACAAAATTATGAGGAAAACTACAAAAATTCTGTATTTCATCAACAATGAAACTCACTTTGCATTCATTTCAGTGGCATCCTATGATCTTATCATCTATTTACAATTGCACCGAATGAACATGAGTTGTTCAAAGTTTAGTCTTTCAGGATGCACCGTTCAGGGTAGAATACTTTCTCGGCTATGCTAAATACCCTTTCAACTAGGGTTGATGAGGCTGGAATGCTGAGATGCTGAGGGACCAACTGAGCCGGATTTGGAAAATTGTTGCGTTGACCCTTCAGAACTGCAGTGGGTCACTGTGACGATCTGTACGTGGCTGACTGAGACGTTTGTTCACCTCTACAATCAGCAATCTGCTGATATTAGAAGTTTGCAATTTGTATTTTCCGATTGATCATAGACTACTGGTTGTTGAGAGGGTCCACATAACGGGCCCAAAATCCCCATTGGATGTTTTAGCCAGGCTGCTGGCATCGGAGTATACTAGTGTAGGAGACAGTCTATCTTGAGCCACCTTACTTCTACAGAGGAAGACTGGCAGTTCTTAGCAGTTAGCACTGTCAGCCATTGAGTGACAAGTGACATGGTCTCCAGACATTTCCTGTCTAACTGGTGGGTTAACTGCTAATTGGCACTTTATAGATATCCTGGTGGCTTAATTAAACAAACAGGTTTATGGCCTGAACTGATAGCCTAGGATTATTGTTTGCTTAACAGGGTGTTTCTGACAGGGAAAAGATGCTGCCTGTTGCCATGTTTGGGTATCATAGTCATGGTTATCAGAGAATGAGGATATACTATGTGTAGGGATGGTAAGGTTGTATTCTGTCAGAAATAACCAAGTATTAAAAAGATTGTTGAACATTTAAATATTTTCAGAAAGTTTCATTTTAGAGCAAAAAAAATTATTTCCCCCAGTACATATTGAGAAAGTACTTGGATGTATTCATAATGTACTTGTAAAATGTGAGTACAGTGAGTATGAGTCAAGTACTTCAAAATTATACACGAGTACCGAGTACTTCCGCCCCAGGTCTGACTCTGGTTACATAATTTTGTACATGTAGTGTAATTAAGGAGTAACTGTAAATTGAACAATTTTGTCAGGTTACTGACATGATTTACAACTCGTTACACAGTAGTTGAATGCAGTAACGTTTAATCCGAATTTCAGGTAAAGAGTATGGATTTCTGTCTGATATTCTCTCACATTCTCTGAACACGTACCCGTTAACTGTCCAAGTTTTATGTAGAGCACTTAGTTGTGGCATGCTGCATAGCACTCTGGGTGGGGGCTGGTCGGGAATGGTTTATCAACTACCGTAACTGCTGAAGACACTAACATCTGTCTGGGAACATACCAGGATGTACATCAAGTACAGACACTCACTGCAGGCATTTCTAATTGCTAATGGTGTGCACAATAATACAATCTAAAAGAACTTCATGTAATACACAGAGACAAACAGAATTGGTATTTGTGATATATAACATGTACTTCTGTTGACAAATGATCACTTGTAGCTGTGACTCTTCTGTTGTGACATTCCTGGAAGTAGCTGAACTTATACAACGATGTCAATTTTGTTTACACTGAAGTTAACTGAACAGATATCATGCCATTTATAAACAACAATAAACTCAAGACAATTTTGCAGTTTTTATTTGACACTAGGCCACTAGCTAGATTCTTGTTGTCAGATTGTATTTTGCTCATAATTTGCATTGATTAGTCTCTTCCTCAGAAGCCAGTTTAATGTTGCCTTCTGAAACTGCAGAAACTTTGTGTTATGCATTTGCATAAACTCCAGTTGTGGCTTAATTAAAAAAACATAATTTACTAAGACAGTTTCCCGCTTTGTAAACATTCGTAGCCACCAAGTAGATGACATGAGACCAGCTGCAGATATATAACATGTTATGTTTTGCATTATGTTATGTGCACTGTGCATATATAGGTAAACCATGTATGTAATATATTGCATATGGTACACAGTAGTCCTTGTCTTTCTACATCTATATATTAAATAAATTAATATGTTAACTTTAGGGGCAGTCTGACAGTATCACCTCCCAGGTGCCAAGGTTCACTCACATCTTTCTAAGTATATTTGCTTCCTGCACAATCGGCCTGTGATGTACAAACTGGTGATGCATGAATTTGAAAAAAACCACAAAGATAATTTTTATTTATTAGTTATTAATTTACTTTGTTTGCTGGTGAGGGTGATAATTGCTGTGCAGGGGCTAATATCTTATACTTTTCTGAATGAAATAATTTGGGACTTTTCTAGGGCGACCTTATTTGCCAGGTGGCTGTATTATCGAGGTGACTGTACAGTGAGGTTTGACTGTACAGTGAGGTTTGACTGTACTCAGTTTGGTTGCTCTGTGAATGTGTGTAAGCTAATACTAAAGCACATGTAAAATGTTATTTATCACTCTGGATGATGTTGTAATGTATGGAGAGCAGATCAGTCATCCTCATCTTGGGGTTTCCGGCCACTGAGGCTGAGCGATGAAGTGCCATTTAACCCTTGTACACGTGTCTATTTTTATGTGTACACATCCTCTCCTGATACCAGCTAGCCAGGTGCAAAGTACTGGTACTTGCTACAATGTAGTTCAGATTTCACATCTTGACGCTGTCTGATAACGTACAACCTTTTTTCAATAGAACGTTACCTATTTGTCGTTATTGACATTTGGTTGTATTTCCTAAATACGCATTTTGCATGCCGTCTGTTAAGTGTCTTACACAAGCCTGATGTGTTACATCCCTATGTCATGTTACGTCATTGTTCTTCTTCTCTTTTCCCCTCAAAGTCTAGGGTGAAGCTGGCCTCAATACAGGTCCTCGACTCCTTTTCTTTATCCTTCCCATTTGTTCTTGCATCACTGTCTCCACTGTCACCACTGTCACCACTGTCACCACTGTCTCCCCTGTCACTACTGTCACCACTGTCTCCACTGTCACCACTGTCACCACTGTCACCACTGTCACCACTGTCACCACTGTCACCATTGTCTCCACTGTCACCACTGTCTCCACTACACTCTATCTTTCATTCTCATTCTCTACTCCTCCCATTCACTCCAAATCTTTTTATACAATCCTCCCATCTCAGTCTTGGTCATCCCTGATGTCCTTTTATCTTTCCGGGAATCTGCTTTCTTCACTAACCGCTCTCCCATTTACTCTACGTGTCCACTGTTGAGCCTACTTTAGTCGACTCCTCACCAGCTTCTTCTTGAAACTTACTTTCACAGTCACACCTTCCCTCTCAGCTCCTCCATTCTTCTCATTTCTTCATTCGTCTCTTCTCATCACTCTCAGTTCTCATCCAGTTGTCAATTAATAAGTTCCTAAAGTTATAAATTCCGCTCCTGACAACAATTGTTTGGCTGTGAATTAGATATGATGTGCTATATTTTCATAATAAATGTACATAATTTTCAGAAGTAGCATGTTAAAATTTAACTTAATGTACCACGTAAACACAAGACAGTCATCATGGTATTTTATAAAAAAAATATTCTGAACAGAGGAAAGTATCAATGGTAAAGATGGCAGAAATTGAATTGAATCGATAACATTCAAGACAGATTGGACTAGAAGTCTGGAATAGAAGTCTACAAATTGATTTATTTAGCATAATATTTACCAGCATTTGGAAAACTCATAAACCAGGACAAAGTGTAAAAAACTGAGATTACCAAGAAACATGTGTTATCCCAGTAAAGAAACAATTCCACTGAGAAAGATACCTTAAAAAGTCTAGTTTGGCAATTGTTACATGTTGTGTTTAAGCATGTACTGACTGTAAATCAAGTACGATCTCTCAAAGTGTTTTTAAACAGTATAACTGGCAAACATAATCTTTCCACGTAAACCTTGCTTAAAATAGAACAGATAGTGACCTTTCTTACTGAGCCAATAGTGAGCTTTCTTACTGGGCCTTTGGTTACCTCCCTGCCTCCAGCAAATGATAGATCACCCTAATACTTCACTTAGCCATCTCTTCAATAAGCTTCACATTTCAATTTCCCGTAGCTGGTTGTAGCTGGTTTCTATTTAATTGCTAATAAACCGATTGACTTGGAATAAAAGATTTAAGGCGTGCACATTTAGAAACGTTTGATGCCTTGGCCGAAAGTTTGCGAGCCAGGCTTCGTTTGTTCATGCCGCTTTCCCGAGTTGGACTTTCGTAGTTCTAACAGATGCTTTCGCCATGACATATACTTTCTCCCTTTGGGCAGCCAAGACCAACAGATTATTTTTCTGTTTCTTGTTTTTATTTCTGAGGAATTGTATACTCTGATTTGGATCAGCCTGTTAAAATATTAGTGTGTTACTTACTCTGGATAAGAGTAATGATGTGAAGATGAACAGTTGTACGCAGTTTAATAAGAACATCTGTCACGTAGAGGATCTATGTTAAGTACAGTGTACACAGAACTACACACTGCTACATATAATGTATGTAAATGTTGGTGAAAAAACCACATGTACACATTTTTTTTTCTAACAGAAGCTTTCCCAGTAGCTGCATTCAACATCTGAAACTGTAACTTTTTGTAGGAAACTCAAGACATTTAGATGTCTTTGCTTTCCCATCCTAAATCTTTAATGGTCCCTTGCTTTAATGATGACTCCTATGCATCCCTGTTCATGACTACACCCAATAATTGTTTTATTACAGCCCAAAGGGCCTGAGCTCAGGTTCCAGGATGTAGGCACCATAGACGAAGGCTATTAAAGTATCATTATTAATTTGTACTGTGTTGTATCCGGCTCGGTTTGTAGCATGCGTAAACAGTATCTAAAATGTCCCTAGCTTTGTTTACACACATTTTCACTCTTGCGTTAAATAACGCTAGCAACTCTGATCGCACACCAATAAAAGTGCAGATACTTTCTTTTTTCTGGGGATAAGTACTGCACTGCAGTAAATTGGCAAATAGTTATTAAGTTTAGTATAGTACTGAATTAAATTGCTAGCATGATTATGGACGAGTGAGTTTTGAAAGTTATTTATGGTCCATGGACAAGTGAATTGGAGCATGGACAGTCAATTCAAGATTTATTTGTCCATTGGACAAGTAGATAATTTGATGAATTTTTAGCTGTGATTGTTTCATATTAGCATGAAGACAATTAGGTGATTGTTTTAATGATTACATCAGAAACTGAGCAGTCAAATCCTTAGTTTGGTTATGTGCCAGAAGGCGCTGCATACAAACAGATGCAAAGGATGGTTTCGTGAAGTATTCCAACCTTATATTTAGTAAACATTACTTTGAACAGTTTTTTTGCAATACTGCGTGTATTTTCTACGATTGTTGCAAGTTACATTTTAATACGTCCCATTTGATCAGGGAATGGTTTACATAATGTTTGGACAATCACAGAAAACACTTGGGACTAACACTTAGCTAGTAAGAACCCTTTAAGTTTCCACGGAACATCTAAAAAATGAAAGCATCACGGATCCTTCTCGGGGCCGTAAATGAATCCCTGAAAGATTGGTGCCCGGGAGGCAAAGCATCTAGGAGAAACATTATAACACATGCACACATGCACTACCTAGATCATAGTTAGATATGACATGAAGAGATTGCATGCTGTATATTATGTTTGTCACTTGTTGTAGGAATCAAGTGCCCAGTCTGCAGTAAGATCATATCACCAGAAGAGATTGAGTGCCACTTAGTAATCTGCCTAACGAAACCAAGGATCAACTACAATGGTGAGACCTGCTCGTTGTTGAATGCTTTGTCTCTTTCTGCTCAGTTCTCACAGCAGCATGATACACTGTGAACCAGGCCCTTAGCCAGAAATTATTTTTTCCCGGTGTTGAGTTAATCAAATGTGTGCCTTTTAGCATGCAAATTGCTTGTGTAGAGGCCATTCACATCAACTACAGCCATTATTGGGCAATCTAGTTTTTTTTCAATGACAAACGAGTGCCATTTGAGCCATTTTATTTAATTATTACTGATCAATTCATTAAGGTGGGTCCCTAGACTTGGAACTATTAAGTAATCTAGTGGCCAGCTGGCCCCTCTAAATTCCACATAAAGACATGCAGCCTTACATATGTGTGATGGTGGGCGGCTTGTCACCACATATCACGCACACAGAATAAACTGATACAGGGGTGCCACCTATTGAGTGGAACATATATTAATGCACATTGAGGGTGGGTGGGAGTTTGAACCAGTGGGGAACAATGTTTTTGGATTTTTACGAACTTATGAGATGGTCCGTATTGACAGGCTCCTTGTGTTAGAAGAAGTTTATGCACATTCACTGACTAAATCAACTATGGATCTGGTTCCAAGCCTGGGATGATTAATTAGGCCTTGGTGCAGTTGTGATTGCAGTTGCACAATAATTACACACAAATCATTCCACGACAGGGAGACCGACCGACTTACTGAAAGATTGAGATACGACCGATTGAAAAACAAAGAAACTGACTTCTTTAATAATATTGTTTTTCATAACTGAGACTTTGATCATAGACCATGTAAATTTCTAAATTATCTTTCCTATTTTGAATGTCAATAAAAATAACTAACAGACAAAACAAATGCAGTTTACATCATCATGCATACCAGCTGAGAGTTTATATTGACACCATTTCCTTTACAGCTGTCTCTAGTGAGTAGAGCAAGTATAAAAATGACAAATGGTGACCGTGCGTGAGAATGCACAATGCGTTGTGCGACTCACAGGAACCAACTCAGGGATACTTCCTTATTAATTTAGCAATTTGCCTGTCGTGAAAGAAATTTATCACTCACTCCTGGGGATAGTTGGTTTTGATAGTGGTTCTTTCACGTACTGACGTTCTGACTTGGTGACAGGTGTAAACCACACGATGCATTTGGTCTTCTCTTGCAACGTTCCTGTGGGTTGTTTCCTGGTAATCATCTTAAAAGAAAACGGTCAGTGTAAACACTTAAAGTTGGATAAGTTGTAGTCGCATACATTCGCAAAGTAACAAAATAGCATGTACCTTTACATGTGGGTAAGTGGTGGTTGGTGGCAGGGAAAATAAATTGATACAGTCGCGCCACCTATTGAGTGGAATATATTAGAGGGTTAATGTGCATGGTTATTGTGGATATGGCATGTCCCATCACTTGTACCCGGGCGGGGTATTCAGTAGGTATCAGCTGTGGTTTTGAAGGCATTTTGAGTTGCTCACAGTTATAAGTCCGCCACCATTATATCGGTGGGTGACGTTTTGAAAAAAGTATGAAATGCTGCACAAATTTCTGAACATTGCAAACATATGAGATGACCCCGAACAGAATAGAATAACTTTGTACATCCGTTAGTTATTTCTCTATTTATATTCCAACTAGGAGAGATAATTTAGGAACACCTTGTGATGAAGCCGTTAAGTTGATGACAAACTGAGGTGTCGCTGTACTGGCTTCAGTTACACCTGTGGATTTTATTTAATGTACTAATATCTCTTTTCGGCTTTCCACCAGGTGTTGATCGAATGTAGACAGAAAATGCTGGTACAATGGTACCTCATTATTGAAGTCACCCTTCAGACTGGGCGAAAGTGACCTGAATAGTGAGGTGACCTTATTAGTGGGACTAATTTCCTGTACTTTAGTGTATATGGAAATAATTTGGGACTGTCCTAGGGTAATCGATTAAATGCGATGTGGCTGTATTACTGAAGTGACTGTAAAGCGAGTTTCGAGTCTGTGTATGTATATATATACCTTAATTACCATATGTATTGGGACACTTAAAAATAATTAAATTATCAGCTGTCCCAAAACATACAGTGCACAAAAATAAATCTCAGATTCACTGTCCGAGTACTTAGGGATGTAAACTACCTAGTCCTGATGTCATGTTGTCCTTGTCTGTTACCCTGCTATTAAGCATTTGTGAGTGTCTCAATGATCTTTTATCCCGTGTGTCCGAATACATTGGAACAACAGGTGGCGATAATGTTCTGAAAAAAGCTGACTAGTTGAATGAGACCTCAAGACCATTACATTGTAACCACAATAATACAAACTAGTCAGTTAATAGAACATTGCCGAATGCTGGAAATAACTAGAACTAGAACAATAATTATATTTATTAAGGTGGCCCAAAACATACAGTATAGCTATTCAATATTATGTAATCTTCTGCAAACGCTCAGTAGGAATGCTTTGTGGAATCATCTCATCTGTCTGTGTATTATGTAGTGCAGTGGTGAACATATCAGTTTCTCAGAACATATGGGTTTTTGCATTTTTAGATAAATAAATTACTACTGGTTTTAATAATGCGATTTGGAATGACTATTTTGAAACTTGAAAACAAGTGTTTTTGGTGTGTGTTTTGGCATGTGATTTGAAACATAAGTACCTAACTGTCATCCATATCAAAACTTGAATTTTATGGGTGGGTCAATTCAACCACCTATAACATTGCAACAAATTCACTTATGCGGAAGACACTGGTATCACTATAAAATTGAAACATTACCCTTTTACATGGTGCTCTTAACTCCGTACTGCCAAACTGTAACTTATGGTTACAAGATACAGGCTACTTTTTTGAATTACTCAAAGGAGAACTTTGTCTTGTGATCTGTTAATACATAAAAAGTACACAAAACATAAAAAGGCAGTCACAGTAAAATAAATGTAACTCATATTCCCACACATTCATCCCCCTTACTCATACACTGATAATGGCGGCGGTGACAAGGAGGATACACAATGTTTACATTTTATAACCTGAGATATACAAAACAAATACCATGTTACCACAGTCGGTATCTGTCACAGTCTTGATGTGAATACAGCACAATATTCTAAAATTATAAACCCACTAAAATCATAAAATGGCTTGTTTAGGATTTGTTGATCATCTTGATTGACATAGAAACAAAACTGCTCAATGTCTTCGCCTTCTTTGCAGTGACATCTCTAACTAGGTCTCCTGCCTGATGGCAGTGTCTCGTAGTACTATGACAGGATGTGACACAAGTCACTCATGATTTGCAAACCCTTTCTCATAGCTCTCATCTTATACAGCTGATTCAGTCCAGACTGTCTCACTCCCACAACCTTACTTCCCCTATCAACAATACTGTTCAACCTGCCTCTAGTCTTCACACTCAAAGTGCCAAACCGGCAGACAAAAGAATATGTCAAAACAGATTCAATAAAACTGTGATAGAACATCTGCAGAGTCTCAGGACTAAGGATCTCAGTCTGAACATGCAGAACATTCTCTGATGACATTTCTTTACAATGCAGTTGGTGTTGGACTCAAAAATGAGTTTATTATCCAAAACAGTGCCTAGATATTTATACTCATTCACTCTCTCCATGGTCACACCCTCAATAACAAGCCCACTCACACACCCCTTCTTCTAAAGTATACTACCATCACCCTGGTCTTCTCCACATTCAAGTCTAAGTAGTTGTCCTTACACCATCTTGTCACTTCAGTGACCTGCTGCTCAAAACGACTGTCTGAATTTGAGAAATCTGCTAAAGCAGAGTCATCAGAACACTTGTACAGACTGCACACGGAGCTGCTGCTCTTGAAATCAATAATGTATATATACTAAAAACACAGGTAACAAAACTGTCCCCTGGGGGCACTGGTGGATGTTGTTTTCACCTGAGTCAAACATTTTGATACCTGACAACCTGAGATCTGTTGTCAAGGAATTCAGTCAACCAATCAATTTAGGGCTAACATTCAGGCTGATTAGCTTTTCTGCTAGCAAATGAGGCTGTGTTGAATGCCAATGAATAATCTATAAACAGGATTCAGCCAAAAGATCCAGCTTTGTCTAGATGGGTGTATGTATCACGAGGAAGTGATAGAATTGCATCTTCTACCCCTATGTTCCTCTTATATGCAAACTGTAGAGGGTCTAGTTTGCCTTCTGTCTGTTTGAGTAAGTGGTGCAACATTATTCTCTTAAAACATTTCATGATAATGGGGGTAAGAGCAATTGGGTGAAAGTTGTTAAGTTCCACATGGTTGGGTTTTTTAAGCACTGGACAGATAATTGACATTTTCCACAGGGCAGGTGTGGTATCTGAGCTGACTGATAAATTGAACAACCTTACAAAAACACCAGAGACCTCTATGCTGCAAGCCTTCAGATCTCTACCACTGAGGTTACCAGGCCCTGTACCTTTCTTAATGTTAAGCTTGTTTAACTCTCTCTGAATAACCTTTGGGGTGATTTCTTCTTCTTCAGTATCATTAGCGTCTGTGTACATGTTTTGTCCAACACTACGTAAAACCTGACTCAATTCCGCAGTAAAATCAAAACTCAAAACGGCAATAAAATCAATAAACTTGTCAGCATGGTCAGTTTGTTCAGAAAGACTAAATACAGAATCCTTGGCTTGGGGTTGAGTTTGCCCAGCAAGAATCTTTAGACCCCTCCAGACATCCCGCATGTTACCCCCATTAAACTGGAGTTCAATTTTTGTCCTTGTATTCTGTCTTTTGCATCATGTATCTGTCTTTTGAGTTCAGTCACGATGTTTCACATGTTATTAATTCTGTGTCGTCTCCTGCATTACAGAGGAAGTGTTGACAGATGACAAGGACGAAGAATGTGTCATCTGTTTAGAACAATTCACCAAAGGACAGACGATTGCCAGACTGCCTTGCTTATGCATTTATCACAAAGTGTAAGTAATTCTGTCCTGTGCAACCAGTCACTCGCTCATCCCATGACTGGGCCGATCATAGGGGTGTGCGTCCAGAGGATTCGACAGTGATCTACTTCCGTCTGGGATGAAGGCTGCATTGTATAACTCCCTTGGGTGTAGACCCATCCACTCTCGAATGTTGTCTATGTACATTTTTTGTGGTATTCCTCGTTTTCTACTACCTTTGACCTTGCTTTGTAGAATCACATTGGCAAGTGGGTTGTGCCTGGTGGTATGGCCAAACCATTGAAGTTTTCGGCACTTTACTGTGGTCAGAAGGGGGATTAATAAAAACCTTTTCATGCAACAACTTTTGATGTGGCACCTTGATTTCTATAAAGACAGGAGCGTGGTCCTCATAGGCTCTTAAGTCACTGATCGACATTAAATACATTTTCATAAAACGTCTTAGATGAGTGTGCTTTTGTGTTTATCTCTGGTATTTTTTTGTATTTTATATTGTAGATAATACCCTACTTGTTTTGTAATGTAGATAATAACATACATAGTCATTGTACAATGTAATAAATGTTGATAACTTTGTTTTTCATAGTTCTTTTTGTTATATATATATATATATATATATAATATACTTCTTATACTTGTTTGGTTTCTTTAAATTATTTCCTAACCTAAAATGTCTCCAGTTAATATTAGCAATGCAGACTTACGTCTGTTGTATGTTATTCAAATAAGAGAAATACTTTATATTCTTATCTGTCACCACATTCTTCATTGCAGTTGTATCGACCGATGGTTTCGAGTGAACAGATCGTGTCCTGAGCATCCTGCAGACTGATGTCAGGACAGATCAGGACACTACATGAATCATTACTGTCATGACACTATACGTGTCCTGTCACCGGTAACATCGTGACATTACACTACACTACATTCACGACGCTGCACGTGTCACTTGTGTCTGACGGTGACACCGTCACAGCTTCAAGACAGCCGCGTCGAGGAACGGCGCCACTCACTGGGATCATCAACTTCGTAGGAACTGTCGGATTATGGACGAATGTTTGAGGGAGGCGATTGGTCGACATATCACAGGTTAAAAGTCGTCGGACGTGCTGTTGTCCAACCGTTCGAGTATTGTGGACAGCTCTGCCTCACATTGACAGCGATGTCATTAATGAATTTGACGCATGATACCAATGATAGACTAAAGCGGCTGTCATTGTACATACAGCGTCGCCACACGCGGACACGTGCCGTGTGTGTATTGGAACCTGTGAACACTGAGATGTACATATAATATATAGAGTACACATATATTTTGTATAGTTTTCTTGTTTTGCTAAATTGGTGACATGGTCGCAGTGACACAGCTAACACGATCGAGCGAGTCATGACATTTACGATGGCGGCATTGGATTTCCTGACACTGGCGTCTGGTGTGTCAGGCTTCATGACACCAACAGCATGGAAGGCTGTCCTCATGACATTGACGTCAGGGATGTCAAACTGCGTGACAGTGACAACATTGATATTATATGGTGTCATCACAGAATGCGCATGCATACAAAAACGCAGCAAACACACTTCATGGCAAACACACAGGTGTCACTGATGTATCTGTGACATGTCATCAAAATCGTATGGCAGCCATGACATCAGGTGTGACGCAACGGTGTCCTGACAGTTGACACTTGGTTTTGTCACCTTAATAATAATTCCGCCTAGTGTCATCGAATGTACGAATTGTACAGCTGTGGGCATGAGATGATCCATGACCAGTTAGCAAGCCTTTCTGCATCTACCATTTCTTTAACACACTGTTGCCTTTGTATCCAACCTAACATTTGATAAACCAGCATCACTTTACATACCCCTCGGCTGTTGATAGAGCACTGTTCAGTGCCTTTCTATCTTTGCATTTCCTTATCGAAGAATTCAAACAATGACCAGATTCAGGGTTCCGAATCATTAAATTCCTCCTGCTCCCTCAGTATTTCCCTTGGCCATATTTCCCTGTCCGAGATGCACAGCTTGTTCACGGTGAATACAATTCAAGACAAGTGTATCTTAAAAATTACATTGCATTCCAGAAAAAATGGGAAAATCTTTAAAATGTCACCAGTCAAATATATTTCTTTAAAGGTCTGTAAACCCAAAAATATTGCAAAAGATATCGACTCAATAATAAGGCTTTAAGTTTATTCATGAAAACATGGTATGTCGTAAACAAAGGTGCATAGTAGATAAAATCCAATTGTTGGGAATAAACTTTATGAACTACTCACAACGCAAATTTTGACCGGATTACCATGTAGTAATTCATAATTAGATTAGTATTAATTTTTTTTCTAAATTTAGTACCTAACATAATTTTTTATGGCGTCAGACATGTATATTCACCTGAAAAGTTTGTCACTTGATTGAAAAAAAATGGTATATCGCTGCGTGCTTGACTACAGTTAATCACAGCTGTGTCACTGTATGCGAGCTAATGGTTTGTTGTACAACTGTTGTACATATATTGCTTTGTTGTATGATTGTTGTACATATATTGCTTTGTTATGCAGCTGATCGACATGCATCAGCTGGGATATTATATGTTTTCAGTAGACAATATATTACGTGCGTGACTGAGGTCATTATCATGTAATCTTACAGAAGTACTGGGAGAAACAATGGTGTGAATACATTGGGTGATGAAAGCTGTACAAAAGGTAGCTGGATCACTGCACAGCTGTACATGTTTATTATCTAAGATGTACACCATTTTTTGTACACGATTGTGCAGGAGAGTATGACTAGTGGGTGACTTGACGCTTTAAAACAGTGCAATCGTATACTTGTTTGCACAATGCTAAGAAATGTGCATCAAATGAAAGTGAAGTTGCTTTGCTCAATGATGCATGGAACATCCAGTGCATCGGAAGCCTACTTGCATATGGGGCATGAGAAGCCTACTTGCATATGGGGCATGAGAAGCCTACTTGCATATCGGTCATCAGAAGCCTACTTGCATATCGGTCATCAGAAGCCTACTTGCATATGGGGCATCAGAAGCCTACTTGCATATGGGGCATCAGAAGCCTACTTGCATATCGGACATCGGAAGCCTACTTGCGTATGGGCCATCAGAAGCCTACTTACGTATGGGGCATCAGAAGCATATTTACATATGGGACATTCAGTGCATCAGAAGCCTACTTGCATCTGGGGTATCATAAGCCTACTTGCATTTAGGGCATCAAAAGCATACTTGCATATATATATATGCAACATCTAGTACATCAGAAGCATGCATATAGGGCCTCTAGGGCATCATAATCCCTATGATATATTGGGCACTGTGTGATGTGTAGTGCATGGAGTACACTGCGTAGTGCATACCCATAACTGGTGCTCCATCGTGGGCATCTAAATGCCTACAGTTGGGTACTGTAAGCCCCTGGTGAAGCTTGAGCTGACATGACTTTGTGATAAACTTCTTGTTATGCGTTGGTGTATCTGAGATACTGATATTTGTTATGGGCAGAAAACATGATTATACTTGTCTGTGTGTGAGTGTGTGTGTGCGCGTTTGTACAAATCATTCACTGAGGAATGCCTAAGACACCAGTAAATGGGACAGGTGCAGTGCCAGAAATTTTTTGGCTTACATGTTTGTACAAAGTCACAAAATGCCTCCCCCTATTGTGGACAAACCACATGAAAAGTAGGTGGAAATATTTGTTTGGTTGCATTTTAATCACTGATTGTCCCATTTGGCTGTTTCTATTTATCACTAATTTTGCTGTGTTAGTGACATCTGTCAGTGGGTGGATGATTGTCAGTTGTAACCTCTAATCGAACAGTCAGCCTGTTCATAAATATCAAGTTTTATAGTTGCTATATTTGCCATCAGTGCCAGACTTTGAGGTAACTCTTGAAAGTATTGTCCTGTCACCGAATTCATATTGGCATTGTTCAAGCTAAGGCTACCTCACAACATTTCACACAATGACACACACGACCGTGAGGCATACTATGAACCGCATCGCATGCGAAGTGCCGATTATGCTTCGTTTGAGACGGCTTAAATACGGTGCTGTCACATGACTGTCACATGACCTCATCCGCCACTTTGTGTACAGCTCAAGGAGCCTCGCACCTTGTTTTGTGCGAGTTGTTAGTTTCACCAGACCGTCACATTGTACGAGTGAGCATTCACATTGATTTACATGGCGGCAGTTGCCATGGTAACGTACTGTAAATCAGCAGTTGCCATGGTAACGTACTGTAAATCAGCTGGCATCCCCATGATTTTCCACATGAAACCTGCACTGTGGTTGTAGAAGAAGTGGCATTAAGTACACACATTAAGCATCGTATATGAGACGCCAGTGTTGCATATTGACTGCGATGTGTGGCGATGAATCAATCTTGACGTAGCATTAACATCTACCTACTTAAAAGGGAGTACTATTATAACAAAATTTCAGAAATGTTCCCAATTTTCCTTGCTTCCATTGGTTAGACTTTGTTTTAGGCACTTACAATTTCTGAAATCATACGTTGTTTCCCCCATACCCATTGAAAGCTGCCCGCTGCTTTATTTTGTGTGTATTATTTATTTTCTCAGAGCATAACATTCTGCGAATGTTGGTGGTATACTTATGGTTGTGTTTTGGCTGATCATTTTAATCTGATGGTTTTGTGCTACTACTAATGAACATCTGACCTGTGTTTATGTATGGAAATTATGTTTTTGTCTTGTAAAATGTAACTTATTTTCGAGTGATGTCGATGAAATGTTGCGGTGTCCTTTTATTTACAATATCAAGCGTAATATGAATCTAAATAAATAGAACTGTTTGTATCAGATGATTTCTTGTTGTCTTTCTGTGGGTCTCTTCTGTTTAAGGGTAGCCACTTCTCGAAAACGCCCATATAACCAATATGTCATCTCTTTTAATATTGAATGGTATATGATGTGTGAAAGATGGGCACGTTTGGTTGTGTATTACCATGGCAATGAACGTTTCAAGTGAGATGGATTTTCAGTTTGACTGCAATGACTGTTGTGAGATGGGACTAGGTTTGAGCTTTTTTCATGACGTCTTGAAAAATGCTCAAACCTGAACAACAGTCACTGAAGTCAGATATCCTTGCCCAAAACCACCTTATTGCACAAAGGAGTATTCTAGCTAATGATTCTTGACAACTGCATGATCACACATACAGTTGTTAGCTCAGAATAATTTTCAAGGATGCATGCCCCTCTATCACACTAGAAATGTTGATTGTCATGGCACTGCACAAGCAAATGAGCCCACATTCCACATATCATGTACTATTCATTTAACTAATTAGTACTCCAAATTTGGCTAAGATATGTTCAGTGCTAACAGACATATGGCCTATGGCTGTTTTCGAGTAGTGGCTACCCTTAATTAAGGCAGGTTGTCTCTTTCTTATTATAAAATTGTGTATATATATATATATAATATATATATATATATGAAGGGTTTCAGGGCAAAATGCAATAAACACCATTTTTGAAATTTTGCCCAAACCAGGATTGAACGTTTATTTAAACACATGTTGAGCTAGGATACTTTCTAATTTAAACAAAATTGCAATAAATCCCCAAGAAACAACGTGCACAAAAGAGTGTTTGTTTTCAAAACGTGATAAGTGCCATCCATCAGATGACGGCATACGCTGTATGAATATGTTTTTATAACAAAATAATTTAAAATCACGTTTTGCATAACAAATGTGCAACAAATATTTCAAAGTTTGCCACCATTCTCTGTGGTTTTGGATTCTAAATATATATAAACTTAATTTACAAGTTGTTATTTAAACTTTGAGGATGAATCACAAAAGTGACTTTTTCTCGGCCAAGATCCCACCCCACCAGATGACATTTTAAAAACTAAAAATATATGAACCATCCTAATGGGTCAGTAGTATATCTACAACAGTTCAGTCCCATATGTGCGAAACTAACAGATATATGCCCAGACATACATACAGACAACAGAGACTCACTCTGTATTATAGTAAATGACCCGCCATACCAAAATGAGATGCTTCTTGTGAAAATATATGTTCCTTTTTATTGCATATTCGATTAGAACACATTCAGAGGGAAACATAATACCTCAATGTTAGTTATATTTACATTATTTCCAAACATACAGTAATTTGAATGTCAAAAATGCTCAAAGTATTATTTGGTACGTGTCGCAAAACATCAAAAATAAACACATTTTGGTAACATTAATATTATTTACACAACTGACACATGAAAGATTAAACTATTCCATATTGTTTCAAACAATATTTGTGTTTTGGCTCGTAACGAGCGAGAAGCATCTCATTTTGGAATGATGGATCACATTTTGAAGGCCACACTAAATAGCGTAACAACTGCTAATACTAAATAAGTAAGTCAGGGGGCTTATCCTAAAAAAACACTTCAATTGTTCACATCTTTCTACAAGCACCATTTTGGGATCAGCATTAGATATGGCCGACATTTCATTTTTTCGCTGAGCTCCCGCTGTGGCGGCCAAATTCAATATGGCCGCCGTCCAGAGATAGGCTGCATGATAACTTGAGAACCAACAGTTGTAGAACCACAAATGAGACCACTTTTTTGGTTTTTCGAGTATGGGGAACCCATATCTGCTGTTATTTGGCCGACTCCAGGTTGAGGTCATATGATCAAATCACATTTAAACCTTTTTTTGCTCTAAATAAAAAAAAATTGAGCATAGGATCACTGTTATATTGCAAGCATGTTATCCAAAAATATTATCATCATATCAACAATCACGTGTTGCAATAATAAATGTAATGTTTGTTTTGACAATTGATGCTCCTAGTTAAAAATGTGCCCTAGTCACTGTCGGCTTAAGACTTAGGCATACTCAACAGTCATAGCAGATGTCTCTAAGTTCTGTTATAGTTATTTTTCTCATGTACCGGGGTATGTCATTACAACGAATAAAATGTATGTACATCCCGGGTACCAAATGAAAATGTACTTAAGTCGTAATCTGGCCAATCACCTTGCTATATAAGGTCACCTGATACCAAAATGGCTGATGCAGATAATGTTGAGGTGAGATAATGTGGCAGCTCAAAATGATTGAAATAAGAGACAAAATGGCCAAAATGCACTCCCCTGAAATTGTCTATAAAGACAATGACGTTTTGTAAAGACGCAGGAATAGGTCGGGCGCCGTGCTAGCACAAATCTATAATTCCTCGCAGATCGACTAAAATGAAGCTCTCTTATTGATCTGAGGCACTATGGCGGTAAGAAAGCGAATCCTCAAGAAACAAGAACCATTCAATGATTCCTTCTTGCCCCATTGTCTCAGTTCGCCGGTAGAAGAAACATAATTGAGTTTTTTCAATGTTGTTCTTCAGGGTGTTGTTAGCAATATCGATAACTCTAGTTGGGTTTAATCTGAAAGCGATGCGGCATTGGGTACTAGAGCAAAGATCGCATGCACCCTTTCCCAACTGCTGATATACAACACAATCAAGTACGCATCTTCATCAGACAACACCGTAATCTGTCAGAGTAAGGAGCGTGAAACTCCATTTCCGCTATACCATGGTATCAAACTGCATGGAGACTCAAGCGTCACGTACAGAGTTCCCATCACCTTGTGCTCTGTCTCATATGACCGAAAGATTCAACCAACACATAGTCTAGTCCCCAGTGCTAAAGTAAAAGATGATGCATGGGTATCGCATGTTGCGGGAGTGTTTGAAAAGGGTCACCTGGAGGAGGGTGATGAGGTCACATGGGTGGGTATCAACTCGCAGCTCATGGATGATGCGTCTATCAAGCCTCGGGCAGAAATCGGTATCCTCCCCATATTTCCTAATAATGCCGCCTCTCCATCTATGATGAAGCATACGATGGAGATAGTGAAGGAAAACACAGAGTTTATCAACCCAGGTCAGACCCCTGTCCTTGGCACCGTTCAGCCTCTCTACACCATATGCAAACAATTGCAGTGGCAATTTTCCGACATCCTGGGCGTGGGTAAGTTCATCATGCAGCTGGGAGCCTTACATATCGAGGAAAAGTGCCAGCTGATGATGGGCAAGATGCTACGAGGGTCTGGCTGGGACACTGCTCTCAACCAGACACAAACGTCCTCTCCTGTGGTCACACTCAGTCTGCTCTCAATGACCATCACATCAAGCGCACGCACTATCAAGTTTCACTCGTTTCTCTCGCTCGCTCTCTCGCTCTCACGCTCTCTCTCTCTCTCTCTCTCTCTCTCTTTCACTCTCTGTTGAAGCGAAATGCATACTCTCAGTACACGTCCAATGTGCAGGGGCCTCCCGAGTTGTTTGAGATGTGGAGCAAAAGGCAATCCACTGATGTTCCCATGTTCAAATATTGGGTTGCCAGTGATCAAGCTTGAGCTATAGATGTACCGTGTGTGAATCTTCACATGCAACGAATTGAGCGATTCGTTGTGCTTATGTACAGCAGGACGTGTGGTTCTGCAACTGTCAACGATGCTAGGCATCATCTCTTCTCCAATGGCAGTCGTTCACTCGACAATATGCCACTGACCAAGGACGCTCTCTCAGAACATGTCAAGAGATCCTTCACCAAGCCAGTTTCATCTGGAAGCAGTCAACTGCTTGCCACCAGGCAATCCCTGTCTTTGATCAGTGGGGATGGGAACAGGATGAGCGCAGCAAGAAATGCCTCCCTTTCTGGACCACTCTCGCCGAAGCAAGTAAAGCTTGTGTCCTGCTCCTAAACTGCGGCTGCACGAAAGCAGCCAAGTGGAATTGCAAATGCTGCAAGGCAGGTCTTCGTTGCACAGCACTGTGCAAGTGCGAGGGTGGCTGCCTAAACAACGTTACATTCCCAGTTGTGTATAATGACAAGTTTCTATAATAAATGATCATTGTTTTTGACCTTGACCTTGCTTATATAACCTCGCCATTCCCCTTTCAATATCGGTTCCAACAAGAGACCTGAATCCAAAGCTCATTCCAGTTTCATCTATTGTCCATCCAAGACATTTTAAAATGAAAATAACACCAGAACGGTGAATATCTGATATAGTACGTTTTGGCTCAAAATATCTATATTTTGAGCCAAAATGACCTTGGATGTGACCTGATCACATGACATTGATCTAGAATCAACAAACTAACACTGGGAATGGATTCCCCATTTCCCCATACTCGAAAACCCCTAAAAAGTGGTATAATTTATGGTTCTACTACTTTTTTTTCTCAAGTTATTGCACAGATTTACTTTGGATGGCAGCCATCTTGGATTTGTCAAATATGGCCGCCACAGCAGGATCCCAGCTTGGCTCCTGCGAAAAAATGAGATGTCACGCCCATCTTTAGTGCATGTCCAAAAATGGTGCTTATACAACGATGTGAACAATGTTATGATTAAGCCCCCCCCCCCCGACTATAAAGACACAATGAAAGATTGGTCCATAAACCACATACACTGTGCTAATATAATGCCTCATTATCTGTCATTTGGAATAGCTGTCATTGTTCTCATTCTAATATACCTGCAACTTGCTATGGGACACCACCTGTCTAGGAAGTTGGAACCACCTGTCTGGAGAGACACCTGTATTAAGGAGTGGTATGGCAGCTAGAATGGTGGTTTTTGACAAAAATACTCAAAATGTGTTTCTTCCATATTCCAATGGCTTTGTATGTTTACGGTAGAGGTACCTTTTATAACAATTACATATCTCTTAATCAATTTTGTTAGGGATAAGGTGTGGCTCTTTCAAGCAATCAATGCGATTATTCAATCTTTGACGGTAATGGACGGAAAACCGCATTTTTAGCAACGTAAACTTGCAACACTCCAGAACTAAAAATGATATGGTAATTTGGTTTGGATTGTTGTGTTCTCTTGGATATTCTCCATAATCTGTATAAAAACATTTTGGTTTAGAGTAATATACCAAAATGTGTCGAAAAAAGTTGCATTTACAATTACAAACTGTTTGAAAATTCAAAATCAAATATATTAAAAAAATTGAAATGTTTTACACAGATTGTGACAAATATCACAGAACACAAAAATCCAAACTAGATTACCATATCATTATTACTTTGTGTGTTGCAATTTTTAGATGTGATATAAATTCCATCATTTGGCAGCCATTTTGTTTGCTACCTTGGAAACTGGGGCTCGGGCAGAAACAATTTCAATATATATTTTTATTCAGTAAGACCTACACCATGGGCACAAAAATTGTGTTGTGCTTTCAAAAAAATCCTATCCTGCTGTCATACCAGCCCTTAACAGACCACCTGTCTTGAGAGACCACCTGTCTCGAGATTGCTTTGGCTGTGCAGGAGTTGCCCAAGACAGGTTCTACTGTATGTGAACTGTCTGATCACAGAAATATATGTTTTTAATTGACACTTTTATTTCAGCAGTGCAACAGCACGAAGGCACAATTCCATTTATCAACACATAAGAACGTAACAAAAGAAATGTATCCAGACTAATAATATGCTCATTTATTATGTACATCAACTTTGCATAGAGCTTCAAATTGACAAACTAATTCTGTTTGAAATAACATGAAAAGTGTAGTGTGAGTCGAGTAGTCCACCTTGCAGGATTACCACTGCCCACAACTGTAACAACACAGACAATGCAACTCTGCAAAATACACGTAGGAACGCATTAACAAATATAAGAAACATGGTTCATGATATAACAACCTCAGAGAGCAACGTGTGCACTTGGCATGGACCTGATGGAAGACATCATCATACGTTTATAATAAACACACGTTTCTTAGTGGTAATGACGATTCTTATATACTCAGGACTGCTCAAAGCGCTTTACACTTCACTCCCTGGCAGACCTGTTCAATCAAACTCCACCTCGACCAGGAAGTATTCAGCCACGCTGCAATTACTGCATGAAAACTATCCATACAAAAATATCGACCATTCTCTATTGCCAGGTACTCATTGATACTGCTGAGTGAACTGGAGCAATGTAAAGTGAAAGAACTTACCCAAGATTTGAGGTGGCAGCAGGACGATTTGAATTAGGAATCTCTCGATTGAGAGTCTCGCCACCGTGCCAACCTGCCCCACATTTATGATAATACGGTCATGGTAAATATTTTCATGATATGTAATGATACAGGCAAGATAACTAATGGCATAGTCATGATTAACAGTGGGTCCATAACAAACAAATATGTATATGATAATAAAATGTATGGTTTTTATATGAAATGTTTATGATAAATAACAATATGTCCATGATAAGCCATTTGCCGCATATGTAGCAATCCAGAAGTACAATTCTACTGTGCAAATGTAGATATCATAAAACTGTACAATAGACTAATGAAGATCTCTGATTAACGTATTGATTAATGTAAACAGTTCATAACGTTGGCAATCTAAAGGGCAAGACAGCACATAATATAAACTAATATAAAGATTCAATACCTAAACCAAAAAGCACACATTTCAACCAGTGCAACATTGTTGCCTTTTGGAAGGTGTGTTAACTTGGAAATATTGAAATGAAACTGGAATATTATTTGAAAAGCACTTCGCATGTTAGGTAGCTTTGGGAACGTCTCATCAGTTGCAAAGTCTTATGCAACCGTCCCTATCTTGAAACACATGTCTACCGTAAAACACTGTTCATTATTTGTTTATTCACTGAACTATGTTGCACGTTTAGCATAAAAAATACCTACAAAATACCTCACCTCTTTGCCAATTACCAGGGGCCGGTTTCATGAAGCGGCCAACAACGTTCTTAACACTAAGATGACTGTCTCAGTAAATGGTGTGCAAACATAGGAACTTACACAAAACATGTGACGCTAAGTAATTTTTTAACATTAAGTACGCTTCATGAAAGTGACCCCTGCGTCCTAGAGTTATCTCAAGAAGTTCCTTAAAGCTGGCATTATCTCAAACTGAAGGAGCTCCTAGAAGCTTCAACTTAAATGTGGACAAAGTTACCATTTATAATGGTGCATCTTTTCGAGAGGCCAAAAACCTGCGGAATTCTTCATTCAGGCCGCTTTCCTCATAAATCTCCTCGAGGAGTCGGGGTGCGGGTGGGGTGACTGGGAGGGTCCCTGGTACAGCAGGAAGGGGCATGGCCGATCTGTCAGTATATGCACTTGGGGAAGGGGACATACCCCCTCCCTGGTAGCCATTGGGGCTAGAGGGAACTCGGCCCGGGAAGCCATTCATCTTTGGACCAGAGTACCCATTTGCCCTGGGGATGGTGGGGTTAGGGCCTACTGCCCCCCGTCGGTCCTCCGGGGTTGTGTATGACATTCCAACAGAGTTCTCCTCGGCAAGCGGTTGGTATTCAAAACTATCTGCAATAAAGATGACCACATTGTGTTAGTTCTGGTTGAAAAAATGGCCATCCTCATATAGACACAGAAGACGGTTTCCCAGTGTATTCGTAAATAATGTAAATTTAAACAGATTTTCACGTTTTATGCGAAATGTGCCCAACTGATCGAAGGTCCTCGGATCAACTGCAGACACGACACGTAACATTATGAACAATCAATGCTTGACCATTTAATGTATGGTATAAACTCTAAGACTGGGAATAACAAACACTAAAGGCTTTATATCTCTTCTGAAACCTTTAATATAACCCCACGCTAGCTCAATCATAGTTAGATAAGGATGTGTTTGTTCAAAAAGGATGACCACCTTGTATTTGTTCAATAATGATGATCACATTGTGTTTTTTCAATACGGATGACCACATTTATTGCTTGTTCATGAAAGATGACCACATTGTGTTTGTTCACAGTGGTACAACATGTCCAAGTTGTTTCAAAGTATGAGAAGAAATGCGATGCTAATAATCAGTTAACAGTACATGGCATTTTGATTACTTGTCAAGTTGGCTCAAATAGAAGTTTTGAGTCAGAGATCAGTTAGAAGGGTCAGTCGATGAGAAGTGTACTTGTTTGCCTAGTTCAAATAGGCTGCATGTCCCACTACTTCTACCATATAATGCAAGCACTGTATATGTCTATACCCCACTTCTGCTACCATGTAATGTCAGCAGCGTTTATGTCTATGTCCTACTTCTTCTACCATGTAATGCAAACACCATACATGTCTATACCCCACTTCAGCATGAAGGTGACGGGGAGAAAGTGACCACAAAGAAGGAGGGAGGGAAAATGGGACGGGAGAGAAGAGAAAAAAATTAGATGGGAGGAAAGATGAAGGGACGAAAGGAAGTGAGAGCAAATGTGATAGAAGAGAAGTCGATAAAACGGATGATGACAGGAGGAAAGGTGACAAGAGAAAAAGCGACAGGAAAGAATGGAACGGAAGAGAATGTGACAGGAAAGAAGATGGCAGGGTGTAAAGACAACAACCAGACAGATGCAAACCAGAGAAGGAGCTACTCTGAGGCAGTGATTGAGGGTGTTTATGGGCAACTCCATTATGAGAAAGACAGATAAGACACTAAGCGAGGGGAAGGATGTCGTTGTTTAGGATAGAACATGTGACTGAAAGGGTAGAGAAGGTATTGGGGCATTGCAAGGGAGGGTCTATACTAGTACACGAAGGAACACATAATGCAGACAGGGATGGAACAACTGGGACAGTCAGAAGTACAGACAGTTAGTGAGGAAGCTAAAGAAGACAAGAGTTGAACAGATTAATCTCTCAGGAATTGTGCCAGTAATGGGAGGAAGGGGGGCAACATATAAAAACTGCAAGAGGATGGCGATCAACGCACTGTTGAGCAGATGTGTGAAGAAGAAGGGGTGGGATTCACAGATTTATGGGGATACTTTGTTGTGAGGGAAGATGGCCTCCATCTTAGTGGAAAGGGGGCAGCAGTTTTGTCAGAAACCTGCTGCGATCTGTTGACAGTGGGACAGGTTGCATCTATTTAAACTAGATTCGCAGGGGGGACTCACAGAGAATCCTGAAACTGTAGGCATAGATAAAGACAGTACAAACAAATCAGCAAAGAACAGTCTGGAAAACTCTTTTGAAGCTGGATATAAATGTGTTTGTTTAAATGCAAGGATATAGTAAACAAACGAAATGAACTAAACATTATGGTAGAAGATATTGTCCCTCACATAAAAGATATAACCGAATCATGGACCACCACCGATATATCAGATGCCGAATTGCGATTGACAGGATATGTAATGTTTAGGAAAGATTGAATAGGAAGAAAGGGAGGTGGAGTTATTTTATATATTAAAGAATCTTTCCAGGCTTATGAAATCAAATTAGAAAGAGAAGCAGATTGCAAAGAAGCTGTATGGTGTAACATAGTTACAGGAAACTCAACGTTAACGGTTGGGTTAGTTTATCAAAGTCCAAACATAAGCATAGAAGAGAATGAAAAAATACAAAACGCTATAAGGGAAGTAAGCAAACAAGACTGTATTATTATGGGAGACTAACCATGGGCATATACAATGGAAATCTCTACAGAGTATGGGGAGTGAGGACCACAAGTTTTTAGTTTTAGTGCAAGATACTTTCCTTTCTCAACATGTGCTAGAACCAACCAGAGGTGAGAATGTGTTAGACATAGTTTTGTCCTCACAGAATGAATTAGTTGACAATGTCAAGATATGTGAGCCACTGGGGTGTAGCGATCACAACCAGATACATTTTACCATCAAAGTATAATCAGAAAGGAATATCAAAAAGCAGTATAGGAGAAATTTCCACAAAGGAAGGTATAAGGACATGAGGAAATATTTAGCAAAGATAGACTGGAATAACACACTGAAGCATAATACAGCAACAGAATGCTGGAATATCTTAGAGTGAAATTAAGTGCATAGTCGATAAATTTGTACCCTTCAAAAACCAAGGGAAACAGTCCAAAAAGAAACACTTATCGAAAGAAGCCATTAGAAAAATTAAGTATAAACAAATGATGTGGAAGTCATATAGATGTACTGGAAATGATGAAGACTACAACAGTTATAAAGAAACACTTAACCAAGCTATAGGTGATTTAGAAAATGAAATTCAAAGAGAAGCTATGAACAAAAATTAGCTAGTAATATAAAACATGATAGCAAGAATTTGTATGCGTATGTTCGAAGCAAACAGAAAGTTCAGGATAAGGTCGGTCCTCTAGAAGATAGTGCTGGAAATATAATATCAGAGGGATTCTTAATGGCAGAAGACCTGAATGAGTATTTTAGTTCAGTGTTTACCAGGGAAGATAGTAGTTCACTGCCAGTACCAGAGGCTAAGTTCAAGGGAGCAGATTCAGACTATTTAGGACAGTTAATTGTAACCCAGGAAATGGTAACATACAATATGTATACAACCCATATCGCAAGAAGGACATACATATGCTAGAAAGAGTACAGAGGAGAGGAACTAAAATTATACCAAAACTGAGGGATCTTAGTTATGAAATTTGCCTAAAAGAATGTGGTTTAACAACACTCTAGACCAGGAGATTGAGAGATCAGATAGAAGTGTCTAAAATACTGAATTGTTATGAAAATATTGATAGACATTTTTTTTTCTCAGTTAAGAAAGATGGAAGGACGAGAGGACATAAAGTTACATTAGCAAAGGAGCAGTATAGATTAGATATAAGAAAGTTCTCATTTTCACAAAGGACGGTAAATGAATGGAACAGATTATCTGCTGATTGTGTGGATGCTAGTAGCGTGAACATGTTTAAAAATAAAATCGACAAATACCTTAGAAGGGCGGGATACACATAGAGAAAAGGGTTGGACTCTCGATAAGCCAAAGGGCTTCCATGTCCACCTGCCACCCAGAGTTAATTCTCTGGGTGGCAATCTTGTTAAATCTGCTACCATGTAATGTAAGCACCACATGTGTCTGTATCCCACTTCTGCTACCATGTAATGTAAGCACCACATGTGTCTGTATCCCACTTCAGCTACCATGTAATGTAAGCACCACATGTGTATGTATCCCACTTCTGCTACCATGTAATGTAAGCACCACATGTGTCTGTATCCCACTTCTGCTACCATGTAATGTAAGCACCACATGTGTCTGTATCCCACTTCAGCTACCATGTAATGTAAACACCACATGTGTCTGTATCCCACTTCAGCTACCATGTAATGTAAGCACCACATGTGTCTGTATCCCACTTCTGCTACCATGTAATGTAAGCACCACATGTGTCTGTATCCCACTTCTGCTACCATGTAATGTAAGCACCACATGTGTCTGTATCCCACTTCTGCTACCATGTAATGTAAGCACCACACATATCTGTACCTGGCGTGGGAGGCAGCCGTCGATTGGTGGATGACCTGACACTGGTGTACACCTTGCCAATTTCCGCAGGTGTCGGTCTGGGTAGTGGGTGTGGAGCTGCAAATAATAATAATAATGTTACTTCATCTGCGCCTAAATCCTAAGAAGCCAGTTACATAACTGATCAATAGGAGGGAGCAAATTCCAAAGAGTCAGCACAGTTGAATAGAGGGACACCCTAGTCTTGAAAATTTGTGGTTATGGCAAAGAAACATAAACCAAATACACAACATTTTGTAATTTTTGCATCTTCTTACCTCTTGCTGCGATATCGCCCCCGTCCGTCGGAGATCTGTCGGGCATGGGGGCAACAAGGAGTGTCAGGGAGGAAACCGACTTCTGTTCCAGGGGTGGTGCTCGTGTTTTGTTACCGTTGAACTCTTCGTCTACCTGGTGACAACACATAGAACTGATAGTTTTAACATGTATAGCTGTAGTACATTTAGTGTTACACAATCTATGAAATGATAACCAACCATTATTTGTTGTAGGCAATATGTATAATAGCTATGGATTTGTCATTTAGATGTGTTTGTAGTTTTTTCATTCTATTACATCTCCACTGGTTCAGGGGTGAAGCATTAAAAAGTATTATACTTCCATTCATCCCCTTTCCAACACAGACTTTCTGTTTACATGTTATAAATGGTGTTGTACTTATTAATCATTGAAATTCATTCAGTTTGGTTGTAGAAATAAACAACAGATTCTATAAACAGAAATTCAAAATAACATGACCAAGAATGAACCCATACTCTAGTGAGATTGTTCAGTTTCACGAACGACTGTTATACAACTGAACATTGCGCAAGTTATATTTATTAATATTTTATCACATTTCAATAATATATACATATAATAATACAGTATTTATAGTAATTTCAGGTTACTGTTTTGCTACTCTCATGTAGCAGACGTACCTGTTGGGTGTGCATCAGGTGGTAGGTTGTCGCAATGGCTTGTGTGGCTGAGTGCACCTTATGGTAGATATCACTGCCGACCTTTGTGTTGAGCACAAATATCCCCTCGCCTGTTTCACACTTCCTGCAAATCAGTCACTTCTGCAAGTCTCTTCAAGTCGACAAACATTTGCAGTTTGAACCAGACACGTCGAACAGATACTGCGGAGTAAATTTGTGTATTTCAGAATCATTGCCGACATTAGTAGACCATGTCTGGTGGATGGTGTATGTGTGCACTTGTATGGCATATAGTAGTGTGTATTTTGAATTTATTCTATCATATTTGACAAACAATTACTAGGTTGGTACATTGTGGGTATATACATATATTACTTGTTGAATATACACATATTCCATTACATGTTTTCAATTATTGTAGCTAGATGGTTAGATGAATAGCAAATTTGATTAATATAATATTGATGCCTCAATATACATGTACGTATGTATGTGTGTATATGTATGTATATATGTGTGTATATGTATGTATATATGTGTGTATATGTATGTATATGTGTGTATATAGTTATAGGTATATCATTATATATAAATATATGTCAGGGATAAATTTACACAAAAGTCGATGACTTTATATTTATCCCCTTCAAACATTGTATATTCTCACTTGTATTATAGGTAACTTGTTGTCTTGTCTTGTGTATATATTGTTATCAATGTTCTGAATAAACATTCATTCATTCATTCAAGTGTTTTGAAATAATCCAAATGTAAAAGCAACTGTTTTGAAATAATTCAAATGCAAATGTTTGGAAACAATTCAAATGCAAATAGAAGTGTTTGAAAATGTGCAAATCAAGTGCTTGAACACATGGAAATACGAGTGTTTTAAATTATGCCAGTGCACCCATATATGATTGCATCAGTGCAAATGAAAATATCAATATTTTAATGTTTCAGTAATCAATATAATAAGAGTTGTTTTGACAAACTGTGCCACATATTCAACTGATATTAGTGTAGCATCTACAATAGACTCATTTTGTTTTAACTGTGTCCGATGATTCCTGTATCCTTCTCCGAGATGTGATAGACATACAGTATTTTACATTATATGAATAATTTTGAAATCTTTAAAAGGTTATATTCTTCCAACGTTTACTAGCCAATACTACTATCAGTTTTTTTGACAATTTATTCCCCCCAGTTTGTAACAGTTGTAGTATTACATATATATTATAAAACAAATATATTATTTAAATGTTGAGTCCTTAACATACCAATCACCAACATGTATTCTTTGGATACCCAGTATTCTCTATCGGAAATTTGGAAATATTACAAACTGCAAACCCTACAACCACGTCACAACACAGGTGACCTATTTAATTAGGGATACAGATGTGGACTGATCACTAGGTTTGGACAAACAAAGGGACCAGGCTTCCTCTCACACAAAGGCTTAACCTGGAGGTCTGCCTGGTCTGGTATCTGATTGATCTGACTGTGTGTTTACTGCCTGTTAGCAGAAACTTGGTGTAACATGGAGGAAGAATCGAGTATTGACAGAACTATTCAGATACAACACAAACAATAGTGAACATATTACACCATTTCAATAACAAGTCTGTGTTAACCCTTTCCAGAAGACAACGACCAATGACCAAATCCTCTAATTATTGATGGGAGCTTGTTCTGGGTATGCATACATAATCGTTTAGGTCTTACACTATCTGGTAACAAACTGTAATGAGTTATTTCCGAGTGGATTGTACATCATCACCTCGATATGACACATTATCTGACATATTTGCTCAACAAAATGGCCTCTCCATGTGAATTGGAGTCAGTGTTTGAGACGGATCAGACTAAGGATTTCAAAAGGCTGTTATAACTTCACTGATTGCATTTCATCAGATGAATTACATGTCTCACATCTGCCTGCACATAAGGTTCAAGGTCCAGGCTTTTAAATACCTCAAATAATACTTGAATAGGATGGACAGCTATAATCATCAGACAATTAGACAAATCACCAGTAAAACATTTGAACCAGACTGTTTTAATGCAATGTTTTTTATGCAAATGCAAGTGTTTTTGATCCAAATGCAAATGTTTTTGACCCCGAGACTCAAATGCAAATGCAACATTTTGAATGCATACACATCATAGACAAAAATGTCACGGTTTCAAATCTAGAACCCTTCTAAAAAATCAAACAAACTTGGTTTTTGACATAACCATGAACATGATCACGTAGAACCACTAACAAATTTCCTCTGGTGGTGGGGTATTTTTATTGGTATAAACAAACCTGCCACACTCAAATGTGAACTTTGATTCGTCTCTGCCGTATCTGCGCAAGGCTATGAGCGGCCATGACGCAATTTCCTCACGGATGTTGCTGAGTCGTAGTAGTCGAATCTGGTCTTCTGTCACTTGTAGCAAACACTCTCCAAAGTCACTCAGAATGGATGACGGCAGCAAATACACATTGAAAATATCTGCAATGAATACAAGGTGGTAGCATCATAGGCAGACCAAGGGGGGACCTGTGGGAACATGCCTTCCCCAGACCTTTGGAATGTGTTCCTGTTTTGATGAGCCTCAGAGAGAGTGTAGTATTTTTTTAGGTCTTTGGAGAGCCTCGAAGTAGGGTTTTTGGCGAGTCTCAAGGGGGTGCAAATGGCTGTTTTCTGGAGTCTCAACGTGTGTTTTTTTGGCAAGTTTGAAGGGGTGAAATTTGACGTTTTTGGAATGCCTCAATGTGGGTTTTTAGCGAACCTCAAAAACTAGCTAGACAACCCCCGTTAATATTGATATTTATTATCAGTAGTAAACTGAACTTGGTTGTAATGGCAGATGGCAAAAGAAATCAGCTGCGCTACTTACAACACTGTAAATGTGTTTGTAAACACATTTTTCCAATTTATTTGGTAGTCTAACTTACGTATCAACGTTGACATCAACAATTGTTGACCATCATGGAGTCAATGTTTTGAATCAATTACCTTAAAGGTAACGCCATAAATCAATTATGAATTGGGACTGCATTCTCAACCATTCACTTCTCCATGATATATTTTTCATAATATATTCAATACTTTTAAATGACTATGTCATTTCTTTTCCTCATATGATATGCCACATAGAAAAAATTCCATAAATTAAAAAATTTACTATAAATTATTACAAAAACTACAAAAGGGGAAATGTCTGCCCTTTCATTTCAGCAGTGGGGAGGAAATGACTGCTGCTAAATGTCCTGGAGAATGACCTACGTTCAACAAACCTGAGTTTTGTTGAGTGACAGGGTCCAGGCCATCATCTGTCTGAAGTGCGGACATCCATTCCTTTGTGTTCACCTCTGTAACACAACATTAATTAATATTATTTGTTTCTCTAAATTCCATGTAGGCTAAAGACTCAGTCATACCAGACATCAGACTGTTTGAAATGTTACACGTTTTCTATCATTGCTTTGAGCCACTTAAACCATCCACCACATAATCAATTCAAATCAATCCATTAGTCAATTTTTACACAAATATAGTTCCCATATTGGCAGTTAATTTCTACATAACCGATAATGCATAGCTTTACACTGATTGGCTTGTTGCAGAGCAAACAAGCAAAACAATTAACAAATGTATACTAAACAGCCATAGTCTTCAAGTTGCTGGCAGACGAATTTACAATCTTACAAATGCCTCAAACAGGGTGTCATCTATACTATTGTAAAACCCAGGCCAATTCTAACCGACTTGGCAAGGCTATATTTTTCTTAAAACAAACAGCATTTCTCACCACCAGCAAAGTGTACTTAAAACCTACCTGAATCACTCGAAAAAGCGAGAATGGTGTCGTCATTGCATGTGACCTCGATTGCATGCTTTCTGATGTCGCCTTGTATCCTGCGAATGAGCTTTATTGCACAGAGGTCAAATGTTTTTGGTATGCTACCGACCATGCAAGCTTGTTCATCTTGAAACACTTCAAGACGCCGCGGACCTTTGCTACAGGCTCTTTTAAGGACAACCCATTTCTTCTGCCACAGAAACTACAAGGAAGAAAATTATACACAGATTCTTGTACATCATTAATGGTTGGGATTTATTAACTCCTTCTTTGGCTCATTGAATTCCTCCGACTATATAGAAAAGCTGTAAAAACTGAAGCATTAATAACAAATTTCAACATAAAAATACAATGGAATGTCCGAATACTTAGTATGTATGGTGTCAATTTGAGGACCTGTGACGTAATGTCATCCTGATCATTCTCCCCAACATGGCAACAATACCACTTCACTAATCAATGACTGTGTAAGTGTAATGCAGGCATACATTGTCAACAGTGTGTCATTATACTTTTAGAACATCAATTGCTGTCTGAGGTATACGAATGTCCCTAAACATTATATTTATGAAACTACAACCACTTAATGTATTGCAGAATGTAAACATGTACTATACACTATGCTATAGGGGCATGCAAAAAGACAGTTTGTCAAATATATTTTCTTAAACCATAAACCAGTCCCGACAACAACACAACTATAGAACTGAACGAATACCAGGGAAGTGACACGGAAATTGAAGAATTGTTAGAGCATCATCACACCCCTTCCTCAACGAAACCTAAAGGTCAGTGTGTTCAATCCAATAGCAATTCTCGAAGACAATGTGCCAGTAATTCGACACCGGCAGCAATGTCGTTGGCGACCACACCCACCGTCTTCGGGCTCCAGTACCAGCCCGGTGACTGTCACAATAAATGAAGTCCCGTCTCAATAAAGACAATCTGACATTTGATAGATCACAGGTACAGTCAAACAACCCAGAGACGTCGCCAAAGTGTGGCCAGTGCAAGCAACATAAACAGGAAGTGCTAAAATGCGAAAGATACTAAAATACTGTGTACGAAATGCCAGCAGATGGACAGCTCATCTATTTATTCTGAAACAGTATGACGTCAGTTAGTTCTGCAACAAATGTAAACCAAAGGCACTTAACGCTATTCATACAGACAAAGAAATAGAAGACCACAGTGCAGCATACATGTCACAAATAACAAAACGCATCATCCGAGTAGAAACGTCACTTGAAGAAAAAGCAACAAAAAAGGATTTAGAGTAAAAGAGAACGGCCAAGATTTACACAAAGTCAAACAGATAATGACAACATGCCTAAAGCTAGATGTTGCACCAGAATCAGTCACTCGAATTGGCCAGACAGACCACAGCAAACCCAGAATGATCCTTGCCGTCATGAGAAACAAACGACAAAGAGAAGATATTACGTAAAGCCAAAGAAATCCGAAACAGCTCAGAAGCTGAGTCAAAAAACTTACAGACTCAGCTGATGCGGAGAAGAGAAGACAATCCAAACAAGACCTACAAAATCTACTGAAGCGAAATCATAGAGACCCAGTAGAAAACCGGGACCACAATGCACAGAGAAAAACAGCACCACAAAGAAACAGCAAAGCACAGCATGCACTAAGGACATACTACACCAACGTGGACAACTCGCTACTTAGCAAATATGATGAACCACACACCATTGCGCAAGAATGCTATGTGATTGCTCTCAACGAGATAAAACCTACGAATGGAAATGCACCAAACCTGGAAATCCTCCACATACCAGGATTTGATCTTTTTACGAACGACCTACAACGACCAAATACAAAGGGTACATGCATATACATTAGGACCGAATACAAGGCATGCCGATATACCCACCCAAGCATTGACCAGTTTGTAGATGCAGTGTGGATAACATTCAGTGCAAAAGACACATGCGTCTACAGAAGTGGCACACCAGAAGCAGCAAGGCAAAGAGACAAGCCACTACATGCAGCCCTGAGACACAGTTCAGAAGCATCAGGAATTACACATGCTCTTGTAATGGGAGATTTCAACCTCAACAGGATAGTATGGGATCCTGAACCGTCTGTCCCGCACACCTACAGGGATGGTTCTGATGAACAGCGATTCACTGAAGTAATTAGGGACACATACTATCATCAACATGTGCACAAGCCAATAGCGACCACATCAGTCTCACCATGAACCTTAACATATTTGTGGCGCAACTACCGAAGAAACGGACCATTTAGATAGCTATGACAAGACAGACTATGAAAAAATTATAGAGATGCTAAACCTAGACTGGACAACACTGCTAGATGGAATGAACCCACAGGGGGCAACAGACAAACTGGAGAAAAAAAAAAAAAACAGTTGATGAATGCATCACACACTGTACCATGATGGATGACTCGAGCTGCCCTGAGAAAAGTAAGAAGGAAACACAAAACTCGTGGATCCGATACCTAACTAGAAAGAAAGGGGAAGACTACCAGGCCTACATCAGATGCAGGAACACAGCTGAACATGCAGACAGTTTGAACATAAACTAGCCAGGGAATGTAGGATGAACAATAAAGGAATCTGGAAATACATCGGAAACAGAACAAACACAATGGGTGGCATAGGCCAATTGTTCAAGCAGGACAGAACACTTACGCAACGCAACCAAGAGGCAGCTGAAGTACTAAAGCAACACTTCTTCAAATCATTCACAAAACAAGACACTTCCAATGTCCCGCATGTCACATCAAAGAACCTGACTACTGAAGCACTCACAACATTCAAAGTCACCAAAGAACTGCCTTCTCCAACTGAAGACTGACAAATTACCAGGCATTGATGGCGTCAGCCCAAGAATCCTGAAGGAGATGGCAGAACAACTATGTGTGCCTCTCAACATAATCTTCAACTCAAACATCAACACATCAATCCTGCCAAGACAATGGAAAGATGCTATAATTTGTCCCATCTACAAGAAATCTGAGAAGAGAAACCCAGCAAATTACAGACCGGTGTCTCTGACGTCAATCATCTGCAAGACTCTAGAGAGAGTGATTGTTGAACAGCTCATACAACACATCAAAATAAATCACCTCGAATGTGAGCAACAGCACGGCTTCACTGCCGGAAAAAGTACAACCACAAACTTGTTGGAAGCGCTGAATGTTTGGACTGAGGCTTTAATGCACAACATAATAATAATCTTTATTGATACATAATGTTAAGTATAGCACAGATGTAGCAGTAATATGAAACATGTATACATTACGTAACAAATGGAACGAAGCAACACATTGCTTGTGTTCCTTATTTATGTCATATTTGAAATGAAAACTATGATTCGTGTCAAAAAACAACATAATACATAAACGTCTTCATAATAAACTAACAAATTATTTAATAATGCATTATACGAGTACCGTAACTCTGAACACCAGGTACATCTTAACATGACAACATTATACGAGTACCGTAACACTGAACACCAGGTACATCTTAACATGACAACATTACATTAAAGCAGAATACCTGTTGACATAATCTACCTTGATTATGCAAACGCTTTTGACCCCGTCCCACACATGCGCCTTCTCAAACAGTTGGAAAGTCTAGGAATCAAAGACAAAGCCTTAGGATGAATAAAAGCATTCCTGTGTGACCGGAGACAGAAGGTATCGGTACACAGAGAACAATCAGACTGGAGCAGTGTACTTAGCGGAGTTCCTCAGGTGTCAGTCATGGGACCAATACTATTCACAATGTTTGTCAGCGATATCCCGGGACACCAAGCTCTACTCTGCACTGACAGACGACATCAACTCCTCCAACTCTCTACAAGAAGACCTGACAAAGCTACAAGACTGGTCGGATATAATGCAAATGAACTTACATTCTGACAAATGTCACGTTCTACACCTCGGACATTCAAACCCACAAAATTAATACCATCTGAGAAGTCCCGGGACAGTGAAGGCAGTCACAAGCTTGATGCAGTGACCTCAGAAAAAGACCTCCAAGTCACCATCGACCTAAAACTCAAGTTTTCTGACCACATCGAGAATAGTGTCAAAACCAGACCTCTACAACTACAACTTCACATACTAACACACACATTCGAGCCTCGAGACTAGGCAAACCGGAAAAGACAAGATAAAGAGAAAAAATAACAATAATGCCAACAGCAACAACAACAGCAGCAAAATCAATAGACAACGGCATACCACTACAGAAAACTAACCTTGAGACGGCCTCAGTGCTCAACCTGGGCAATTATTGACCGTTCTTAATGTAAGAACTTAAGGTAGAACTTAAGCCTAAGGGGGTCATCCATAATGCTTTGTAGGTCAAAACAGCCTGTCCGAGTCGGCGTTCCTCATTGAAAACGCATATATATTTGACGTGTATAACTAACGTTTTGTGTTATTTAAACATAATTTTCGTTTTGCTTTGTTCCAAAGCTCAATTGATGGTCTAAAAAGTATATAGTGACTCGTGTACTTACCGCAGCCATTTTTTTCTTCCGCAACTTTACATAACTCTGTTTGATGATGTCATCAAACTCTTCAGACATTGTTTCTTCTGCCAAACGCCAGTAGACGATACTTGAGTGTCACCTGTCAACGCAGTAGAGCCAGAGAATGAGATTAAAAAAATTAATAGCCATGCCAAGGCCAAGATTGGCAAGAGCCAGGCAATGGCCAATGCCAAAAAAATCGAAATTAATCAATAAATCGCAGTCACTGAAAATCATTATAGATTAGTTTTCTACAATTTGAATACTAATGGATAAATGTTAATCAATTAAACCGAAGAGTCTTAGCCTGTTTTTGACGTCAATGCCGTGAGCGCTGCCACCTGACTGACACTGACAGGTTTGTGAATTGTGTTTACACAACTTCCCGGTCACTGAGTCAGTTCTTGTCAGTTGTGCGTTCTTTGACAAAGTTTACATAGCGAAAACAAATGGATGTTTCAACAACTGTATGAAGCGTCCGTACTTGTCTATGTTGTAGCGGTATTAATCCTGTAAGTGTTGAAAATTGTTTAAAGTAAAATAACAACATTTACTTACCGTTCCAGAAGAAATACTTCCCGTTTCTTGTGGGTGCGCGGTTCTGGTCGAATGAACACACAACCAACTCGGTCCACTACCAACCCGTTAGTCTCGCTTAACCGATTCTCGCGTGACTTCGCCAGGAACATAGTCTGGCTCAGAGTCGCCCCCTACCGGTAATAATAATAATAATGACAAATTTCTATCGCGCCAAAATCCCCAGGAATCTGAGCTCAGAGGCGCAACATACAAAAATCATTGGGCAAAATCGTTAACTGGGACAAGCAAGATTCGTCATTAGAGCAAGGGACCGCCGAAGGTCGAGATACAGCTCGCCGTCAAGCATTTCACGTGCCATTTATTCCTCCAAGAATGTATTGCACAGCTTACGATCCCAGTCATCTGTGTGATGTGACCTCCGTACATCATCTCGCCAAAGAGATAACGTAAATCTTCCCATGGTACCTTTGCATTGGCTTCTAGGTAGTTGTACAACACATTCGTGCAGATTGCCAGGCCGTAGTGAGGGGCCAATGTTGCCACCTCACGGCGCCTGGATAATTGAGGTTACCAACCCGTGAAATGCCAAGTTGCCGGCCTCGATTATCGCCTCGTAGCGCCGTAAGGTGGCAGCACTGTTTGGCGCGCGCTCTATATATCTCCCAAGCTCTCTCTCTCTCCCCTCTCTCTCTTGGTGTGGTCACGAAGGCGAGCGAAAGTCGGACTACCAAGTTGGCCAACCACTGTCGCCACTAGTAGCCTATGACTAAAATAAATGTTGCAAATCATTGACAACCAAAGTTACCCACGGTCCAATGATCGAACCACATCACATCGAGGTCTACTCACATACTCGGGGGTGGGGGGTGGTTATGGTTTGGTGAGTTCGATTACATATTAGTGGCGTTTGTCTACCTTGAATAATGACGCGGCTCCAGATCGGGAAGACCCACCTTCGACATATTATTCTCACTGCGACAGTTGTAAGTGGCACGGAGGGAACATATCGAGGGATGTGCTTACATACAATCACCACATAACCACACCACCTGTGACAAAACAAAGGTACATAAGGTTCTAATTAGAAATATACTGTACGTGCAAAGTACCCAGGGATCACGATAGCTGGAAACCTGAACTGGAATATATGCCCATGTTGATGTCATCACAAAGAAGGCAAACATTAGTCTTGCCTTCCTAAAGAGGAACCTCCGTATAGTTGCCCATCAAAGATCAAGGCACAATGCTACGAGACATTGGAGTCACGCCCTTTATCGAGTATGCCAGGTCACACCAAGATAAACATCCAAGATTCATGACTCGGTACTACAAGACCACCAGTAATGGCAACAGTCCCGCTAAAATGGCTGAATATCCACAAAACACCGAAGGACAACCGCCAAGATAACCATGACATACCGAGTGTCAGACCACGTAGTGAATGAATGGAGTGAACCGTCGCACGACGGATTTTGTTGTGCGTTCTTTGAACTTGATGTTTGTGTAGGCCGATGCACGCAGCGCATTATATAATCGGAGACCACAGATGGCGCAGTCATGGGTGGTCATATGTGCTGGCGGAGGTTGACCATTCGTCCGCTACATTATTATATGTATTATATATTATGTGTTTGAGTTGTTGCTGTTGCTTCTGTTCAAAGTCCCGCAGACCACTCATGCAGAAGTGACCCCAGATCGAGGGGGCGAATAGTTGCAGTTTCTTTCCAGGTACGTGTCATGGGGACGGAGCACGACTTCAGCGTTCCCTTCAGGACGTCTTTGTAGCGCATTCTTTGTCCACCTTGTGAACGCCAACCGGTCTTCAGTTGACCGTAGAGGAGCGACATTGGTCATGCGGACCAAGTGACTGGACCATCGTAGTTGTGCGCGCTGGATGTGAAACTGGATTCCGGACGTTTCTCATTTGTCCACTACCTTAGTATTTAGCACTAGAGGCGGATCCAGAAAACGAGTCTGGGGGACACAAAACCCCCACTGGCGGCCGAACCAAATAAATAGTGTAGTAGACATTTTTTCGCTGCCGCGCCGCCATAACTTGAGCCGCTGTCTCGGCTGGACTGGTACACGATGCTGTTGAAAATTCGCCGCCGTATCTTCAGCTCTTCTTCAGCGCTTCTCGGCCGCCTCGCTCGACTATGACCATCGGAAGACGGGGGAGTGGGGTTAAAATACATTTACTAATATTTTTCGCCGCCGCGTCTCTGTAACTTCACTTTATTATCATACATGTTAAGTCTCCTGCATTCGCCGGGGGACTACTGGAAATCCATCAAATCCCCCGATTTCCTGGAAAGGAGAACCAATCTCCTGGATTTTCAGTGAAACCAAAACTATTTTTTCTATCTTATTTTCCGAACTCGGCATGGCCTAATTGGGTTTTATTTCTGGCTGACTCGAGTATGTTTTTCTGGGTCAACAGAAAGTGGTTAATACCTGTCAATACCAGTGTCAGTGTCAGTGTCAGTGCGTTAACTTAATTGCAATCGGTCAGACATCATGCTAAAATGAATCTCATGAATAGGGACCTAGGCTTGAACAAGGTCCAAGGCCGCTCAGACAACAAAGCGAAAAGGGGTTGTTTAAATCATGCGTTGACTAGACAACAATAACCGTTTAATTATAATCTTCTTGGGTCTTGCCTGTGGTTGATATTGCATATAAGCTTTAGACGAGCACAGTGAATCGCGCTTGCGGCCGCGGGTTCCATATTATCGCCCACCGTCAGCTTGCCGATCTTGTAGAACGAAATGTAATCCGTTTAAATCTATACTCAAATAATGTCAGTCGATCCACCTACACTATGTACACGTTTTATTTAATCCATGTATATCTGTAACTTTTAGAACTGGAACACATTATAAATGAAAATATGTATTTTATAACATCAAATGCTTTATGTCACAAATTGTACATCACGCATGCGTCCGTCACCCAGGCCATGGTAACAAACTTTGAAGAAAATACAATGCTAAGTTCTGGTTCTTATACTTGTGAATATAGTATCTGTTTGTAATAATATAATAAAATATTTGTAATAAAAGAAGATGTATTTACTGCCTATATGCAAGGTTCTTAATTTGCACCATAAAATATATATATTTATTGTATGAACACATTATGCCTAGAACATCAAATTAGTAAACTTTTTCTTCTTTCTACTATACCTATAAAGCCACGTACATTTAAATTTATATATAATTTATTTAATTATTTTATGTCCACATGTAATTTATTTAATGTAACACATTAAATACATATTAACATGCTCTTATGTGCCATTGATTTAAAAGCACATGAGCAATGCATTTGGAAATAAAGCTGATCTGTGACCATTTTCATAACATGAAATACTCAGATTTATACACAATTCCATAATACCCTCCAATTTACACACCATTTCCTGATATTACAAGACCATCCAATTTACGCATAAATCTCATGCATTGACACTTCTGAAACTTAATGTTTTATTATAACGTGATTATTAATGTCTATGGAAAGTATCCTTTTTTGTCATATTTTAATCCGATTTATGTATAAATGCCTGATTTCCAAGATCCTCCGATTTACGTATCAATGCCCGATTTTTCGAGACCCTCTGATTTACGTATAAATCTCCTGGATTGGCGTTTCTGAAACTTAACATGTACGTATTATATATTATAAACTGAACGGGGGCAGATTTCAAAGGGTGTAGGTGGTGCTCGGTCACGGATGAGGCCATTGTTCTTCTAAATATCAGTCCCCGAACACATATTGATTGGACAATATGACCTTGACAAAGTTGGTATTTTAAATACTTTTGATCGTGTCAATCAACTAATGTTGAATCATATGTATAGTGTATATAATGGTACTGCACCTATTTGTGTGTAGAGAATTTAGAATGATAACGCACATGGTATCAATCTTCTTAATTGCTGAATGTTGTACAGGCTCCGAAAAGCCAATTTATATGCAAATGGCTATAGCTGGGGCGGGGGATTTGTTTACATTTGAGGCCATCTGGTTTTGGGGAGGCAAGAACCCTATACAGAGGGCCTTTGTTCAAGAGGTTACTATAAGTTCACTGGCACCCTGCCAAGATTTCTAGAGAACCCTAGACTTTGGAAATGACATAATCAAGGGACAGCGTCTCACCCAAGGCTATGAATTTAGCTGTATATAAGGAGGGCTTTAATGAGGATCAGGGCTGGCTGTCAGGAGATGCAGCCAGACACTTCGAAGGCTGGCTGTCAGGAGATGCAGCCAGACACTTCGAAGGCTGGCTGTTGGGGGATGCAGCCAGACACTGCGAGGGCGCTGTTTGTTAGAACATGCCCGAAGATGCAGGCTGGAGCTGTGTGTAACACAGGCCAGTGGTGTACGGGGCGACTACTGGGGCACACTGCCGGAGGAACGTTTCTCGTGAAGCACTGTCACCGAGCGCCCTGCGAGAAGTACTCAGACTCTCGCAGTACACCCGTGGCAGTCAGTTATTCGCAGACTCGGTGAGTAACTCGGTTGCTGTATATAAGCCGCCGCCGTCTGACTTATCGTTCTGACACCTAGAATTCGGTTGCTGTATATAGGCCGCCGCCGTCTGACTTATTGTTCGGACATTTAGAATATCTCCGTTATAATTCGGTTGCTGTATATAAGCCGCCGCCGTCTGACTTATCGTTCTGACACCTATAATTCGGTTGCTGTATATAGGCCGCCGCCGTCTGACTTATTGTTCGGACATTTAGAATATATCGGTTATAATTCGGTTGCTGTATATAAGCCGCCGCCGTCTGACTTATCGTTCGGACACCTAGAATTCGGTTGCTGTATATAGGCCGCCGCCGTCTGAACCTATTGTTCTGACCTTTATAAATGGGTAGTATTTAGTAGACATAGCCGTATACTGTGTATTAGATATTGTATTGGTAGGGTTTTCCGCATATAATAAACTGTGAAAACGTATAACCTGACTTATCATTAGTACGACCGAGTGAGTGAACGTGTGCCCGTATGCTTCCCTGCCGACCGCTCGACGCAAACGCTACATGTGTAACAATTTCACTCAATTAAGCACTCCACACAGTCACGGTATTCGCAATTCTGAACATAACTTTGTCTTGCCTATGGTACATGGTGTAGCCAAGATGTTATATATGACATATCACGTGTTCCTGTTCCTGGTTAGAGAGTTGTTCCACACTTCCGGCAATAAAATGTTTGTTCTATTTGACTACGTCAATAGTTCTCTGTAAATGTCGTACCCAATACACGACATATTGGCGACGAACGATGGGATGAGTAACCACAACAAGACGAGCTCTAGCACCTAGACCGTCGCACGCAAGTAGAACTTTCGCTGACTACGTCATTGTGAAAAATGGAAAACACGGGTTTCGAGCCGTTCGCCATAACGCCCGCTGACAGCGCAAGTGCGCGATGGGAGCGGTGGATTCGCCGTTTCGACAATTTCGTCGTCGCGCGAGATATAGACGACGACAGGCGGAAGAAGGCGATGTTGTTACACTACGCTGGTGAAGCTGTATTCGAGCCGAGTGAGTCTGTTGGTGTCGTCGACAGTGACAATTACGCTGAAACGAAAGACAAGCTTACGGCCTACTTCACACCGAAACGAAACGAAGAATATGAAGTGTTCGTCTTTCGCCAGTCACAACAGCACACTGGTGAGACACTGGACCAATTTCACGCTCGACTTCAACTGCTGTCTAAAAATTGCAATTTTCAAGACAAATCGCGTGAAATAAAATCGCAAATCATTCAGAAGTGCACGATGCCTAAGATTCGCGAAAAGGGACTGAGTGAGGCAACGATCAGTCTCGATCGTTTGCTGACGTACGGTCGTACGCTCGAGTCCACAATGCATCAATCATCGGTCATGGGGACCAACGCCGCGTCAATGACGAACGTCAACGCAGTTTCCAGTGATCGTCATCACCACCCGCGTTCGAGGAAGCAAAACCGTGACTGGAATAGTCGTTCTATTAGTCGCCAGGGTGCGCCACCGAAAACTGACAATCAACGAAAACCCCGTCGTGTGGCGCCACCGCACTGCAGCGATACCGTTTCAAAATACGGCAATGCACAATCTTGTCCAGGCTGTGGAAAATCTCCGCACAATAGAACGGAATGTCCAGCCTGGGGCAAAACATGTTACAAAAGCGAAAAACCTAATCACTTCGCTAGAGTGTGTAGAGCTGTCTTGGCAAACACTAATTTGGTAAAGGACGTTCCACAACAATCAGACAATGCAGGTTTATGCAACGACACATACGCATTAAATCTGTACAACTGCAACGCCACGCACACGAACACTGTCGCACCATACATGTGTACAATTGACATTCAGAGTACACGAGTCAAGATGGAAATTGATACTGGGGCTTCAGTTTCGTTGATAGCAGACAGAGACTGGGTTAGAATCAAAGAGGCTAATCCACAGCTGACACTCAGCACACGTGACGTGCCAAGTCTGCGCACGTATTCAGGCGACACAATTCAACCACTGGGGCAGGTGCTATTGAATGTACATCACAATCGCCAACATCATACGCTGAGTGCGCTGATCGTCCCAGGGGCTGGTCCGAATCTGCTCGGACGTGATTGGCTGTCGGTGCTACGTCTTAATTGGGCTGAACTGCATAAAATGGACCAAGATTCGTTTCTTGAGCATTACCAAGCTGTCTTCACGGCAGGACTAGGCAAGTTCAAAGGAGTTACTGCCAAGTTGTACATTGATGAGTCTGTACAGCCACGGTACTGCAAACCACGTCCAGTGCCGCTCGCTCTTCGTGCAAAGGTAGAAGATGAACTAGAACGCCTACAGGCTGAGGGCGTCATTCATCCCGTTGAGTTCTCAGAATGGGCTGCTCCTATTGTACTAGTACTCAAGTCTTCAGGAGACATCCAGATTTGCGGAGACTACAGGGTCACGATAAACAAGGCAGTGAAGGTCGACAAATATCCCATTCCCAACATCGATGATCTGTTCGACAAAGTAGCTGGTGGACAACTGTACACAACGCTCGATCTAAGCAACGCTTATCAACAAGTTGTCCTCGATCAGGAGTCGCGCAAGCTAACCACAATCAACACCTCCAAAGGTCTGTTCGAGTACGAACGCCTTCCGTTTGGCGTATCTTCTGCTCCTGGAATTTTCCAACGCATCATGGAGCAACTGCTGCAGAACATTCCTATGACCGTGGTATATCTGGACGACATCCTTGTTTCTGGAAGGACACCAGAGGAGCACGACAGCAACCTGCAAATGGTGCTCACGCGACTGCTCGATACTGGAATACGGTTGCAGAAGGAGAAGTGCACGTTTCGACAGACGTCTTGCAAGTACTTGGGCCATATCATCGACAGGGAGGGCATCCACCCGACGAACGACAAGGTGCTCGCCATACAGAGTGCGCGTACCCCGCAAAATGTGCAGGAGTTGCGCAGCTACCTTGGTCTGATCCACTATTATCACAACTTTCTGCCGAACATCAGCAACCTCTTGGCACCGCTGCATGAGTTGACTCGATTGGACGCGAAGTGGAAATGGAGTGCGATCCACCAAGATGTATTTGAACGATCAAAGGCATTAGTGTCTTCTTCTACGGTGCTTGTGCACTACAACCCCCGTTTACCCATCGTTGTGAGCAGTGACGCTTCTCCCTACGGCATCGGGAGCGTGTTGTCTAATCGCCTACCCGACGGCAGCGAAAAGCCAGTAGCGTTCGCGTCACGCACTCTATCTTCTGCTGAGAAGAAATATGCGCAACTAGAAAAGGAGGCGTTATCTCTTGTGTTCGGAATTACGAAGTTCCACAAGTACCTCTATGGTCGCGAGTTCGTACTGCAATCGGATCATAAGCCATTGTTGGGACTCTTGAAACAAGATCGACTCATATCACCAATGTCCAGCGCACGAATACAACGTTGGGCGCTGACAATGAGCAACTACCAGTACAAATTTGAGTACAGGCCGGGGACCAGCATCAGCCACGCTGACTGCCTTAGTCGATTACCTCTGCCTGACACACCAGAGAAAGTACCGGTTCCACAAGAAGTAGTCCTGGCATTGTCAACCATGGACGAGAGCCCGGTCACATCGGACCAGATCGAAAAATGGACGGCTCTTGACCCCGTTCTTTCACAAGTACGTCACTTTGTGGAACACGGTTGGTCTAACCAAGCACCACGAGAGCTCGATGCATACTGTCAACGAAAAGACGAATTGAGCGTACAAGGAGTGTTGTTCTGGGGAGCCAGAGTGATCGTGCCGCCCAAGGGACGCGATGCGCTGCTGGATGAGTTGCATAACACAAACCCTGGCATCGTCAAGATGAAAGCGCTCGCCCGAAGTTACATGTGGTGGCCTGGATTGGACATGGAGATCGAAAGATACGTGAAAGACTGCAATGTGTGTCAGCTGCATGGCAAGCAACCGCCTGTAGCACCACTACACTTGTGGGAGTGGCCAGGTCGCGCTTGGCACCGAATCCATATTGACTATGCTGGACCGTTTGAAGGTCGCATGCTGTTGATCATTGTGGACGCACACAGCAAATTCATCGATGCTCATGTGGTATCTACAGCAACCACGAGCATAACTCTCACCAAACTTAGGCAAACATTCGCATATATTGGACTGCCTAACACGATCGTCTCGGACAATGGAAGTTGCTTCACAAGCGAGGAGTTTGGACAATTCTGCAGAGCAAATGACATCAGACACATCAGATGTTCACCGTACCACTCATCAAGCAATGGTTTAGCTGAGAGAGCAGTGCAGAAAACCAAGGCTGGTCTGAAGAAAACCAAAGGTAATCTGGAAGACAGATTATACACTCTGCTAGCGAGGTACCGGATCACGCCACAGGGTACCACGGGTCGAACACCTGCAGAATTCGTACTCAAGACTTCACCTCGAACACGCCTGGATCTCATACGACCATCAGTTCAAGATCGCGTTCTGCAAAAACAGGCATACGACAAGCAACGTCATGACGCTCATGCGGCTGCACGTACGTTCCGAGCCGGAGACTGCGTCTGGGCCATGCATTTCCAAGGAAAACCTAAGTGGGTTTCGACAGTCATCGAGAACCAGCTGGGCCCACTCACGTTCACCGTACGTTTGAGTGACGGCCGCCTTTGGAAACGCCACCAAGACCATCTCAGAGAGAGACGACCCGATGAAACGGAGACGGTTGATGCAGAACAACAACAACAGCAGCAGCAGCAGCAACAATCGGTTGTGCAACTGCCAGAAGTACTACCTCCGTCGCCAGCTATCGACGCGAAGGCGATCGCGAGTACTCGACATTCAGTGTCTACAGAAGGTTCGGAATCGAACTTTCCCAACGTCACTGTGACGGAATCTGCGACACCAATATTGGTGGCAAGTCCCGTGAGAAGATCTACCAGAGTAGTGAAAGCGCCTATAAAGTTAAACTTGTGAACTATAACTACAAAGTTAGTGTAGTTATCAGGGTACGTTTTTATTTGCACATTTTCTACGAGCTGTAGAACACTCTGGACTGTTTTCTAATTTAGTTTATTTCATTCATAGAACAGTGAACTCTAATACAAGTTTGTATCCTAAAGAGGGAGGAATGTTATATATGACATATCACGTGTTCCTGTTCCTGGTTAGAGAGTTGTTCCGCACTTCCGGCAATAAAATGTTTGTTCTATTTGACTACGTCAATAGTTCTCTGTAAATGTCGTACCCAATACACGACACAAGAGCAATTTCTGCTACTATGGTGTCGAGATCTGGAATGAGTTGCCTACTTCTATCAAATGTCTAACAAGTAAACATGATTTTGTGAAATTGTATCTAAAGAACCGGGCTCTTGCTGAAGAGCGAAGTAACTTTTTATATTACTAAGGTATAATATTGTTGAATCATATTCTGAAACAGTATTATCATTTCAGTATTTTTAAAACAGCATTACAAATGTTGGTTCTAGTTTTTTAATTACAGATCCTTTGTATATGCATATTGTACAAAAAAAACTACATATACAAAGGATCTTGCCGCACTACACGGAAATGGCTAGAGTCATACCTGTCGAACCGGACTCAGTCAGTGAGCATTAGTGGCCACAACTCGCATAGAACATTGATCGAGTCTGGCATCCCACAGGGGTCTGTGCTGGGCCCAATTCTCTTCTCCATCTACACTCTGCCATTGGGTGCTACCTTCAGAAGGCACGAGCTGCAATACCATCTGTATGCAGATGGCGCCCAATTGTATTTTGACCTGAGTGGAACGCGGGATTGAGAAGACGTTGGTGCGGTTGGCCGCATCGAGCGATGCATCGAAGAAGCGAAGCAGTGGATGTCAGACCACAATCTACTACTGAACGAAAACAAGACCGAGGCTATTATCATCACGGCCCCAAATCGTAAACACCTGCATGACGTTTCGTATTAATGTATGCGGATGTAACATTGTTCCGTCACCGACCATCCGCAACATCGGGATTACAATCGACTCTGGACTAACAATGTCGCCACACGTGTCACGGATGTGCAAGTCAGCTTACTACCACCTCTACGCAATTTCAAAAATAAGACAGTGTCTTACTACTGATGCGTGTAAGACACGTATATCCAAGATCTTATAATACCGTATACGCCCATGCACCCGCAACCTCCGATCTGCTGATCTACATATGCTTGTAGTCCCGCGCTACAACTTAGAGGGCCTACGGCAGACGAACTTTCTCCGTGTCTGGACCTACGCTCTGCCAATTTAAACGTTCGTCAAATAGAGACTTTGAATAAATTCAAAACTTAAAACGTATATATTTAAGCAGGCGTACATCGCCTGGGGAACTGTGCTGTAGGACACTTTTATATGAACATGTATTTAATCAATTAATTTATTGCTATTAATGTATTTTAATTAATATATTATTATTTATCTTTTAATACAATTTTATATATCATAATATATATTCTTTTACTTAATTATCTTAATATTTGTGCAACTATGTCATGTATTTTGGTTACATTATATACAATCTTGTAAATCTTAATAATTATTATATTTACCGGCATCTTTATACATATATATTTTTACATTTGTTTCCATGTATATAATGTGTGTACGCGCCTGTGGACGGGCTGGTCCCGGAGATATGGCGCTATAGAAATGGTAGTATTAATAATAAAACAATAATAACTACATCTGTAATATGGACCACACTGAAATAAGTGGAAACAGTTTCGTGTGCAATCCATCAATTTAAGTGCATATGTCTGTACAATATGTACTATGTACTTGAATTGGAATTAAATGAAATCAAATTCAGGGGAAGGTTAATAATTGGCCACTCTGGTCTGGACGTTTAGGCACTTCCACTTTTATATCTTTTTAGCCAGCACTATATTGTAGCACGGTTTTTATCTAGAACTTAACCATTAAAACATATTTTAACCTGCATATCACATCCATGTTATACACAATCACCAACTTGATCCATATTGTATATAATCAAAACAGTGCGAAAATAGATCTAGAGCAGCCCTCTGTAGGCCTACTTTGCGCCTTGCGGGTAATAAGTGGTGACCTCTATCTATCCATTGCAAAGGTAATAATGTTGCTCTCTTGTTGCGAAGGTACATACTCGTGCTTACTTCCGGCATAATAAGGAGGCGGAGCAAATGTGTGTTGACAGCCTACAAAACTGTGCTTACTCAATAACTTATTCGTTTTAATGAAACTATTTGTACACAACTAGCGCTCCTAATTACTATCGACATCAGATGGAGTGATTTTAAGCCCAGGTAATGACTGCACACGTTTTAAAGTACACCAGCATCCACCCAGTCATCGCTGACAGTCTACTACGTCTACGGGTCCGGTCTAGTACTAGTACTACTACTAGTCTACACTGTAACAGACTAACACCGTGTTACTGAGTGTGTAGTGTAACACACTGACACTCGGTCTCACTCTCAGAGTCAGACTGAGTCAGAGTCTGTCTCTGACTTTGAGTGTCTGACTCTGACACAGTGGCAGTGACACTCACCCAGTCAGTAGCACAAAACACCTTTGAAAGTCACATAGTTTGTCAGATGTGCCTTATTTAGGTTGTTGTTTCACATCTCGTTCATACTTTAGTCTTTACTCATACTCTGTAGCCGTAGGCCATACTTTGACTTTTTATATATTTTTTCTCACACCTTCACATCTGTCACAGCACAGTTGTATGTATGCACATAACATTAACCGCATCAAAATCCAGACTTATGCACTATGCCAATCAACCACATAGAAGTATCTGAAAATACACAGTAGATCATAAATTTAAAAGGCTATACCAGAAATTATGGAGGATAAGACACTAATCTTTTTAATTAGTAATTTCTAGAAATAAAAAAAAAATACAAGCTCTAACGGAAATAATGTTTCAATGTAATTAGCTGCCATAATTCAGAAGAAGGCTTGAAAAAATGATTAAACTAAAGTAATTGCTGTTCAATAAACAGCACTTGAAGTGTATCTATCGTTATGCTTGCAGATCTGAACTTACAGGATGCTGAGCAGCGTGAGAAAGCCACCTCCCCAGGTGACGGGAATCTCTCCAAAGGAAGGCCCCCCGGGCACCCGGGTCACTCTTAGGGGAGAAAGCCTAGGCACGGATGCCCGGGATTTGATAGGTTTGTATCACATACATGTATGAGATGTTTGATAAAGAGTATAAATTACTGTTTCGAATGTTCAATTGTGGTGATCTTAGTCCAGTTTCTAAAATAAATTACTGTAACTGTGACCACGAAGATCATGTGCAGTTTACGTATCATAATCATATGGGCGCGTATGTATAAGTTTATAAAATATGTAATAATAATAGAAAGGAAACTAATGATAGTGATATGTTACATTGTAATGTAATTAACCCCAGATCTGATTGATAATAATGGTATTAACTACTAAGAAAATAATTGGCGCACATGACAAGGCAATTACAGGAATTTTTGTTTTCTTATTAATCATTTTATCTTTGTGATGTTGGCGTCATTGAATGAAGGTATGTTATTTTAACTGACAAACAGTGTTCAACTCACCTAAATTCCTGTATCTTTGTAAGTTCAAAAATGAATGAAAATATAACCTCCATATAATTATGCACACATGTCAAGTCGATACCAATCCCTGATAAAATATATTATTAAAGTTGTATTCAGGGTTAAAATGTCATTTAAACTGGGTTTATTTAGAACAATTATGTACAGGGTACAACACAGTTACTTATTTGATATTTTACTACCATATATGTCACTTTGACATGTGATATGTTAAAAAATAAATGATTCTTTTGTAAAATTACTGGTTGCCATATCCGGCCAACGGAATAATAAACATATGGCACACGGATATAATTATTACCTTTCGTGCCACTTTATCTTTAAATTACATATTATGTGAAAACAATTTTATACGGTGTTGAGGAAAGTAATAAATAGTGTATAGGACATGTTGATTCACTGGACATTTTTATTTAAAAGATAGACAATTTCAGAATGCAACATAGCTGTTTAGCAAAAACCTATTTCAGGTAGCCTCTGTTGTTTCATTATTAATTTTATTAGTAGATGAAATAAATGTTATTGTTTTGTTAGGGCTACGAATATGTGGCATGGACTGTTTAATGACGGCGGAATGGAAGTCGCCGAACAAGATCATCGCCCGCACAGGACAGGCGAAGGGCAAGGGAGACATCATCGTAGTGACGCGCTCGGGGGGAGTCGGCACATGTACTGTGGTATTCCGAGGCTACTACATACAGACAGGTGAGTGTAACTTTGGTGACCACAAGTTTTTAATCTAGAAACAGCTGCAGTTAATACATTAAAATTTCAATTTCAAATAAATTTACTGCTGTGTACATTTTGGATGATTTTTTACATAAAATCTATTTGATTTATCGAATGAGACAAAGTATATTATCTGGCCAAGTGACAAGCCCAATTTTGTTCTTTAAAATCTATTTCGCTCCTTAATAAACCTTATAAACTGAATACTGTCAACATCAGGACGGGCCAACAGGACACTTTCGCCTGTGTACCATAAAAATAGTGTTCATTGCGCTATAGCGGTACCGTTTGGTAGTTTGAAAATGCACGTTAAATTTAACACAGATTCTGGATTTACCTTATGTTATTTTATCATAGTGAAACGGTCCCCAGAACAATAAAACTACCCACAAGGCAAATTTTTTGCCACTCTGACATGTTATTAATTGTGATAATTATAGTTAAATTACTCGTTACAAAAGACTATAGTGACATTTGGTGTTACATAAGGTCCACTCCAGGAATCGGCCATCTGGATCGATGAGACACAAACCTATGCCACAATGTTTGGTCGAAGTCGAGCAACATCACCAGTGACCTCACAAACACACGATGATCCCCTTGGGCTCTCGGACGAAGCCAGCGAGTAAGTGTCATGTCAGTGTTGATTTTTGTTCTCCTTTGTCCTGTCAGTGTGCAGAAGTACAAATGGAACTCTTCTTTCGAGGAATGGTGGATGTTTTTATTTTCATTTTGTGTAACCAAGTTCATTTCCACAAGATTTTACGTAGTTTTCAATACACAAAATCTCCTGTGTCTTAAAAATGAAATGCAAATCATGTGTTTACAATATGATGTCCGTAAATGTGATAAAATTTATCAGTTGCAATTCTTCAGCCTTATGGTTCACAAAGCCCGAAGAGGATAGGTAATTCTTGCATCAGTCTAAAAAGATAGATTTATTTCATTATTAAATATTTAATCCTTACCATTAGTACCAGCTGTTTAAAAACATGACATTGTTTTGTTTCCAGCACCAGATTTCCTGAAGGTGATCTGCTGGAAATGTTCCCAGATGGTAAGTAACAGTGTTGTCATGGTTCATAGGTCATATGTATTATATAGCGTAAAGTACCGAATCTTTCTCTGGGTATCTGATGGCCATAAACAAACACCCACATCCGTGCACAAAAACTGCATACACAAACACACAACACACACACACACACACACACACACACACACACACACACACACACACACACACACACACACACACACACACACACACACACACACACACACACACACATACAAACACACACACAAACACACACACACACATGTGCACAAAAACTGCACATGCACGCTCACATGCATGCATGCACACACAACTACCCTACTTGTGCTCTAGTAACTGTCCTACTAGGCTCTAGTAACTGTCCTACTAGGCTCCACAAGCTCTATTTCCATCCGTCGACGTTACATCTGAACTCTGACAGGAAGTTTAACCAGTTCTGATGAACGTCAACTGAGGAACAAAACCTGTCTAGCTACAGACAGTGGAGTATCAACTTCACATTGAACATTTGTGTTTTTCTGTTCAGGTTCTGGCGATTCATCTCTAGACAACTTTGTGCCTGCCTGGTACTTGCTTGAGAATCACCATGGAACAAGGTATGCAGATGAAAATATCATTTTACACTTCGATAATTTAGTATTTGTTGACGCCAGTTTACCAACCAGAACGTATACTTTCTTGTCTGTTTCGCAACTTTCCAACAGAGGGCACTCACGGTTGACAGCAGACTGAAGATGAGGATGTCGGCTGATGGTTGTTATATTTACGCTGAAAATATTCGCATTGTTTGCATGGTCAATATTGTTAGTATTGTCAGTACTATTAGCACTGTAACATTTGTTGGTGAAGTCTGAAACTATACAATTGTCTTTGCACCATAATCACCGCGAGGCTTGTATGATAGCAATCCCTCATGTCTTAGTATATGCCTCCCTGGATTATAAAATCTGTGTAAAATATCTACAAACTGTTACTTGACTCTGTATATGTGATCTAAACAAATAAACAAGAACAGGAAATATTTATTTGTCCCAAAATACACAATACAACAGAATTATTGTTACATAAACAAGATAAAAACATTATGTTGTAATCGAGTCGACATGAAAACAAAAGTGTTAAGTATATAATGTGTAGTAGAAAAATATAAATTATATCAGAATAAGGTACAGGAGATTCCCACTAACACTAAATATAGTCACTATCGTAGGAGCCACCCTATGAATTAATTTAAACTATTATTTACATTATATAAGAAGAAAATCGCTAGTAAAAATTAGTACAGGTGTACATCATTACAACAAGATAATTGTACATATATACATCGTTCTTTGTATATATATATATATATATGTATATATATATATACATATATATTATATATATATATTTCCATATATTACATACACTAAATATACAAACAGTCAGTTTATTTATAACCAAGGACCTACAGTAATAAACTTCACACACTGGATAAACGTAAGCATGTGGGCTCCTCATTGGCGGTGTAGTTTTGACGATCTGAAGGCGGGCTTGGCATTCCTGAAGAGAAAGTCGAGTCAACGAGATGAAGGGCCGATGGCATTTGTGAAGGCCAACCTGTCTAGTTTCATGGATTGCTACGACACACTCGCAGGTCAGTATGGCAGTGGTCACTCACTGGTCAGTGTTGATGGCTGTGTTGTATGTGGTTTAGCATGGGGTTGGGTTCTGCATTTTGCAGTTTCTCTAGCATTCAATTCAATATCTTTTTTTTAGACTAAAGAGGGCATGCACACACATACGTACACATACATGAAACTGGGGTCCATATGTTGTGGTCAAGTACACATTAGACACTACACATATAACATATACTCATGTATGGCTATATACACTTTATAGTTATCTGTCAAATATCCAGGTTCAATAAATTGTTAAAGTGTACATATACTGGATGAATATCACAACTTCACAAGCTGGTAGCAAGTATATCGTTTATAATATAATTAACTGAACAGTCAAGTCTGGGCATAAAGAAAGCATATATCAAGTTCCTTATTACTGATCGGTAGCATTGTGGCTTGATTTCATGTCATATTCCCCGTCATGCAGTGGGTGTTCTATGCCAAGTAGTGTTACATTGTCTAACTTTTAGCACTCAGTAATTAGTGTTCTTGGTGTATTCTAATAATAATTTAGAGCTTCACATATCATTGATTTCGTGCTGTGTATTATGTTCCTGAGAGAAATTTTTATTGAGATCAACTGTGCAAAATTAGGGTAGATTTGGCAATTGTGAAGAAATATTTATGGATCCATAGAAACCAGCACTAAGACCTGAAAGATCTCTGGAAGCTGGTATCCACGAAAGTTCCGCATTTGGTATTTTCATATTTAGTGCTTGACATACTGTGTCAGTATATAATAAAATCTGTCTATTTAAGTGATTGGTCTGTATAACTGTCCCCACAAAGATACAGTACAATACACTATGTTTTATTTCCACAATAATATTATAAAGTATTTTCTTTTAATTGTTTTCATAATTAATGTGGAAAAGGAGAAAGCAGAATGTTAACACTTATGAAATGCTTTCCCCTTTCAAAACAGTTCTTACAGAATATATACGAACAGTTATCTACATGTCAGATTTAATTATTACAACATAATAATGTGAAAATAAAATCTTATTTTTTGTTTCTTGCATATTTTCAATATAGCAAACCGGCAGTCAATAATATTGGAAAATTTTCCTTGTGATGTCATTGTCATACCTTGTCCTGTTCCAGAGGTCCACAGCAAGGTTGCGGATGACCGCACAAACAACCCTGGGGGGTGCATCACTGAAGCCCTCGAAGATGTGCTACTCAGTAAGTGTCGCTGTCTGAACTGTTTCCTTTGGTCCATGTCACCAAGATAATGACCTCATGTTTTTCAGATATCCCTAGAAACCTCAGATCATCTTTTTCACAGCAACGTTTTGTTCCTAAAACTAAGCTTAACATTTGCAAATGTGGTTTCTCTGTAGCTGCACACAAAATCTGGAATCAACTCCCTGTCACTTTAAAATCACCTAAAACTATAGGCTCCTTTTGTAAAAAAAAACACCAGTTATTTGTTTGAAATCGCATTCCCACCCAAACCTTCGGCGGTCCCTCACACTAATAATGACTCGTGCTTGTCCCTGTTCACAATTCTGCCTAATGATTCTTATATGTTACGCCTCTGAGTTCAGATTCCTGAGGATATAGCTGCTATAGAAGTTTAGTATTATAATTATTAATATTATAAGGAAAATCCACAATTAAACGTAATTTGTTGTTCAATTTAGGGAGTGTTTTCAAAATGCAGAAAGCTGTTGCCCTATCACACAGGACACAATTTCCATGGCACACCGGCAATAGTGTCACAGTGGCGCACCCTGGTGTTGACAGTTTTCTGCATACAAAATCATTGTCAAGGAACAAAATCGATTTTACAAAGCAAAATCGAGGTTATGAGCTCATAAGATTGTTAATGAGAGCCCCCTGGTGAAAGGTATGTGTCAGTGTTGTGTGAATATTTGATTTATTTTGTGGTAACTTAATCTAAATTTTCCTAGAAATTGGTGGAAGGTGGGATGGTGGCCTAAAATGAATAGGGGTGGAAGTGTGGACTTTCAAAAAATGTTGGAGATGGTAGTTTAACCAAAAATAGACAGGATAATAGAGGTTGGCCCCAAAACAGGTGGGAGAAGGGAGGTTGGTCCCAAAATAAGTGGGAGAAGGGAGGTTGGCCCCAGAACAGGTGGGAGATGGAAGGTTGGTCCCAAAACAAGTGGGAGGAGGGAGGTTGGCCCCAACACAGGTAGGAGATGGACGGTTGGCCCCAAAACAAATGGGAGAAGGGAGGTTGGCCCCAGAACAGGTGGGAGATGGAAGGTTGGTCCCAAAACAAGTAGGAGATAGGAGGTTGGCCCCAGAACAGGTGGGAGCTGGAAGGTTGGTCCCACAATAAGTGGGAGATAGGAGTTTGACCCCAGAACAGGTAGGAGATGGGAGGTTGGTCCCAAAACAGATAGGAAATGGAATGTTGGCCCCAAACAGGTGGGAGATGGGAGATTGGCCCAAAAACAAGTGGGAGATGGGAGGTTGGCCCCAAACAGGTGGGAGATGGGAGGTTAGCCCCAAAACAAGTGGGAGATGGGAGGTTGGCCCCAAAACAGATAGCAGATGGAAGGTTGTCCCCAAACAGATGGGACATGGTAAGTTGACCCAAAAACAGGTGGGAAAAAGGAGGTTGGCCTCAATAGTAAAAAAGTGGGAGATGGTGGCCTCAAATGATTGGGGTAGAAGTGGAAAATTGGGAGATGGCAGTTTAACCAAAAATAGACAGGGTAATAGAGGTTGTGGGGCCAGCACAGCATATAGGAGTTGGAAGGTTGGCCCAAAAACAAGTGGGAGATGGAAGGTTGGCCCCAAACAGGTGGGAGATGGGAGGTTGGCCCAAAAACAGGTGGGAAAAGGAGGTTGGCCTCAATAGTAAAAAAAGTCGGAGATGGTGGCCTCAAATGACTTGGGTGGAAGTGGACTTTCAAAAAATTTGGGAGATGGCAGTTTAATTAAAAATGGACAGGATAATAGAAGTTGACCCCAAAACAGGTAGGAGATGGAAGGTTGGCCCTAAAACAAGTGGGAGGTTGGCCCCAAAACAGGTGTGAGATGGGAAGTTGGCCCCGAAACAGGTGGGAAAAGGGAGGTTGCCCCCTCAATAGTAAAAAAAGTTGGAGATTGGATTTTGGCCCCAAAACTGGTGGGAGATGGGAGGTTGGCCCCAAAACTGGAGGGAGATGGGAGGTTGGCCCCAAAACTGGAGGGAGATGGGAGGTTGGCCCTAAAACTGGTGGGAGATGTGAGGTTGGGCCAAAAACTGGTGGGAGATGGGAGGTTGGCCCCAGCACAGGTAGGAGATGTAAGGTTGGCCCAAAAGCAGGTGGGAGATGGGAGGTTGGTCCCAAAATTGGTGGGAGATGGGAGGTTGGCCCCAAAACTGGAGGGAGATGGGAGGTTGGTCCCAAAACTGGTGGGAGATAGGAGGTTGGCCCCATAATTGGTGGGATGTGGGAGGTTGGCCTCAAAACTGGTGGGAAATGGGAGGTTGGCCCCAAAACAGGTGAGAAATTTTAGATTATATCAAACACAGGTGGGAGGATGGTCTCAAAATAGGTGGGAGATGGAAGGTTTTTCTTAACAAAGTGGGAGATGGGAGCTTCGCACCCAAAACAGATTGGAGATGGGAAATACAGACCACAGCCCCACCCTATGACACATTTGCCATGCATCCCCTCACTCATTGTTGTTTGCCGTCAGGAGCGAACCATGGTTCGGAGGACCTCTTCCAGGACGTGCTGCGCCGCAAGGACCGTGCCGACGCCACTCGCAATGCCCTTGGAGTCCTGCATCGTTTCAAGTGGCTTTTCAACCTGCCTCACACCATCGACACCAACATCAAAAAGGTAGCTCTCAGTCCAGAGTCATGTATGAAACTTCTATACTGTAAAACAGTCGATTTACGGTTGTTTAATTTTTTTTGGTGGGATTTTGGGTTTCAATGGAACTTCATCGCTGCCTGACGCTGATCATGTCATCATTTAGTGTTGTTCAGTGGGGTATGCACGTTGTATTTCTGGCAGGATTGCAAAGCAACAAATGCCAACATTGTATTATATAATAACATTGTTGCTATCCATGGGCTTCATTTGATCTGTCATCCAGAGGGGTCTTTAACTAGAAAACATTAATAGATCTTTTCTCACCTTGTAATGCTGGAGTAACTCAGCTAGTGCCATATAGCATGCAATTTGGGCGAATGTTAATGTACAATCAGTGGTATGCAGCTTAAGACATAACATCTGTATGTATTCATATTTTATTTGCATGTATTTCTAATCCATGATGTTTATAGTCTAGATTTTGTATGTGTATATTATGCATGTATATACATGGACTTTCTTGGCCAAAAATAAACAAGTATTATTATCATTACAGCAATGTACATAGTACACTGTAGTGTCCATTTGAGCAATGTAAAATGCTTGTTCCAGGGAGACTATGACCTTGTCATCACAGACTTCACCCGGGCTAAGTCCCTGTTTGGGGACACGGAAGTAGCCGTCTTCAAGAAAGGTACAGCATCCCTTCAAAATTGCAATCAGAAATGTTTACATGACCCAAAATTATACCAAATAATATTGTTACAGTAAGCAATTTAAACATAGTTTTAATAACAATTTCTAAGTATAAAAACGTAAACATCAGTAAAACAAGCATAAAAAACTAGTCATAGTAATTGATGAAAAATGGATCCTTAATATTTATACCACCAATTTGGAAACTGTGATTTAGGAAACAAACATGATAATGCGTCAGGGAGAAATCTACCCAGACTTCATATGTACCGTGATATGAGCATACATGAGATGGATGTGAGAAAATATTCCACCTGCAGAACCCTCGAGACAGTGTCCAGTTTCTGTGTGTCTCCAACTTATGTCGTTTACCTTTTAGTGTACAAGGAAGTAGAGAAACGTATCGCAGCATTCCGCACGATGCTCTATCGCAAGTTGATGGAACTGCCACTCCCCCTGGAGGAACAGAAGAAAGTCATCAGGTACAAAAGAGAAATTAAATAAAGAAATAACAAATGTAAAGAGAGAACTCTCTTTCAGATACGCACCATGTTTTTTTGTCGAACTAGATTAGGAATAGTCCGCATTCTCTGTCCCCAGGTATCTGGTACACCTGGAGACACGCGGTGACCCGGCGTGGGAGTGTCTTGTCAACATGCAGCAGTGGCTTTCCAGTCTCCTGATTGACTGCAAGGACCAACACCTCGCCAGAGGTACGCAGCAATATCATTCTGAAGACACACATAACTATTAACCTACGTAACGTGCATCATAGATTTACACAAAAAGAACTATTTTCATGTACTGTTTTTGGACACCTGTTATTTTTACCTGTCCGGATACAGTATAATATAATGACTACATTTCCAAACACACAAAAATATTTGTTTTGGTTCTGTGTGTTTTCAGACAGCTGAGAATTTAATAATAGTTTTTAGGTGTCTGAATACAAAGCGTCATTATGATAATCTCTTTGACCTTGAGGTAGCTTAACCAGAAAATAGGTGTCTTTCCTTCCCGTGCAACGTCAGGGTAACTCGGCTAGTATCTTGTGAACCAAAAAAATACTGTTAGAAGTCTGATTATAATCAAACATTATAATTTGTAAGCACTGTGTAGTAATTTGGGAATTGTAATTTATATTTATTGTAAACTGTTGTATTTATATCAGCTGTACCTATACTGGTTGGGAGTGATCCATTGGTAAGTACCTATACTGGTTGGGAGTGATCCATTGGTAAGTACCTATACTGGTTGGGAGTGATCCATTGGTAAGTACCTATACTGGTTGGGAGTGATCCATTGGTAAGTACCTATACTGGTTGGGAGTGATCCATTGGTAAGTACCTATACTGGTTGGGAGTGATCCATTGGTAAGTACCTATACTGGTTGGGAGTGATCCATTGGTAAGTACCTATACTGGTTGGGAGTGATCCATTGGTAAGTACCTATACTGGTTGGGAGTGATCCATTGGTAAGTACCTATACTGGTTGGGAGTGATCCATTGGTAAGTACCTATACTGGTTGGCAGTGATCCATTGGTAAGTACCTATACTGGTTGGGAGTGATCCATTGGTAAGTACCTATACTGGTTGGGAGTGATCCATTGGTAAGTACCTATACTGGTTGGGAGTGATCCATTGGTAAGTACCTATACTGGTTGGGAGTGATCCATTGGTAAGTATCTATACTGGTTGGGAGTGATCCATTGGTAAGTATCAGTCTTCTGTTCACCCCCTTTCACACTTGTTTACTTTAGTGTTCACATGTTGCGGATGGTGTATGTTTTAATAATGGAATGTGTATTCTTGGGTTGTTGTTGGAAATAAATGACTTACTGTATCATGCCATTTGTGTTTGCCAGAGCATCAGCAACAGGAGGCCCTGGCCATGGACACAGGGAAGGTTGAGTCAGTGGACGACTCTGAGTCTAGACTCAGCACCACACAGCTCGGCAGAACACCCAGCTTCAAGTCAGGTCAGTTGTATTCAATATGTTTAGTATAATTTATATATATATATATATATGTTTTTATTACATATAAATTAGGTAAGATTTAGCATTGTTAACTTTTACTGTACTTTGTAAACACCCGTGAATGGGGCAGTAGCTCCGGGGTTGATAAGATATAAATTAAGTTTTATTATTATTGTTATTTTCATTTCTGTTCCATTGAAAAGTGGTGAACTCAATTCCAGATATAGTTCCACAATAACAATGCTTCACTGGACCAGAAAGTTAAATAGGTGGTTGGAGTGATGGGTGGGGTGATGGTTGGGGTGATGATATGGATAATTGTTGGGTAATGATTGGGGTGTTGGTTGGGAGGATGGTTGGGGTTATGATATGGTTGATGGTTGAGATAATGGTTTGGACACTGATTGGGGTGATGGTAAGGGTGATGGATGGAGTGATGGTTGGTACGATGGTTGGTGTGATGGTTGGGTGATGGTTGGGTGATGGTTGGGGTGATGGTTGGATGATGGTTGGAATGGTGGTTGCGATGGCGGTTAGGTGATGGTAGGGTTTAATGGTTGGGAGGATGGCTGGGGTGATGATATGGTTGTTGATGGCTGGGGTGATGGTAATATGATGGTTTGGATGATGGTAGGGGTGATGGTTGGGATGATGGTAGGGGTGATGGTTGGGATGATGGTAGATGTGATGGTAGGGGTGATGGTTGAGTGATGGTACGGTTGATGGTTGGGATAGTGGTTGATGGAATGGTGTGGATACTGTTTGGTATGAAAAGTTTAGGAGTGTTGTGTCTGTTTTTGTATCTTTGTTGTTTTAAAAACATTTGGGGACCACCACAGTTGACAAAAGAAATGTTAGACATAGTTCGATCATAAATAGTATGTTAGATCAATTGGAAATAATAGAAACACTTCCAATCTTCTGAAAGTGCAGTTACCTTGTTGGTAGTAATAGATGCCAATTCATTGCTTGTTCCTGTAAGAAAACCTATCCAGCCTTGAACATCTGATTTACTTTTCATTCCTAGCGTCAATACTAGCATTGGAACTAGGTTGGTTTCTTCTGTTTTTGCACTAACTCTTAGAATATTCTCCCTCTTAGTTTGAGATCAGTTTAAAATATTACACAATTCCATTGTCATCTAAAAACTTACCTTGATAATCTTGCGTATCCAGTATCCACCATAGCTCCCTCGTCGTATCCACTCATCTGTTGACATCTTGAATACGACTTTTTGAGATTGATAAACCCTTTTGTCTTGATGCACCTCTGAGCTTGGTTTCTATGGCTTTAGAAAGAAGTTACCTAATTATTATTATTATGTTGCAGGAAGCAAGCCCCCACAGAAGGTGCTGTTTATTGACCATCTGACTCGACTCCTCCTAGACACGTTGCCCGATCTATGGCGACTGGGCCAGGCCTACTTCAGTGGTAAACTGCTCAAGGAGGTAACTATGGAAGCCACTGCAAACAATACACTTAAATACTGTACATTCTATCTGCAAAATACAAAACAACTGGTATTTTTCAAATATTTTAATTACAATTACAGTACAGGAGACAGACCTCACCCCTGGGAACCATGAAGAAGAACAGACCATCCTAAATTTCCATATTTTTACACGGCAACATCCATTGTTCTCACAAGACCATAAACATTCGGAAATTAATTAATGCACACTGTAAAAATTACATATTTGTGATGATGATAGCATATATATATATATATTAAATATATATGTATATATATATATATTAAATATATATATATACATATTAAATATATATATATAGAGAGAGAGAGAACAAGTAAAAATAAGCAATTTTAACATGGTCTGTTCTTCCTCGTGGTTCCCTTATACAGGCTGAGGTCTGTCTCCTGTACTGTTGCTCTGCTCTTGTTGTAGTTGTCTCCTCCAGTGCTCCTATCAGCAACTCTCTCCCTCCACCTTTCATCTTCCTCTGTCCTCAAATCCCTCTTTATGCAGTTCTCTTGTCTCAACTGTAGTCATTCCCTGTGGTCTCATGTTTCTCCTCCTGTCGTTTCCCTGCATTGATTATAATCACGTGAAAGTATTAATTAACTGTTATTATAAACATGTGTCTTCCTTTCCTTTGTTCCCCCATGTACAAGGGTGAGGGTCAGGTACAGTATTTTTAAACCACTCGTTCTCTTCTTTCGCTCTGTTATTTCCTACCTGCAACCTCTTCTCTCCGTCTTTCATCTTCCTTCCATCTTCTCAAATCCCTCCTCATGCGGTCCTTCCACCTCAGCTGTGGTCTCCCTCTTTCCTGCATCCTTGATGATTTTCCGCATCTGCTCCCTTCCCTAGTTTGCCTGCATCCATTCTTACCAAGTGTCCTGCCCATCTCACCCAGCTTCTCACCAGTGTCTTTCTGTTAGATTCCATCCCAATCTCTTTCCTCGGGTCTTTCATCCTTCTTCTGTCCACCCTCTTTGTTAATGTGATTCTTCGAACTCGGTTGTTCACAAATTTCTGTTGTCGTTCTATCAGCACCAATCTCTCCAGACCATACAGGTATGCCTGTAATTCATATAATGATAATAACTTGTTCATTTTACCATTAATTTGTCATCTGTTGTTACCTGTGTTCATTTTTAATATAACAATTCTTAGGTTTTACATTACAGAATTTCTATTGTTGAGTTGTGGTATTGCATTGCAAGGCAACTTGAAAAGTAACTGTAATATGTTAATTAATTGGTGCTGTAATATTTCACACTTTCCAGGTGAAAAAGTCGAAACATGTCGATACAGCGAAACAGGGTAAATTTAAGGTGAGTTTCAAGGTTTTGTGTTTCTGCTATTACAACATATTTGACTCCCATCTCAAAATAAGTCTCACTGATTTTAGCACCAGCTAAGAAATTATTATACAAAATGTATTATGTAAACCTATTTTACTGAGAATGATCTCAAAATACGCTGAACTTGAGTACCATCAGGCAAAGTGAATGCTCAAACCCTTAGATCATGAATTCTCAGAACAGCCCTTTCAATAAGTACCTTTTTTATAAACTGTTTAAAAAACTTTGCACATGTTTAACGTGGCATCGTGTTGTTGGTATCATTCAATTGTCCATTTTCTCCTCCTTCACGAGGCACAATCTGGACAGCCATGGATGGTGCAAAGCAACTCATTTTCTATTGGAGAGCCACTTTTCACTTGTTGTGGGTATGTACCTGGTAGTTAGCATCTCGTGATATGCTCCACCAAGTGCATTTGTAACTGCATCAAATCCTGTTATTGCATTGTCAAATACAAAGCTAATGCCAGTTATAGTACATTTATACTATGTATGTTAATATGCAAACTCAGGAGCATTTTAAGTGTGTCTCCTCCTAGGCGCCAAGGATAATAATAAATGCAGGTAATGAAAGGCCTGTTGTGACTACGTGGAATCCTGACAACTGACAGATTAGTGGGTAACTGTGCAAGGTGTATATTCTGAAATCAAATGGTTATATGATGCAGAGTTGTGTTCTGGATGAAAAAGTGGTGTTGTGCCGTGAAGGCCAAGTTGTTGTATTGGTAGTGCTGTAGCAGCAGTGCACTGCAGCAGCGCAGTGAACAGAGCATCGCACTCTCAACCGAGAGAACCCAGGTTCGAACCATGTGCCGCCATGTCAAACCTTGGGCAAGTTCATTCACCCATTGTTGCACCCGGTTCACTCAGCTGTATGAAAGAGTACCTGGCTTTAGACAGTGATGGATAATTGTGTACGCCTTAATTGCAGAGTGGCTGAATGCATCCCCGAGAAGTCGAGATGGTGTTCGATTGAACAGGTCTGCCAGGGAGTAAAGTGTAAAGCTCTTTGAGTAGTTCTAAGGACTGGATCCTGTGCTGCATTTGAACTTAACTTTATCTTTAGTAGATAGATACAAGGGAGAACTGTTATGCTAGGAAGGTTGTTAATCCCCTGCCTCCACAGTCTTAAATCTGGCACTGAGGTAGTTAATTGTCATCATTGTCGTTTCCAGCAAATGATCCTGGATATCATCAGTTTGTTCTGCAACCTGGACCGTGCCGCCTGTCTTCCCACTTCTCTTGAGAAACTCCCACCGAAGGAGAGGGGGACGTACGGGACCTGGAGCGACTGGAAGGGATCCCCCGTCTCCTGGCTTCCCATCTGTATGCGCTACAACCGGTGGGTATGGATGCTATTAAAGCTGAATGTACATACATAAAACATACATTTCTGGAACATGTAAAGTGTAGATGGTAAATGATGTGAATATTTGAAATGAACCATGTGCAGTAAATGAAAGGATCTCAGAATATGTGCAGAATGTACAAATTTTGTAATATATTTCTTTATAATCTACACATTAATATGGCCACCTCTCAGTTATGATCATCATAGGACAGTCGCAAAATATATATGTGACAGTAAGGGATAATCTCAGAACGTCAGTGTCCAATATCAGACAATATATTTATCTGGCCTCAGCCCCCCACCCTCAGGCAAAAGTGTGTAAACATTGATATGATGACACCAATATATTAACAGTATCGGACAGAAGTGTAAAACATTGATGTCCGACGCCAGATGAAACTACATCAGACCCCCTCCCCCGAACGAAAGTAATTTTGTCTGATATCAGATATCGTTCTGAGATGATCCCTAATGCATAGGAAACTTTTTCCTCTAACACGGTCACCTTGCTATTCAGGTCACTTTGGCCAAGTCCTGAGGTTAACCTTGATTGTGAGCCTCCACTGCACTGGGCATGGACATTTTGTGGGTTACAGATTATATGTTATTTGAAATATTTGTCGTGTTTCTGCTGAGTCACGGCCCCTCTATGTGTGTTCTCCCCCAGATCGTGTATGTTGGCGGTGTCGGGACTGGACCTGCCAAATGAAGCGACAGAACTACTGCAGCAACTTGTGTTTGACATGAGAAGTCACTGCATGACTCGGCTACTAGAGCAGGCTATCAGTGGTCAGTGGCAGGCCTTTAGCCAGGATTGTGAAATTTTCAAATTTACCCAATCTCAGTTTTTATTTACCCATTATGCTCATGAAAAACCCTATTTCATATATGCATTGGTCATTGGCAGAATGTGGTGAATATTCAGTGGCTCTCTGAAAATAGCAACTGCACCACCCCTAGAGGGTTCTCTGAAAGCCTTCCATCCCCTTAAGGCTCGCAAAATACTCAAACTTTAAGCTACACTTCTGCATTTTCGTTCGCACTAAATACAAGGCCCAACTGTTTTGACCTTGTTATTGAGAAAATAAAACTACGTTATGGTCCAACACAATATTATGGTATCTAAAAAATAGAAATCATGTTATCCCAAGATGAAAAGACCCGCTATTTGATAAAGATTGTATTTGTTTGCGATTTTCCAAAAAACCTGTTCCAATAACGGGACAACAGATTTCTGGCTAAGGGCTTGGTCAGAGCATAATACATCCTTGAGGTCAGAGGTGGTAGTTGTCTATACTACCCCTAGCAGATATCCTACGCAATGTGTGGAAGTTAGTGGAATCAGCTGTACTTTGTCCCAGTAGTTGACTTCGCCAGTTACGACTATATCACTCATGAGAACAGTGCAGACACCCATACCAATATCAAAGACAAAGGGCGACTCCAAGGAATCCCAATATCATTACCCATTTGACCATTCTCATGAGCAGTTGGGTCTTAATGTGTACTTAAATAATTACTTCTACTTCCCAAACATTACATGTGACGCCAGCCACAGTTGCGTGGCCAAAACCCTACTACTGTGTGTTGAAATAGTAAAAGAAGATGTGTGTTTGCAAACTGTGCATTGAGAAGAAACATGATAAAGGACGAGTAACAAAGGAGCTGTGGTTGAGGATTGTAATTGTTATTAAAATATTTTAAAAATACCAGTTGTTTTGTATTTTGCAGATATCAAAGCTTTGCACGACCGAGAGATGTGGCTTATTGACACAAACGATGAAAGTGGAGCCACAACCTTACTGGTAGGTGGCACCACTGAAACACTAACAATGTTATTAGATTTAAATCTTATTTATTATAAGAACAGCATTTGTACATAATATATTCTTTAATGATCTCATTTCATAGTGGTTAAGGAATCGTGTAGCATATGTCCAAGTTTATGAATTTGAAATGTTGATTTCATGGTACAATCTGGTATTAGATTTGGCACCATATTTAATTTTTGTGTGACATAAGTGAACAGGTTTGTTACTTTTAAATATGATATGTGTGCTCAGAAGAATTGAAGCATCAGCTGCCAATGTAAATGAGGCATTTATTCTGCTTGTTTGAGTAACACGGTTTTAAAAAATAATTTGGATATAATAATTATCACCTCTCCAAAGGTAATGATTTATATATCTGGTATATATGTTATTGTTCAAATAATTTGATAACAATTTTAGATGTTTGTAAATAGATGTGATTAGATAATGAAAATGTAATAGCTTTCATTGATTTATGCAACATTTGTTTAGTGTATGAAGATATCTTCTTTGAAATGACTTTCAGCCGGCGCTGTTTGAGAATATTGTCAGCGAGATGGTTCAGCACCTCCAGGAGATCATCAAACCCAAGGGAGGGGAGGAGAAGGTATGAACTACTCCCAGGGGGGGCACCCCGGTGAAATGGTGATTTAGGAGAGGGAAAAAAGAAAATGATGTCTACTCAATTGGTTTTTTATCAAAAGTGTATTGTTAAGACAATTGGGGCAGCAATTTTCTTACAATAGTGTCTTGTTAAATGTCTCTGGAAGAAATAATTTTATATTTATTTATAGTTATGTGTATTGGAGTACATTGAATGACACATTTCAATAATAATAATAACACCTGTGTACATCAAAGCACGACATTAACAATAATTAAAATTATTCATATGATTTATCTACCATCTGTAATAATGTATTCATATGCAAATACATTGTTGTTATAACATTATTGGTTCCAACTTTTAATGTTTTGACCTCTTCCTGTCGCAGCTGTTTAGTCAGCCGGAGATCCAGGAGAGGGCAGCACGATTGACAGTCGAACTGCTGCAGTCGTTTGCTGGGACACTGGAACGACTCGCAGTGCTCGGCAACGTGGAGAAACCAACAGACAAGTGTGTAAGGGTGATGGTTGGAGTGATGGTTGGGTGATGGTAGGGTTTATTGGTTAGGAGGATGGCTGGGGTGAGGGGTAAGGGTGATGATATGGTTGTTGATGGTAGGGGTGATGGTAGGGTGATGATTGCAATGGTGGTAGGGGTGATGGTTGGGATGATGGTAGGGGTGATGGTTGGGATGATGTTAGGAGTGATAGTTGGGATGATGTTAGGAGTGATAGTTGGGATGATGGTAGGGGTGATGGTAGGGGTGATGGTTGGGATGATGGTACGGGTGATTGTAGGGGTGATGGTAGGGTTAGTGGCATGATTGGGATATTGGATGGGAGGATGTTGGGGTGACGTTGGTAGTATTAAGAAGACATTGGTGATATTGATAGTGAGACTAATGTTTGTGTCCCCAGCAAAAATCACTGATAAATCATTACAGGTAATAAAACCACTGTGACGCTTTTTGAACTGTGCTGTGTGTGGGAAACTGGTGCAAGGACCATAGTAGTCCTACACAGGGAATGTTTCCACATATAAAATCAAACGATCTAAAGAAGAACTTTGACAAATTCTTAATTATACATCAAAATGACTAGTTCCTAAATTAATTACCCCAGGCGCATGTGCACAAAACTACACCAAGCCGCTGCTTTAGTCCAAGAATTGACTGTTGACTGTTTGGGATTAAACTACTTGAGTGGAGGGAGCTGGATAGGAGTGTGTATGATAGCAGTTGCGGGGTGTTGGTGATACTTGAGTGGAGGGAGCTGGATAGGAGTGTGTATGATAGCAGTTGCGGGGTGTTGGTGATACTTGAGTGGAGGGAGCTGGATAGGAGTGTGTATGATAGCAGTTGCGGGGTGTTGGTGATACTTGAGTGGAGGGAGCTGGATAGGAGTGTGTATGATAGCAGTTGCGGGGTGTTGGTGATACTTGAGTGGAGGGAGTTGGATAGGAGTGTGTATGATAGTAGTTGCGGAGTGTTGGTGATACTTGAGTGGAGGGAGCTGGATAGGAGTGTGTATGATAGCAGTTGCGGGGTGTTGGTGATACTTGAGTGGAGGGAGCTGGATAGGAGTGTGTATGATAGCAGTTGCGGAGTGTTGGTGATACTTGAGTGGAGGGAGCTGGATAGGAGTGTGTATGATAGCAGTTGCGGGGTGTTGGTGATACTTGAGTGGAGGGAGCTGGATAGGAGTGTGTATGATGGCAGTTGCGGGGTGTTGGTGATACTTGAGTGGAGGGAGCTGGATAGGAGTGTGTATGATAGCAGTTGTGGGGTGTTGGTGATACTTGAGTGGAGGGAGCTGGATAGGAGTGTGTATGATAGCAGTTGCGGAGTGTTGGTGATACTTTTGTTATAATGTTTTTAATCCGAATGTTTTGTTTACAATTTGAACATTTCGTGGATGCAACACTCTTATGGGGTTATTAAATGCAGTTTGTTTGGCCGTCGACCACCAACATAGTTATTCTAGTATTAGAAGGAGACGGTCTGTTTCTAGTTTTTCATGTATTATTTAATCTAATGTTCTTATGACTGTAATAACTATGTTTGACAGTATACTGCCTGCCAAATTGTGTTTAATAAGCCCATAATAATGTTCAAAATTTTGAAGGTATGACCCCCGGAGCTTGTTAAAATGGTAAACAAAACTCCCAGTTTCAAGACAAGCTTTATTGGCAATACGGCCAAGGCGGGCTGAGTTAACCGCAATGCCCTTTGTTGTTCAACGATTTCCCATTTTCCCACGTTTTCAGACTTCCTGTTACAAATTACAATGCTGGAAAATTCCTAGTAGAGGAACAAACTGCCTCCGTTTAAGAACATTATATTACTAAAATATGGAACAGACATCCTTGTATTAACAACATGACTTAATAAGTGGTGTGGTTTATGAATGTGCTGACTCTCTCATTCGTGGTGTCATTTCCAGTCGGCGGTCAGCGATGTCACCTGACCAGTTTGCTGGTGGGACAGCAGAAGGAATGCCTTCTTTAGTACGTACTCCATGTCTAATTCATCAGCAGTCTCTCAGGGATCATCTCAAAATGTCGATGTCCGGTATCAGATGAAAGTACATTTGTTTGAGGGGGGTGGTCAGAGGTAATATTATTAAGCATAAAATCAGGAGCCTTATAATTGGCGTTAATTAATGTAACTTAATTATACACAGTAATAAATATGCTGTTTAATTATCATATTCCGATACATTATCTCTAGCTTTAATTTAAGGATCTCGTTAACCTGAAGCTATTGCTATCGATTCAACTGTATAACCATTGTATATGTAATATTATTTATTTGGGAATACACTGTGTGTAGTTTGATTTAATAGGCTGCCATCTTGATAAGTTTACACTTCTCTGGTAGCCACATCATCTATGTCACACTTGTCTTGAATTATATTGTATATCATTTGGATGAGGAAAACAATTTTACTTTACTTTATTGTGGGGGAAATGGGAGGTGGGTGTTTCATGGTTGATTGAGGGAGAACTGTTTTAATTGCAGGATAAGCGACTCTTGGTAATGACGGGGAACTGTAGCTACACCCGCAATGACATCCTGCCTCGTCTTATAGAGCTGCTCAACAAACATGGCTACCCGCAGCTCGAGGAAGTGCGAGATGTAAGTGAACAATGGGGCCACCTGTCGCAACATTTGAACACTTTTTGATGGTCGTAGTAATTAACTGCAGCCGTTCTACTGAAGAGGACCAGTAGTGTTCGTTTTATAATATCCTACATAAGCGAGTTTTGTTTTAGAAGTTTGCATGTGTTAGAATAGGTATGTTGATTGTGATCTGCCTAGTTGCCTAGTTATTTCCAGCACTCGGCAACGTTCTATTAACTGACTAGTCTGTATATATTGTGGTTACAATGTTATGATCTTATGAGGTCTCGTTCAACTAGCCAGCCTTTTTCAGAACATTATCGCCAAGTCGACCTTTCTATGCTGGCACTGAGGGTGGTCACTGCCAGGGTGCTTGTCGTCCTCAGTGGTTCTTTTACATCCCAAATTGTGACATTGGCAAACTGTGTTGTAGCGGATCCATCAGTTTCAATATTGTGCCTCTTATACATTTCTGTGCCTCGTATCTACACCCTATAAACGTACTGGGAAGATCTACGCAATGTACGAACATTACCGACACCGGGTGAATCTCTGCTATGGGGGTAATGATCATTGCACCACCTTTTTGATGTTCCATGTACTGTTGGTTCGTGCAGGCTGCGGTGGAGTGCTATGAAGCTCTGGACGATCAACTGTTTGTGAACTACATTGAGGAGAAGGCAAACCCCATCATTGGCTCCCTCGAACAGAACATGTACACGGGCCGGTTTGACTGGAGCAGGTGTCTCAAGCCGACAGGTGAGAGTGGGGGAGAGACAGGTTCCTTAGCAAAAGAACCTGTACAATATATATATATATGTATAGATATATACAGTATATATGCTGTAGAATATATTTTATGGAATTTTTGCAGACAATTTTCTATAGAATATTTTTTGCTATATAATTCTATAGAATTTCTGTAGAATTCTATGAAAATGTATATGGCCATAACGTTGTATACAATTCTATAGATTTCTATAGAATTTTATAGAATGTTTTGCTAAGGGTAAGGTTGGTTAAGGTGGGGGAATGACAGGTCCCTTAACAAAACCATCTGTATATATATAATTATATATAATGTATGTTGTAGAATATATTTTATACGATTTTTGAGGACGGTTTTCTATAGGATTTCAGAATAATTCTATAAAAAATATATATGGCCATAACATTCTATAGCATTTTAGAGGATTTCAATAGAATTCTGTAGACTTTCTAAAGATTTTTTTGGCTAAGAGTTGAAATTGGTTGTGTGGGGGGAAAGGTGAATAAACGTGGTTGTTTTCTATGTGAATGTCTGAATGTAGTTGTTTTATGTCGTTTAGAGTAGTGGTGTTTATAAAGAATTTGATATATTTGATGGAAACATTATCATGACACACACAGATACACAAACCCATGCATGCATACGGATACAAACACATACAGCACATGCACTCATGCATGCACGCACACACACATGCTACACACACGCTACACACACGCTACACACACACACATGCTACACACATACACGCATGCATGCACACACACCAAGTGCATGTTGTGTATTTTATATGCAGGTGTAGGCAACTACCTGAAAGAGGCAGTGATGGGAATCATACAAGTACATGCTGAGGTAAGACCATCAGACTTCACCTGTAATCACCCTCACCTGTAATCACCCTCACCTAATCGAATCTACATATCTCACTTTTTTATTGAACTGGAAAACAAATCATGGTCCCATTAATAAGTGTCATAATTTATCTCTTGAATCAATAATTTTCCTAGAACTGCACATAGAAAATGTCACATCTATGCATTTTGTACAATATGGTGCCTCACAATATTGTTAGAAAAACACAAACAGGGTTCACAAATTGGTCATGGTATCCCACATTTTCCCTGGGAAAAACCCAACCACAAGACATGAAATACAAACACCACAGAGTCGTATTCTCTCATGTGCACCCATTTATACAACAGTCTCTGTACACAAGTAGGGATGAGTCAGTAGACTCTAATTAGCAAAGATTCTAGATTACTCGGCTCATTCTTAACACTCTGATATGACAAACGAGGACCTTTTTATTCTACTGTCGAGATCCGACAGCCTGAAACAGTACATTCATCACAAGGGACAAAAACATTATTCCTTGTGCATGACAGTATTGTGTTCAATGCATATGGACAAGTTGTAAGAATGTATTTTACCTGCCTATATCAGTTGCTGCATAAAACATTAGACATGTTCAGTTTTTGTTGCACTTAAAACTTTCTCCCACGTTCTTTAGAATCTTGTTATCTATGTATTTTACCTGCCTGTATCAGTCAGTGCATAAAACCTTAGACATGTTCAGTTTTTGTTGCACTTAGAACTTTCACCCACGTTCTTTGTTATCTATAGTGGTGTTAAAGCTGATTCCTTAACAAGTGTAGCCGAATGCGAATCCAGTTCTTAGTTTAAAGGGAAACAAAAGGCATCGTCTTAGGCCTATGCAACTAACCATTAGCAACTACAATCAAGAATGTTAAGCAGGCAATTTACCAGAATAACCTTGTTGAATGCCAAGGCCTAATCATCCCAATTCACCAGTCACCAATTTGAGAATATTACTCTAGTTTGCATCACCGAATTTGTTTTGGCATTGTAACTACTAAAAATGTTACATCCACATGATTTACTGTATATTATTATAACAACTGTTACAAGTGTAACGCTGAATTGAATGGAATACTAGAAACCAATGTATGAGCTGGTATATGTGTATACACGTCAAGGAAACCGGGGCATTCGATGTGTGACCACAGTGTCATGGTCAAAGAAGCTCTAGGTCCTCATTGGTCAAACATCGGGGGGTGTCTCAATAGGTCTGTTGTAACGAACTGTGAGATTTTGCTAGAATCTCCCACTTTGAAAATAAATTCTGACTAAACCACAGGCGTGATATTGTTGGTTGTAGTTGCAGATGGTTAGATCATATCAATTCTTTTAGATGTGCAGGCCCACACAGTTCCCTTTGCTATCCCTTTAAGTAATATCAGCAGTTGGTTTATTTTAGTTTAAATGGTCTAAGGTATTCACTCTGGTCATTACGTGTGATAATTTCCTAAATTCAGTTGTCAGGCCAACAGTTAGCCATGAAACCACTCAACTAGTCAGCCGTATGGTTTTGGAGAAAGCAAGGAACATTAACAACATTAACACAGAAACACATTAGTGTATAGCTAATATTAGTGCTACCGGTACTTGTTCTTCCCCCACAATGCAGACTCAGTTGAAACAACCAGTCTGTGATTGATGAATGTCTTCCCCCGGTTAGTTCCCTGTAAAGGGGCGAGGGTGAGGGTGAGGTGTAGTACTGTTGAACCACTCGCTCTATTCTTTCTCTTCATAGCTTTAGCCGCTCTCTGTCTCCTGCTTTCATCTTCTCATGTCCCTCCTCACACAGTCCTCCCATCTCGGTTGTCGCCTTCCCCTTCTCTTGCAGCCTTGGTATAGTTCCGCCTCTGCTCTCTTTGTAAGTTTGCCAAGGAGCCTGCCCGTCTCACCTGGTTTCTCACCAGTCGTCCTGTTAGGCTGCATTCCATCCCAATGTCTTTCCTTCGGTCGGTCATCCTTCATCTGTCTACCCTCTTTATTCTTGTGATTCTTCAAACCCTGTTGTTCTCACAAACTTGCATCATCTGTTTTAGTTATTCTGTCAGCGCCACTGTCCCCAGACCATACAGGCATGATGGTGTAATACATGCCTTCAGGACTTTGATGACTCATGCCATACATTGCATTGTCTTCCACAGGTTTACTCCATCAGCCCAAACTTTGTGTCGCGTATCCTCTACTACATCATTGAGGCAGTGGTTGAGGAGATTGTCCGACTCATGCAGTGTGTTACTAACTTCAACTCTCACGGCATCATTCAGGTAAGAGGTCGCCCTTCGGTTTTGGGGACCGTTTCACTATAAATAAATCTTAAAGCTCATTATTTTTTTCTTTATAAACTGTCAACACACGTACCATGGGACTTTTTTTGTGAGTGTCACAGAATGTCTTCTGTGATATGGTGTGTCACAGAAATAATGTCCTCTGTGATACTATGGTGGCTTTTTGCATTTGGAAAAAGCTCATTAAACTTAACAATGGACTGTGTTTAATGTTGAATTTTCTGATGAGGTCATTATCTTACTGAAACAGTCCCTGATCTCAGAGGTCACATCTATATTACATTCGGATTACATTTGTAACAGGAACTGTAATCAGTAATAATGAGTAGGGTAATAATGAAAGTGACACATCATTTATTAATTATATATTAAAATACTGTAAAGTTGTGTGTGCGTGAGTGAGTGAGTGAGTGAGTGAGTGAGTGAGTGAGTGAGTGAGTGAGTGAGTGAGTGAGTGAGTGAGTGAGTGAGTGAGTGAGTGAGTGAGTGAGTGAGTGAGTGAGTGAGTGAGTGAGTGAGTGAGTGAGTGAGTGAGTGAGTGAGTGAGTGAGTGAGTGAGTGAGTGAGTGAGTGAGTGAGTGAGTGAGTGAGTGAGTGAGTGAGTGAGTGAGTGAGTGAGTGAGTGAGTGAGTGAGTGAGTGAGTGAGTGAGTGAGTGAGTGAGTGAGTGAGTGAGTGAGTGAGTGAGTGAGTGAGTGAATGTGTTTGTTGTAGTGTTGATGAAAAAGTAATGTTTTTTATCTCTGCAAACAGTTGTCTCTTGGCACAACTGTCATTCAAACCTTTACTTTTTAAATAAAAAACAAATAATTTTACAGTTTATATGCATAGAAAGCTGAGATGTGTTTCAGTTGTCCAGCCATGCAATGTGTATTTCATGTTTCGTTGTCTGCTTACTTTGCCTTCAAAATATGTCAGAATAGTTTAAATGTGTAAATAAAACACATGCATTTGTGTTTTCCAGGCCAGTTTGGAGCTGATGGCACTTGACAGAGCGATAGGTGTCTACAAGACAGAGCACACAGTGTAAGAAAGATTCTTCTATCCATCAAGCCATCAAAAAGTGGATGCAGAATGCATTCGGACATTCTGTTGTATATTTTGTTGAAAATCTGGCCCCAAACCTTTTTCTTTATGACAAAGACATAAGGCAGTTTTTAAAGTGACAACTGTATGAGGGAATGTTTGATCTAAGAGATGTGATACCGCAGTAGTAATGTAATTCACATATATTTCCAATATCAACATTATTGGCGAGACAAACTTTGACGGAGGTCACATGCTGAATTGTGATTGTGAATTACCAGGTGTAGGCAAACTGCAATGTGTTGGATCCATCAGTTCTAAGTAAACAAACAAGAGTTTTCTATGAGACATTATCAATATTCTATTTAGTAAATTACAAGTATGGTACATTGTAAACAAGGTTGTCTGTTCTATTACCCACAATTAGCTATGGGTAGCAATTATTAGCAAGATGTTCACTGATTCAGTTGTGAATGCGGGAACCATATGTAAGTGTGCCAAATATCAAAGTACTTTGAGGTTAACCCAGCCAGGCTGCACAATAGAATTGCTTTATTTAGAAATGAGGGACCGACAGTCTTGGTTTAAACATATGGATTATGTTATGCAATAGAAAGGGTGCCTATGACGTTATATAATACTACAAATTAGAACACTATGACATTAACTGACAGATAGAAATTATTGGACAAGACATCAGTTCAGATGTTAAACTAAGTCTAACATACACTTATTATTGATTTAAAGATGATAACTGTTGAGTATTATTGAAAAATAATAATATTAACACACACTAATTGAAATTGTTTGTAACGCCTTATATAAATGCAACGCAGGTTTCTGTTTTTTTCCCATATGCATGGTTTGATGTTCTGTTCTAGAGCGGCATTGAAGGAAGGCCTTGACAGTATCCCAAGCATCAAAACAGCAGCAGACGAAAAGTAAATACAGTTATTTATATATATATTAATTATTAATGATTATGCACACATAAATATGAATATACAGCTAATGGGAATGTGGATGATATACAAAATTTTATTTCACACATTAAAGACTTCCGAAGAGACCAAATTTATTGACAGCAAATGTGGAATATCTTCAGAATTTGCTTTAAATCTAACTTCATAAATGCGGTTTTACAGCGTATATACAGTGTAACTAGACTAAGTATCTGAAATATCTTTAAAATCATTGGTAAGCTTCTACAGTATGGAGAAGTTTTAGGCATTCCATTCCTTTTTTATCAGCCGTCATGTGACATCATGTGATTTGTCATCTTGCAGATTGGTTCATGATCTGTTGGACCAGTTCCAGTCTCGCATGATGTTCCAGCTGCTGTGCTTCAAAGCCGATCCAAACATCAAGTTGTCATCGGGCGCGTGAAATGTACAACATGTCAGGCATTAGGGTTGTTTTCCACATTGAAAGAACTTCAGCAAACTTCAGCATTTCAACACTGAGTCGATATATTTGCCAGGTGATACTGAGACTGATGTAATCATCAGGGACATGGTGTGCGGGGATGCATTTGCTGAATTACCACCATGTTCCAAGACCGTTTCTCACTTTCTGGCTCCTGCAAAATGCAAACTGAACACATCAATGTGAATGGTACACCACAGACAGAGAGAATCCTCTATAAATAATACAAGCTGAAATGTTTCACAGAAGCTCTCTGTTCAGTGATATATCGACCCTATCAATGCCATATGCTCACATGCATCATTGGCATACACTGTATCATATATTTGTTGTGTGGAGAAGCAACAATGGCCCACACCCAATTGCACTGTTGGCTTTCATAAATATTGCTCAGAATGACTGATTTTCATTTTGCCCTGGAGAATATTGCAGATTAGAAGTATCGTTTTCCTTCTGCCATCTCAATACCAATGTTGTTAATGGATTACACAGACGGCTGCAGTTCTTTATAACTAGAGAAATGAATCTGTTGCAGCTTTAATCAATCACTGCCTAGAGTGTCACTTCCTGGAATACTACACAGCTTCAAATACTGTGGATAGAATTGCGGCAATGTAGTTGACATATGCACCTTGGTTATAATCAATGTCTAGTATCGTGTAACAAATGTATACCTCTAGTCATGCTTACTGTGTATTTATCGTTACAAGACAGTAATGACAACCGTTATTATCAGAATTATCAGAACAACCGTGATTGATAATGCTGCTTTCCATGTGATTACGACAAGGTAAAAACAAGCTGATGTACAATGTCATGGTAATTTATACTGAATATATCGCTGTAGTGTTTATTAGTACTATCTAGTGATCAACTTTGGATGATTACAAATAAAATGTATGTCAATCCTGTGTTGGTGATTATTGTTTTTAGTCTGAAGGTCCAAGGGACTATTGCCGTCACTCTGCCGTCCGCTGTCCTCCGTCTGCCGTTAGCAACTTTTTCTCTAATTTTGCATAGACATATCTTGGGGCACTGCCACTATGCACGAGAAATCTGTATTTGATTGAATCATTTTAAGGGCCCCCCAAAGTGCAAAAGTTTTACATTATCTAGTGATGTGGTTTTGAGAAGGGCCCTTGAGACCACCCCCAACAGTAGATTTTGTTTAATGTGCCACAAAGTCAGCAGCATGTCTAAACTCTGCAGCCTAGTGCTACTGTTCCACTGAGACATTGACTAATCTTTAATTGGTCACAGGGCCCAGGCAGAGTAGACACACTTGACCCCTGTTAGACCGAACAGTTCCCTAACATTTTTAAAACTATCTTCAAAACTATTGATTTTCTATAATTGCAAGTTGTGTTTATTTTGATGTTCATTTAATTATTATCAAATGGTGTGACTGTGGTGTCTATTGGTTAAAGATGTATTGTCTGTAGAAACCTGTAGGTGACAAACATAGAAAATTAATATTCTGTCACCTGTAGGTGACAAACATAGAAAGTTAATATTCTGGACAACTATAGAGTGAAATATCCTACACTTTATTGATATCAAATGCATTCTACTGTTCTGTTTACGCTTGCCATGCCTTGCGTAGACATGGTACTGTGTAAATCAATTGTATCAATATAGACTAATAATTACAGATTCACAATATAGTTGACACCTGAAACAGCCAAATGTCAACCATTAGAAGAGTTGACAGTTCCGCTATACACAAGTGAGAAATCTGTATATGATTGAATCATTCTAGTGTCATCAGCATATAGTAGAACATACATTTTCTACATCATCATCACTAAGGTTGTTGTAAATTTAACCAGCTGCCATGTCAAGTCCATTATAATTGTGACTAACAGTGTTCAAAATTATTCAGGTAAATAACAAAGGACACAAGTTTTCTCCTTGCCATACCTATACATCACATGAGAAGAAGGTTGTCACAGCCTGGCCCTGATTTATACATGATTTAGTATTTTAATACCGCATGAAATTATAAGGACCGGTCTACTAAATCAAATTTAATGAAAAAATACAAAACGCTATAAGGGAAGTAAGCAAACGGAACTGTATTATTATGGGGGACTTTAACCATGGGCATATACAATGGAAATCTCTACAGAGTATGGGGAGTGAGGACCACAAGTTTTTAGTTTTAGTACAAGATAGTTTCCTTTCTCAACATGTGCTAGAACCAACCAGGGGAGAGAATGTGTTAGACTTAGTTTTGTCCTCACAGAAAGAATTAGTTGACAATGTCAAGATATGTGAGCCACTGGGGAGTAGTGATCACAACCAGATACATTTTACCATCAAAGTAAAATCAGAAAGGAATAGTAAAAAGCAGTATAGGAGAAATTTCCACAAAGGAAGGTATAAGGACATGAGGAAATATTTAGCAAAGATAGACTGGAATAACACACTGAAGAATAAGACAGCAACCGAATGCTGGAATATCTTAAATAGTGAAATTAAGTGCATAGTCGATAAATTTGTACCTTTCAAAAAACAAGGGAAACGGTCTAAAAAGAAACACTTATCGAAAGAAGCCATTAGAAAAATTTAGTATAAACAAATGATGTGGAAGTCATATAGATGTACTGGAAATGATGAAGACTACAACATTTATAAAGAAGCACTTAATCAAGCTACAGCTGAAATTAGAAATTCAAAGAGAAGCTATGAAAAAAAATTAGCTAGTAATATAAAACATGACAGTAAGAGTTTTTATGCGTATATTCGAAGCAAACAGAAATTTCAGGATAAGGTCGGTCCTCTAGAAGATAGTGCTGGAAATACAATATCAGAGGGATTCTTAATGGCAGAAGACCTGAATGAGTATTTTAGTTCAGTGTTTACCAGGGAAGATATTAGTTCACTGCCAGTACCAGAGGCTAAGTTCAAGGGGGCAGATTCAGACTATTTAGGACAGTTAGTTGTAACCTCGGAAATGGTAGCTAAGAAAATAAGGGCTATGAAGGATAATAAATCACCTGGAGTGGACGGGATTCCGCCAAAACTACTATTGGAAATTGTAGAACAAATTAGCGCATCGCTTGCAACAGTTTTCAATTTGTCATTAGAAGAGGGAGTGGTTCCTTTAGAATGGAAAGAGGCAAACATTATACCGTTATTTAAAAAAGGTTCGAGAAACAAGTCAGAGAACTATAGACCAGTGAGTTTAACATCAGTGATTTGCAAATTATTAGAAAGACTAATTAAAGATCACATGGTGGATTTTCTTGTTAAACATAACTTGATAAACCCATCTCAACATGGGTTTTTTAAAGCGAGGTCATGCTTAACAAATATGTTATGTTTTTTGGAAGACATCACTAGGTGGGTAGATGAGGGATCACCAGTAGATATCATCTATTTAGATTTTCAAAAAGCTTTCGACAAAGTACCACATCAAAGATTACTCCTTAAGCTAAAGGCCCATGGCATAGGAAATGGTATAATAAACTGGATAGAAAAATGGCTGAATGACAGAAGACAACGTGTAGTAGTTGATGGGGAGGCTTCAAACTGGAAATCGGTATTGAGTGGGGTACCACAGGGATCAGTACTAGGACCTATATTATTCTTAATATATATCAACGATTTGGACGATGATATAACAAGCAAGGTGTTAAAATTTGCGGATGATACAAAAGTGTTTAGAAGGATTAAAAGTGATGGAGACAGACAGCATTTACAAGATGATCTTGATAGGTTGATCAAATGGTCTGAAAAGTGGCAAATGCTGTTCAATTTTGGGAAATGTAAATGCCTCCACACAGGTCATGGGAATGAAGAGGTAAAATATAAAATGGGGGGTACTGTTCTAAGTACTACTGTAAAAGAAAAGGACTTAGGGTTAACCATTAGTGCTGATATGAAGGTTTCAGAGCAGTGCGGAATTGCAGCATCAAAGGGAAATCAAATCCTTGGATTAATTAGGCGAAATATAGCGTATAAGAAAAAAGAATTCATAGTACCGCTGTACAAAACAATAGTGAGGCCTCATTTAGAATATTGTATACAAGCATGGAGGCCATATCGCAAGAAGGACATAGATATGCTAGAAAGAGTACAGAGGAGAGCGACTAAAATGATACCAAATCTGAGGGATCTTAGTTATGAAATACGCCTAAAAGAATGTGGTTTAACAACACTAGAGACCAGGAGATTGAGAGGAGATCACATAGAAGTGTTTAAAATATTGAATGGTTATGAAAATATTGATAGAAACATTTTTTTCTCAGTTAAGAAAGATAGAAGGACCAGAGGACATGAAGCTACATTAGTAAAGGAGCAGTGTAGATTAGATATAAGAAAGTTCTCATTCTCACAAAGGACTGTAAATGAATGGAACAGATTATCTCCTGATTGTGTTGGTGCTAGTAGCGTGAATATGTTTAAAAATAAAATCGACACACACCTTAAAAAGGCGGGATACATGTAGATAAAAAGTATTGGACTCTCGATAAGCCAAAAGGCTTCCTTGTCCAACTGCCATCCAGAGTAATTCTCTGGTTGGCAATCTTGTTAAATCTTGTTAAATGCTTTCTTATAATCGATGAAGGCACAATAAAGCCTTTTGCGTCAAGACAAATACAATTCAACCAGTACCCCTATCTGAACACTGCCTGTTCTTCACCTATTACATTCGCTTTGTTTAAGTATGTGGTCAGTCTGGTGTTCTGAACAATCACTAAGGATTAATGAAGACTTGTGCAGAATGTCACCCACTTGGCATGTTTAATTGATCTATTCAGCAATGAGGACACTGCTTAGGCCTCACTCTGGACACTGTCACTCACAGTGTTGTGTATTGTCTTAGTTGGTGCACTGAGCTAATCTACTTGACCATGAATCAGTGGTGGCTTTGGTTGTGTATTACACCCAGCTGTGGAGCTAAGATTCTCTGCCTGCTATTGTTTGATGGAAACTGTGACTAATCTGTAATTGGTCACTGGCAGTAGTTTGTGTCAACAGACAGCATTAAGCCACTAGTTTTCTAATTTTGCTCAGGGCCCCCTAAAATGCAAAATTGTCGTCCTGTTTCTCTGCTGCTCCCTCCTGCAGTCCCACTGATCTCTATTTATAACATACAGACAGACAGTATTTTGTTTACCATCATAAGCATATAAACTACAATATAATATTCATTGTAAGGTCAGGGAGGCTCCCATTAAGACAATATGCAGCTATCATGGGAGCCACCTTACTGATGTAACTGGATAGTGGACTTTGTCCTGATCACTTACTAGTTTCAGTAAACAGTAAACATGTAAACATTTTACTTCTATCATAACCCTTAATGATCTGTAACTATGATTCACCAAAAAACATTTGCTTAATAATTACCTACAGGGTTGTTTGATTTATGCCAGGCAGAAACAGTTTCTGCCCGGCAGAAACAGCAACAATAGGAAATACACGCCACTGATAGGCAAACGTGTTCTTTTTATAGAAAATTTCAGTTTCTTTCTGTACCTGTCTATGTATGATAACCATTTGTCCGCCCTGCTCACAATAAACATCACATGAATGATAAAAGGAAGATCACTGCCAGTTAACTTGTGGATTATTATTATTATAAAACTGCTCTGCTACTGCTTGGTGGACAGTAAGCTGCAACTGTCTTTGAGTTTGTTTACATTTTGACAAACTACTATTACATAGCACTAATTTTTTAATGAATCACATTTTGAGAATGCATGTCATTGTTTGCGGTGTAACTTTTGTATGCTTCATTTTCTGCTGCTACAAGTTGCATTCATCTGAAAGATTATTCAATTACCTATCCAATAATAATACATATGTTGTGGTGTTGGAAATATATAGCTTTCGTATATTGTACACGAGGGTTGTGATAGGAAACTATTGGACATTGCGACAGTGCAGAAACACAGTACGAGATGTGTTACTCAATATACGAAGTGTGACTTTCAGATATTTCATTTTGTAGTGCTATGGATTATGATGGGCCTCTCCATTAGCTCCCTATATATTTATGTGAAATATATAATTATGTCATTAACATATTTCAGAACAGGTTAACGCTAAGCTGCAACTGTCTTTGAGTTTGTTTACATTTTGACTACTATTATATAACACTAATTTTTGAATTGGCACGACTAATGCTAATATATCCCACAAAATGACTTCTACAGGAAACATGCATGTAATATTTCCACGCAATCCATTTGCATATATAATGTAAAACTTCAACAGCTGTTTTCTTCATTTTCACTTTTTGGACCCTACCATGTTCAATGCTCCATAACTTCGCCAATTTTTGTATCAGTCATAATTTTTGAAACCGTGTAAAGCACGCTACCCAACCTTTACAATGATGAAAGAAAACAATGTTACAATTTTTTTCCGACTTATTCATTTGGTCAGCCGGGGTCACATATAGCCGTATTAGTCCAAAGGACTTCAGGGCCTCTTGGCCCATTTTTTTGAATTAGTCACAAAACTTCCAATCACACACAGATAATGGACAAAATAATGCACAATTTTGGATTTGCACCAACATTTTTAAGGGGATAAAGTTAAACACAATTGCTAAGTGCAGGTGGAAGGCAAATAAAATAGCATCAGTTTGTATTGTAACAATGATACACATACAATAGAGCAGGTATTCACTGGGAAAACTCTACATATCTCATTGTAAGCTGGAGGCAGACTGGAGCCAGATTACTTTTTTATTTGGATTACCCTGACCAAAGCCAGGGTTAAAAAAATTAGTCTATAGACTCATTATAATGTTCCTCTCCACGGAAATCTTTAGTAAAAGGCGAAAGATTTATACGTGGGCTGAAGAGAAACCAGAGTAACTTTGGCCTGTGGACATGGAACTGTTATGGATAGACAGGGTTGCATAGAATGTGGTGTGTGCATTGTGGCTTGCACAACAGTAAGAAAGAATAAAAATGCACTGTTTAGGCAATACCATAAATTAATAATATCTATGTTATAAGAAGAATTAACTTGTTATTTTAATAGCATTATATTTTCATTATGTTAACTTTTAGTTGCATTAATTCTAATAATTATTGTTAGATATCGAACGTCACAAGAAAGACAATGTAGACATATCTGACCTGCTACATTGAAGTGGGTATTAAATTGCAAAATGTACCTTTTGGGATCACACATACCACGAGCTTTAAAATGATAGGATTGTGCTCAAATGTCTTCAGTGGTTTTTGATTTATTGCTCAAATAAATTTGTTTGGGAGAAATTAGGTAATTTTAATTCACAGTCTATTGTTTTTTAATCTGTGGGTTCGTAAATGCACATACTTTATTAGTTTTGGATTAGTTGTCGTGGGAAAAGGTAAATTGGCACATTGAGAGGATAGATTTTCATTATAATGTATGCATTTCTGTCAAAATCATAAATTTGATGGGACAACCTAGACAGGTATTTTTGGGGATTGACGCATCAGTAACTGGTTTGTGTGTTATTTGGATGATAGTTCAGGTATTACCAGATGTTTATACATACTAAATTTTGACAATCTACGAAGAACTATTTTTTTAGTTACAAGTTATTTTTTTCAACAGATTTTGGGTATTTGCATACCACCGTCTGCGAGATAAATTATCTTTCATCAAGAGAACCACCACATGAATTCTATTTACTGGTCATATCCTCGCCTGTTTGATGCAGTAATAAAATAACATCTCAACTGGATAATTTGATCAATGCTGGATATTTTTTAAAGTGCTCATTGCACAAATGAAATGCAGTCACTTGTTGACACCTTATGCTTCAGTGAGAGCGAAGAGGATAGGTAAGGTCAGGTAACGTATGTCAATTACCAGTGATTATAATATAAATCATTATTGCTGCAGTTTTATATGAATGGTGCAAGTGTAATTTATCAGGTAAAATTGACACATCATGTGCCAATAATTACAAAGAATATTGGCAGAGGGGGCTCCAGTTTTTTTTACCAATTTCTAGTAAATCTAAGGGTCGCTCGATTTTCTCTGAATCTCAAAAAAAAAAAATTCTACAAAATAGGACAAAATATTTAATGTCTGTCTTATGAATATTCTAATTGTATAATTTAGTCATTATTCACAGTGATGTTTAGTATTTGTTGATATGATCAAAAAGTTAAGTTGTTTTTTCATAATGTAAATTATGTTGCAACTGTTTTGACTCTATAAATAAGACGTCCTATTAATAACACACCTTTGATGAAAGAATTATAAACGCTCAATACTAATGCACACAGCTGCAAGTCTCACTATTATATTTTAACACCCAAAAATATTTCAATCTCACTATTCAGGGGGTCTAAACACTTGCAACCTGTAAGATTTGTAATCAGTCACTGACAATGACCAATGACTTGCTTTTATTAGACAAAGCCTAAGATAGACAATGTTCACAGGAAACAACGCTACAAAAACAAAAGTGAAGAGTAGATTAGCACCACAGTGAAATGACCAGACAGATTTGGTGATAGATGTTTGATTGCCCAGATGATAGCAGCACCTGATTAGATGGATACAATCACATTGGGTGACACCTCCATAGAGAAAGGACCTGACATTATCTGTAAGGGGCTGGTGACCCCTTGACCTTTATCCACCCACCCCTGACTTATTGACTTTCTGGTATACTGCCCTGTTGAGGATTAAACACCACTGCCTTGTTTATATTTACGCAGCCATATAATATTTGTTGTGTATATAGGGAGAGTGCTGATATGAGGTGAAAGGTTATAATAAGGGGGGGCCTAGAATCATAAAGGTATTGTTTTTATATAGCATGATATCGAGTCAGCAGAGTCAGGGGGCCAAACGAAATTCATTGCATATGACAGTGCGACTGTGGGGGAAGTGTAGATGCTCGTAAAGGTAAAAAGCATGACAATTGTTATCATCAAATTATGCTACAGCTGTATGCCTTACCTGTAGTAGTGATCTGTTTAATTTGTAGTTGATCAAGGTTGGTGTATAAATTATATTTAGAAGGCCAGTTTGTTACATACTTTATTGTAATAGTTGTTTAGTGTTGTAATAAGTACATGTATGAAGTGCTAACTTATTAAAAATAGAATACAAAAAGTAAAGATTTAGCTAACCAGGTCTGTAGGCTGGGATGTGTGATGGGTGAACTACTATCGTATTGATCCCTGCTAGATACAGGGGGGGGGGGGGCAATGAAATAAGTCACAACAAGATCAAGTAAACTAGAATCAATATTTATTATACTCTCTATCTCTTACCCTATATATATATATATATATATATATATATATATATATATATATATATAAATAATTACTTGCTAACAACCCACTGTGAAATCACACCCACATAGACTCCAGACCAGTTAGGACACATGGTGTGATCACACATGCGCACACACCCTGCAGGCTCTTGCTCCTGCCTACCAACTCTCTTATTTTCCCTCTACAATTCTCTATAATCTAAACTAGTCTGACTACCGAATTTAAACCAATGGGGGGCTTCATCTTTCCTGCCAAGTACACCCAAAGACAAATGTAATTACTATTCTTATCTTGTTTATCACAGAGGGCAAGGGCTACTGTGGGTGGGCAGCCCTGCCCCTGCATGTTATGTCATTTAAGTCATCACTCACTCCTCTAGCATCTAATCAGTAATGTTCATTCATAACCTAATCAATATATTGTGCCCTACCACACTACTACTTAGAAACTGACAGCTTGTTTGCTTTCTACACAATATTATTATGGTAATACCAACAAAAGGCAACAAACAAGTCCTTGGAAATACTGAATGACTACCTGGTAGTGGTTCTAGGAGACAAACTTAGAGAGATCATTAAATCTACTGAACGACGTCAATGAAAAAATGTATAGTGTCCATTCTGACTGGCTTTCAAAGAAATGAGACACAACAAATAATTAAAATGTAGTAAAAAATTGGCTCAGTCACAGCAAACAGTGAACACATCTGATCAACAATCCAATTAGATTAGTAATTATAAAGGATTAGCCCAAGCTTACAGTAACATCCTTTCCACATCAAGCAGATTAATTAGTGGTAATGACACTAATGAAGTAACTGACTAACATAAACGATTATAACTTGCCAGTTCTCCTGCCACTTTGACTTCTGCCATCGATACATTTGCCTTTTTTATACACAGAACCCTCCAAAACCACCCCTTCCTTGAGGCTCCCAAAACCTCCAACTGCACCCCCCCCCGTGAGACCCAAAACACCTCCTTTGAGGTTCCCACTTGAGTTTTGACTCCCTCCTTGTGATAGTTGAGCAGCGAATGATGAGGAAATGGTGGACATATAGGCCTGTAGGTGGAGCGGGGGTGCGATTGGAGGTAAAAGGATTCGGCTTGAATAGACCATAAGGGGGGTTGCAGGAGCAGTGACAGAGAGGGTAGTCTGGGGGGGGGCACAAACATCCAATTGCACCCCCATTGACGCTTGGCAAAAAACCCTGGTGGCCAAACCAAAATTCATATTGGGTGGGCCGAGCCACAGCTTCAGCAGGACCCTGCTTGTCACACTGTCTGATCATGACACATTGGAGGGGGGTGGGGGAGGGGGGTGCTGCTGCATGGCCATAACTTCAGCTTCAAAAATGTGTCGCCACCACATGGCTGTCACTTCAGCTTATCCGTAAGTTAAGCTTCGCCACTAGCACAACTGATGACATCGGAAGATGGGGGGGTGCTGTTGACAAATTATAATTTGGAACTCACAATTATTTGAAGGTCTAGGGGGCACGTTCAACAGGTCTGGAGGTGGCATGCCACTCTAGCACAGGCATAGCGCGGCTAAATTCAAACGGTGTATGGGGGACACATGCCCCCCAGACCCGCTGGCGACAAGCCTATGAGTTGGATGTAGTTTGAACTTTTTGGGAGTTTCAAGTTGTAGATATGAAAGGGGGGTGTTGTTGGAGGTGTTTGGGGAGCCTGACGGGAGTGCAGTTGGATGTTTGTTTGTGCCTGAAGGGGGTGGTGCTGTTGGATGTTTTGGGAGTGTCAAGAGGAGGTGCAATTGCAGTTTTTTGGGAGCATGCAAGCAAAGGTATAATACACCTTGACAAAAACAAACACTTAATACCATGAATGCATGAAATATTGGCCCATCCCTGGCCAAGGCCAAAACTAGTCCTACTATTATTATTTGTATGGCATGTATAATAAATAATAGTGTTACAAGCTTCTGTTTTAACGAAAGTCTTGAAACTGTGACATTATAAATGATTATGAAGAGAACAACTTTGGATGATTCCATGGCGTCAAAAGTGACCTCATTGCAACAAATTAGACCAGGACTCAGGAGTTGTCAGCGTCGCTACTCGTAGTACTTCACTCAGTGACGAGCATAAATTACTGTGATTCTCAAATTGACACTGCACGAAGTTTCCTCTAATTACTAACGCTGAAACCTGTTTATAATTCCCTAATTAAAGGGACGTCATTTACCCTCCATTTAAACAGCGCGTTAATTAATGCCCCACCCGCTGGGTCCATCTGTGTTGTCGACACCCCCTTTATGTGGAACGATACCCCTGCCACGTATGTTCAGGGTGAAGTGCAGTTGTGGCGATGTTTTTTCTCTCCACATAACATGTCCGTGCACCCAGATAGAAACTCGGTAGCGTGAGTAGATCCCATTGTCGTGCGACCACAAGTTTGCGATGCGTCGGTTCCCCCCTCGCCGCACGCTCGCACGCTCGCCCGTCGCTGCACGGTGTCTGGTTCCAGCGCTCGCAGAGCCCGCGCGTACACAATGGACCAGCGAACGCGTTCGACGCCGCTGCGGCAAACTGCGTCGAGACGATAAAATGTGTATTATCTGTCGGTGAGATGAAAGCTAAAACGCGATCGCAATCAATTCACCTATGAATGGGAATAAAAGTATGCCGCTGACGAGAACCAATCACAACGACGCGTCGATCAGTCGCGTCCAACGCTGGCGGACGAGTCTATTGTTTGGATGTTCAGTGGGTGTCGAGTCAACATTTATGTCGCCCAAATCGGTTATGCACATGATTTACTCGAATTTGAATATAATTATTATCATACAATGACATACAGTAAAAAAAAATAACAATAACGTATAAATTGTTAAAGAAAATAAAGAGCGACGATGAAATTAAGGCCATTTGCAGCAATCCATGGACCCTACGGAAAATGGGAGTCTTCTGAGGTGCCAATCATTACGGTGAGTATGTGGAAAGTACCACGCCTACTGAACTCCCGCGCCTCGCACCAATTTATCTTTTCAGCGCCTAAATAGCCGCTGGAGTTGGTGGAGTTGAGGCAATCGGTGCTACGGAGATCACTTTGTTTCGGAGTTACAACTTACGAGTGGACATTTGAGGATATTGTAAGCGCGTGCAGCCCTCGACAGCCATGTGTTGCGAACCGGCTTGCGCGTTCGATTGAAAATGGGCAAATCGCACAGCAAACATACCGCCGGTAAGCTAGGTTAGCCACTGCGAAACTTGTCAACAATCTACAAGGGCCCAAGTGTGCAACAACTTCTAACCTAACTTACTCTAACGAGAACTGTTAATATTCGACTGAATAATCATCACCTATTGTATTACCGTAACCATATAACGTAATTCCCGCTGTTCTGTTGCGATTAAGTAAGATTTGCAGGCAAGTGTGAGATGCAAAAAGTGGCGGTTTGTTGTGGTTTCATTCAACGCAGCTGCACCCTCGGCCGGGAGAGCCGCTACTCGAGTTACGAGTCCGTTGCCCGCCAGTGTAAATATAACGACTGGCGCTAATCTTGTGGCGGCGTTTGCCGCGCTGATATCGATATAAGTGCATAGACAAGCGCAGTATATTCATGTCGATCTGTTCCGAGTGACATTGTTGCATGCGTTCTCGTTTTTGTTTCATGCGCCGCCTTTTCGTTCGCTCGTCCAGCAGCCGCCAGTAACGCGCGTCAAAGCCCAGAAGGTATGCTTGCTGTCTGCTTCATTCCCGTTTCCCGGCCGCGCTCACGGCGCTCGAGCTATGAGCTGTGCCAGTCATTCGACGCCGCGAAAAAACGACATCAAAGGCGACGCGAATGCGGGTTAAATTGCTGGGAAATGAATACCCGGCCGTGCCGGCGGGAGTCATTCGTCAGTCGGCTGTCCCTTTGATGTCGTATTTATGGCGGCAGCCCAGCGCGCACGCCGACTTCAAATGGCCGCCTCTCGTTTTGTTGTTGACGTCGTTTTTCTGAAAGGCGTCCACTTGTAGCACTCTGTAAGGACGCTCCGATGAATGTCGGCTGGGACCCGGATACGATCGGTTCTAGTCAGCTTGCCCTTTCTCGTCGACGGTATACTTAGTCTGCCGGGAAAGGTCGATCTGTGAATGAATTGCCCTTTGTGTACGGGTTTCACATCTTTGTCTTTATTAAACGCTATCGAAAACCATAGGCCGAGAGATAAGTGTAAAATGCCAGGAGTACCATCTGATATCCACCCGGATGCTATCTGTAATGAAGTGAATGCGAAAAGATTAATTGACTACAAATCACCACAGAAAGGCATTGTCAGCTATGTATTTGTGTTCTTCATTAATAAATGAAAGAATAGGCCCTATCAGTTTATTTGACATGCACTAGTCCTACTAGTGTACACTGTACATACACTGTATATACATTGTATATACACTGTACATACACTGTGCATACATGCATATTATAAAGTGAATACACTAATAATAACATTGACCAAAGTAACTGTTAAATTAAGTAAACATTGCTATACCCTTTACAAAATTGATATAAATTTCCTGATTTTCCAGTCCACACATATAGAGCACTTTTCTAGTAGGGGTATTTAGAGAACATTGTTCCAGGAAGCATTCATAAATTGTGGACTGCTAAACAAAACAAAAGTAAGAACTTGCTCCAGCGTTGTTTCCTATACCCACAGCCAAAGCTGCTACAAATCGAGGCTTTATCTAAAAAGGTAAACACAATTACTGTCTGTTAAAATATACCCAAGAGGTCTAAATTGTTATCCCTAACCTAGGGTTAATAATTTAGGTTAGTTACACAAAATATTGCCCATCTATGATCTAGTGTCCAGTCCAGTCTTTTCTGCTAATAAATTAATAACCATCCCTGGCAATTCTCAGCAGTGGGACAGACAACCTCTCTTTAAAGGGATGTAGTCTTCGTCTACACAGAATTAGCATGTGTAGTAATTCCTAAAGTTCTGGAAGTCTGCTGTGCTAACCATGGGAAAGTGAGCATCCTTGAACATCAAAGGCTACAGGCAGTTAACTTAGCTGGACTCTGCTGTATTGCCAATAAAGCTTGTTTCGAAACACAAGCTGGCAGGGTGTATACCTTCAACAAAGTTAGTATAGTCTTAAGAACATTATATTGATTAACAGACTACACCCTTTTAAAACTCCAGAAGATAGTAGTGCGTAACGTAGACACAGCTGCTCTGCTACTGCATGTAATCCCAGTCTGTTTAGATGTTAGAACAATAGTTAGCATGCAAAATTATTGTTTGCTTTGTGTGTTTCAGGAGAGTGTCTGGTGGTGCATGCAGCACTCCAACAGGAGAAGTTGGATCCAGTGGTAAGTACAACCCAATGTCTGTGACATTGACAACATTCCTGGCAGTTTTAGTCACTTCTGTTTCAGTCATTTGTTTCTTTTTGCTCAAATCTAACAATGACCGAGCTGATGTATGTGTGCAGCAGATATGTTAATGTTTTCCTCATAGGTGGCTTGCATCTCGGGCGCCAAACTTTCAGGTATTAACCTACGACCCTTCGGATGAAAAGTAACGCCTTTAGTTTGTTTAATTCTCTGTTGGCTATGGGTTTTTAACGGTTCTAGGGTTCGTACTGAATGTGACATGGATGCAGATTGATTCGCTAATCAGTTAAGCAAATTAGGGTTGCAAATTACATAATAACAAACATCATTTTCGAATACTCCAGGAAACTGTGTGTCTGTGACTCTGTGAATGTAACATCATCCAGAGGATCTGTATTTTTCCCCGTGTGGATGTGATGGAGGTACCCGAGATGGTTTTCTCGCAGAAATATACCAAGTACTATGTCTGTTCCTCATTTGTTAATGCAGTGTTCTTGATTAATACAAGAATAAATATGTTGAAGTTATACTGCCCACAAACACGGATTTAATTAGCCTGAAACAGTGTTAGAAATTTGAATATTGTATCTGCAAAATGGTCAATTTGTAAAGAAAACATTCAGTGTGTAAACAGTTGTTATTGGCACTTTACAGAAGCATGTACCTGCAGATACCTTTAAAGTTGGATGGTTCCCACACTTCTGACCACCAACTGGGATGGAGTACAACTTATTCAATGAGATTCCTGCTAATGATTCCCACACCAGTTGTTGATTTGGGGCAATGGAACTGACCACTTCGCTTTAAATGTGTTCTCAGTTAAGCTAAGATATGTTTATTTAGTGGATCTACACGCTGTCGGTATGAAAAAGCAGAACTTCTAAGTTCTAACGTTATCTGTGTACATGTCCAGCCATAAACATCTAGCTAGGAGGTATGTTTATGTAAGATCTAAACAGTGAATGTAATCAAAGTAGCTGAACCTGATCTGACCCACTTGTATGATCAATGCTTGGTGTGGCTAGCTAGAAAAAGATAAACCTGTGTGTCACCGATTCCTGCCTTGTGTGCCATTTGAGATAAACACCAAAGATTTGTGTGTGATATTAATGATCTTAGACTTTTTTTTGAAGTTAACATGTCATCATGCCCTGCTGAATGCTGGTATTGAATGTTAATTTTAAAACAAAATAAGGAGTTATTGTGAATGTTCATCAAATTGAAAAACATTATTTAAATCAAATTTTCTTTATAATTACTGTTATGAAATTGAAATTTTAACAACGTAGGATGGCCTGCTTGCCACACCATCTGGTGAGCAGAAGAAACACTAAATTCCCACCGATCTGTTCCGGGTGAATACATCAGAAGACAGTCAAAATGTTGATGAGAGTTTCAATTTGAAAAAAAACAAGGAGTATATAATACTATAGATAAACCGTTTCAATACTTTTGGTTGGGCTGTTCATGTTTCACGGAAGTTTAATAAAAATTATATAGATCTATTTCCATACATTGTTGCCTTGACATACTTCAATACATAGATGTTTGCATCAATTACATTTAGGCCCTGAAATGATACATTCCTCTGGTGTAGTCTCCCGCAGTCATAAACACGCATTTAAATTATGATTTGAGGAATCGTTGAGATACAGTGATATGTAATGCAGTCATTTCCTCATCTCCTTTGATAATGTGATTTGTGCAACTGTTCCTGGTGTGTTTTCCCCTAAATCCACCCCCTTCACTTCGGCATCCCACCTCAGACTCAGTCGGATTCTCTGGCCCACTTGTGGTGCAACCTGGCAATGCCTAGAGGGAGCATTGTCTATTATCATGTTGCTGTTTGGCCCTCCCCATCTTGCATGAATTCCTGCTTTCCACAAGAATGTTGTTTATGAGGTGATCTAGTCTGCCTGCTCTTCTCTAAACGTCTCTGGTGCTTCACCCCAGGGTGACTACATCTATCCTTTGATGTTCCCAAGGGTCCACTTTGGCTTGATGTATGTTCATGGTATATATGTGAAAGTCCATGCAAATGCCCTAGTTAACTGGGTAGTTTGTAGCTGTACTACCAGTGGTGTGTCTAGGATGTCCGGGAAGGGGGTGAGCAAGAATTGTATCTGCAAAAATCACTAACTACACCTCCCCCGAGGCTCTAAAACATCTAGCTGCACCCCTTGATGTTATCCAAGCCCCTCAGTTCCGATGCCTTAAAATAGATTATTAAAAATATATATTTCCAAAGCAAAATGGGAGAGCCACAGCCGAATTCCCCCCAAATATGCGACTTTACTGCAGTGTTGCCAACTCTAGACATCTAGACACTACATTTCGAAGGTTACGAAGAAATGATGTTATCTTTTACACAACAATTTCACGTAGAATATTGACAGCTATGCCTTGCCAAAGTTTACTGCCTACTTTACTTCAGTCAATTTAAACTTCAATATTTTTCAAATGTTGGCAACCCTTGTGCTGTCCTTAGCATTACACTAACTAAAGGTGCATAATGATATGTAACATCGTCAATTGATACAATGTGTTACATAGTATTATGTACCTGCTGCCTTATTTCATCTTTGTTTCATCTGTAACTTTGTATCTTTAAAAAAAAAAAGAGCAGTCAGCCTTATTTAGAGCCTCATTACCATTAATGTTCAGTAATTTAGAGACAGATAAGCTAGAGATAGAAACCATGACTGAGAATCTTTGTGAATACTGAGATGGGCTTCCTTTTGATGTTGATTCCAGTGAGTACATGGAAACAAAATGCACTTCCAAAGTGCTTCCACATGGCATCTGAGCATTTCTGGAGGACATGATACTAAACATTTGCCGTTATCACTTCATCGAGCTATGTGAAGTTGGCTCCTCTTTCAACATTTTGGAGGGGCTCCAAAATGTTGAGAGAGGATGTCGGCACCTTTGAATGCAAACTCAATACGGTCAAACTTCTGGCATGGTGCTGTACATGTGATGATGCAAACACTGTTTTATGGGCTCTAGGTGGTTTTGCTAGACCCCCGCACAAGAAAGTAAAAATTCAGGGTATTAAAATATTTGTCCCGGAAATAGCACTATTTTGTGGATAAGTCATAAGAAGTAAAGGGTATGGGACACAGGGATACCCTGGGCGATTAAATGAAGGGGGTTTCAGGGGGGGTGAGTTCAGAGGTCTAGTTATCTTAGAAACCACTCTGGCAAGCAACCTGTCCTCACTGTTCGCCATACTTAAGAGCAGTGGAGCAAAATTGGGTCTTGTCCCCAGCGTTGATCCTCAAACTTGACGAAAACATATCTGCACTGCCACTGAGGAATGCTGCTTTGGTTTACCGCATAAAAATCTGTGGGAAGCGGAGGAATCTGCCAAACCACAAATTTACTGCCTGCTACACCATACTTCATACGCTAGTGGCACCTGGTGGCCCATGTTTGCATCCTCACACCTGTCACGTCTCTCACACTTGTCTGTGGTGACAGGGGGCGGTGACAGGGGGACGAACATTTCTGATTCTTCATCGTCACCGTTCTCCTGTCAACTTAGACAGCATGGCGGAAAGCTATGCTAGCTCATGTGGGCTTTCTAGATTCACCCCTGACACTGTCATTGTTGTAGGCGTACATTGTACATGTTTATTTATTCATCTTCTAGTTCAATTTGTTACCCTAGCATTCATTTATAAGTTGTTCCACCAGCTTGCTAGAGTAAAGTATTTAGTAGTTTAACACGTACTTGGTTAGTAATTAATATATTATATTAGTTTATAAATTATATAATGTAGATTTGTTTTATCTAGACAAGATTAGCCGGACTTGATTAGCCGAAAATACCCAGCTAATCTTTTGATGACATTTTATGATCGGGTGTTAAACAGTTATTACAAGACAGGTGTTGATGTGGGTATCTGTGGGCATTTTTTCCCAAAAATCATTAGTTTAAAAATCATGGGTTGTAAGTGATATGTAGAGATATATGTGGTCTGTAATGGACAATGTGAAATTCTGTGAAGTCTATCTAAAGGAAATAACAAAATTAGTATGGCAAAACCCGAAGAAAATCACTGGTTCTGCTGCCAGAAAATACACAAAATGTATCAATATTTCTTCCGCCTGGTCACCAAGCATTAGCAATTACTGCATTTTCACGGAAAGGCACGTTTCAAATGACTCGATCTTTCAGCAACGTTTATGACAGGGCTCTAAAAGAAATACCACTCAGAGGTACTTTGATAATTCACTCAGCCTGCATTAGAACCAGACGGTTAATGGCACTTCTTAAATTTATGGCCACAGTAATTTATTTCTGCAGGTGGTTTTGCACAATTACAGCCTCAGTAGACCTTCACATCCTCAAATCTCTCAGATGTCCTTAAATCTTTCACCGGCAGGTGGATTTAATGGCTAGCTGAGTACCAGTAATTGTCTTCTTTGCGTGATGCGTCCGTGCAAATAATGCCCAAACATATGTGGGATGACGTGTCATTCCAGTTAATGTTTTGACAGCATTTGGCTAAGCTTGGATTGGACCAGTCTCGCTTTTATTATCGCCTTATTGAAGAGACTTACTCATGAAAACCAGTTATTTAGAAGGCGCACCTTTTTCATGAATACCTCGCAATGCAAAATGTTTTTAGCAGGGATCTTGGTGTGTTTAAGTAGCACAATGCTGCACACGGCCTACACAAAGCGAACGCCAGTGGATAAATACTAGTGTTGCATTTTTATAACGTGGTGATTTGCATAATTTTTTAGTTTTCCAATATGTGTGCTGTATGGTACACATGAACAAGTGTATAAGTTCATCTTTTCAAACCACTAGGATTTCTAACATTTGTTTAAATCGAGGCTGTTCCTCAATTTTAAATGTAGTGTTCTTAATGCAAAAACAAAATGTTTTGGTCTAATGGTTAAAATCTAATTTATCTAATTAATAACATCTGTTCCAAGCAAGCCTGTGAGGAAGTTGGGTGCTATTCAACAGAATAAATCTTCTGCTGAAGTGAAAGCTGGTGGGATATGTTGACAGCAAGCAGTCGTCACACCATGAAGGGTGAGAAGGGGGGTGGAGGTGGGAGGGAGGGTAGATACACTGGATTTTCTTGTTTTCATGTCTCAGTCTTCTGTAACACCCCACCCCACCCCTTCCCACCCCACCCCACTGGCATCTTGTTGATCAAAGATAGATAAGTGAATCATGACTGTTTTTCTACATGCTTTCATGTTCAAGTTGTTGATGAGGCCGTCATCTCAGGGCTGCCAGTGAATTCATACATGTCAGTCTATCTGCCTGAGCCTGCTGGTGTTGATTAATCACGCAGCATGGGACCAACAACGGCGGCTGGAGGTCCTTCAAGTGTGACCGCCAGTGTCAAGGACATGTTTCGTGACTAAAGGAAGTGTTCTGCGCATCTCACTGGAATCCAGTTTTAATATTTCTCCTCGCTGAGTTGATGGGCAGGATGTGATGTTTACTGATGTTTGTTTGGTGATGTCCTGTATCGTTTACATGGATTCTTTGTCTTGTCCGTCAGTCTTCCCTTCCTCTCCGTGGCAACTGCTGTCGTTTCCGCCTTCCCCGACAAAAACCGACGTTCTGCTTAGTCGATGGAGCGCTTCTTGGTAATACAAAGTTATTGATTCCTGTGCAACGTTAGTGGTTCCGCACCAGTTGTCGGAACCCTTTGATGTTGGAGCGCGTGCCGAGCATTCGCACTTGATGTTCGCATCAGCGTGAGAATTAACAGCGCGCTTCGCATTAATGTCGCTGTCAACTTGATGTATGGCTACATTGGAAACAGAGAAAAGTGCCAACCCGCGCGCTAACTTAGACGATACCACTGTGTTGTTTCCTGTGTTATTGGCTCGGTTAACTGTCGAGATCCAGCATGGTCATGATGGATCAGGTGTTTGTTTCGCACCCCTTCTGTTCCCGCTGATTAGATTAGCAGGAATAATGCGAAACTCCGACAGGTTTGCGGACTTCAAAGTGGCGCTTGCATAAAAGATAAAAGCTCGCAACATTTCTGTGCACAACGACGACGACTAATTTGATCATGCATGTTCTAATCGCTTGGGTATGTTATTTACATCACAGAATGTGTTTATTTTTTTTACCTTACCTCACTGAGTAATTTATAACTAGATTTGGTGCTTTATAATTACATTATCATTTATTATTATCTATTTCTTAGGCACAGCGGGCTTGGTTTTGTGTGCTTCATATTGCTAATATTATGCACATTATTTTTCTTCTTAGTGCTGATTTCCTGCAGTAGTAAAAAATCCCCTTCCAAAAAGAACAAAAGCATGACTGCCTCATGGAATCATTGGTCATATCAGTACATCATTGAATTGCCCTTATTATTAGATCATATTATCCGAAATCCAACCACAATGTGCAGTCCCCTATACAAATGGTGGAAATGCGAAACTCGGTTTCACTGACATTTTACCCTCGCGCTTAATGGGTGGTCTTACTCCTCGAGAAATGTGGGGGTAAAAAACACGTCTCCGAGCAACACAATGTCGGATTTGTTTGGAGATTCAACGAGTCACCATCCCTTCACGCGCCTTTTTTTTGTCTGAAAAAGACAACGTTAAATTGCTCTGCGTTTCGAACACAATGGCATTTTCAATTTGATGGTATCTCATGCTGCTTTCTTGTTGGCTGGGGCAGGCTATTTTTGTGGGGCAATGTTTCCAAGGTGGTGGCTTTGATGTGGTGCACTGTAGACTTTCCCTGCAACTAGAGATATCTTATCCGGATCTCTGATCTGCCAAATTGAATATCGTTTGTGACAACCGGTTCACCAGGGCCAATCTGTTGCAGTGGTTTAGCCTCCGTTATCTGGGCCACTGTCTTTGATCCCCCAGGCCTGGCATTTTAGTTTACTGTCTCCCGATTTCGGATCTTCTGTTTGCGCAAATGGTGGTATGTGGGCACTTGTGCAAGTCAGACCGGTGCTGAAACTTCCTTTCACTGGTGCTTTGCCACCACTTATGTAATGTAGTTTGTTATTACAAATATATATAATTATCTATTCTATAAATCTCAGTGTATGTTTGGCATTCTGTCTGTCTGTTATTACCATTGCATAGCCGCATTTCTTGGTCGATCCAAATGAAACTTTTACAAGGTTATTTGGGGGTGTGTGAGTACAGATGTAGGCTGGTTGGATATGGAGTCATTACGTTACCCTTTGTGTAATTACCCTTCTGTATTTATATATATATACAATATTACTTTTTTCTGAAATAGTCCTTTTTACAGACTAACAAATTTATTTACAAATCATTTCTGGATGCCTTTCTTTTTGACATACAAGCTTCAATGATTACTGTCGTTGTGACATACATAATCTTCCTTTCCTGCACAGTGATCATTATGGGATTTAACAGAACATGATAATTGCAGGACTAAGATTCTTCTTGCTGATCACTTGAGGATTGACAATAATTATGAAGTCCCTGTCACGTTCAAATGGCTGCTGTACAAACATGTGGGAAAGCAGGTGGTATGCGCTCCCAACAAAGCAGTGGAAAAGATCAGGGATCAGCGGGAAGATGAAACGGGCAACCTGTGCCAGCCCCTTGCTCTCCTTAATCACTGGAAACAGGGAGGCATAACTAGCCTGTGATTTAGCTAACCTGGCAGGCAGCGAGTCTGTCCCTGGATAAACCCTTCAGCTGCAAGCCCGGCAGGGAAGCTCACTTACATGGCTTCGCGGTTGTAGCTCATTTGTAGAGGATGTCTATAGATCTGTTTTTTAACATGGTGCTTCTTTTTGCGAGACGTTTTAGTTTGATGTTACCGGTGATGTTTTTGTTTGGTGATCTTTATGAAAACTACGTCCTTGCTAGACAATGTACCACGATGTGAGATTTCTTGATGGTAGATAGAAAAGAAAAGTGTGCTCAAGAAAGTTTGCAGGTATGTGGGTGGGCAACCACGAGTTGTTTAATCAAGTATAATGTGGAATCGGTCAGCCGTGTTGGTCATTTGTAAAGGACTAAAGGGTTGCCTATCTGTTTCGTAAAATAGCACTTCTTTTTGTTCAACATTTTAACTTGAAGTTATCGGTGCCGGTTTTGCTTGGTAATCTTTATAAAAGCTATGCGCAAGCAAAATGTGCAATTTTTGATGATAGAAAAAAGAACTGTGTTCAGAAATTTGTATGTGTGGGTCATGAGGGTGATGTGTTTAATCACGTGTGCTGTGGAATCAGTCAGCCATAGTTACCAGCATCTGGTTTAAGATTATTTGACTAGTATTTTATCAATGACAACTTGTGTAATGTAGGCAGTATGTATTCATACATGTTTTCGACATGGAGTGACTTCATTGCAATCTTTTTTGTTAGTAATAATATTTTCGAACAGGATGATGGCAAAACTACTAGGAAGTAAAAATTGAATGGCCCATAAAATAGATATTCAGAACTTGTTGTCTTTTACAGCACTTAGCATTGCACTTAGTACATTTGAATTATGAACATTTACATAAACACTCGAGAAAACAACTCACGGCTACTACACAAGATTACATAAAATCTAGAATGTGTCCTGGCACGTTTGCATCACCAAGCAGAAGCTGTAGGCAATCTCCCATGGATTTCCAGCACCGTGAAGCAATGACTTCTACGACTGGTAGGGCATGTGATGTGCTAATGAAATAATATTGCTACCCAAGTTCTCCAATGAAAACATGAGGGCACTGTGAGAAAAGGTTATTGATATTTAAAAAAATTAAACTACCACAAATATTCTCATGCCGGGACTTGCCCAGTGGAATGTCGACCATATTGTAGTTATTATGATTATTCAGCAAAGCCGTTTCATCATCTTTCTAGCTACTGAAGTGACACTTTAATAACCCTCCTCCTGGGGAATGATTGGCCTCCCTTTCTAAGTAATTACCTGCCCTGCCCCCACTCTAGCCACCAAGGTTCGGTTTCATGTGGAATGCCGAATATGTTCGGGGCGCTTCTCTCATGTTGTTTTGAAATCACTACCAGGCTTGTTGTCTGTGAACTGCTCGGATCTCGAGAGATTCGTTCGAGATCATGCCGGCTGCCGTCACCCAGTCCTTGTTGCCCCGTGGAAAATACCCTTCTACGGTCTGCGATACTACCTGGCTGCGTCTCCTCGTCCTACTCCAGGCAGGGGATAGTAGCAAAAGCTGTTGTCGTCACTCAGGCGTGTTTTTTACAAAGCAACCCTGAAATATCGCTGAAAGAATGAATCGGCTTGAAGGTGTGTCATGCGGTGGCGGTCGAGTCGTTTGATGTTGCAAAAGTGAGAGGGACAACGGTGCCTTTGGCTGAAAGTGACACTTCTCAAAGATCACTAACAATACATGTCAAATGTGTTTGTATTTAAGATATACAACAGCAGTCATTGTTTCCTAATATATCTATGGTTGGCCTAATTATTCTTGACATGATGACTGGATACAGATGAAATTAGATTAGTCAGCATTTCCATAAAGAGGCCACGCTGAAAATTTAACATCTCACATACGCAGAGAACACACATCACAGGAAGCAATCACCTTGGCGTAAAAATTACAGCACTTTTTTGTGTGCGCAAGTGCTAAAACTGGCAGCGTCAAAATTACGGCGGGCAAATGCGATTCGACACCAAGCAAATTGCATCCATCCATATGTATGCACCGGCCAGGAGATTGTCGAAAAAAGTGAGTAAATTGGAGCGACAAAATGACATTTATGGCTGCTTGTCAGCATGACAGATGCCAGTGGATGCCGCCAGATGCAAGGAATGATGTGAAAACGTGTCAGGCTGTTAACTGTAATTGTGGTTTTCGTTGGCTCATAATTAGCTTCATTGTGTGCAGACTCAAAGTGGCTGTCGTGGAGATTTTTGTCACAGCTGTCCCCAGTGCACCAGGTGACAATATCAATTTGACGTGCCCGCATGGACAAAATTGTCCCACGATTTGGGTTTTTTAGGGGGGTCGTGCACGTAATCATATTTCAGAGGTGATTATATAAACATGGTTTATCTGAATAGTGGACTGGTGATATATGTAAATGTGGAATATTATGTATATTTTATAAATGATCTATAAAAAAACTGCTGAAAGCGTTAAGAGGTTTGTGCAGTGAAAAAGACGCTGCAAAGCATTAATTTAATAAGTTGTTTGATGTACAGTCAAACCGTCCGTTATTATCACCTTGGTAATACAGCAACGTCACATTTATGGTCACACTAGGACAGTCCCAGTTTTTTCCTGTAACAATGAAGTACAGAAAATTTGTTTGCCTAATAGGATCACCCCACTATTAAGGCCACTTTAGCCCAATCCCAAGGGTCACCTTGATAGTGATGTCCTACTGTACAAGTGTCAAAGTCAAAATTGAAAGCTTTTATTCAAACAATTCAAACAAATTAGATGTACAAATGAAATATACAAATTTAGCATCACGTATACACATACAAGGCACTCTGTTGCCATTTACTTTTTATTATTACGTTGAATGCGTTATCTATGCTTGGTCGCCCATATATATAAATAATTTTGTGTCTGCTTCCATTCTCTAACAGTTAATAGAAATAGTGAAATGTGGTTATAACATTTACTGTTAAAAATATCTGCGTATCAGATGCCAACGATCGATCGTATCAAGTGTCTTTGATTTGGCATAAATACATGATTGTGTGCCTTCGTGCCTGTGGGGGATATATCATTATGCTTTCATGTCATCCATCATACCCAGGAAGGATTTCCATTCGACATGGAGGTTTGACAGCATGGACAGTTAAAGCATGTCACTAGTCTTGATGAAATTCAGTCATGTAGTATACAGATTCAAAATAGGAAATTAAATTTAACGGTGGATTTTAAAAGTGTCAAGTTATCAAGTAGGGTATTTTGGAAACTTAAAAACACCACTGAGGGTAGGGTATAGGAATGTAAGAAAGTAATTTTTAGATCAAATCTAATACTTTTATTTCAGATTATAATAAAAACATTCAAGAACATTAAATATGGACTAAAATAAAATAATAATAAAATAAATATATTGTGTATATATATACATAAATGCCAAAAAAACTTTAAAATATAAATAAATCATAAAATCATTATAATAAATCGTAAAATAAAGATCACCATTGTACAATGTAAAATATATTTGCCCATGTACACCACATGGGTCCATACATCCGTACAATTGCACATACCTTTTATTAGTTAATTTTCATTCGCATGTGAGGACCACACAATGTTTTCTGAGAATAACCTTGGAAGTAATAGATTGAAGTAATAATAGATTGAAGTGTGGTTATTGAGAGACGAGATCACCTTCAGACAGCCCCCTTTGATGCTTATTGATGTGTGGACGTTTCTCTGGCATGTGGCAGCACAGTGGAGAATTTATATTGAATCAATAAAGCTCACTGTTTACATATGTCTGAGGCAGTGGAACTGATACATCTGGGAGAGAGTTGGACAGGGCCTGGTCCAGGGGCTGCTGTTGTCCAGGGTATGTCCTGTCAATCCACTGTCATCATCATCATCATTTACTCCATAACAAGGTCCCTGGGTCCTGAGTGTCAGTACATTTCTAGACAGAACACTGCAGGGGGTCTCGGTAATAGGCTCCATGATGTTATGATGGGTTCATAACCAAGGAAGGAGAGGGTTTCTGCAGATGACTTGGTTGTGAGATAAGTGTGGGTTTATGGCCCAGGTTTCGATGTCAGTTTCAATGTCTTCAACGGGGCGGCTTTGATAGGTGCAAGATGTGGGACCTGTATTTCATGTAGGACTGGGTGTATCTTGTGTTGCAGCTGATGTCTTTGATGTATGCCCAGGGCGGGTTAGGGCAGGTGTGGGGAGGATGGGAAACATCCTTCATTGCCATCCCTGCTGCTCCAGCAACTGTGGCAACTCCTGCCAGCTTTGAAGTGGTGTACAGATAGCATCTCTGATAGGCCACCCCTGATCTAAGACCAGTCTGCTTCCTCTGCATAATTGTATACAGCCTTGGCTGACTGTCTGTGACCTCTGGTCCATCTCCTGATCTTTCTGCACCAGTCTCCATAGCTTCTACTGCCACCGTCTCATCCTGTGGCTGGGCGGGGCCAGGTCAGAGCATCAGCTGCTGTCCGACTAACACATTCTGGGGCCCGCGGGTGCACTTCCAGGATGTTTGTATGCGCCCAGAAAGAAGGTCTGCGAATGCGAACGACGGACGGACATGGAAATATGTTGCGTATTAACGCTCTGTGTTTATAAGTTACAAATTAAGCCGGGGGGATTTAGGCGGAATTACATCCATGCGTCATAACATCAAGATGTGGTTTGGATATGACACTTGTTTGTGATCAATGGTTTCATCAGAGGAGGCAATCAGAGACAGGATAAGTGTTCCAGTAGCTCTAATAACCGGGAGCAGAGTGGCCAACGATGATGGCTTATTCCCAATCGAAATTGGCTGGCTGCTTTTAGGTCATTTGTAAGCGTTTGTGCAGACAGAGCCACTGCCCTGAGCCAGGGGTAGGGGCTGGTCTGACTGGATCAATAGGATCTGGTGTCTAGAGACCAGACCAGCTTGGTTCAGCTGTGGCAGAGTGACTGACACTGGCTGCAAATTGCTTCTGTGTTTACTTAGCTGCAGCATGACCCAGGGCACAGAAACAAAGCCTGGCAATCATTGGGCCCCTTCTAGCTGGTCAGGGCTGTATGCAAAATTAATGGTTATTTACTGAAGCGGTTTGACACAGACTTGAGCTGTTGTTGCTGCAGTGGTGGTGTTTGTTGTAACTGGGGAGTGAGCACTATTCGAAACAAAAACACCTGAGATGAACAGCAGCCAGGTTGCTACAGTCCACACAGCAGTGAGGCCGAACCACAACAAGCCAGGCAATTGACGCGGTTGACTGAACACGACATAGAGATTCTGCAGGTGGGATAGTCGCCTTTGTTGTTACATCACGAGTGACTGTCGATTCAGTCCTCTTGTACACGTAGTCACAGGTACCCACGAGTTCTCTTAGTATTGTTGACTTCGGAAGCTCTCCAACAGCTGTTGTTGTCTGAAGATGCCGGTGCGAAAGAAGATAGTTGTCAGCAGTGCAGTGCGATCTCATCACAGACATCATGTCAGCAGTCAGCAAAGTGTCAGCGGTAGACATAGTGTCAGCAGTCGAGAAAATATCTTCAGTAGACAACATGTTGCCAGCAGTAGACAACAGGTTGTCAGCAGTAAACAACATGTCATCAGCAGTGTTGTCAGCAGTAGACAACATGTCAGCATCAGCACACATCATGGCAGAATGTCGTCGCGGAGCATCAAGGCAAGTTTTAGTGTCGTTTTCCTCTAGTTGCTGACTTTATGGTTCATGGAGAACATACACATTGAACACACACAGGCTGGGTTTTTACTGAAGTAGTGCTGGGTTGATGTGTTAAAACTTTGAGCTGAATTTGTTGTGTTCACGACAGGCTTCCGGCAGGCGAAGCCCTTTGAGGGATAAAAACGTACCTTCTTTTTTATGAGAGATTCATTCTAGGCATCCCAGCCATTTTCTGCCCAGCATCTGTGCAGTTGTGTGTTGAGTCTGTTGGTCAAAACAGCATTTGTTATCTATCCGCAGAGTTGTACCATACTACATGGAATAGTGACATCGGGAAATTTAACCTGTAAAAAGTATTGACAGTTTTGAGGAAGTGATATGAATGATGACTTTGTAGTTGTGTAAATGTATCTCCTCCCGGGCGCCAAGGTCCACTTGTCTCTTTCTGTGTTCAGTCATATCCTTTGACCATTGGCTTCTGTCGCCATTTTGATCTGTAGTCGCAGTGGCTGTCTAAGGAAGTAATGAACACGATGACTGCTGCACTGTGTAAGTCTATACCAGTGTAACCATCCTTTCTGGTGGTCCATTGTTACTCGCTTTGCTAGCTTCGACTTGGTAAGCTTAGTCGGCTTGCCTTTCATAAAAGTCTAGTCTTGAAAGCTAATCAGGCTTCAAAGTTGCATTGCTGCATTCAGCTTTTTTTAAGTGGAAGTGTTTGTTTCTTTTTAGCGATGTGTATATTTTGTATAGTTGTCAGTGTGTCACTACATATATATTTATACTAATAATGTACAAAGCTGGTTGCTGTGCATGGTGTAGAAACTGTGGAGATGTCCAGTTGGTTACTGTGTGTGGTGTAGAAACTGTGGAGGGGATGTCCAGATGGTTGCCGTGTGTGGTATAGAAACTGTGAAGGGGATGTCCAGATGGTTGCCGTGTGTGGTGTAGAAACTGTGGAGGGGATGTCCAGATGGTTGCTGTGTGTGGTGTAGAAACTGGAGGGGGTGTCCAGTTGGTTACAGTGTGTGGTGTAGAAACTGGAGGGGATGTCCAGATGGTTACTGTGTGTGGTGTAGAAACTGTGGAGGGGATGTCCAGATGGTTGCTGTGTGTGGTGTAGAAACTGTGGAGGGGACGTCCAGATGGTTGCCATGTGTGGTGTAGAAATTGTGGAGGGGATGTCCAGATGGTTGCTGTGTGTGGTGTAGAAACTGTGGAGGAGACGTCCAGTTGGTTACTGTGTGTGGTGTAGAAACTGTGGAGGGGATGTCCAGATGGTTGCCGTGTGTGGTGTAGAAACTGTGGAGGTAATGTCCAGATGGTTACCGCGTGTGTGGTGTAGAAACTATGGAGGGGATGTCCAGATGGTTGCCGTGTGTGGTGTAGAAACTGTGGAGGGGATGTCCAGATGGTTGCTGTGTGTGGTGTAGAAACTGTGGAGGGGATGTCCAGTTGGTTACTGTGTGTGGTGTAGAAACTGTTGAGGGGATGTCCAGATGGTTGCTGAGTGTAGTGTAGGAACTGTGGAGGGGATGTCCAGATGGTTGCTGTGTGTGGTGTAGAAACTGTGGAGGGGATGTCCAGATGGTTGCTGTGTGTGGTGTAGAAACTGGAGGGGGTGTCCAGTTGGTTACAGTGTGTGGTGTAGAAACTGGAGGGGATGTCCAGATGGTTACTGTGTGTGGTGTAGAAACTGTGGAGGGGATGTCCAGATGGTTGCCGTGTGTGGTGTAGAAACTGTGGAGGGGATGTCCAGATGGTTGCCGTGTGTGGTGTAGAAATTGTGGAGGGGATGTCCAGATGGTTGCTGTGTGTGGTGTAGAAACTGTGGAGGAGACGTCCAGTTGGTTACTGTGTGTGGTGTAGAAACTGTGGAGGGGATGTCCAGATGGTTGCCGTGTGTGGTGTAGAAACTATGGAGGGGATGTCCAGATGGTTGCCGTGTGTGGTGTAGAAACTGTGGAGGGGATGTCCAGTTGGTTGCTGAGTGTAAGTAGGAACTGTGGAGGGGATGTCCAGATGGTTGCTGTGTGTGGTGTAGAAACTGTGGAGGGGATGTCCAGATGGTTGCTGTGTGTGGTGTAGAAACTGTGGAGGGGATGTCCAGATGGTTACTGTGTGTGGTGTAGAAACTGTGGAGGGGATGTCCAGATGGTTGCTGTGTGTGGTGTAGAAACTGATGTCCAGCAGATGGTTTATTTAAGGTGACAATATTCCAGTAGTGCATTATTTGTTTTTGAGTGTTATATATATATATATATATATATTTTAAATGCCGCTTGCTACAAACCAATTCATTAGTATTGACACTAGGTTTACTTGGCCTATGCAGCAGAATATTAAGACGGCCAATTTTAGTATTCATGTCTGTTTTCTGTGTCTCCCATCAAAATGTTGATCTTGCAAGTTCTCTATAAATAATAGGTAGTAGGTGTGTCATAATTCACCAGACCCTAAAAACAACAGGGCTTCTGTTGATTCAGCCTTACCCTTCCAGAGAGACATAAACCAACCCTGATGGACCACCGTGGGATATGTTTAGCCTGGCCATGACCTGGTCATGTGACCTGGTCATGTGACCCAGTCACAGGATACTCAGTGGCAGCAGATGATATAAATGAGTAGAGCCAGGTTCCTGGTGTCAGGAAGCCAGGTATGCCCGGTTGCCATGGTAACAAAGTTATGAAAGACCAGAGGTTGGAAAATGTTTGTTTGATCAGTGGGGGGGGGGGGCATGTGAAAGAGGTCTATAGAAGGCAGGTATCTGGATAGTTTTGTCTAAGTTTGGTCAGATATGAGGGTGTGGGGTATGAGTGGAAAATCCACAAAGTTGACAGTATTGTGCTCTTTTTAGGGTAAATAGACAGCAAGTCTTAGCAACTATAATACCCTTGTTCAAAGTGAGTTTGCTCTTAAGTGCTGTGGTCATTTCTCTTTGAAAGAGATCACTGTTAAAAGGTGTTAAACTGGTTTAAACTTTGTCCAGGGGACCATTTCACTAATAGTCTTGTGAGCTTATAAGCCCGATTTTGCTTGTTAACGTAAATTTGGCTCCATAATAGTCATCTTATATACTGACATTTTTAACACTAGGACACTTTCACCAGAGTGTCAACGGAAGTAGTTTCCTGTGTGAAATGGCGGCGTGTTTTTGCAGTTTGAAAAATCTTAAATTTAACGGATTATGTATAATGATAGATTTTTCTTGTGAGCTCCTTGTCTTTGTGAAATGGTCCCCAGAGCTCAGTAGGAGAGTTACCACAGATCTTATGATCCTCACATGATGTACTCAAAACTTCTGATTTCATACTTCTAAAAGAAACTTTCTCTAGCTTCAGGAGGTCTGGTTAATTTTTATTTTCGTTCAGAATCCTCGACAGGATCTAGGACTAATTTACACATCCTCACAGTCTCTCTAGACATTCAACTCTCGGAGTGGTTTTATAGGTTCGTTCTCCCTGGTGGTCTGCATAATATACTCCATTCAGACTCCGCGGGAAGCTGTTCCACTTTTCGGTATCTAGGCTTACTTACACAGCCGTATCGAAGGCTTCGTGGGAGAGCACGATGGGAGTGCATCTACGGTCGATTGCTTTCGCTAGACTTCATAACGTATCATTCCGCTCTGGCTGACATGTTGAGTGGGTTATTAGTTTGATAAACAGAAACACATTTAGCTGTTTTCCGTAGGGAAGAGTATCAGGGTGGTTCAGCGCTAGTTGAGTTGTAGGAAAGAAAACAACAGGATAAATAGTTGCTCTCCTCCTTGTTTTGTGCTGTACAGGAGTCAGGGGTGGGGGGGGTCAGGTGCAATATTGCCTAACCATTCACTTGTTTTTTCTTACACATAGCTCCCTCATCGTTCATCCGTCCTGAAGTAATGGGCAAAAAGTGACAGGTTATTTTGTTTCGTGCATTATAAAAGTATGTTTTGTTACAGTGTTATGTGTTTTTGTAAGTTACATACAGTGAGAACACCTATTGAATGTTCAAAATGTTAACATTCAAATTTATAAATGCCAATCCAATGAATAAGTTGATATCTGGATATAGATTGACAATTCTAATAAAGTCTGTGTTGAAACAGACATTGATTTGAAGTGCTCTGAAGTATGGATTTCAAGATAAGAAAACTAGAAATGTCAAGGTCCAAGATTTGCGACCTTAATTTGTCACCATATCAGAAGCTTCAGAACTGGCACAGTGGCTTCATAGTTTGACACTCACACCTCAACCACCAGGACCAACAATTAACCCTGCCATTTTGTCACAAAATATATGTGCAAAACATACAAAAAAGCCATTAATGAAGACAGATTTAGGGTGCCATCAAGTACATAAATGCATCCCACATTAATGATAGATCATGCTGATGGGATGAATTAATTTTACTTCTTTGACTGAAAGAAGAATTTTGAGTAGTACATGTTGTCCACACAGCATAAGTGCCCTACCGTAATGATATCACTTTCATGTGAGGCTGACTGAACCAGTGCTGAATGAGACAAGGTTGACTGAAGAACTATTAGCTAAAATGAGGATAACTAAAAGAGACTGACTTTAATGAAGCTGACTGAAACAGTGCTGACTGAAACAAAACTATACTAAATTGAGGCTGACATGAGGTTGACTGAAATGAGACTGACTAAAAGTGCCAAGTGAAACAAGACAACTAAATTAAAGTTGACTAGAAATTCTGGAACAAGGCTGACTAAAACAAAGCTGACTGGAATAAGACTGAATGAAACAGGAGTTAATTTAATCAAGATAGACTGAAACAAGACTTGGTGAATCAAACAAAGTTGACTGAAAGAGGCTGACTGAAGTGGAGGTGGTTTGACAAGGTTTCTTGAGACACATTAATAAAAAGGTAAAAATAAAGTAGTCCAGTTGCACAGTATCCAGTCGTTAGGACTGCTGAAAGCGCTTCAGACTTCAGATCTGTTCAATCGAACACCATCTCGACTTCTCTGGGAAGCATTCAGTCACACTGCAACTAATGTGTGAAGACTCTTCCTACACAAATATCCGCCACTGTCTGTAAAAGTGAAGGCAACATGGGCAGCAGTAGAGGCTGGGCCACTTAATCCATGAAGGCTGTGCTGGAGCACCTTGTGAAAGTCACAGACCCACTACATGTATTGCCTTGTCTCCTTTTCACCGAGAGCCTGACCCACTTTTATTATAGCTCTACATTAAAAAAGGCCTCTCAGGGGGGAACCTTGTCCAGTACTGATGAGGGCAGAAAAACTACTCTTCTCCACACTCTCCTGCATTCGGAATACTCACCACTGCACCTTGGCCTAAAAATTAATAATACATTTAAATCATTTATTATCTTTTATTGAATTACGTTGTTTTAGTAGAAAGTTAATAATAATTTAAATCATTTATTATCATTTACTGAACTCAGTTATTTTAGTATTGAAAATGCTGACGTTGTTTTAAAGATTTTCTTGCAGAACTCATTCATTTTTTGAAACATTCAACTATGTAGTTATTGTTTTGCTGTTTGTGTGTATTAAAATGATAACATGCATGATAATATTGTATTAAGCTTGCTGATATTAGCTCTACAAAATGTACTCATTTCCTAATGACTTTCCACATACTAGACAATTGTTTTCCCGTCTGCCGTAATATCTGCAACTTGAGTGTTTTGTTGACAACATAGTTGCTGCATAGATATCATTGTTTGTGGAACAATGCAATGCTTGGCATTCCAACTTTGTCCCACCGCTACCAAACACATCCGCTCCATTTGATTTCTTCCGACTTTGTTTTGACCAGAAATGACAAATCAGGTGGTTTTTGGGGCATTGCCAGAAGCCACATACATTCAGGGGCCTTACTGATGGTTGATACCCTATCTCGGGGTCACCTCTCCCATTCGCCAAGGGCCAATGAGCCCAGTCCTTTCCAGTACGTTGGAAACCCTACCTTCTATTGGCAGATTCCAGTGACAGCTTTCATCTCGGGAAGGGCCCAAGTGGCTGCGTTGTCGCCTTGTGCGCGTGCACGAGCTCTGGTTCTTAGACAGTGTGCGATTGTAAGACACGAGATAAAGTACAAGAAACAAACGTGAATGTTGTTTGTTGTTGCGCCAGTAGTTTGGGGTGAAGCATGTGGTCTTAGACAGTTGTGGTTGTTTGTTGTTGCGCCGGTAGTTTGGGGTGAAGCTTGTGGTCTTAGACAGTTGTGGTTGTTTGTTGTTGCGCCGGTAGTTTGGGGTGAAGCTTGTGGTCTTAGACAGTTGTGGTTGTTTGTTGATGCGCCTGTAGTTTGGGGTGAAGCTTGTGGTCTTAGACAGTTGTGGTTGTTTGTTGTTGCGCCAGTAGTTTGGGGTGAAGCTTGTGGTCTTAGACAGTTGTGGGTGTTTGTTGTTGCGCCAGTAGTTTGGGGTGAAGCTTGTGGTCTTAGATAGTTGTGGTTGTTTGTTGTTGCGCCAGTAGTTTGGGGTGAAACTTGTGGTCTTAGACAGTTGTGGTTGTTTGTTGTTGCGCCTGTACTTTGGGGTGAAGCTTGTGGTCTTAGACAGTTGTAGATGTTTGTTGTGGCGCCAGTAGTTTTGGGTGAAGCTTGTGGTCTTAGACAGTTGTGGTTGTTTGTTGTTGCGCCTGTACTTTGGGGTGAAGCTTGTGGTCTTAGACAGTTGTGGTTGCTTGTTGTTGCGCCGGTAGTTTGGGGTGAAGCTTGTGGTCTTAGACAGTTGTGGTTGTTTGTTGTTGCGCCGGTAGTTTGGGGTGAAGCTTGTGGTCTTAGACAGTTGTGGTTATTTGTTGTTGCACCGGTAGTTTTGGGTGAAGCTTGTGGTCTTAGACAGTTGTGGATGTTCGTGTACGAATAGGTTTTGCACATTAATTGCAGTGTTGCTATATGCTTCTCAGAGAAGTCGAGATGGTGCGTGATTGAACAGGTCTGCCAGGGAGTAAAGTGTAGAGCGCTTTGAGCTGTCCTAAGGATTTGATACTGCGCTATATAAGAACATATTTTTTGTGCGAGACTGTATGTAAGATTGAAGCTAAAGTACAACAAACATACATGTGAGTGGTTCAATTCTCCTCTTTGTCTCTGTAGTCCAGAATGAGGCTGGCCTCGATACTGGTCCTTGAGTTTTGTTTTCCTCCTAGCACTGATCTCTGATTCACCATCATCTTCCCAATCCTGCCAAATCTCTGCTTGGTCCTCCATTGTCTGATAATGTTTTTAAAATTTTGTCCACATTTGGAGAATGCATCGCGAATGAAACGTCAATTTTATGTGTCGTTTATTCCATCCTACCTTCATCCTGTCTTGTATGTCATTCTTCTACCTTTGTGGTCTTCCTCCGCTCTCTACCACCATCATGCCTTTGAAGATCACTTTGACAGGAAGACTATGTCTTAATTTGGAATTACAGATTTCACCCTAATCCTTTTTATGATAATAGCTATAGATGACATATGCTTAGATATGTTCACACACATGAATACAATACGGATGTGAACATAATACATGTGTTCACATGTCTATGCATACATAAGATGTATGTTAAATAGAATATACTCGTGTATGCCAGTCTAATACAAACACATACTTTTAAGTTATTTTCTAATAAATTGGAGGTGAAAATACACTGGTTCCTCTAACTGCTACAGTACAAACAGCTTGCCGTTCAGCAAGCAATTGTTTGTGCAAGACAGCTATTGTTCTGTACAGGAAGGTAACTCAAAACAATGATTAAGTGAGCTATGCCAATACCCTGTGATGTACAGTAAACGTCTGAACTGTGGGCCCATATAATTATAAAAATGCAATAACTTCTAGGAAAATCCTCAGACTTCAAAGGGTGGATGCTTTTAATGGCGTATAATTGATGGTATGGTTAATGCCAGGAAATAGATGACATGGTTATTTAAGGGAAATGGATGGTGTTGTTAAACGTAAGTAATAGCCTGGAAATGTCATGTTTTATGTGGGCGAGCCACCCAGAGATGGATTATTGTAATGGGTTATTTTTTATAAATAGCATTTTAAGACAAATTGATATTTTGTTTTATGAAAATTAGCTTTTTCCATAGGACATCAAACAACATGCTGGCAATTAATTAGAAACAAAACCTATTCGCTTGATTTTAAACGAAATGGCAATTTTCTGGATAGAACGCCCATGTTAAATGTGCCACAGGAAACAGCAAAATCTTGTAAAATGTCCACCCAAATATATCGCCATGGCAGTAAGCAAGCATGATGATATTTATATAAATTATTTAATTAAAGAGACCCTCAAAAAGCATTTTTCTGTATACTTCATAATGTGACAGTTATGCATACATGGGATAAAATCTATGGATTTCTAGGCTGATCCTGTTGACTTATTTGAATATAAACATAATGCCATTTCCTGTGGCTGCATATCTATAAATATGATTAATATATATTTTATTTTCAAGGCAGCCTTGGTATTATCCTGGTAGAAAGTGCATTTTCAACAGCACGGGGTCAAACAGTACACATGACGGGACTAAAAGATCCCCAAGTTTGCCCCCTGACCATAGTGATGGGTTGAGACTGGGCGGGTGGGGTGAAGGGGGTGGAACTGAGGAGCTGGGATCAATGTAAGCTATTATTTCTGTGGAGATACGAACCGTGGTTCCACAAACGAATTTGCATCAGACCATTGTGAATGGATGATTAATAATTGGACACTAAGTACTGATGTTTGATTGGACCATATGAGCCAGATTTTGCTCTTTAAAATCTATCTCATTTCTGCACAGTTATCTTTTTCTCTATTGAAAACTCATCATTGGGACGCGCCCCACCGGGACACTTGTTGTGGTGTTGCCGAAATGACGTCCGCTGTGATATGACACGCCACCGGGACACTTGTTGTGGTGTTGCTGACGTTATGTCCCTTGTGATATGACACGCCACCGGGACACTTGTTGTGGTGTTGCTGACGTTATGTCCCTTGTGATATGACACGCCACCGGGACACTTGTTGTGGTGTTGCTGACGTTATGTCCCTTGTGATATGACACGCCACCGGGACACTTGTTGTGGTGTTGCTGACGTTATGTCCCTTGTGATATGACACGCCACCGGGACACTTGTTGTGGTGTTGCTGACGTTATGTCCCCTGTGATATGACACGCCACCGGGACACTTGTTGTGGTGTTGCTGACGTTATGTCCCCTGTGATATGACACGCCACCGGGACACTTGTTGTGGTGTTGCTGACGTTATGTCCCCTGTGATATGACACGCCACCGGGACACTTGTTGTGGTGTTGCTGACGTTATGTCCCCTGTGATATGACACGCCACCGGGACACTTGTTGTGGTGTTGCTGACGTTATGTCCCCTGTGATATGACACGCCACCGGGACACTTGTTGTGGTGTTGCTGACGTTATGTCCCCTGTGATATGACACGCCACCGGGACACTTGTTGTGGTGTTGCTGACGTTATGTCCCCTGTGATATGACACGCCACCGGGACACTTGTTGTGGTGTTGCTGACGTTATGTCCCCTGTGATATGACACGCCACCGGGACACTTGTTGTGGTGTTGCTGACGTTATGTCCCCTGTGATATGACACGCCACCGGGACACTTGTTGTGGTGTTGCTGACGTTATGTCCCCTGTGATATGACACGCCACCGGGACACTTGTTGTGGTGTTGCTGACGTTATGTCCCCTGTGATATGACACGCCACCGGGACACTTGTTGTGGTGTTGCTGACGTTATGTCCCCTGTGATATGACACGCCACCGGGACACTTGTTGTGGTGTTGCTGACGTTATGTCCCCTGTGATATGACACGCCACCGGGACACTTGTTGTGGTGTTGCTGACGTTATGTCCCCTGTGATATGACACGCCACCGGGACACTTGTTGTGGTGTTGCTGACGTTATGTCCCCTGTGATATGACACGCCACCGGGACACTTGTTGTGGTGTTGCTGACGTTATGTCCCCTGTGATATGACACGCCACCGGGACACTTGTTGTGGTGTTGCTGACGTTATGTCCCCTGTGATATGACACGCCACCGGGACACTTGTTGTGGTGTTGCTGACGTTATGTCCCCTGTGATATGACACGCCACCGGGACACTTGTTGTGGTGTTGCTGACGTTATGTCCCCTGTGATATGACACGCCACCGGGACACTTGTTGTGGTGTTGCTGACGTTATGTCCCCTGTGATATGACACGCCACCGGGACACTTGTTGTGGTGTTGCTGACGTTATGTCCCCTGTGATATGACACGCCACCGGGACACTTGTTGTGGTGTTGCTGACGTTATGTCCCCTGTGATATGACACGCCACCGGGACACTTGTTGTGGTGTTGCTGACGTTATGTCCCCTGTGATATGACACGCCACCGGGACACTTGTTGTGGTGTTGCTGACGTTATGTCCCTTGTGATATGACAGTAGCTTTTTTGCACTTTGAAAAAGCTCTTCAGACTTAAGAACAGATTTTTTTAATGGTGGATTTTTCTTGTGAGCTCATTATTTTACAGAAAAACGGTCCCAATAATATTTCAAGGCTATCAGTTCCAAGGCAAATGTGTCATAATTGTTCCTTTCTACCCCATCCTCCCTAGTTGCTTGGGTAACCTCTATGAATTTTTCAGTGGCTGAACGAACGCCAGTCGTCTTACAACAGAGCTCACACCTATCACTGGAAATTGATGGCATATTCATACCCCCCCATTGAAAAACAGGCTCCCTGTTGCAAGGGGTGAATCAATGTACCACAGAATGGGGTTATTAGTCCTCATTTGCCCAAACTTGAATAGGTACTTCACCCCTGTCTGACCCTCGGTCTGAGTGTCAGACATTGAGACTGATGGGACTGGTGGTTAATTAATGGGGTGGTGGTAATTTATGGCTGCTTGGAAGAAATGAGTAAGCCGCAGTGAAATGGAGGAGGGGTGCAGAGAGGTAACACAAAGTGTGTCATTGAATCACTGAAGGGGGTCATTGTCTGTCCGGGAGTAAGGCCAGGGTACGCCCAGGGTACAGGGTGGGTATCAATGCTAACAGTGCAGATAGAATGTCACAAACAAGGTCATGTTATAGCGACTTTGAAAAACGTTTTAATTTTATTCATGATTATAATACTTAAAAAATAACGATTAAAAGTGAATTTTTTAAAACTCTGGGAGCAGTTAGAAAGAACATTATGTTGTCATTATCAAGATGCCCAGTTTAATGCTAGGAGAAAGTGTGAATGTGTCTGTATTTTCATGTGTGTTGTTATATTTTTTAACTAATCACATATTTCATGGGTCTTTGTAGTAATTTTTGACAACATGGTAGTTTTTATCATATGCGTGCGTAGGTGTAATATAAGAGTTACAATGTAGAACATTCCCAGATGGCTACTGTGATTCTACGCCATTTCTATTATTAGCACATTCATACTTCAAGTATTGTTCATTTTTAGTCACATCACTTCACCAACACATCTCCATAATGTAGAAAACCATTTTTGAGCAGTGTAATCATGATCAATCATAATAAAAAAGTCGGAGGAATTGTAATAGTAACTGCAATCTAGACTTTGTAATCGAACCCAGCCCCGTCAGATACCAAGGCAGACCCTTCAGAACCTCAGATGTAGATCTGTAACTGCAGCGACCCATGACAGTTAGTAGCGAATCAAGACCGTGAGCAGTGAACCGTGACGGTGGTCAGTGATCCGTGACTTCCGTGCTCAGGAATATTGGTGTTGAGTTGGTTATTGGCCATGTGGTAAAGTTTATGAGGGGCTAATGTTGAGGTATCTATGGGGATATGTTGGGTAAGATATGGAGTGCCTTTCAACTAGATATCTTCTAGATTAATGGTGGCACTAGAGGCTGGAGTGAATTGTGGACCACCAGAATATCTGTTTCAAGTGTGGTGATGTTTCCAGTATTTAGTAAAAATGTGTCTTGCACCAGTCCCATTCTGATTGCAGTGTGAAGGTTTTATTTTGAAGAGTTCATCAAATTGTCTGCAGATATTCAGTGTTTCCACTTCAGCCTTGGGTAAAGTGATGTGTAAGGTGGTATGAGGACAAAGTGAACACCAAAGGCTTCAAGTGCTCCTGGGAGGTTTGGGACATGTTACCATATAATCATTGTTTTAGTATGATGATACTGATAACTTAATGGGACTAAATGGGAATAACTTCAGCCCCCCCCCCCCCCCCCCCCCCGTGTTCTCCATGCCCTAGTCTCACCCATAGACTGACAATGCATATTATTCACTTCTGTAAACAGCACATTGTTGGCTGAGGTGAGTGTTAAGACATTGAACACCAACAATAAACATTTAACATTATTTTTATAGCAACAAAACATACAACTTTGGTTGTGTAAAATAAATAGCAGCAGGTTGGCAATTTCTGCAGATATTTAGCAAGGTGTCTGGAAATAACAAGGGGCCCAACTTGTTTGTTATATGTACCAGACAAAACACAGATATTCCATAAACATGAACTTCCTATGTGAGTAATTGCAACAAATCTGTAGTTGTAACATTCCTCCCGGTTTGTAAGACATGGTTGTTGGTTCTCGCCATATGTCTTCTCCCCGTTGTTTTCACAGGTGTGCTGGTGTAGTTGAAAGAAACATCCATCGCACTTGCATGCAAAGTCTGCGTCTTCCTTTTTGTTGCTATAAAGGAAAATGTAGGAAACTACCAGGAACCCGGAACATAATGTTTGTCAGCCTGCCAGAATCTTGTATGTTTACATCACAGTTTGAGGTTGCTGGCGCATTGACAACAGAGTTTGGAGTATGTCTGTGTGATTAAATACACTGCTTTTGCATATTTGTGGGTTTATTAGAATCTTGAATGTATTTATTTTCTCAGAAATCGTTGCTCGGGTGTTATTTATTCACAAAATTCAACAGTTGCAAGGCCTTTGTTGTTGTAACCGCGAAGTGTGCAGTATACAGCAGGTAGCGTACACTGTTATTCTGGCTTTGAAGCTCCAGCATGAACCACTGATCATTCATGAAGTTCAAGTAGAGTCCTATGTATGATATAAATTGTGTTCTACCCCTGGGTCCTTAAAACAAACTTGTCTATTCCTCCTTTATAATGTTTCTGAAGAAATATGTTGAAGACACACCGCCTGCCAGATTGCATTTAATAAACTGAAGCATTGTTTGTAATTTGAATGTTGTCTTCAAGAAACGTTCAAATTGTATACAAAACAAGCAGTGAACACCAGCTGTATCGGAGACAAGCAGGGTTATAAGCAAGTTCCTGGAATTGCTTTTTGATGTTGGTTGTTTAAGGCAGGAAATGGGACAAAGTATGACTGTCGTCTGATTCAGAGAACTTATTTCTAAGAACATTCACTTGGCTGAAGCTACTGTTGCCTAAAATGTTTTACGGCACATGGATGACTGGAATGGACCAATGGGGATATGTGTCAAACAAAAATAAGTTACTCATTCACACTTTTGATGTGATTACTCACCCTATCTTATCTGTCATCCTTGAGCACTGTTGGAGAAGCACACTATAGAATGACGGCTCTGGTGGTACGGTCGGTCAAGAGCCCTCTCGGTCAAAAGCCCTTCGGTAAAAAAAACACCCAGTCAAAAAACACTCCTGGTCAGAACCCTTCCTCAACAAATACCCTCCTGGTCAAAATTCTGAGTCAGAGCTTTGCCTGATCCACTCCCAACTCAGCCACAGCAGTGTCAGCTGGACTGGTTTAACTTCACACTTCAAAGCGGCATGAGTTGGCCAGCCTCTCTGAAAAAGTCTGAAATCTGGTGGCTATAATTTGAGCCAATGGTGAAAATCACACCACTGATGGGCGGGCAGCATGTGTGTGTGATGGGGGTGTGGAGAGAGGGATGGGGTGTGGAAAGAGGGGTGGGGGTGTTGAAGGGAGGTCCTGAAAAGGAAATTATTGGCGAGATTTAGAGGAGGAAGTGTTGTCTGGTTTGATCGATTGATTATCGTCTGGCGGTTTATGAAACCTGCCCGTCTGTTATTTTCTCGGGTGACTGCTTTGGGGAATCTTTTTTAAATTATAGTACACCCCAGTTCTGGTTGAAAGTTGGTTTTCTGGGTTGTATTATGTGTCAATGTTATGTTTTTTAAATAGTCAGCCAACATTGGCATAAACATGAGATGGATGTTAGTGTGTTATTTTGGTGGAAAGAATACTTTTTTCTATTGGAAATGTTACACACTGCATAGATTTACAAGTTGAACAGGCTTGACCAGAATTTTTTATCCAGTGGTTGAGGAAAGATTTTTTAAATAACAATTTATTGGAATACTTACAAATGCATTGCAACCAATCTCCCACAGTACAACACAGACATGTCTTGAAAAAGATGCAACATTGTGATTTGTAATAGTACTTTTCCGACGTCGCCTTTACATAAAATTAAAGTCATCATGACGGGATTTACAGCATTGTCGATTCCAAACCAATTTATAATAATAATGAGTATATTTATGTAGCACTGTATATCAACTACACCTACTCACAGGCACAAATAAAAGTTTTGTAACGTTTGGCTTGCTCACAAATCACAATGCACGTTAGTGATGACCAATATATTATGACAGAGTTTTGTTTAGAGTGCTGCCGTATGTGGTGTTTCTTACTGTTTATTTTGAGTGAATCGATGCATAGGCATATCTCACGCACTTTATTCACAGTTGTAGAGTTTGAAAATATGGACGCATGCCAGTTATGTTAAAAGTGCAATAATTTTGACATTTTCTTATTCTGTGCCAAACGAGATGTTTATAAACGTTCAAACTTAAAACCTGAAAGTAAATTGGCTTTACAATCTTGCACGAAACCCTAATAACAATACATTGTTTAGTTTTTAGTTTTTTCTACATCATTACTTAGTTCCTGTATACCTTACATAATTACATTGGAACCTCCCTGTCAGAAGTGACCTGAATGGGGAGGTGACCGCAAAAGCCAGGACTAGCTTCCTATACTTCACTGTTACAGAAATAATTTGGAACTGTCCTATAAATACCTTAATTGCAAGGTGGCCATATTAGAGAGGTGAACATAAAGCGAGGTTCGAATGTAACACAGTGCAAAAGTTAGTCAATATTTGGCATTTTAAGCCTAGGTGACAGCAAGGTGTCGATTTGTGAACTGGTGATGTCATAAAAACAGCACTAGGCTGCGTAATCTTGAACAAAAGCACCGCGCACACACCGAGCCACCGCCACGCACTCTGTGACCTTCCAGCATCACATGGCCGTCATTAATGGCGGATATTTTATTTAATAGTCCCACAAAACTGGAATAATCAGTTTCTCTTGGCCAATTAAGGGACATCAGAAGAAATGGTAAGTTTTTATGATGGTCGAGACAGCTGTAAAAATATCGGCTAATGATTGAGCGTGCTTCATTAATGAACTCAGGAATGTATGGGGAAGGTTCATCGAGTGGAGTTTGTTGCATTTGAAACCGTTGATCATAAGAAACTATTGAACTTCGCACTCGGCCACTTAATGATTAACTCAGGGTTATACCTAGGGTCAACGTGGCAGTGGGTGGGTATTTCGGTCTTTCTTACAGAACACTTTCCAGTTGGTTTTACATATTTCCTCCCATTTAATATACACTATAAATTAGGTATGTCTGACATGTTTATATTAAAAATAATCTTGGTGTGTGAGAGAGCATATGTATGCATGTATGCACACATATATAAGTCTGTTTGAGCACATGCATGTATAAATTATTGAATTAGTGAATTAGGTAGAATTTATTTCTAACTGTGCAGAACTATCGATAGCACACAAAGGGAACGCTCAGTTAAGTCACGAACACAAGGTGAGGCAGGTGTAGTGCAAGGGAGACAAAAACAGGAATAGTTGTGTGTGGTATGCATCACTGCATCCAACTTCATCTGCTGTTTGCGATAAAGTGGAAGGTTTTTTCTGAGCAAACTTGTTTTCATTCAAACATTTTGTCTATAATTTGACAGCCTATTGCTGTGTTTAGAAGTTGTGTTTTGTTTTTGCGAGATATTTATTACTGCTTCTGTAGTGGTTTTGTGGAATTAATCAAATGAAAGAATATTCTTGTGGCTTTGAATTATGGTTATGAACAATGGTTTGGAATAAACTGCAGCTGCAAACTCAAGCAATACTGACCTCCCTTCAAGAACAAGGGGTAGAGACCTTACGAAGGGAAACGATCTAGAGGAAGACCGGTGAGACGGTGGAGAGAAGAACTAGACAAGCATCATCTGGCAGAGGATAGCGCAAGACAGGCATATATATGGAAACGACATGCTGAGGCCTTCGCCCAACCACGGAACTACGGCTGCATGATGATGATGAAGAAATCCACACAGTTTTTTTGATAATCTTATAACATTTAGATTGACCAAACATATGAGTGAAAATATTACACCTCATAGAGGAAATAATATGTTTCTCATTATGAATATCCTGTAATTGTATAGATCTGAATATGTGCATGCATGTGTTAGTGTATTTGTTTGTGTGTGTGCCCTTTGTTTGCATGCACACGAGTGTGCGCACGTGAGAGTGCGTGTGCACATACCTGTATGTAATTTATCATTGTATATTTATGTGATACTCTCCAAAATAGTATCGCATCTATCCTCATACAGTATAGAGTTGAGGGTCATTTACATGATGTAGACGAAGAATCAGCCACGTTGATGTTGGTTGGTTCATAGATAGGTTGACAATTTGATTGTGATAAATATGTACGGAACATCAAGAACCTCATGTCACCATAAAGTTGTGACAGGAAACTATTGCAAGTCGTGACAGTTCAAGATGCAGATAGGCCATCATCTGTTTGACCAGGGAACTGTTGCTGTGCATTACTACTGTCATGAACAGTATGTCCCTCTCTAATGTAACTTGTGTTTGTTTGCAGGAAGGAAAGTGCTCGGATAAACCACCAACAAATGACAGGAGCGATGAAGTGCCCTTAAGAGGTAAGTTGTTTAATTACCCCGTTTCACTCCACTCTTAAACACAAGTTCTTATACATAGTGGTATCCAGGCCATAGAACTACTCAGAGAACATTACACTTTACTCCCTGGCAGACCTGTTCAGTCGAACACCATCTCGATTTCTGTAGAAGGCATTCAGCCATGCTGAAATTACTGCACGAAAACCATTTGAACACAAACATCCACCACTATCCATAACAAGATGCTAATTCATAGATCTGAGTGAACTGGAGTACCGTGGAGTGAGTGAACTGGAGTACCGTGGAGTGAGTGAACTGGAGTACCGTGGAGTGAGTGAACTGGAGTATCGTGGAGTGAGTGAACTGGAGTACCGTGGAGTGAGTGAACTGGAGTACCGTGGAGTGAGTGAACTGGAGTACCGTGGAGTGAGTGAACTGGAGTACCGTGTAGTGAGTGAACTGGAGTAACGTGGAGTGAGTGAACTGGAGTACCATGGAGTGAGTGAACTGGAGTACCGTGGAGTGAGTGAACTGGAGTACCGTGGAGTGAGTGAACTGGAGTACCGTGGAGTGAGTGAACTGGAGTACCGTGGAGTGAGTGAACTTGCCCAAGGTTCAAAACCAGAATCTCTCGATTGAGAGCCAGATAATCTAACCACTGTGGTAGCCATCATGATTTTTTATAACTAGGAACATTTATCATATACGCATTATTAGCCCCACTGGTCCTTTGGTATCGGTGATGATAGGTCCAAAGGTATTATTAGACCCTAAAATCCAGGGTTGCAATGCACTGTCGAACAAATTGCATGTGCCTGGTTTAGCATAACAGGATAATTATTGCCTGCCATATTTATAATCTGTGCTTCTCAGCGGAATGCCGATAGCAAATGCTTTGTACGTTTTTTGTCAAAGGCAACCCTTATTTTACGAGTGACAACACTAGGACAGCACGAATGGTGAAGTGCAGTAACTGGTGATAGAGAGTGATAGCGCCATCAGTCAACATTGATACTTTGTACACGAAAAAAACAAACTTCGCCACAGAATCGGCAAGAGATATTGTTAACTCATAACGGCTAAATGTAATTCAGAATTTGTGTGCATTAGCAGAAATGGAATGTCTGCCGTTGGAGATATCTTCGGTAATTTGTGACGTGCAACCAATTTGAGTGGAGGTCATCCAGCTCCGTTGATGATGATGATGATGATGAATTTGGTCGATGGATCGTCTGTGTTTCTCTGTTGGCTTTGTTCCAGATTTGATAAAAGTTGCATGCCCCTTTGATGTTGTGTCTGTGCGCAATAAAACAGAATTAATCTCCGTCCCGTTATGGCCGCTTGCATGTGTGCAGATTGTAAACATGTATGCATTTGCAGTGTGCACATTTATTCAGGGGCATTCGGTCCGGCTGAATTAGAAGTAAACATTTCGGGCTATTTTATGGGTACAATTTAGGGAGATTATACATGAGTCATCGAGAGGAGCCTGAATGTAGCAATCTACATAAGGTTTTCTGTCTGCCTTGTCGAAAACTAACTTCAGACGGAACATTGATTTTATTGTGGTTCCATCTATGGCCAATCTTGATGGTAAATTGTTTGCAAAATTGTCCATGTGATTAAACATTAAAGCTTGGCTCGACATCCCATGAAATGACTGTCTCAGATGTATCCAACCAAAACAATTAAAAAGATTGTAAAGGTAAGTTCTTTCATGATGTGGTATCCAATCCTTAGAACTGCATGGCAGACTTGTTCACTCGAACAACATCTTGACTTCTCTGGAAAGCACTCATCCATGATGCAATAACTGCACAAAGACAAATTAATTTATTTACTCAGTATGAACATGGAACTTTTATTCACCAGTCAGAATCAAAGACATTGGCAATAACATTGGCATCCTCTGGTGAGCTGTTTTCATCAAGACCACTAACATTTTACACAAATACATGCAGTCCACAGTGGCAGCTGTCACAGCAACTGGTGCCAGCTTTCTGCTATAGTTCTTCTGCCAGTTCTTCCCATCAGAGGCATTTGTCAGACAATACAGAAGCGGGTGGTTTAGACTGCCCCAGTCTCAGCTCATCAATTTCAATTACCTGCCCAGTTCTGTCTGTGTGCTTGTGTCATCTGCCATGCTGCTTGGTCACCCTCTGCCCTCCCCTGACACACCAGGGGAGGTTATTGATATGTCCATGTTCTGCATGTCGTTTTGTGGTTGCAGGCAGTCCCGGGTCAGATTCCTTATCAGAGTGCCAAATAAAACCACATTAATACACTCAGCCTCTGCTAGTTAGAGTCCTTCTGGGACAGGAAATGTGTTATGTAAATTGGTGCAGATCAGCTGGAGACTGACTATAAAATGTTTGCGCTGAGGGTATTGTTCAAGGGGGAGCAGACGACAAAAACCCTTAAAAAGAACCTTCAATTTCCATATTTGTATAGGGATTTCTATAAAAATCTACAAAATGTAGTAAAATATGTCAGTGACAAATATAGAATACTGTAGTAGTTTCTGTAAAATTAAGTAGTACAAATTTTATAGAAAAATGTCAGCAAAATGTGTAGAATAATCTACATGGATGTTATAGAAAACTATATAATGCAGAAATCTTTTGGAATAATCTATGCAATTTTTTGCCAAACTCGGCACACGATAGACCATGTCATCCAATAAGAGAAGAAAAGTTTAATTTTCCCATTACTCACCCTCCCAGAGGGTAGAAAACTCCAGAAACCTATTTGTTTTTGTACAAAAGACCAGCAATTGGCACAAAAACGCAGGTGTATTTACACAAAATTACTGCGGCAGGTAATAAAAAACAGTCCTTTGAAATGCTGTTCCTGGAAAGATCTCCTGAGTAATTATTCATTTGATTGCAACACTTAATACTACTGTAAGTAGATAATTTGTCCCTTTGCATGTTGTTAATTTTTAAACGTTAATTGTTAACACTGGAAGTCAGTATTGGGTGATTTTTGTGTCCATTAGAAATATCCATTACTGACTGTCTATGTATTTCTGATTTATTTTGCGTACCCCCCGGTACTTATTATTGTGCTGTTAATTAGGTTCCCAGCTTATTAAATGCACTGTGATCGTAGTGATTGTTGTAACATTTTCATTGTCTATTATTACTAATATTATGGCAGCATGATTGTTTCAGTCATTTGCTTTGTGGTTGGGTGTTGACATTGTCACACTTTATATAATATGTAGATATAGATATGGATAATTACAATTACAAAATAATGAGACAAGATGTTGGACAGATGTCAACCATTAGGTCAATAATTTCAAGTTCATACCGTAGTTATGAGTAAGAAAAAAATACTGTAGTTCTTTTGTGACCATTTTGGTAGTTTCAAGTTTTCATAGATGACAGGTTTGAAATGTTGCATTGTGGGAAATAATTAATTTTCATTTTTGTACAATTTGTCTAGATTTTGTTTTATAATCTGGGTACGGCTGGGTCACCATGCAGGTGATATTCAACAATGCGTGTTGTTCGGTGTTGCAGTGATACTGCCCCCTAGGAAGGCTGGTGGAACTGTGCGGGCGAAGGTACTTCTGATGGAGGAGGACGGAAGGAGAGTCGACACTGACACGACCGACAACAACGTCCACACGGAGGTCTCCATCAATGTCGACGTAAGTCTCGTAGTGACACGTAATGACACTGACATTATTGGTGGTGCTAGTTGAGTTTTGACATCAACATGACAGGCAATAATGTTGACAATGAGTATGTCATAGTGAAGCATGACATTTACATTACTGATGACATTATTAGAGTTGACACTGATGATGGACAACAGTGCCGACACTTAGTGTCTGTCATAGTGACACGTAACGACAAAGACATTACTCATAACTACATATTCACATATTGATTGAAAATAATTTACTGAGTTTTTTACATTTGTTAGTGTCACGAAATGACAGCGATGACACGTATTGACACTGGACACTGACACGGTTTATCTCGACGGTAACGGCTAGGCTGTATCCGATGCATAGTTCATTAGAATTCTTAGACCCGACTCAGTTATAGGAGACTGTAAATGCAACTTTGGTAATAATTCAACAATAGTTCATCAAAACTGAACTCTTATCATACGAACGGTTGCATTCAATAGCAAAATGAACGAACGCCAAGTCTAAACATCGGTGGCATCGCCACATTTTTCATAGTTTTGTTGTGTCCTTTGGACTAAATTTTATGGTGTTTGGAAGTTGTCTTGGTTGTAGGTCATAGTTAAGCATGCTTTTTGTTCTTTATCTACAAATATAAATATGGCCTAAATCCAAATTTGACTGGTGACAAAAGTGTATTTCATAATGTGACCAACATCGGTAACGTAGCATGTAGTTTGGTGGTATCGCCTAGCGAAAAAACTGGGAAACACCTAAAAAGAAGTGGCAAATGTACCGAGTGCAACACTAATACAGTTAAATACAAGTACTAGCTTTGGGCAGAGTTTGAACAATCAGGACATACATTTGGAACAATATTTATTATAGACTAGTTTGGTAATTAAAAATATTTTATAATTTACACTTTATTATAGTGTGTTACATGTTTGTACATTTTTCAAGGCCTAATTTTATTTATTTATGCATATATATGCAATGCAAAGTTATATTATGTTAGTGTACATATAGTTAATGTTAAAATTATTACTGTTTAATATCTTATGTACTTACATGTAAACTTCAAATGATAGACATTCACTTGTGTGCTTAAAGAATGTGGAAAAATTGAAGCGTGTCGATGTGGTTTGTAAATTAGTCGGGCCTGTTCAAATTCAGCAGGGTCAGTTCAAAATTGATCTGGGCCAGTTAATTTTTTTGCTAATTTCAGATACTGAACATGTCCTAATATTTAATAAATGTCCACGTTTTATAATAATACAATGACACCGACAATACAGTGACACCGACAGCAGCTGACATTGACACATCTGACACAGTCACCGACATGACCAGAATCCGCGCTCCCGACAATGCAGAAGTTGCCTGCAGTGCCGATAACCTTGCTGACAACAGCAACAATGACCTGGCAACATCTGCCGGAGTTCTCCTATTCACTAAATGCCAACAGACCCGATAGAATCTGCCGCAAATTGTCTCCGTGGATTCGTTGCAATGATCAGACTATTAATATCTTGTCAGTCAAGATCCCTCTCAGATCCACCAATCTAGCAGTTGTCAGGCCTGATGTCAGGAACCGTTTCACTAATATTCTTATGAGTTCATATGCCAGATTTTGTTCTTTACAATCAAATTTGCTTGTTATAATCAATTTTTGATCTTGTATACTGAAAAATTTCAACCACATCGACAAAACCAATGGGACATTTTCAGCAGTGTGACACAGAAATAGTTTTAAAATAATAATTTTAAAATATGTTCAGACTTGACATTGTTTTCCAAACTGTTGAAAAATTATGGTTAATCCTTGAATGTAAAGACATGTTGGATCAATATTTGTTGAGATTGTCTCATGTGACCTTACATTGCAACAATGCTTCAGTGATGAAGACTGCATGATGAAGTAGAAATATTTGGAAGAAATAAATCAAAAATAATTAATATTAATTAACTTAAATGAGTTACTTGAGAGGTAATGTTAATAAATAATGATGGTTAATGTTTTTTTTATCCGAAGTGTCACAGGTCATCATGGTTAGCCTCTATTGTTCCCACACTAAGCCACCAGGTGGCAATCAAACTGAACAACAAACTAGACAGATAACATCCAGGCATGGCGTGCTTGGCTAATTTTCTTTTGTCGACCAACTCCATGTTTACCATTGGGAACACATTGTATCAGCTATCCGTGACCAGGCATGATATTGTCTGGAAATACAACATTTAGCAGCCTGGGATCGAACTGACTGACATGTAATTATTGGCAGATGGCGAACATGCCACAGGGATAGAACCACCTGTTATTCTCCACAGAAAGCACTGTCACCTTTGTGCAAGCCTGTCCTAGACAGCTGGGGGATGGGACGGACGGACGTTTTCATATCACAACAGTATCATTGCAATGTATAAGCTTCAGCTGACAGGCGATTAATGGGAGCATCTTGCAAAACAGCGCTGATAGGTCATTATGGCAGCTGGTTAACCTGGTGCTTTGTTCGGCAGTGGGATTTGGGACTGACAAGTAGGTGTATCAAGTTGTTAGAAATGAGAGTGCCGATGTTGTTGAGTTGTTGAATTATTACAGTAAATGTTGTGATGTGTATGCAGGAATGTTGGCTTATGTGGCAGCTAGGATATGGAGAGGACTAAGTATAAGCCATCTCTATAAGGAGTGTATTGGCTATGTGCGGCCCCTTGCTAAATAATAATTCACAGCACAGGTATGAAGCCCCTTGCTGTTTGCACCAATTCAGCCAGTACCTAGCTACAGATAAACAGTAGAATTGTGTGAAGAAATAACATCTGCTCAGTCATCAGGACAAAATGACCACCATTACGTATATAAAAAGCACACATTTGATAAATATATATTTGTTGTCTCAAGTCTCAAACAGCTTCTATTTTTTATTTTTTATAATGTTTATCCTGGCTTACCCCTGCAAACTTTAGCAGGATAGTGTGCCTTCTGTCAGTCAAAATTTAGACTTCCACCCAAAAGTAGCAGAAAGCTGTCGTGGTTGAAAGACAGAAATATTGAAAATATAATAACGCCTGCCGATTTTTCCAATTTTCCACCTGAGTCAACAATAACATAGAAATTTTTTCTGCACTTCATGGGAGGCCTCGGTGCTATTTAGTGCTTGCAAAAATGGATTTATGCAGGTTTTCTTGGAAATCGGCCTAAAAACATTTCCAGTATTAGCCATTAAGGTATTTCAGGCAGTTTTCATCAAGGAAATTGTTTAGGTTAAATGCCCCATGGAGAGTGACAAGCCAGGTTCATGATAAAACTGTCTGATTAAAAGTACTTAGCAGCTTGGTGACAGAAGGGAACAGCCAGGGTGACAGGACAGCCACAAAGTCCCCAAATCCTGAAGGGTTCTCAAACTGGCCACAGATAAGGGCAGGGTAGTTAAGTGCACTCATACCGGGTTCAGGTTTCAGCCGCTGGTCAGCCGTTTGAAAGCAGAGTTGTGCTGGTATTGTTTGCAGAGATGTGTGGCCTATATTCTAGTTGAGATTATGCTGTTGTTAGTTCTTGCAAACGTTATTGTCTGAGTATGACGGAAATGTGTACAGATGAGAAATGTTATTGATGGTGTGAATTTGGAATATGAGAGTAAATGGGGATTGGTTACTGCTGCTTGGGTGTTTTAGAGTCCATAATACCACTTTCCTTAATTAAGGGTGAGCTCTCGTAATCTACATAGGTTACAAAAGTTGTCAATGCTGTTACAAAAGTTGATATTTACTATGTTCGACTTAGTTGAGGATATAGCATCAGTGATTACTTATATTTAACCACTTGTTTTGAGTGATTACTTATATTTAACCACTTGTTTTGATTGATAACAATGACCATTAGCCATTTAGCCAATGGATATAAAATAAATTTTGCCTGGACAACATTTTTGTCAATTTCACTGATGAAAAACAAATTTAAAAATGAAAAAAATAAAAAATATACAAACTTAAGTACCTTTATAAGAACGTACCTTTTCTTTACCTTTTCAACTATTTTCTGTTTATTTTGGTCTTCAGCAATTGTCTTCTGGCTGACCATCCTAACCCTTTCGAGATCTAACTATCTCTGCCACCTTAAATTTTGTTATTTTTGTGCAATCCAAACTGTTAAAAGTAATAATGTAAAATAGAGAGGCATATCAAAAAACATATTAAACAAATTTAAACTAACAATGTGTCAAAAATTTGGTCAGTAACATCAGGATGGCATTATCGGATGAGCTGAGTAGACATCTCTTGATAGACCAGTGCAGGTGGCAAGGCTTCTGTTGATTGAAGTGTCTAATGCAGACCCATTGGCTAATGGCAGCACTGACAGTGACTTGACAGGCTGGATCACTGGTAATGATAGGCTTCCTGCCTTGCCATGCATTTAGACCAATTCGGACCATTTACACCACGACACCGTCTAAGGATTTTACCGGCTTGAGAAGTTTTTCAATCTTGTGAATACGCCGTAGGAATTTGTGGTTAGTGGGGGTAATTAGACGTGTTGCCCCATACGTGGTGGCAATTTTTCCACAGGGACCCTGACACTCTGGGATGTGTTAATGTGGCTGGGTGAGTTCAAAGGATGATACTTTCCCCTCCTGCTGCGTACCTTTGATTGGCCAGGTGTTGTGTTGGTGTGAGGTGTGTTTACACCTGAGATGAGGAAGGTTGTGGAAGAGTATGTGGGGCCCAGTGATAGAGCTGGTGGTGAACTCATATGACCAGATCAGACTCGAGGTGACGTCAAACCATATCAGGTTTGTTGTCACCTCGTGAGCTGGAGGTGCCAGGCCAGAACCCCATGTTGCTTTATTCAGATTGGGGTACAACTGGCCGACTTGTCGAATACTGGGGGTAAAATGCAGGAAGTGAGAAATGTGTGTTTCGATTCGTGTTTTCCTTGTGGGGGGGTCAGGGTCCACATTACTCGTCTTCTTCTTTGCTTATTAAAACTCCATCTCCCTTTGTTTTCTGCAGTGGTCTTCCATTTTTTGCCATTTGCACCGTCCTCCCACAGTCTGATTTCAAGATGTCGTTCCTTCTCAGCTTTGGTCTTCTTCTACCGCACCCTTTTGTGAGGTGGCTGCATTATAAAGGTGACCATATAGTGAGGTTCACCTACAATAGATACTGATTTTGTGAGGTGGCTGCATTATCAAGGTAACCATAAAGTGAGGTTCACCTACAATAGATACTGATTTTGTGAGGTGGCTGCATTATCAAGGTGACCATAAAGTGAGCTTCACCTACAATAGATACTGATTTTGTGAGGTGGCTGCATTATTAAGGTAACCGTAAAGTGAGGTTCACTTACAATAGATACTGATTTTGTGAGGTGGCTGCATTATCAAGATGGCCATAAAGTGAGCTTCACCTACAATATATACTGATTTTGTGAGGTGGCTGCATTATCAAGGTGGCCATAAAGTGAAGTTCACTTACAATAGATACTGATTTTGTGAGGTGGCTGCATTATCAAGGTGACCATAAAGTGAAGTTCACTTACAATAGATACTGATTTTGTGAGGTGGCTGCATTATCAAGGTGGCCATAAAGTGAGGTTCACTTACAATAGATACTGATTTTATGAGATGGCTGCATTATCAAGGTGGCCATAAAGTGAGGTTCACTTACAATAGATACTGATTTTATGAGGTGGCTGCATTTTCAAGGTGGCCATAAAGTGAGGTTCACTTACAATAGATACTGATTTGGTGAGGTGGCTGCATTATCAAGATGGCCATAAAGTGAGGTTCACTTACAATAGATACTGATTTTGTGAGGTGGCTGCATTATCAAGATGGCCATAAAGTGAGGTTCACTTACAATAGATACTGATTTTGTGAGGTGGCTGCATTATCAAGGTGACCATAAAGTGAGGTTCACCTACAATAGATACTGATTTTGTGAGGTGGCTGCATTATCAAGGTGGCCATAAAGTTAGGTTCACTTACAATAGATACTGATTTTATGAGGTGGCTGCATTATCAAGGTGGCCATAAAGTTAGGTTCACTTACAATAGATACTGATTTTGTGAGGTGGCTGCATTATCAAGGTGGCCATAAAGTGAGGTTCACTTACAATAGATACTGATTTTGTGAGGTGGCTGCATTATCAAGGTGGCCATAAAGTGAGGTTCACTTACAATAGATACTGATTTTGTAAGGTGGCTGAATTATCAAGGTGGCCATAAAGTGAGGTTCACTTACAATAGATACTGATTTTGTGAGGTGGCTGCATTATCAAGATGGCCATAAAGTGAGGTTCACTTACAATAAATACTGATTTTGTGAGGTGGCTGCAGTATCAAGGTGACCATAAAGTGAGGTTCACCTACAATAGATACTGATTTTGTGAGGTGGCTGTATTATCAAGGTGATCATAAAGTGAGGTTCACCACCTACAACAGACAATAATTTTTATATGAATATGGCTGTGCTTCATGGGGTTAATACGGATTTGTCTCAAACTTAAAACTCACTCTTCACACCAGTGTACATTTTAGTGACAAGGTTACAGTGATTGACGAACGACTACTTGCTATGCACATATCTGACAAAACATGGCAGATTGCATTTGATGTGGGCATATATTTGAATTCTATGACTTTGGAGTATTGTAACAGTATCTACCCCAGGCGCAGAGGCCCACTCGTCTCTTTGTATGTCAGTCACTTCCTTTGACCATTGGCTTCTAAACTACTAAACGGCGTTATAATATAAAAAAAAACAGAATTATTTAGAGTTAGTGCACATGTTATTCATTAGAAATGCCATAGAGTGGTTAACAAATATGGATTTAAACGGAATTTGAAGTAAAAAAATGCAGATTTCAACCAAGAAAACATGGCACGTCTGAATCTACTAACAAGAATTATCCGTTTTTCCAAACCCCCCCCCCTTCCTCCGAGTCTCCAACTGTATACACAGTTACGAGTGCTCTGCTGATGATGGGGAAGACTTTCCCCGCATCCGCCACGCCCTGAATCCTGGTCTGCCCATAGAATCACATATTTTGTATCTACACACAACAGCTTCGGTTTCGACATAGCAGAAAAAACCTGCCCTAATCACAGCTGTCCCTTCGAATTAATCGTGTTTTAAACCCCTAAAGAAACCCGGAACAGCACAGGAGCATTTGAAGGGCTTGTGGCCCTGTATCAAGTGTTCATGTTGTGTGACCCTTGGCCTGTGTAGAGTCATGTGACAATCGGGTCTCGGTAACAAGCGGTTGGTTGAGCACTGCACTTGTATCAAAGCTACTGTGTGGATGAGATGTAAATTAATGCATCGCTACCGAGTACTACGCTCTTGACTTGAAGAGTTTGCCTCCATCGAAGATTGACCGAGAGATGTTTGCTCAGCGGTTTGCAGGTGTTTCTAATATGTCATGAATGATGGCTACACTACCATTGTTCAAATAATTTGTCAGTATTGTACATAAGAAACCAGTGACAATATCCGTCTTGCGGACACCCACTCTGGCCACTCATGGCAAGAAACACAGAGAAACAGAAAACACACAAAGCAAGTCAACGAAAACCTTTATATTGAAATGGCTGACTCATATGGTAATTGCAGACCTGCCTACCATTCCGGATTGTCCGGAATCATTCCGGAAAGTCACCTGAAATTACGGTATTACGGCGAGGGATGAAAATATTACGGATTGTCACCATATTTGCCAATCACTCAAATTTTGCTTCCACTATATGCAACAGGTGGCAGCATATGTATGCAGCATGTTGTGACATGGTTTTTCATTCGCTGAGTCTGGTTGTAATCTAGCCAATAGGAAACAGCATTATGACAAATTCGCATTTCCGCGATCAAACAAAACGAAGTCACGCGGCACGAAATGATGGCTGACAGCGAAACGACGCCACCGCCAACCAAAAAGAAATGTGTAATGCAAAAATGTTGTGAGTGTTGTACTTGTAGTGTTAGGCCAACTGACTGTACTAAGACTAAGTTAGTGTATTTACTGAGGAGTTTAGTCTATCATTTACAGTCACTAGAGTCTAGGCGATGTCGATGACCACGTGCGCTCGCGTCGTTCTGTCTGTTTACGTTCTCTCTCTCTATATATATAAATAACATGTACTCAAAAAAGCTCACCACATAATATCCCTACTCTGCTAGGTACCCTTTCATAAATTATTATGTTTGTCTATGTATATATATACATATACAATTTTAGTTTTAATTAAACTCTGTTTTTAGATATTGGTCAGCTACATGAATTTTTATGTTTGTTGAAACGTTTTTGTTTTTTACCCTCATCAGTAAACACTTGCCCAAAACACAAATGAAACTACTCCCCCCTCATACTAATGTAAAAGCAACAAAAGTACTACAGGTGACAGGTGACAGGTGACAGGTTTTCTTCTAAATGTCTACCAACAAGTTCTTATCTACTAAAATAGCTATTTATCTAAATCCAGTCGCCCTCGTTGTAAACATACCACCAACTTGTCTGATTTCTGTAACTGTCAATCAAAATGTTTCCCCCAAAATGAAGGTCATTCATTCTCGAGTCTAGACAGTGACATTTCCTTCAGTTACCTGTTCCGAGACAATGCTAATTCTTGATGATTGATCTGGTGGACTAGTTTCATCAGATAAAGCTGAAACACTGCGGGGAGTTTTGGTGGAATCGATCACACCTTTCAGCACCAGAACAAAGCATTGATGCCTATCAAACCTTCATCAGAAAAGTGGGCAGGAAAGAAACATCCACTTGAGCTATCCGCCCAAGGCTGGCAGTAGTATCCATTACTGAAAACTGCTGCACCATAATTTGTAGCCCCAGTTTTTTCCACCAGGCTGCCTGATATCTAGGAATTGGTTTGACCCGGACCAACGGTAGGCACTCGGAGTGGGGTTGCTTTGTGTGAACGGTGAAAGTTGGTGAGATGCGTAGCGAAGCATTCAGGCTGTCGTCACTCTGCTGTCTGGGGACATTTTGTCAGTGAAAAAAAGTTGTCTTTGAAGTAGGTTTACCACAGTTGAAATGAATGGCCTGGGCTTGTTTTTTGCTGTGTTTACAAGGTGTGTCTAGCTAGGGTGTTTAAAGGGTTGCAGCTAGCATGTGGAGCAGGGAGGGAGGGTGTCGATTTCAGTCAGAGGGGTGGGGTAAAGTGAGTAAATAGCGAGAAAACATACTCTCATTAGGGATGGTTACATGTTTGTAAAATCCAAAAACGCATTAAGGGTTATGTATGGGGGTTTGGTCGTGTACTGGTGGGAGATTTAACCCGAGACGCGAACTATGTAGGAGGAAACAATAATATACCCACATACATACGCCGCCTTGATTATAGTTATTCCAATTGGAAGTAAAAGCCTTGTTTTTGTAGCACTTGCAAAAAATGGGTGTCACGGAAGGAAGCATAGTTTTTTCACTTAGTCATGACCCTCACCGTGTTATATTTTCGGCTTAAAGCCGGGGCTAAATCTCTGCATTCACCCTCGTTCACAATGGCAAATGGTTCACAACGCTGTTAGTTGGACATTGTTCCACAAGGGTTCGTCAAACTGCGAGAAACTGGGTCAAGATTGCTAGCGCTGTGAAGTCCGACTTCCTAATCATCTGCACTTGACTCGTATAAACAGGAACCACTGGCAGTGATCTCGGGCAGTCGAGAGGCTGTATTCTGCAGGTGACACTTGTCAAGTGGGGATGTTCTACTTGAGGGGCCTGTCTTTGTGGGACTTAACCTTCAAAGGAGCGGTTGAGTGACTCGTACTAGAGGGAAGTACATCCACTCTCACGTGAAGCCATTCAAGAAAATGTGACGTAAAAACCTGCTCCCAGGACTCTGGAGTGTCCATCTGTTGTGTAAAACGTTTGCCGGCTTTTAGCCAGTGGCTGTGAAGTTGACTTGGAAAAAAACACGATTTGTTTAGTTTTGTTGTGGTCTGGTTTTTAAGACTAGAGTACAATCCATTTGTTAGCCAACAACAGATGTGAACATCCCAAATGTAAAGGATGTGCGTGCATCAGTTATGAGTATCAAAAAATGTGTGCACAAATATAGGGAATGCTGCAAGCGTTTTGGCAAACGTAAACAGTGCTTTAATTGCATAGTTATTGAAAATTCCTAACGTTGACACAAGAATACAAAAAACACGTAAATGCGTGTCTGGGTGGTTAAACAGAACTGGGTGTGGTGTGATAGCTTTGGCTTCATCGGCCATATCTTTAAGGGTATAATATCTACAAGTAGCATTTTAATATCTTCCAGCCATTTATAGCTGCTTGTTATGATGAGCTTTGTGGTGTATTTCTGTTCTGTGAACTTTGTGGGTCGAGGCTAGCCCCTGCCTTTGATGTCTCCCTGTGTTTGGTGTGATGCAGCTGCATTATTTATGAAAGTCTCGTAGACTAGCGCTGATGAAAAGGTAATTATGGCAGCTGTGAAAGACAGAAAAACGTCAGTTCAGAAATACATGTTGTGTTCTTCATAGCAACCTAGTGTTTGATCTGGAGTAGTCAGGGCAGTGTTTTTGTTTTAAAATCTTGTTTGTATCGTTCATAGAATGATAAAAGTAACTGGTTAAACATAGTTTATTGTGCATGTTTCGTAGTGAATCTGTACAGCGGCCACTTGTTATCGACTCCAGATTAAGGAATGATTTGCTTAAAAGGAACAAGTTTGTATTCCCGGTTCTGGTTTTTATATATAACGAACATTGGATAGTTTGACCTAGTCCCTAGTTGTTCCTTACAGAGACAGTCCACTGTATAATAGACATCTACACATGGTTCCAGAGATATAGGGACACTGATTTTCCGTGATCACGGAAAACAGACGGAATTCGGGTTTTGAAACGGAATTGACCTGTTAGAATGGAAATTCCACGATCGTGGAAAACAGATGGAATTCCATGTAATCGACATTTTGAGACAGGATTTGTATTTTCGAATGGAAACTCCATAAACATGAAAAGAGTAGAATCACCAACGCCGTAAACGATACTAACTTTATTGGTGATATTTTGAAACAAACATGATTACTATGCAACGGTATACGTTTATTTTGGTAGATTTATAACGGAGGATTTTTAAAACGCGCAAGGCAACTCGTTACGAAATGTCATGGCGCCTCTATGTACCTTGTGTCAATGGATGTAAATAGGGACATGTGCGGAAGGCTGTAACATAAACCGTTTCGCGATCATTGTCTGGTTGTCCGTTAAGCGCATTGAAGACATGTTGCTAATTAAATGTAGTTGTCACATCATTAGAACACACATAAGTGTACATATTCCGGTTTCAAACACAAAACGCGAAGGAATAACAACAGCCTAGGTTACGCTGGCTTAAAATGATATAGTCTGCGTTTCGTAGTTGTAAACAATTTTGTTGAATGGCGTAACACATAGCGCTAGCTACATGGTTGAAGAACATTTTGTGAAACAGCATCTGTGATTTGAACATTCATAATCGTTAATATGATTGCTTTTATAATTTATATTTTTTTAACTTATATGTTAAGCACTGCTGCATTGCAGACAGTATTTGAAATGGAATTTTTTTTTCTGAAGCGGAAAATATGTCGTTTGAAACGGGATTTGCCTTTTTCTGAAACGGAATTGAAACAGAATTTGCAATTTTTTTTAATGGAAAATCATGGTCCCTGGAGATAGGATGGACGGTTGAACGGATGACATCCATAATCATCTAACAACAGGCGATATCAATTTTAAAATAATTGACGGTAATGAGATGATCCCCAAACTGATAAAGCCTCAACGGCAAATTGATTGTGCGCAGTGTAATGGGGTGTGATAATGTTAGCTGTTACCATCTAGCGGATGAGAGAAGCAGCAGAAGGCATAAGTGTTTGCCGTTTGGACATAGCGTGGATAAGTTGCAGCTGGTAATTTGGTAAAATTAAGCAATGTTTTTGTGTAGGAGGTTCCAACATAATACAATATTGTTGTTATGTGCCAATAATAACCATAACTGTGTCTCTTGTTCGCAGGAGTTCGAGTGTGGCGTGTCGGTGCAGCGGTCACAGAAACAGGAGTGGGCTTTCACCCTCTATGACTTTGACGGCAACGGGAAGATTACCAAGGAGGTGAGATAGCTGGAACAAGTCTGCTGTGTTCATATACATTACTGCTCTAAATAAATATCTAAAGACTGTGCATTATTACTGGAAATGCACAGAGTTGTTACTTTTCAAACAGTTTTATATCCCGTCTTGAACCCAGTTTTTCTCTGCTTGTTACAAATTAAGATGGTGATGGTGATGCAAATGCCACATTTTTTGTAGGCCATTTATGCAGTTGTGATCTGCTTCAGAACAGTTTTTTAACATGCAAGTTATAACTGATCAGCTGATTGGCCAAACTCTGAACAATTGCAAAAAAACAAGTGTAATGTTACGATCAATCTATTTATGTTTGTCTAACATCCCGTATGCAGGGCTGCCTACCATTAGGGATTTTCCGTAATCATTACGGAAATTCACCTGAGATTACGGAATTACGGAAACTGCAGCCGTATTACAGGAATACAAATATCCGACTACAGAAAATGATACACATTAAAGAATTGCCAAATCTATAAATAATGCTGCTCGAGATGCCCTGAAGAAACTGTCCTCATTCACGTGTAACAATTTATCAACAAATATTTAGCCCACTACAAGTTCTACAAAGTCAGTACGGTGACATCATCTAATGCTGTGCCTGTGTACAATGTTACAACTTTGACTGCCACCAGCCTGCTGATGACTGGCACAGGGCATGTGAGCTTATTATGTCTGCATCTGTCAGTCAACAGCAATTACAGCGGCCAAAAATATCAGTGTCATTAATGCGCATCTAGACATTAAAATAAAATTTACAGGTGTAGAATTATATATAATGAAAGAAAGAAATTAAGATGACGTTAGGTGGAACCATTAAATTACATTAAATACCCGGTAGTTATGGTTTTCTGAAAGTTATGAATATAATTATAAAATGTCTTATAAGAATATAAAATGAGCATTATAATTGTCGTAATTGCAATATAAAACTATCATATTTTTATTCAAAGGTTTTTATTAGAATATAACAATTTAACTTTGTTATTGACTGTTAGTAATAATTATAATGTTTCCTGCTGTGTGTTGTAAATTTAGAAGCTCGTTGGATGATTATTGTCTATTCACTGGCGCTGTCTTTCCCTCGGTGATGCTCTACAGACGTAAACACTGGAGCATGTCTGGCCATGCAGGCACTTTGACAGCTGTAATTAACACAATGTAACTTATTGGATGTTGCTAAATAAGCATCCCTTTGAAGTGATAACCACCGACCTTAACTGCTGACAGGAGTTACAGTGTAGCAACACAATAATTATGTTGAAACAAAGTATATCTACTTTTGATGATTAAATTAGTAACTTCCTTGATTGCCAGGCACAGTGAACAGGCTAGGCTTGTCACTATATCTACTTCAGAAAAAGGTTCGATTGGCTTGTGGACCGGGGAGCGGGGCGGGATGGGACGGGGGTGGGTGCGACGGTGGGGGGATCATTACAGAAATTGTTTTTGTCAGGTAGGCAGCCCTGAGTATGCATCTTCAAACCTGCAACAACCAAAAGAGAATTTCAAAAAATAAAGGCGTTTTTTCGGAAGGGTCATAGATTAACCATTGAAAGTCTGTTATTCGAGACGCAAACATTCTAGGAGGAAAACATTAACATACATGCACACATGCATGCATGCACGCACACGCTAGCTCAACTATAGTTTGATTGTATGTATTTATTTGTACCATGTGATTTCCCTGTTGTAGGATTTGGCCCAACTTCTCAAGTCGCTTTACGATGCCGTTGGCTCGTCCATTCAACTGCCAAAAAACGGCACAAAAACTCTCAAACTACGCCTGACAGTCTCGCCAGACGGTACGACGACAACGGCCACGCCCGAATGCACACATGCCATGCCCGAATGTGTGCATGCGACACCTGAGCGCACATGTCCCGTGGTCACACCCGACCGCACGGATGTACCGAAAACTGCTACGAAAACGGATGGGAGACAGAGGAATGAGAGTAAACACAGGAAGGACCGGGAGAACAGCCGGTCGGCCACGCGGCACAGCGCAGAACGTTCCAAATCACCGCACACGGCGTCGTCGCCACAAAAGAACTCGGTGCGCGTTGGCGGAGCCGTGCATTTTGGATGTTGCCATGACGACAAGCCGTCGGACCTGTCTATGGTCGATCAACAGAAGTTAGCGGAACTGTTGCAGAAGAACCTCGAACGACAGCAGCAGCGCAAACTACATCGCCACAGCAGGTGAGAGAGGGGTCATAGGCACGGATGACTGGTTTACTAAGGTGTTCAGCTAATCAAAAAATTATGTCATTAAACTGTATCCGTTTGTAACTTAACCATTTCAATACTACAGCCCTGACCAGCTGTGACCACTAAATACTGCTTCCCAGTGAATAAGCAAGACAATGGACTACCTCACTTCAAGTCAAGATTTTAGCAACAAAAATGCATTTTATGCAGAGGAATGTTATATTTTCGGAAAGTATGATAATCAGCGAATAAAATGAGCCATATCATTTTACATTCCGTCATCATGGTAACCAGCAATTCAAGATAGGCACCACGATTTCAACTTCAACGTTTTTGTAGTTGCTGAATACAGTTGTATACTAAGTTCGCTGACATCGTTATTGTGTCAATCGTCAACATCCGACAATGATTCTTTGCTAAAACTATCAAATAATCTATCCACAACAAACGATGGTAAACCGGTAGTTGAAGTAATGCAGTCCGTTATTGTGGCCACCGCAGATTTTGATAATCCATCATTAAAAACCGCGAAAATCTTCGTAAACTATTATTGAGCAATAATAAACGACCACTGCTCAATAGCTAATTTATTCGCCTTGACAACCGTACACAACAAGTGGCTCCATGTAGTGGATAATTATGAGTAAAAACGTTATGAATAGAAGACATAGTTAATGCCGAATAACCGGCCTATCGTACTGAAGCGTCACAGACTGTGCGGCCAGAAATCCGGCCTGTCGTACTGAAATGGTTACAAATAACAATAATAATAAGGTAACTTCTTATGTGCCTAAATCTTCAGAAACCAAGCTCAGAGGCACATCAATACAACAGGGTTGATCAATATCAGAATCAATAAGCCATATTAAAGTTGTCAAGTGTATTAAAAATGGAACAATCTGCCACTGTATCACCAAGAATATTATATCCGTGACACACTGGCAAAAATAGAAGTATGCACTCTTATTAAACCAACTGCATGCCTGTTCATAATCATACACTACCCATTTTAACATCAACAAATCTGATTCACAATGGTTTAAAAAAATTATCAAGATTGCTACTTTACTGTTAGAATATTGTTGCTCAACCTTGCAGTTTACATAGCTCTATATTTGTCTACTTGCAGACGACACCGCATGGAGCATACAACACCGCAGCACATGTCAACGGGCCAGCGCAACTGTGCGATGGAGAATGTAGACCGGCGAAACTACTACCTCGATCTAGCCGGCATCGAACACTGCCAGCCACAGAACTTGCACAACACGACGGCTCCTGCGGCGGTCAACTTCGACACGCTGACGACGACCGAAGCTCGCATCGGCTCAAAGTTACACTGCTGGATGGAAAGTGGTAAACCGGACTCCGCCACTGTTCGGCCAGAAATGCATGCGGAACATAAGCGTCGAGAAACGCAGTCGAATCCAAATTCGCCTGCATGGGTGTCGTCGCCAAAATGCCAGTCGACACCAAAATGTCATAGAACTCAGTCGGCAGGCATGAGGTATTGCCCGGGCGTGCCCCCACAGGGTGGAGGGGTGTTTACCCCACCAGTGCAGCGGCATAAAATGCGTGCCGGCGAACGGGAACGCACGCGCGCCATGCAGCAGGTTGCGGAGTGGATCGATCATGAACAGTTCACGCACGGCAACGGGAAAGACGACGGGTCAGTGTTGCGACATGAACATCACCACGTACATGAACATCATCATCACCATCATTACCACTACTACCACCCTCTCACGTAGGGTTTGTCGTCATTGTCGGGGATTCTTGGAGTATGCCCTGTATTGCTGATGCACGCACGGTTCAGTTTAGCTCATCCTGAAGCGATTTCACTCTTGCATCCTGGAAACTGCGGGTGGAATCGTAAATAGTCGATTGTTGTTTGTACAGTGCAGTCAAGGATTTATTTGCGAGAGATCTTTTGTTTTCACTTGGAAATTACCCCAAACAGCTGTGGGATTGTCTAATTTTTACTGCCTCTGGAATGTTCTGGAGTGCTCTACTGAACCTGTGGTATGTTGCCACAACGCGTTGCCTTAGCAACGGATGGTTTCCATGGATAGCCGACCTGGATTGCAGCATAGTAGGTCACTGGACAATATTGTGTGATGGTATATATACCCTTTCAGTATTTGTCAACTTTTGAAGTTGGAATAGTTCCTTTGTTGATGTTCATGTTTAGGTACTACTATGATATGTTTTTAGATGTGTCGATGCCGATTACGTGTAGAATCTTTTTTCGGACATAAAATCTCACTGAAGCTTGTAGTCCAATACTCAGTATGTTGGCTCTATGGAGAAGGCTAAACTTCATATTGCTTGTTGTTCTTGTAAACTTATCACCTGTATGAAAACATTACGGGTCCTTTTGCCAAGTTTGGATAACATGCTTTCTTCAGGAACTTGGTTGACTATGATACAGAATATTCAGGTATAAATTATTACAGCTTGTTATTTTCATAACATTAAATTATGCTTGCCTTTTATTTTAAAAGTTGGCTTAATTATTAATCAGTAATTTTAAATCTCGTTGAAATTATTGCACCAGAAAATTTACATGTTTTTTTATTTGTTTAAATTCCAATCTCTGGGTGGATACCTGTAGTACCTAATTCCATTTTATTCGTAGACACATGTTGAAAAGTCTATTACTACTCTAAAACAAGTCAACAGCTGATAACATACAACTGTCTGGTCTTACTTAATAATGAGTTGTGCTAAGTTATGAAAATATGGGTACATTTTTATGGTAATGTGCCTTCAGCTATATTAATGTACATATTCATATCTTGTGAGATAACGTAATATGATATTTTAAGAACATTGTAAATGTGAAACATTTAAGAAATAGTTTTAAAATTATTATTATCGTGTTTGTAATGTATTGTAATATTTTGTATTGATAAGCTAGTAACTTTAAAGTCTGTCTTGGCAGCCATGTAATTATCATAATTTTTTTTAATAGTTGTTTTAGGATACGTAGCCAGTAAGCGGTGAAAAGTTAGGTTAGTTTTCAAAGGTTGGAGTAGATGGGAATTTATTTAACTGTATGCAAATAGTGTGTACAAAGTGTACATAGATATGGTTGTATTTATTGGAGATGTTGATAAGATGGCTCAGATATTAATTACATTAAGTGACTACAATTAGTTTAAGCATTATTCCAATTTATTTAAGATATCAGTTCTACCTGTTATGCAAAGGATAATGCTTTGTAACAAAGTACAGCGAGAATATTAAACATTCTTGTTACACACATGTTAAAAAAGAACAGCGAGAGTATTAAACATTCTTGTTACACACATGTTTCACATCAGAGAAACTGTGCCTGGAATCGGAACAGTGGCAAAGTTTTGTACAAAATGTTGCGTCTTTATAAGAATGCAGATAATTCTCGCAGACTTGCGTTGAGAGTTGAAATTGAGCGTAATGTGTAATGTCTACCTCAGCTAGTTAAGATAGTGCTATTACATTGTGTTACTTGTGAGGCTGTCATTTTGTCAAGCATTGAAATTGAACAGTCTGCTGCTCTTTGATGTAAACATTGTATTGATGTTGGTTTGCTCTGGTCTGAGCTTTGATGATGTGGGTAGGATGCCTGACTATAATAACACCTTTAGGCAAATACTCTGTTCATGAATTTTGCACGTGCATCAGACTGATAACATAAATGATGTTGGTAACTTTTAGAACTGACTGAGTAAACAAGAGCGCAGTTTAATAAAAAAACTCAGATATTGGTCATTACAGGTGCATAAGAGACCATCAACATTGCTGTTGTTTATGTTGAGAGTGTTTGATCTGTCAATCGGTGGATGGATATGGGTTGAGGCCAGTCCTCGTGGTCTGTATACAAAGTGTACAGGCAATGTCAGTTACATCATTAAACTTTATTTTGATGAATAGTTGTTGTTGTTATGATCGAGGACACTGGCAGGAGGGTATAAGATGCTACATGCAGGAGGAGATGGAAAGAGCAATGGTGTAGGCATCATAGTAACGGAGAAGATCAGTAGAGATGTGGTGAGAGGAGAGATGGCAAGGGAGGATCACTGTAGCATGAATGATGGTGAGGAAGCAGCTGGTGTGTATTATGTCGGTGTATGGACCTTAAAAACAGGAAGGGAAGAGTCAGAAAAGCGAATTAGAAACTTTCATTTTTCATATCCAAGAATCATGTTAAATTACCTGGTAGAGGCTTTCGTTGACGTGTCACGCCGACTTCATCAGTACCTATGACGCTGAATGACGTCATCGTACACGTGAGGCAGTTCGTAATTGCCCTCGTCTCTGTTGATGGGTGTTTTGGTTTTTCTGATCCAGATGGCTTCTTTGATATGCCGAATCCTTCTGTTGGGTTCTTTGTCTGCAATTTTCACTCCCTCCCAGTCTATGATATGGTTTTCAGTTGTCGTATGGTCTGTAAGGGCGGATTTATTGATGGTAGACATCAATCTTTTTTTCCCGCTCCTTGTGTATTTCTCATTTTTCGTGTTGTCTACGTCCTTTCTGTGTTCCTCCAGTCTTGTTTTGAGTAGTCTTCCTGTCTCCCCAATGTACTCAGCACCACAATTCTTGCACTGTATTTGGTACACCAGTTCGCCCTGTTCTTTTAGCTGTACTTTGTCATTGGGATGTACCAACAGGTGCCTGAGGGTGGTGTGGGGACGCATGGCCGTTGCTACTCCATACTTTTTCAGTACTCGATGTACTCTCTCCGATACCCCCTCTATGTATGGGATGACTACTTGGCTCCGATAGTTTTTGTCCTTAGTCTTTTTGTTGATCTTTTTCTTCTTACTGCTATCTGTCACCTTTTTCAAGGCCCACGACGGATAGCCACATACTCTTAGAGCTCCTCTCAGGTATTCCACCTCTTCTTTCTTGTCCCCCTCCTCCGAAGTTATTGTCTCACACCTGTTCATAAGGGTTCTGACAACTCCCAACTTCTGATGTTTGGGGTGGTGGGATGCAAAATTCAGGTATTGGTCAGTGTGCGTCTTCTTCCTGTACACTGTGGACTTCACACTGCCATCTTCCTTTCTGGTGAACTTTGCATCCAAGAAGGGCATGCTGTTGAGAAATACACAAGGAGCGGGGAAAAAAGATTGATGTCTACCATCAATAAATCCGCCCTTACAGACCATACGACAACTGAAAACCATATCAGACTGGGAGGGAGTGAACATTGTAGACAAAGAACCCAACAGAAGGACTCGGCATATCAAAGAAGACATCTGGATCAGAAAAACCAAAACACCCATCAACAGAGACGAGGGCAATTACGAACTGCCTCACGTGTACGATGACGTCATTCAGCGTCATAGGTACTGATGAAGTCGGCGTGACACGTCAACGAAAGCCTCTACCAGGTAATTTAACATGATTCTTGGATATGAAAAATGAAAGTTTCTAATTTGAAAACGAACTACCCTGAAGAATGTTCAGTAAAGTCAGAAAAGGGCCTTCAGGGAAGAGCTAGAGAGAATGAGGGGAATGGTGGAAGCACGTGATGACGTGCATAGCTGGTGATTATAATGCACACGTGGGTATAGCGGAGACAGAAGAAGAGGATTCGGTCGGGGGGTTTGGATGGGGTATAAGGAACCGAGAGGGTCGAGAGTTAGTAAAATTGCTGATGCGAAATGGGCTGGCGGTGGCGGGGTCATTTTTCCAAAAGTGGAAAAGCCATAAAGTATCTTATAGGAGTGGCCACCATAATGCAGAACTAGACCTGTTGGTAGTGAGGAAACAGCAAATGTGGCGAGTGAAGGACAGTAAGTCATCCCTGGTAAACACGTGACTATGCAACACAAGCCCCTCGTTTTCATTGTGCGTATGCAGAAGAGGAGGGAGACTAAAAGTGAGGGGCGAAAGACTATTAAATGGTGAAAATGTCACAGGGACAAAGCCAGAGCATATACAGACAGAGTGACATCAGAGTATGAGAAACTGCGGCCAACAATAGGTACAGTGGCGGAAGAGTGGAAGCACTTTAAGGAAGCTTTCATTGGATCAGCAGAGGAGCTATGTTACAGAACATTGGTAAGGGAGGAGCTTCCTCAAAGATATATAATCAAACACTGTGGACCTAGGAAGTAGGAAAGCAATTGGAGAAGATAGAGGTATGGGAAGAAATTGAAGGGATCAAGGGGAATGGAGGACAACCGGGCATTGCCATACAGCAGCTGTATGGACAGAAAAAGAAGGCATCTAGGAGAGCTGTGGACAAAGTAGAGAGAAATGGAAGAGGAGCTATACACAAAGCTAGATGAGGACAGTGGAAAGAAGATGATCTGTAAGATGGCTAGAGAAAGGGCTGAGGACTGCAAAGATGTAAAAACTGGAACAGTGATTAAAGACAAGAATGGAAAGCTAATTACGGACAGGAAAGATGTGCTACAGGTCTGGGAAGAGTATTTCAAGACTCAAGTGCAGTAGAGGGAGAAAAAAGGTGATGGAGATTGTGAATGAAGAGATAGAGAGCAAGGAAGAATGGACGGGCGACAGATATTGATGAAGTACGAGTGGAAATGCTGGTGGTGGCCGAGCGCGTGGGAATCTGGTGGACAAGACATTGTTGAATACCGGTATGACAGAGGGAAAGATCCCAGAGAAGTGGAGAACAGGGATAATTGTTTTGACATGGAAAAGAAAGGGAGATGTGCATGACCCAGGGAAATACAGAGACATCACGTTGCTGAGCCACATACTGAAGATGTTGGAGAGAATCCTGGATGGAAGGATAAGAACAATTGTGGAAGGAGAAATTGGAGAAGAACAACAGGGCTTCAGAAGAGGAAGAGGTACAGCTGATGGAATGTTTTCGCTGATCGAAAAGAAGTTGGGGGGACAGGAGAATATGACTGGGTTTTACAGACCTGGAAAAAGCTTGTGACACGGTACCGAGAAAGATGGCAATGGCGACACTGAGATGGATGGGGGTCCCAGAGGCAGAGGTCAGAATGGTGGAAGGGACATATGAAGAAACGAAGGGCAAAGTGATGTGTGGACCTGTAATCTCAGAAGAATTCAAACTGAACGTCGGCTTGTGACAGGGGAGTGCCCTGAGCCCACTACTGTTTATCGCAGTGATGGAACTGATAATGATGACCAGTACGAAAGATATTCTCCAGAAACTACTGTACGCAGACGATCTAGCAGTGGTAGCGGACGGGGAAACGGATTTACAGGAACAAATGAAAGAGTGGAAGGATATCTTCAGCAAACACGGACTGAAAGTGAATCTGGAGAAGACAGAGGTGATGTGTGTTGGGCAACAAAACAAAGACTTGGAAATACACATGGAGGGGATTACACTAAAACAAAGAGACAGTTTTATATACTTGGGCTGAACTGTATGTGTGGATGGCTCCTCAGAGACAGAAATTCGCAGTAGAATACAAGCAGGGGCGAATGCACGGAGGAAAGTAGAAGGTGAGATGGGAGACAGGCACATCTCGCGAGAACTCAAGAGCAAGGTAATATGTGCATGTGTGACACCAGCCTACCTGTATGGCCTAGAAACTATAGCAATGACAGAGAAACAACAGGAGAGGGTACAAGTGTGACACCAGCCTACCTGTATGGCCTAGAAACTATAGCAATGACAGAGAAACAACAGGAGAGGGTACAAGTGTGCGAAAACAACTGGGTCAGGAGAATTACGGGGGTAAACAGACTAAATAACCGAAGAGTGGAAGAGCTGAGGGAGGATGTTGGTGTGAAAGAAAGTTTCAAGAAGAAGTTGGTGAGAAGTCGGTTGAACTGGGCAGGACATGTGGAGCGAATGGGAGAAGAACGGATGGCAAAGAAAGCAGATGCCTGGAGAGTGGTGGGGAAAAGAAGACGATCGAGGGTCACCGAGACTGGGGTGCGAGGGATTGCGTGAAGTAAGACCTGAAGGGATGGAAAGGGGAATGGAGAAAAAGAGCAAAGGAACGAGGAGAGTTGAGAAGGGTGGTAGAGAAAGTAGTGCAAGTGCAATGAAAGGAAAATGTCGACGTATCCGAGCCAGCCTCACCCCTGAAGACAGGGGACGACGAGGAGAACAACATCTTTATTGTTTGATGTATTTACAAGATGATTGCACATGTTTTTGTGAAGCACCAGTATTCTGAGACGATTTTAGTTCCCTATAACAAGAGGGGCCACTGAGTCCTTGGTGTTTGTACGGCTATTCGGTGCTTGTGTACAGTCAAACAATTGGCCCTAATTAAAGACGGCAGGTTAGTCAGTTGTTATTTGTCATAAACTTACACCCTGGGGTATAACACACAGCCTTGTCTGGAACCTGCTGGTGACCCAGAATATGCTATTTCACCAACAGCATAATTTAACTATTGGACCGTATTGTGAATAACAATTGATGAGTCAAATGTTAATTGGAACTAAAAGCACGGAGTCCTTCTTAAACCTTTTGGTCTGAGGTCTTCTTTTTCTAATTATACCGGATAGATAAGTCAAAAACCCTCAGGGAAGTTTATATTTATACGTGACCCTCAAAGGGGAACTAACAAGGTGGTGGAGCCTGTCGTGGTAAAAGTTTAATTGGTACTCCAGTTGGAAGTGATAGTCCTAAGGCTAATCTCCCTGTAATACTAGTTGAGTTTCGCGGCTCTAAAAACGAACTGTCGCCAACTGGTGTATTTCTGCAGATATATTTTGTCGTCGCATATGTGCTGCACCCTGGCGAATGTAGCAATGTTTAAGTCGACAGGAGAGACATCGACGTCATCGTTAATCTGCTACGCACACAGATTATAGGTTGACAGTCTACAGAGGCGTAGAAAGGACATGCTGCAAATCATAAAACAGACAACTAGTTTCTTGATATACACAAGAAACTCTTTAATAGCTGGTTTATTGTTATAACAAGAAACTTTGGTCCAGGTAAGCCTGAATATGTCTCAGAGCTCATCAAAGCACATGATTTTGTTTTACTCCAGGAACATTGGTTAATGGAATCTCAGTTTCACAGGATTAAAAACATACCATGTGATAACAATGTTAGCATTTTATCTCATGATGTTTCTGGAATAGATAATACTATGTTTTTAAATGGCAGAGGGTATGGTGGATGTTCCATTCTGTGGAAAAATTCCTTGAATTGTATTGTCTCCCCAGTCATCATGAACTCTAATAGAATATGTGCAGTTAATATAACTAGGCAAAGCATGTCATTATTACTTTTTAATGTGTACATGCCATGTGATACCAGATGTAATGATGATCTGTACTGCAATATTTTGACTGAAATTATGAGTACATGTAATATAATGAACTGTTCCAATTTCATTATTGGAGGTGATATGAACACGTCTTTCAATCGTGTGTCTTCTAACTTTACGAAACATTTAAATTACATATGTGAACGTGAAACAATCAAGCCATGTATTGATTTTGAAGGACATAATGTTTGTTATACATTTACTAGTCCTGTGGACAATGGTACTCATGTCATTGATCATTTTTTGTTAAACAATGGACTCTTTGACCATATGTTAGAATCTTATACTATGCACGATGGTGCAAATTTATCATTCCATTCGCCACTGGTTCTTACCTTGAGTTTAGATATTAATTATTGTTCACCTTCTTCTAGAAGGTACATATCTAGACCTAAATGGCAAGAAGCGTCAGAGTGTAACTTAAGTCAGTACAGCAAAGTTTTAGAAAGAATGATTGACGAAATATCTATACCATGGCATTCTCTAGAATGCCGCGATAAACATTGTCCTAGCAGGTTAACGCATTGTCATGATATTCAGATATTTCATGATTCAATAATGGATTGTTGTATAAGAGCTTGTCAAAACTCCATTCCACATAATTCAAAAGAGGGAAATTCGAAGGTAATAGCGGGCTGGAATGAACACGTTAAACAATACAGAGAAGCGTCACTGTTTTAGCATAATCTATGGAAAGATTGTGGTTCTCCTCGCAATGCTGCTATTGCTGACGTCATGCGTAGATCACGCTCTCAATATCACAGAGCAGTTCGTTTTGTTAAACGTAATCAAAATAATGTTAAAAAAGAAAGTATGGCGACAGCGTTACTTGGAAATAAAAGTAGGGACTTCTGGAAAGAAGTAGGTAAAGTTACAAAGAACAATAATATGCTACCCAACATGGACTGATGAAGTGACAGGAGACGAAAATATTTCTAAACACTTTGCTACTAAGTATGAGGACTTATATAATTCAGTAGCCTATAATGATGCAGACATGACGTCATTGCTACAAAACATACATAGTAAAGTAGATGCACATTGTAACGAAGGTGAAAATACTATTACGGTGCATGATGTTTTGAATGGCATTAATCATGTTAAGATTAACAAATGTGATGGATACGGCATTATATATACCGACCACTTTATTCATGCACCTACCAAATTACATGTTTTTTTTCTTTGCTATTCACAGCAATGGTATATCACGGATATACCCCGGATGGTTTTAATATATCAACAATTCAACCTCTGGTAAAAAACAAGAGGAAATCAGCAAATAATTCTGACAACTATCGAGCCATTGCTCTTAGTAGCCCTCTGTCGAAAATATTTGATTGGGTTATAATGATAGAAAGTTCTGATGCTCTTAAAACAAGTGATCTACAGTTTGGTTTCAAACCTCAAAGCTCTACAGCTAAATGTACATTTGCGTTAATGGAGACTGTGAACTATTTCCAGCAGAATAAATCGGATGTTTACGTTATATTACTAGATGCGACTAAGGCATTCGATAAAGTAAATTATGTTAAACTTTTTTACTTACTGATGGATAGAGGAATGAATCCCCTTTTAATCAGATGTTTACTTTATATGTACACTAATCAACATTTAAATGTATCGTGGAACAAGTCCATGTCATTGCATTTCTCCACTGCCAATGGTGTGAAGCAGGGTGGGGTGTTGTCCCCCATTTTATTTTCTATCTACATTGATGAAATGTTAACAAGACTCTGCATGTCTGGTTTTGGCTGTATGATCGGTCATAAGTACTATGGTGCTGTTGGCTATGCTGATGATATATCTTTGGTAGCTCCATCGATATATGCATTGAACAAAATGTGTGATATATGTCTAACATTTGCATATGAATATGATTTACAATTCAACCCGGCAAAATTTCAACTTATTAAATATGGCAGTGGTACCGACTGCCCATTTTACTTTGATGGTTTAAAAGTGAAACATAGTAACAAAGGGTTGCATTTAGGCCACATTATTGGTCCTGACGCTCACCAGGCTATGGTAAAAGATATGTGTCATGATTTTATATGGCGTGTAAATGCATTATCTGCTAATTTTTGGTTTTGTAATATAAACATAAAACGTTAATTATATATGTCATACTGTACATCTTTCTATGGTGTATGTCTGTGGAACTTGCAAAACAAACATCTTGATATGTTCTATACTACGTGGCGCAAAGGTATCAGAAAACTGTTTAATCTACCAGTTTGCACGCATTGTAATATGGTGCCACTTTTAGCAGACTGTTTACCGATTCAAATTCAAATTATGAATCGAATGGTACGATTTATGCAGAGTTGCTTGAAATGCAGTAACTCCAGTTTGAAAATGCTCTCTCATCTAGCCTTTCAAGGTAGTGGGTCATATATGTCTAAAAGTTTTAACTATATCATGTCCAAATTCAAACTTGATGCCATGACATTCTTTCGAATGAAGTCTAATCAGTTTTATGGTATGATTCAAGACCACTACCAGGAGGGGCTGGATGATGAACTAGTATGTAGAGTCTCATTTGCAAAAGATGTATTACATAATATAAATAATGTGGGTAGCTCTTCTTTTTTAGCCATTGACGAGCTGCGCTCATTGCTTACTGTTTTATGTACACAGTAACTTATATACATTGATTTAGTTGAATTGTACAATTTTAGTACGAATAAATGTATTATTATTATTATTGATCAAGTTGCTCTCTTCCATCTATATGCAGCACAGTTCAACGACATCTTAGTCCCATTGGTGTGCACTCTTCCTTCTGATCTCCTGCTCACAGAGGGCGATGCCGTCGCGACTGACCGCGCAGTGAAATCTCTCTGTTTCGTACGGTTCCGGAAGATGATACACGAGCGTTGGACGACCGTGTGGCGCCCTCTGGTTTCGTGGTGGTCGGATCCTGTGCGTGTTCCACACTTTTGACAACGTTGTCGCGCTTACATTTATACGGGCGTTAAATTTTATCCGGATGATGTTTATGTGCATATGTAAGGCATACTATATGGCACCAGTAGATCACGTAGTGATACATAATATCCAGTAGTTAAATATGTTTCGTTTGTTGTCGTAATATGAGTGTTATAGTTAGACTACATAATTATAACTTGCTGTTTCAGATTTGTGACCAAGTATAAGAGTAAGTCACGTGACATGTGCGTGGAGAGGAAACTGTTTTACGACAGAAATTATTTATGTCTGTGGGAAGCACATATTTTATAATTTATTTATGTACATAGACATATATATATATCTGTATCTATATATATATATGTATATATATATATATATACAGATAAACATACATAACGCCCGGATAAATAAAAACGCGACAGTCGTAGCTGGTGCTAAAGATACGCGCACGCGCAGAAACGTCACCCGGATATTATTTAAAGGCCGGATAAATGTAAGAAACGGGTTTATTGTAAAGAGCATTATTAGTTTGGTGTAATTACTTATACGTATATTTAGAATACGATCGACATGTAATTATTAGCATTAGGTAGATAAGGAAAATGAGAAGAGTACATTACGAGTAACTAAAATACAAAATGGGACGAAGGAAGCAAAATCAATGTAGAATTAGTGATTATCATATAGGGGAGACCGGGCCGATGTGAACCACCACGGTAAAATGAAACCATTAATTTTGTTTAAACCATGCGATGGGCACTCACCAGTAGCTTTATGAATACGTAGGCCTGCTGTATGAAGTTGTAACTAGTATCTATCCAGATGAATATGTTTGTACAATTTGACTAAGGAAATCGAGATCTCATGGTTTGAATTTATTTCTTATCACATTAGTAGTAGGCTTCCTGCAGTCTCGTAAGACTATGGATCTGTGCCCTGGTGTCGAAGATCAGTTGTTGGCTGGGCAGCGTCTGTTGTGGCTGTAGAGGCCAATTCTTGAGTGGCAGTCTTTATTGCACATGCTGCACTTGAAGGGGCTCTCGGCTCTGTTCTCAGCCTGGGTGTTTTTTCTGCTGTTGCGTTTTTCTTCTGCTAGCCTGCGGAGAGTATCCTCTCCTCTTTTGAGACCCCTGTGTTGTTCCTGCATCCATGTGGATCGGTCTCCAGCAAGATCCTCCCAATTGTCAACATCTATGTCTAGTGCCTTCAAGTCTCCCTTGCATAAGTCCTTGAAATGCAGATGGGGACGTCCTGCAGCACTCTTTTCAGTGGCCAGTTCTCCGTAGAGGATGTCTTTTGGAAGTCCGATGCAGGTGGCCGAGCCAGCAGAGGTGGCGTTGCCTGAGCAGGGTCACCAGGCTCACAAACTTGGCTCACTGCCGTACAGAAGTGTACCCAGCACGCCGGCGTTGTACACTATCACCTTTGTATGCTCTGTCAGCATTTTTTTTATACCACACTCTCTTTGTAAGCTGGGCAAGTGTTGAGGCCGTTCTCCCAATCCGACGACTGATTTCTGCTTCTAAGGAGAGGTTGTCAGCAACGGAGGACCAGAGGTAGATGAAGAGGTGGACGACCTCTAGCTCATAATTGTTTATGGTGGTTGCTAGTGGAGTGATCACATCCTGCCTCATGATGTTAGTCTTTCTCCAGCTGACTGTCAGTCCGAAATCCATGCTTGCCTTTGCAAAGCGGTTCATGAGGTTTTGTAGCTCGTCCTCAGTATGCGTGATGACTGCTGCATCATCCGCAATAAACAGAAAGTCTCTGACGAGGGTCAGGCGCACCTTGGTCTTCGCGTTTAGGCGATACAAGTTGAATAGTTTTCCGTCAGATCTCGTGTGCATGTAGGCCTACACTCCCTCTGTCGAAGATCCAAAGGCATGCTTCAACATAAGGGCAAAGAATATCCCAAAGAGGGCTGGGGCGGGGACGCATCCCTGTTTGACGCCACTGGTAACGCTAAAAGTCTCGGACGTAGAACCGTCATACAGGATTGCTCCTCTCATATCATCGTGGAATGACCTGATTACGCTGCAGAGCTTTGGGGGGCATCCTATTTTCGGTAGGATTTTGAACAGACCATCCTTGCTCACAAGGTCGAAGGCTTTGATAAGATCGACGAAGGCAATGTACAGCGGCTTCTCCTGTTCCCTACATTTCTCCTGTAACTGTCGAAGCGAAAAGATCATGTTACTAGTTGATCTATTTGTTCTGAAGCCACACTGGGATTCGGGGTAGAATCTCAGCGAGTATGTGTAGTCTGTTCAGGATGACACGAGCAAACAACTTGCCAACTACGCTCAGGAGTGAGATGCCTCTGTAATTGTTACAACTACTCCCGTCTCCTTTCTTCTTGTATAGCGTGACGATGTTGGCATCCCTCATGTCTTGCGGCATGGCCAGCTCAGCCATGGATGGCTGAGCTGGTGACAGCATTCTCTCTGGAGCATAGTTCTGAGTAGTACTCTACCCACCGCTCCATTAGCTTTTTCCTGTTATGGATCTGCTCCCCTGTGGAGGACCTCAAGGGGGCTGTCTTGCTCTGAGTAGGGTCTATGGCTTTTTTGATGCCGTCATACATGACCCCACTATTGCCTGTATCAGCTGACCTCTGGGTGTCCTTGCATATCTGACGCCAGTATTCGTTCGCACAGTGACTAGCAGTCTGCTGGACTTTGCTTCTGGCTGTTCGGAGTACCTGGAAGGTTGCTTGGCTGGATGAGCGCTTGTGTTCTTCAAGGGCTGCACGCTTGAATGTAATTCTGATCACATGACTATTATGATATGGTAACACTAGATAATGAAGATTCACGGCGGTAGTGTGGTTTATTATTGATTACGTGGTTTGATTTTCGTGCCTTAAGGGTTATCAACATATTACATATGCAAGAAGGGTGAGGGGGTAACACTGATTGCGTACGATGTCACAACATTAAGTAAATTCTTATATGGCGGGGTATCCTGTCCTTTGGGTGAATCAGGGCGCCTTATGCTTCACGCTTGGGCAGACCTGATCGATCGGACACCACGTAGATATTTCGGGAAACTTTCAGCCACGTTGCTATTACTGCGCAAAGACTATTTGTACCCATATATATCCACCTCTGTCTATAGCCTTGTACTCATTTATACATCTGAGTGAACTGGAGCATTGACGAAAAAAATCTTTCACAAGGTTCTCTACTAAGCTACCGCGTCACATCTGGGGAGGGTTCTAGAACACTGCATATACCATACGCAAGGATTTTATTTTAATAAATTACTGGATCAAGATACATGATTAGAAGGCAAAATACGTGGAGCGTGTGAAAGTGTGCAGATGAAGTAGCGCCATCATTGAATACGTTATGCCAAAGCACATGTGCCAACATAACGAACGTTAACGTACCTGTATTATGTTCAAGAAGCAAAACTGCATCAGGCATTAGTAGGGGAAATCTCCGGAGAATAGACCGTCATCTTTGATTTGTTCAAATACATTCATCCAAAACTGTGCATTTTGTTGAACATGCCCATTTCCTGTGCCATATGGTCAGCACGAATAAGTATTGGGCATTCATCGCGAATCTTGATCGCATTTACATAATAGCTGGCTGTTACCTTTGGGTCACTATGACCTTTTGTAGGCTTCTAACCAAACGATGTTTCGAGAGAACCCATCAACACAGCCCTGTATGGCGATGCCATACGGAGACAATTTGTCGTATCCATCTACATGCCACGTATAGTCTGCTCCCCTGTTGTAGTACTGACTATGTAGTGTTTTCTATGTTCAACCCCTACTGGATCAAGCATCTTTATAAGCAACCTTATAATTAATTTCTTGCCTGACCACGAACCCGTCCTGGATGCATTTCGGGTGCATCCATTTGTACCCGTGCAGCTGTCCAGACTTTGACAACTCTTGACCAATGTAGACGACGACATCTTGTACGTCAGATTCTTTTTTACGGCGATAGAGGCCTATGACACAGCAATCTTCTCAGGTGCCTGTCGGATAATTGTATCCCATGCAGGACACCCAAACATAAGGTCATTTCATCATGAGTCAATCCTAAGCCGAAATAAAATTGAATTAATTCTGCGCGAGTGGCCATGCTGTCTGTACTACGCCCAGAAGCTACTATCATACGGTAGTTGTTTGTTATATCATGAAACTATTTACCCGCTAAAGAGTTTCTTGTTATATCAAGAAACCAGTTATTAAAGAGTTTCATGTTATATCAAGAAACCAGTTATTAAATAGTTTCTTGTTATAACAAAAAACAGTTATTAAAGAGTTTCTTGTTATATCAATAAATTTTTTATCGGCTAAAGAGTGTCTTGATATATCAAGAAACCAGTAACTAACTAATTATTAAAAAGTTTCTTGTTATATAAATAGTTACCAGCTCCAGAGTTTCTTGTTACAACAATAAACAGTTACCGCAGCTATTTATATATACCTATTTTGTTATATCAAGAAACAGGTTATCATAAGTTTCTAGTTATATCAAGCAACTAGTTAATGCAGCTACTTAAAGATGGCTATCTTGTTTTATCAAAAAACAAGTTAGAAAGGAGTTTCTTGTTATAACTTGTTGAAACAAGAAAACAATTATTAAAGAGTTTCTTGTTATAACAAGAAACCAGTTATTAAAGAGTGACTTGTTATATCAAGGAACTAGTTATATGTTTTTTGATTTGCAGCAAGTCCTTCCTACGCTTCCGAAGACAGTCTACGCGCAAGCACATAAATCGGCACATATTCGGGATTAGTATATAGTAGTATCTGGCTTATGACATCACAATGTATAAGTTTGTGCCGTTTTTTGTTACTAATAGTGCTTCGCCGAACCGTAAAACAGTTTCGTGGTTTACTATGAATTACTTGCACTGGCTAGTTCTTGTTCTGGGTCTGTAAGTACACACGACACTGTGAGACATTTTGAGGACACTTTTTAAGAAAGTGTAATTTGAGAAGTTTGCACTGGTGTAGACTGGACGAGTGGGCGCGAAAATGGGTTATGCAAAGTTCGCGGGGTGTGGCGGCCTGTGGGATGCCTGTAGCTCGCATACGTGGCGTAGATTGACTGCGGACATTTATGTGACACCGTTGAGATTAATTATGCTACATTGATAAAATCTGGAAAAAAAAGTGTCGATGTTTTAAAGAAATTAGAACAGTTACTGAGTTAGTGAAACAACAATGCAGCAGTTAGTAAAATAAAGTTTTGGTGGAGTAAAATCGTGATTTTAAATGTATTACAGTGTTGCTTGTTCGTAAACACCTTTGAAAGAAGCGTCTTTTAGACAGCTTTTTAAACAGCGTAAGCTTAACTCGCCTTTACTTACGAGACTTAATTTATGATACATTGTGAATGTCATATTTTAATTGAAAGAGAACCATCAATAACATGGATCGAATGCGTATTGTGGTTAAAACATTCACTGCAGACATAGTAGATAATATCTGGCACCGCTGTCCTGTTAACGTTTTTAGCTCTAGCTAATCCCTGATATAATACAGACATGATCTGTGCTGCCACCTGGCGAATATAGCACAATTTAGTTACCAGCGGACACCGATAATCCATCACACGTGGAAACTGACGTGACGAGTTCGGAGACGCATCCTTTGAGAAACTCCAGAAGACATCACAATGTATAAGTTTGTGTCAGTATTGCTGTTCGTCGCGTTTCACAGAACTTTGGTAAGACTTGTTAAAGCTTAGTTATCATATTATTGGTTATTTAGTATTCGTTATTTCTGGTTCTAGTTAGAAATCTTGAAAGTTGTGATGCTGGAGTTTAGTTATTTTTTGTAGAAAGTGTCATTTGATAGTCTTGCACTGGCGCAGCTCGACCGGGAATAAATGCGCGACCGGGCGTGCGGGGTGGAGGTTTATTGGCTATAAGGCATACGTGGCAAAACTTGGTCGGGGTGAATTTATGTAAAGGTGTGCGGCGTGCACTAACTTGCTCAGTGTTTGCAAAAGGTTCTCCTGCTTGTTGATTTGGTAAATTTAAAATCTAATATCAGGTGCGAATGCAAACAAAATGGTTAATTAAAAGAGTTAAAAAAATTATGTTTGTTAATTTTTGTTTTATTAAAATAACTCACGTATAATTATATATAGTTGTGAAAATATGAAGGAAATACGCAGTGCACACAACATAATACAGTATATTATAGGTGAAACTTAATCAATTAGCATTATTACACAATAGTTAACATACTCTTTGTGGTTTATTTAAAGAAAGTTGTTTATTCCTCAAATTACACGTAATTGTTAAAAAAGGCCTATTCATGTTTTATTATAAGTTTTTCTTAAACATACGAGTCTACGAGTCATAATCAGTCTGCAAACTGTATCCAGTTTACTCTATTTCACAGACCTATTACTGTACGAGCAAATAACAAATCACACTGTAGTATATGTATGCCGCGTAGGCCTACGTCATTTATTTGCCATGACATACGTTGAGATAATTGTTTTATAAATAATTTGACAGGTCGGCTTTCATGAAAGCGCTTTGAGCAGTCCTGAGGACTGGATACTGCGCTATATAAGAACTTACCCTTTTTGTGAATATTAATGAGTTTACTGTAGCCAATCACACCAATCGTGTAGCTACAGATAATTATGATGACGTCCTTTTGATGTCACGGCATCATTACACCTAGTAAAGGTATAATGCATACATAAGGCGACGAATCCATAATATGTACACAATTATGTGATTACATTTTATTGACACTTCCAAGTCCTCCAAGCTTCGTAAAATGTGCTGCCGCCTGGGGAATGCAGCACGGTTTAGTTACCAGCGGCGACCTGATAATCCGTCACTCACACGTGGAAGCTGACTGGTCGAGTTTGGAAGCATCTATCGAGAGGCTCCAGAAAACATCACAATGTATCAGTTTGTGTCAGTATTGCTGTTCGTCGCGCTTCACAGAACTTTGGTAAGACTTCAGTCGGCATAGTGGTGAAGGTGTGGGTTAGCATCAACATTGCAATTTATGTGTTTTGCAGAGATTAAATCGTGGGGCAGGAGCTTTGCCAAAATTGGAGAGAAAGTGTAATCTGAGATGCGCGTACCGCAGCTGCAGTCTAGGCCAGAAGGTCTGGAGGGGGTTACACTGTCTCCGGGGGGGAAGTTTGCATACGTGGCTTATTTTAACACAAAGGATTCGGTAGGGGCTACATCTCCGTTTCCTTTTAATATGGGTAGTGGTTAATTTTGAGTGAGTCTATAATTTTCTTTTTGGGGGGGGCCAAGTTTGCAACTTAGGCCCCTACATTACCCTTTTGACTTTGGGCACAAGCAATGGCCTGAAATTCAATACCAAGGCAAAGCCTTAATATTCGTTGGTAGGGCTATCTCTTGTCTTGATTTCACATTTCTTAAGTTAAGTTTAACAATTGTTTAAAATCAGTGTTTATTCTATCACTGCAAAATGTTGCCTATGTTATAAATTTATATTTACCATTCTACAGACTTACTCTCATGTGATGTCAGCCACTGCTTATTTATATTTACCATTCTACAGACTTACTGTCATGTGATGTCAGCCACTACTTATTTATTACATTGACATTGCTTTTAGCGCTAATGTTAATAATACTTTTCGATAAACATTAACTAGCCTTTTAGAGGGTTCATAACACATACATGGCTATCACCAAATGTCATTAGATAGTACAATGTCAATATAATCACTGTAATTGACCAATTTGGTTGTAATTGTAGCTTCACATTCACACCTAAAAGTAAAGTGTTACAAAACATGGGTACCACCTAGTTTATTTTTATAATGTATTATCTTTTACAGAATTATTAATATGATAATTTATAGCCTAAACAACTTAGAGGTGCTTTACAAGTTAATTAAAACAGGTCGCATGTAGATACTGAACAAAATTCAAAACTAGTGTAGTTCTTAAAATATGTAATGCTAAAGCTAGATGTCTAAAAAAAATTAAAATACAAAGTATCTGTAAGTATATGTAGGTATAATTTATGTCCATTCTTGTGTCGTGTTTTTCAGGGTTTGGTTTCTTCCGGAAGAAACCTATTTCTTCCGGGACGCCAGGAAGAAAAGGTTTCTTCCACTTTCTTCCGGAAGAAAGTGGAAGATAGGGTTGACTATGGAAACTATTTTGATATATTTTTTGTATTGATTTTATTCAAGATATAAAATATATTTAATGCTTATAATATTAGGATACATAAAAACTGTATGCCTGTTGATGTTTTTGCTCATTAGTTTGTCTTATTAGTTACCTAAAAAGTAAAATCCAGCATGGTTCCCTTTTATCACCCACTATAAGCCATTGTGGTGCATGACACATTTAATCCATTCCATATCCATAGAAATTAGGCCCATCAATGAATCTTGATCATCACCTGCATATCACAGCAACAATAGAACGTTGCCGAGTGCTGGAAACAACTAGAACTAAAACTAGAACTAGAACTCTGCTCTGATTCGTGATACATGAACCGACTACTGAACCAGTGAGCAAGAAGTAGCTAACTGAACAGCTGGACAAACTTGACTGCCTGAAGGAAGAAGCCATAAGTGACACGTTAAACCTATTATGATAAAGAACTATTCTACAAGCACCAAAGTTAGTTAACTACAACACAAGTGAAAATCGTACATAAATAGCTGTAAATGTATTATGTGCAATAGAGTTACAATGTTAAAAATTATATGTTATATCAATGTCACTAGCTTAGAATAATTTATCAGGATATTTGTAGTTGCATACATTTACTTCTGGAAGAAACTATTTCTTCTGGGATGGAAGAAACATGGAAAAAACCACCCTTCGGAAGAAACTGCAAACACTAGTTTTTTCTTATTTATTTTTATATCTATTACAACGTGTTTAGTATCTTTGTATAACTTATTTTATCAGTATAAATTAATTTATTATCATTTTATTATGACTTATACAATTTTGCACATGTAAATGCAGATTTATAGCATTACATTCTTTTTATTTAGCTGATAAGAGAAACAAGTACATTTTAACCTTCAAAATATTACTAATTTGACATAACTTCACATTATGTAGATCTGTATTTGATCATCACCAGTTTATGTGAATATAACTAGGAAATGCCATAGTCACACGGTGATGAAATTGGTGAATATGTTCATCTGATCTAGAGTGAGTAAGACTGCACTTCACTGATGGCAGCAAATGACATGAAATAACCCAATCAGGCAAGGCGCAATAAATTGAAAAGTTTATTAAATTACAATTAACTCCATAATTTCTCAATTAAATTGACCTCACACATCATGTCAATTAAATTAAATCAACCTCTCTTTTTCGATTAAATTAACAGTTAACTTTCATTTAGTTAACCTCTATTAACTCCAGTTTATTTCAATAAAATTACCATTTAACTCTAATTCAAAATAAAACAAGAAGCCACTATCTAATAAGGGGGCTAAGTAGTGTCCCCTAATGCAACAAGTAGTGTCCCCTAATGCAACATAATTACATAGCATGGAAGTATCTAAAACTTGAAAGCACATTTTGAGAACAATTGAAATTAACCCATGCCTGAATCCAATCTTGTCTGTTGCAGGCTGGCGAGACGACAGTGACGGAGAAAGTCTTCCTGGACATCACAATAGGTGGCGAGGATGCAGGACGTATTGTCATCGGTCTGTTTGGAGACGTCGTCCCAAGGACAGTGAAAAATTTTGTAACACTGGCTGATGGCTCGAAAGGCTACGGCTATCAAGGAAGCAGTTTTCACAGAGTCATTAAGGAGTTCATGATTCAAGGTATCATAAGTCTATATTGGGTGGTTGCCTTTCAGTTAACCTTAATAAAAATATGTTAAACTAGTATCTTGTAATGTATGAAAATCAAATTTGCTGTTTTGCTAGCTTCACTATATATGCAATAGGTGGCACCACTAATCTTGATAGACCTAGCAGTATGTAGTGACTCGGATTCAGAAGGGCTGTGTAATAAAACGTTATCAAATACACTGTGTACTATTTTACTGAATTTACCTAGTTTTGACCTTAAACAAATTGTAGGAAAAACTTCTTAGCTCAATAATGCATTTTGAAATTAACATGTATATTTATATATATATGTGTGTGTGTGTATATATATATATATATATAAAGGTATTATATTCTTAATTGAATTAGCTAATGTATTTGTAGAGAATATGTTTATTTAGCAATTTTATAACGTATTTCTCATGAATATCCAATAAAGTACCACAAGCAATTTATAATTGGATCTGGTGTTATATCAAATAAAATATGATTATTATTATAATATATAAATTCCTTGTGGAAAGACTGTGCAGATAAAATCTCTGGAACTTTGAAATGACGAAATCTTGTGTGATGCGTTTGAGTAGTTTGATATGCTCTGTGTTTGTTACAGGCGGAGATTTCTCAGCTGGCGATGGAAGTGGAAGCCAGACGATCTACGGCGGCAAATACTTTGATGACGAGAACTTTGTACTCAACCACTATGGAGCAGGCTGGGTCAGCATGGCTAATGCAGGTATGTCATTATCACGCTCCAAATGTACCAATGTGATGAGCGAACAAATAAGATTTCAACATGTTATATATATATACATGCATGCAGCCATTCATGAATAGAAACCATTTGTAAGTCAATAATTACAGAGACTCTGTAATCCCAGCACATTACAATCGTAATCGACCCTAGCTTCAGACTCTCGACTGAGAGAACCCGGGTTCGAATCCTGTGATGTGGTGTTAACCTTGGGATAGTTCATTCACTGTGTGTTGCTCCAGTTCACTCAGCTGTGGGAATGAGTACCTGGCTATAGGCAGTGGTGGATATTTCTGTACGAATAGTCTTCACGTATTAATTTCAGCATGACTGGATGCATCCCAGAGAAGTCTAGAAGGTGTTCTATTGAACAGGTCTGCCAGGGAGTAAAGTGTAAAGCACTTGAGCAGTCCCAAGGACTGGATACTGCACTATATAAGAACTTATATTTTCAGGAGCTGAAACCTTTAGATCCTCAATTCAAAAACATATTGTGTGGTTTTTATATCCTTATTGTTCTTATTATTTTATTATTCTGTTATGGTTTTATTATTTATATGTATTGTTTCAGTTATCAGTCCTGTTACTGGGTCCCCTGGATCTGTTGGAATCTGAATTAATACAATACAAAAACCTACTTTTATGCTGTGTTTACAGGCAAAGATACGAATGGTTCCCAGTTCTTCATCACAACCATTAAGACTTCGTGGCTAGATGGCGTTCACGTTGTGTTCGGCCGCGTCATAGAAGGAATGGATGTCATGCGTAAAATAGAGGCAACAGAGACAGGTAAAGAGGACCGTCCCGTGAAAAAGGTTATCATTGCGAAATGTGGCGTCATCGCTGTGGCTGAGCCATTCACAGTGGACAAATCAAGCGCTGGTGTTTAAACATCTCAGGGCTGAGCTGGAAGTAGCACTAGATACTCTATTGGGTTTTCAATGCAACTGAACAATATTGGATATCTCTCAGTTGAGGATCGGTGTTGCCGTTCAAAGTCGGTGTCCGTTCTGGAAGTAGCAATCCAGGTACAGAATTGTTTTAAATATAAAAGTAATCACGTCATTGTGTGGTTAATTAGCACTGACTGTAACAAAGAGCAAATCAAAGCAGTTGGGCGTACGGACTAATCTGAACAAGGAGCTGTATCCAAAGAACCAACTACACCCGGTCACGTTGCGGCTTTTAGAATTGCTTATGTATACGTTGTTGACGTTTTGTTGTATGTCATTCTTGTGTTATGTAGAGTGACATTTTATCAGAAAAATGTTCAAAGTACAGCCCCTACGGCGTATCTACTGCGATGTCTGTGGGTGAAAGTGATGCCAAAGATTGGCATGTCCCTACTGAAACCGTGGATTTTGTTTGCATAAGCCATGCTGGTTAGTTTGGACAAAATCGTTTGACTAAGCAATATCTGAGGAAGGGTATATGCATCTGAAACAAAACTTATCAGCAGTGGAGGATCCCATCACTGAAAAAGCAGTGATTTAAACATGTTGTTGGGGCAGTTCTTATTTTCAAGGGAAGTACGTGTCAATTTCACTTAATTTGTTGACCTGAATTTTTTAATCTCTACATATATTGAAAGTTGTTGACTTACTATAAGTATACACATATATATGTACATATTGAGATATGCATATACAGTATACATGTATATATATATATACGTATGTTGACCCTTTCACTGGTTAAAACCACTGGTTACAATTATTTTTCCAAAGAATTGTGTAAATACAGTGCTGTTGAAATGTTTGGCAGGCTATGACTTTTGTGCCTCGTCTGCCACATAAATGTGCAATATAACGAAATGTCACTTGTTAGTTAGAGCATAGCAGTATTTGTTAGGATTTATAATGCAATCAATGTTTTCTACTTCATTATGCAATAAAATAATTTCATATTTTCATTCAGGTGTCATTTTATCTTCATATTAATATGTAAACTTCAGGAGCATTCAGACAGTACAAAAACTACCTGCAGTGGCAAACTCTTACTGGTGTCATTGATTTGTTAGCTAGGCAGTTGAGAGCTAGACAACTTATTTGGTGATTGAAAGCTATTTTTAAAACGGTTTGTTCGATCAAATATCACTACTGTTCAGTGACATTGGTTTGACATTTAGAGTGTTGGGTAAAGCTCGTATTTCATAGCATGCTTGGATCTTAAATTGTTGCTACGTCTGATGTTACGGATGTGTATAATTATGTATCTGCATTGGGGCCTATCTGCCATGGAGCAACTTTGCCCTCTGGGCGGATGTGTGCCCCACGTAGAAACATACCTGTTTTGCCTTGATAATGAAATGAGTTATCCAACTAATGACGATTTCAAAAATGCCTTTGAATTGCCTTGAGTGAAATGCGCTTGAGACCACAGTAAACAACTTTCAATTCAAATAATTAACCAGTATTATATATAGTGACCAAGTTTACATCACGACGATTAAAGGTGACAACAAAATACACCATCCACCCAGTTCGTAGAGACGAACTTGATGTGCACAACTCGGTTCCGTTCCCTTCAAACCAAACACAGGACTTACATTTTTACCCAAAATCTTGCAACTACAATTAAAGGTCACGAGAACAATAAGACGGTTGGCAGTTGTTGACAGAATACACTGATACCGTGAGAGTCGCATTGGAACTATGAAGCCGTCAAGAAAGACAAACCTGTTGCACATAATCCACGTTAAATGGTCGGTTTGTGAACGAACAACGAGCCAAGCAGATAGGGTCAACATACTTTAATTTCCTAATTTTAGTGTTATTTTCGAGTAAAAACAGTGACGAAACCTGAAAGGTACATTCCCCACAACACGTTCGACAAAGATGATGCCCATTGCCTGTCAGTTTTGGGCTAACTCGTCATGATACGATGCTTAAAAAGTTACCGAATTTTTTTGATTTTGAGCACCAGAATAATACTCGAGGCTAATAGTGGTTGTGCTATTGTTCCCCTATTAGTTAACATTTAGCTTATCTGACAGTGTGCTATGTGTGATTATAATGTTGTGAAGTCAATGTAAAAATCACTTATGAAACAGGACTTATTTAGTTTGATGGTAGACCCAGCGCAGACCTATAGGTCAGCCTAGTGCAGACTATTATATAACAAGCGGTGCGTTGGGTATAAATTGACTGGCCGTTGACAGCAGAGACTGGGCTGTGAAAAGTTGGACTTTAGCGTTGACCTTCGCCAGTGGGGATTAGGCGTTTGTGGCTTGCAGGAGAACCAGAGCAGGCCCTTAGCCGCCAGGATTGTGACATTTTCCAATTTGCCGTTCTCATTTTTACTTACCCGTTATGCTCTCAAAAAATGTTGTTACATGTGCATTGGTCGTTGGCATCGGGACGTCGTGAATATCCAGAGGGCAGAAGCTTTGTGACGCGAGGCTTTGCTTCCGCTAGAGCACATTGCTGGTCATCGGTACATTGGGATGACACTGAGAATCAACAGGTCAGAATCATGCAAGTCTTTTTTCAGTGTACGTGTTGTTTGATGACCAAAAATACCGCCGCCCAAGCTTTCTTTTCGCAGTGTTCTAGACCTGGGAAATATCCAAGGATAGCCTCTTCCTTAATAAGGTCGCGTTCCTCTCCGAATTGCTGAAAAATCCCTACTTTTAATTCCCCCCCAGGTTAAATAGGCCTACCGCTAGCTTGGAGTGGGGTCCCCGTATAGCCAGGGGGTTGTAGGTATTTGTTCGACCATAACACTCTGGAGTGGTTCACACAGTGTTGTGGGTCGGCTGATAACGAACCAGAGGTTTTTTTTTATAATCATTATAGTTATTGAGATAATTAGTGGATGGGACACCATGCACTTACCGTGTTATGGGCACCGTAATCCTTGTGCGTTGTATGACATACGCCTTATTCATGATAAATGCACTGGCGAGCTAGCTTGATTTAACACAACAGCAAAATATAAAAAGGCCTTTGTTATATTAAAGATGCATTCTGAAATAGTCCATCTTTTAAATACACGTTTCATGCGTATCATCATGCCGCATATACACACCGTATATATATATATATATATATATATATCACTTTCATAAACATACGCACCGACGCACACACGCGCGCGCACACACATTCGTGCACACACAAGAACCACGCATCTCTCGTTACCTACCCCTGCCTTGTGATGGCGGGAACCAAGGCGATACACTGTGACGTAATGAAACGTCCGCGTAGTTTCGGCATTGCTGACGTTGTCACGAAAACATGGCGACATTTTAATCGAAGCGAAGTTAAGATATTGGCATCACGTTATTCCCCTTACCCAGTCGTCTTTTTCACACTTGTTTTGTTGCAACATTAGTACCGCGATTACATAGCGGACCTTACAGTATTGAAGGTAATCCAACTACAACATAGTAAGCTATTTTTACTGTAATCCGCACACTATCACCCGGTATCATAACTTCTATATATTGCAAGGTAGCCGAACAGAAAATGAACCACCTGGACAAACATTTATAGGTGAAACTTAATCAATTAGCATTATTACACAATAGTTAACATACTCTTTGTGGTTTATTTAAAGAAAGTTGTTTATTCCTCAAATTACACGTAATTGTTCAAAAGGCCTATTCATGTTTTATTATAAGTTTTTCTTAAACATACGAGTCTACGAGTCATAATCAGTCTGCAAACTGTATCCAGTTTACTCTATTTCACAGACCTATTACTGTACGAGCAAATAACAAATCACACTGTAGTATATGTATGCCGCGTAGGCCTACGTCATTGATTTGCCATGACATACGTTGAGATAATTGTTTTATAAATAATTTGACAGGTCGGCTTTCATGAAAGCGCTTTGAGCAGTCCTGAGGACTGGATACTGCGCTATATAAGAACTTACCCTTTTTGTGAATATTAATTAGTTTACTGTAGCCAATCACACCAATCGTGTAGCTACAGATAATTATGATGACGTCCTTTTGATGTCACGGCATCATTACACCTAGTAAAGGTATAATGCATACATAAGGCGACGAATCCATAATATGTACACAATTATGTGATTACATTTTATTGACACTTCCAAGTCCTCCAAGCTTCGTAAAATGTGCTGCCGCCTGGGGAATGCAGCACGGTTTAGTTACCAGCGGCGACCTCGATAATCCGTCACTCACACGTGGAAGCTGACTGGTCGAGTTTGGAAGCATCTATCGAGAGGCTCCAGAAAACATCACAATGTATCAGTTTGTGTCAGTATTGCTGTTCGTCGCGCTTCACAGAACTTTGGTAAGACTTCAGTCGGCATAGTGGTGAAGGTGTGGGTTAGCATCAACATTGCAATTTATGTGTTTTGCAGAGATTAAATCGTGGGGCAGGAGCTTTGCCAAAATTGGAGAGAAAGTGTAATCTGAGATGCGCGTACCGCAGCTGCAGTCTAGGCCAGAAGGTCTGGAGGGGGTTACACTGTCTCCGGGGGGGAAGTTTGCATACGTGGCTTATTTTAACACAAAGGATTCGGTAGGGGCTACATCTCCGTTTCCTTTTAATATGGGTAGTGGTTAATTTTGAGTGAGTCTATAATTTTCTTTTTGGGGGGGGCCAAGTTTGCAACTTAGGCCCCTACATTACCCTTTTGACTTTGGGCACAAGCAATGGCCTGAAATTCAATACCAAGGCAAAGCCTTAATATTCGTTGGTAGGGCTATCTCTTGTCTTGATTTCACATTTCTTAAGTTAAGTTTAACAATTGTTTAAAATCAGTGTTTATTCTATCACTGCAAAATGTTGCCTATGTTATAAATTTATATTTACCATTCTACAGACTTACTCTCATGTGATGTCAGCCACTGCTTATTTATATTTACCATTCTACAGACTTACTGTCATGTGATGTCAGCCACTACTTATTTATTACATTGACATTGCTTTTAGCGCTAATGTTAATAATACTTTTCGATAAACATTAACTAGCCTTTTAGAGGGTTCATAACACATACATGGCTATCACCAAATGTCATTAGATAGTACAATGTCAATATAATCACTGTAATTGACCAATTTGGTTGTAATTGTAGCTTCACACTCACACCTAAAAGTAAAGTGTTACAAAACATGGGTACCACCTAGTTTATTTTTATAATGTATTATCTTTTACAGAATTATTAATATGATAATTTATAGCCTAAACAACTTAGAGGACGACAAAGGTGCTTTACAAGTTAATTAAAACAGGTCGCATGTAGATACTGAACAAAATTCAAAACTAGTGTAGTTCTTAAAATATGTAATGCTAAAGCTAGATGTCTAAAAAATTTAAAATACAAAGTATCTGTAAGTATATGTAGGTATAATTTATGTCCATTCTTGTGTCGTGTTTTTCAGGGTTTGGTTTCTTCCGGAAGAAACCTATTTCTTCCGGGACGCCAGGAAGAAAAGGTTTCTTCCACTTTCTTCCGGAAGAAAGTGGAAGATAGGGTTGACTATGGAAACTATTTTGATATATTTTTTGTATTGATTTTATTCAAGATATAAAATATATTTAATGCTTATAATATTAGGATACATAAAAACTGTATGCCTGTTGATGTTTTTGCTCATTAGTTTGTCTTATTAGTTACCTAAAAAGTAAAATCCAGCATGGTTCCCTTTTATCACCCACTATAAGCCATTGTGGTGCATGACACATTTAATCCATTCCATATCCATAGAAATTAGGCCCATCAATGAATCTTGATCATCACCTGCATATCACAGCAACTCTGCTCTGATTCGTGATACATGAACCGACTACTGAACCAGTGAGCAAGAAGTAGCTAACTGAACAGCTGGACAAACTTGACTGCCTGAAGGAAGAAGCCATAAGTGACACGTTAAACCTATTATGATAAAGAACTATTCTACAAGCACCAAAGTTAGTTAACTACAACACAAGTGAAAATCGTACATAAATAGCCCATATGTGTGCCAGAAATATGAAGTCTTATGTATTATGTGCAATAGAGTTACAATGTTAAAAATTATATGTTATATCAATGTCACTAGCTTAGAATAATTTATCAGGATATTTGTAGTTGCATACATTTTCTTCTGGAAGAAACTATTTCTTCTGGGATGGAAGAAACATGGAAAAAACCACCCTTCGGAAGAAACTGCAAACACTAGTTTTTTCTTATTTATTTTTATATCTATTACAACGTGTTTAGTATCTTTGTATAACTTATTTTATCAGTATAAATTAATTTATTATCATTTTATTATATGACTTATACATTTTTGCACATGTAAATGCAGATTTATAGCATTACATTCTTTTTATTTAGCTGATAAGAGAAACAAGTACATTTTAACCTTCAAAATATTACTAATTTGACATAACTTCACATTATGTAGATCTGTATTTGATCATCACCAGTTTATGTGAATATAACTAGGAAATGCCATAGTCACACGGTGATGAAATTGGTGAATATGTTCATCTGATCTAGAGTGAGTAAGACTGCACTTCACTGATGGCAGCAAATGACATGAAATAACCCAATCAGGCAAGGTGCAATAAATTGAAAAGTTTATTAAATTACAATTAACTCCATAATTTCTCAATTAAATTGACCTCACACATCATGTCAATTAAATTAAATCAACCTCTCTTTTTCGATTAAATTAACAGTTAACTTTCATTTAGTTAACCTCTATTAACTCCAGTTTATTTCAATAAAATTACCATTTAACTCTAATTCAAAATAAAACAAGAAGCCACTATCTAATAAGGGGGCTAAGTAGTGTCCCCTAATGCAACAAGTAGTGTCCCCTAATGCAACATAATTACATAGCATGGAAGTATCTAAAACTTGAAAGCACATTTTGAGAACAATTGAAATTAACCCATGCCTGAATCCAATCTTGTCTGTTGCAGGCTGGCGAGACGACAGTGACGGAGAAAGTCTTCCTGGACATCACAATAGGTGGCGAGGATGCAGGACGTATTGTCATCGGTCTGTTTGGAGACGTCGTCCCAAGGACAGTGAAAAATTTTGTAACACTGGCTGATGGCTCGAAAGGCTACGGCTATCAAGGAAGCAGTTTTCACAGAGTCATTAAGGAGTTCATGATTCAAGGTATCATAAGTCTATATTGGGTGGTTGCCTTTCAGTTAACCTTAATAAAAATATGTTAAACTAGTATCTTGTAATGTATGAAAATCAAATTTGCTGTTTTGCTAGCTTCACTATATATGCAATAGGTGGCACCACTAATCTTGATAGACCTACCAGTATGTAGTGACTCGGATTCAGAAGGGCTGTGTAATAAAACGTTATCAAATACACTGTGTACTATTTTACTGAATTTACCTAGTTTTGACCTTAAACAAATTGTAGGAAAAACTTCTTAGCTCAATAATGCATTTTGAAATTAACATGTATATTTATATATATATGTGTGTGTGTATATATATATATATATATATATATAAAGATATTATATTCTTAGTTGAATTAGCTAATGTATTTGTAGAGAATATGTTTATTTAGCAATTTTATAACGTATTTCTCATGAATATCCTATAAAGTACCACAAGCAATTTATAATTGGATCTGGTGTTATATCAAATAAAATATGATTATTATTATAATATATAAATTCCTTGTGGAAAGACTGTGCAGATAAAATCTCTGGAACTTTGAAATGACGAAATCTTGTGTGATGCGTTTGAGTAGTTTGATATGCTCTGTGTTTGTTACAGGCGGAGATTTCTCAGCTGGCGATGGAACTGGAAGCCAGACGATTTACGGCGGCAAATACTTTGATGACGAGAACTTTGTACTCAACCACTATGGAGCAGGCTGGGTCAGCATGGCTAATGCAGGTATGTCATTATCACGCTCCAAATGTACCAATGTGATGAGCGAACAAATAAGATTTCAACATGTTATATATATATACATGCATGCAGCCATTCATGAATAGAAACCATTTGTAAGTCAATAATCACAGAGACTCTGTAATCCCAGCACATTACAATCGTAATCGACCCTAGCTTCAGACTCTCGACTGAGAGAACCCGGGTTCGAATCCTGTGATGTGGTGTTAACCTTGGGATAGTTCATTCACTGTGTGTTGCTCCAGTTCACTCAGCTGTGGGAATGAGTACCTGGCTATAGGCAGTGGTGGATATTTCTGTACGAATAGTCTTCACGTATTAATTTCAGCATGACTGGATGCATCCCAGAGAAGTCTAGAAGGTGTTCTATTGAACAGGTCTGCCAGGGAGTAAAGTGTAAAGCACTTGAGCAGTCCCAAGGACTGGATACTGCACTATATAAGAACTTATATTTTCAGGAGCTGAAACCTTTAGATCCTCAATTCAAAAACATATTGTGTGGTTTTTATATCCTTATTGTTCTTATTATTTTATTATTCTGTTATGGTTTTATTATTTATATGTATTGTTTCAGTTATCAGTCCTGTTACTGGGTCCCCTGGATCTGTTGGAATCTGAATTAATACAATACAAAAACCTACTTTTATGCTGTGTTTACAGGCAAAGATACGAATGGTTCCCAGTTCTTCATCACAACCGTTGAGACTTCGTGGCTAGATGGCGCTCACGTTGTATTCGGCCGCGTCATAGAAGGAATGGATGTCATGCGTAAAATAGAGGCAACAGAGACAGGTAAAGAGGACCGTCCCGTGAAAACGGTTACCATTGCGAAATGTGGCGTCATCGCAGTGGCTGAGCCATTTACAGTGGAGAAATCAAGCGCTGATGTTTAAACATCTCAGGGCTGAGCTGGAAGTAGCACTAGATACTCTATTGGGTTTTCAATGCAACTGAACAATATCGGATATCTCTCGGTTGAGGATCGGTGTTGCCGTTCAAAGTCGGTGTCCGTTCTGGAAGTAGCAATCCAGGTACAGAATTGTTTTAAATATAAAAGTAATCACGTCATTGTGTGGTTAATTAGCACTGACTGTAACAAAGAGCAAATCAACGCAGTTGGGCGTACGGACTAATCTGAACAAGGAGCTGTATCCAAAGAACCAACTACACCCGGACACGTTGCGGCTTTTAGAATTGCTTATGTATACGTTGTTGACGTTTTGTTGTATGTCATTCTTGTGTTATGTAGAGTGACATTTTATCAGAAAAATGTTCAAAGTACAGCCCCTACGGCGTATCTACTGCGATGTCTGTGGGTGAAAGTGATGCCAAAGATTGGCATGTCCCTACCGAAACCGTGGATTTTGTTTGCATAAGCCATGCTGGTTAGTTTGGACAAAATCGTTTGACTAAGCAATATCTGAGGAAGGGTATGTGCATCTGAAACAAAACTTATCAGCAGTGGAGGATCCCATCACTGAAAAAGCAGTGATTTAAACATGTTGTTGGGGCAGTTCTTATTTTCAAGGGAAGTACATGTCAATTTCACTTAATTTGTTGACCTGAATTTTTTAATCTCTACATATATTGAAAGTTGTTGACTTACTATAAGTATACACATATATATGTACATATTGAGATATGCATATACAGTATACATGTATATATATATATACGTATGTTGACCCTTTCACTGGTTAAAACCACTGGTTACAATTATTTTTCCCAAGAATTGTGTAAATACGGTGCTGTTGAAATGTTTGGCAGGCTATGACTTTTGTGCCTCGTCTGCCACATGACGATATGACGTGCAATATGACGATATGACGTGCAATATGACGAAATATCACTTGTTAGTTAGAGCATAGCAGTATTTGTTAGGATTTATAATGCAATCAATGTTTTCTACTTCATTATGCAATAAAATAATTTCATATTTTCATTCAGGTGTCATTTTATCTTCATATTAATATGTAAACTTCAGGAGCATTCAGACAGTACAAAAACTACCTGCAGTGGCAAACTCTTACTGGTGTCATTGATTTGTTAGCTAGGCAGTTGAGAGCTAGACAACTTATTTGGTGATTGAAAGCTATTTTTAAAACGGTTTGTTCGATCAAATATCACTACTGTTCAGTGACATTGGTTTGACATTTAGAGTGTTGGGTAAAGCTCGTATTTCATAGCATGCTTGGATCTTAAATTGTTGCTACGTCTGATGTTACGGATGTGTATAATTATGTATCTGCATTGGGGCCTATCTGCCATGGAGCAACTTTGCCCTCTGGGCGGATGTGTGCCCCACGTAGAAACATACCTGTTTTGCCTTGATAATGAAATGAGTTATCCAACTAATGACGATTTCAAAAATGCCTTTGAATTGCCTTGAGTGAAATGCGCTTGAGACCACAGTAAACAACTTTCAATTCAAATAATTAACCAGTATTATATATAGTGACCAAGTTTACATCACAACGATTAAAGGTGACAACAAAATACACCATCCACCCAGTTCGTAGAGACGAACTTGATGTGCACAACTCGGTTCCGTTCCCTTCAAACCAAACACAGGACTTACATTTTTACCCAAAATCTTGCAACTACAATTAAAGGTCACGAGAACAATAAGACGGTTGGCAGTTGTTGACAGAATACACTGATACCGTGAGAGTCGCATTGGAACTATGAAGCCGTCAAGAAAGACAAACCTGTTGCACATAATCCACGTTAAATGGTCGGTTTGTGAACGAACAACGAGCCAAGCAGATAGGGTCAACATACTTTAATTTCCTAATTTTAGTGTTATTTTCGAGTAAAAACAGTGACGAAACCTGAAAGGTACATTCCCCACAACACGTTCGACAAAGATGATGCCCATTGCCTGTCAGTTTTGGGCTAACTCGTCATGATACGATGCTTAAAAAGTTACCGAATTTTTTTGATTTTGAGCACCAGAATAATACTCGAGGCTAATAGTGGTTGTGCTATTGTTCCCCTATTAGTTAACATTTAGCTTATCTGACAGTGTGCTATGTGTGATTATAATGTTGTGAAGTCAATGTAAAAATCACTTATGAAACAGGACTTATTTAGTTTGATGGTAGACCCAGCACAGACCTATAGGTCAGCCTAGTGCAGACTATTATATAACAAGCGGTGCGTTGGGTATAAATAGACTGGCCGTTGACAGCAGAGATTGGGCTGTGAAAAGTTGGACTTTAGCGTTGACCGTCGCCAGTGGGGATTAGGCGTTTGTGGCTTGCAGGAGAACCAGAGCAGGCCCTTAGCCGCCAGGATTGTGACATTTTCCAATTTGCCCGTTCTCATTTTTACTTACCGTTATGCTCTCAAAAAATGTTGTTACATGTGCATTGCCATTGGTCGTTGGCATCGGGACGTCGTGAATATCCAGAGGGCAGAAGCTTTGTGACGCGAGGCTTTGCTTCCGCTAGAGCACATTGCTGGTCATCGGTACATTGGGATGACACTGAGAATCAACAGGTCAGAATCATGCAAGTCTTTTTTCAGTGTACGTGTTGTTTGATGACCAAAAATACCGCCGCCCAAGCTTTCTTTTCGCAGTGTTCTAGACCTGGGAAATATCCAAGGATAGCCTCTTCCTTAATAAGGTCGCGTTCCTCTCCGAATTGCTGAAAAATCCCTACTTTTAATCCCCCCCCAGGTTAAATAGGCCTACCGCTAGCTTGGAGTGGGGTCCCCGTATAGCCAGGGGGTTGTAGGTATTTGTTCGACCATAAAACTCTGGAGTGGTTCACACAGTGTTGTGGGTCGGCTGATAACGAACCAGAGATTTTTGTTTATAATCATTATAGTTATTGAGATAATTAGTGGATGGGACACCATGCACTTACCGTGTTATGGGCACCGTAATCCTTGTGCGTTGTATGACATACGCCTTATTCATGATAAATGCACTGGCGAGCTAGCTTGATTTAACACAACAGCAAAATATAAAAAGGCCTTTGTTATATTAAAGATGCATTCTGAAATAGTCCATCTTTTAAATACACGTTTCATGCGTATCATCATGCCGCATATACACACCGTATATATATATATATATATATATATATATCACTTTCATAAACATACGCACCGACGCACACACGCGCGCGCACACACATTCGTGCACACACAAGAACCACGCATCTCTCGTTACCTACCCCTGCCTTGTGATGGCGGGAACCAAGGCGATACACTGTGACGTAATGAAACGTCCGCGTAGTTTCGGCATTGCTGACGTTGTCACGAAAACATGGCGACATTTTAATCGAAGCGAAGTTAAGATATTGGCATCACGTTATTCCCCTTACCCAGTCGTCTTTTTCACACTTGTTTTGTTGCAACATTAGTACCGCGATTACATAGCGGACCTTACAGTATTGAAGGTAATCCAACTACAACATAGTAAGCTATTTTTACTGTAATCCGCACACTATCACCCGGTATCATAACTTCTATATATTGCAAGGTAGCCGAACAGAAAATGAACCACCTGGACAAACATATCCAGGTTGATTTTCAGCATGGATTCAGATGCAGCCGATCATGTGAGACCCAGTTGTTGATTCATGCAGCCATAGTGTCCCGTGGTTGGGCGAAGGCCTCAGCATGTCGTTTCCAGATCTGCCTGTCTTGAGCTATCCTCTGCCAGATGGTGCCTTTCCGGTAATCGTCTAGTTCGTCTCTCCACCGTCTCGCCGGTCTTCATATAGATCGCTTCCCTTCGCAAAGTCTCCAGGATGTGATGCGCGATGTTCATCGGTTAGGGGAGACCGGGGCTAGTTGTAATAAAAATACGGGGCATACGGGGTAAATTGTAACATGTTTTAGCATTGGGGTAAATTATAACACAATAACAAACTACAATATTGGTGCAATTGTTCTCTATACAATTATATATAATTTAGGCTATATAAATAGCTTAACACTTAACAATAACGGTATGGAGTGGCACACAAGCACATAATTGTGTAGATTCCGTAATGAAATTCACCTTTAAACACATCATTTAACAAAACTATTTTAATTACCAAAATATGCAATAACAGAATCATTTCAATTACAAAAACCACTAGATTATAACTTGTAATTGCTCAAACAGACAAGGCAGCAAGTCGCACTTCTAAAAACGTCGTCTGATTTAATAGTTATTGTGAATATGTAGGCAATCAGGCCTACTCACTCTCATATTCACACAGGTGACACATATAGGTGTCGTCACCTGTAGTGCACTCAATGTGTGCCCATTTGAGGTACAATTGGCATTGAATCCATTGCTCATGCGACCTGCTGTTGGCGTAATTTTAGTCACATACCAAGCAAAACCACTCCACCGACTTTGTCTTCTTCACAAGCGCTTTGCCGTTCGCGGGTGAGAGCTTTCGTTTGTTGCTAAACCTAACATAATTAACACTACACCGTAAGCATATTCCAAACAGTACATGACGAGGTCATATGCGTTTTATTTATTTTATATGCAATTGCATTAATTTGTATTAGAATGGCTATTTTATAATTTTCAATCCTAAAATTGCGCCACACATTCGTATTTGGCCTACTCTTGCTGACCAACGTGCGTACACGTACATACTGGTAGGTCTAGTCTATATAGGCACCTGCGACGCAGCTTCCTCAAATATGTGGGTCAGCACCGAGGCTCTTTTCAATTTCCGTGTATAGTGTCTCATCGTATCTCATTTAAGAGTACCACGGAACGTGAGTAGAGTATTACTGTAATAATCTACAGATATTAAAATGTAGCCCCCCCCCCCCATACGCCTACCGAATGGTCTAATGCAGTAACGGTCTAGATCGTTAAAACACAAATCTGTATAATCAACTGTGTAAACATCACAATATCTTCACGAGCGGATTCACGTGATATTAAATGTGACATGCTCAAATATATTGCTGAATATGCGGCCACCTTGCTGATTAATTTGCATTTACAGTTACAACTTATCCGTATTACAACTAGCCCCTGTCTCCCATATATCGTACTTTACTGCATGATGTGCCCTGCCCAGGTCCACATCTGTCTTCTGATCTGTTCTATCACGTCTATGACCTTTGTCTTATCTCTTACCAACATGTTTGTTTTTTCTCCCGATGTATGATGTTTAAAATACTTCTTTCCATCTTTGTATATGAATTTGCGTCGGCTGCTATTGGAGGTTTCTGGCCACAGACTACTCTCTCGAACTGGATCCGCCCCGCTCCTTGTTTGTTCGTGGCATAACTTAGAAAGTCTCGATCCGCAATAAAATCCCAGCAGCACATCCCCTCCCGTCTTCAGATGTCATATCCGACTGAACCAACTGCGGCTACACAGTGTTCGATCTAACTGCAATCAAAACGAAGCATTTGCATAGCCCACACGGATTGTGGGTTAAAGGTCAATGTTTCGTCTGCCCGGTTAGCTCAGTCGGTAGAGCATGGGACTCTTACAGCTAACCTCCGAGGCTCGAAGCAATCCCAGGGTCGTGGGTTCGAGCCCCACATCGGGCGCATATTTTTATTAATGTGACGGTAAAACAAAAGTGGGCAGTTTACCTAAATTTGATACCACAGCCCTTCTGGACCCGAGTCACTACATACCGGTAGGTCTATCAAGATTAGCGGCGCCACCCATTGCATTTGTAGTTAATTTGATTTCCATTCATTATATCTCAGTGCATTAGTTCCATCATTCAACATCATCCCAGGCATATTTACGTTAATAGTAACGATTACAAATATATAGAAATTACAAACGTTCATTTCACGCGGCCGGTGAGGTAATTCGGATAAGGCACGGCCGCAGTGGCGAATAATAACGCAAACGGGATCGCTACAGAGAATTGTGGATTTATAGGGAACCAAACAATGGTCCACATTAAAGCTTTGTCTTTTGTGAACAACATATACGATAATAAACTTTCTTGAGGAACTCATTATTTAGTTATCACAAAACAAAATTGTTAAACGGGGGCCGTTTTAACCGCCACTGAGAATAAAACGGCCCCCTAACATAGGGTAAAACGCCCCCCCCCCCAGCAATATTAACTAGGAAACCATTATTGGTTTAACGAAAATAACACAATGCATAGTAGAAATATATAAACTTTCAATCGTATTGTTAGTGTTACGTGGGGTTAAATGGCCCCTATACCGCTTCGCCGCACCGCTGAGGGGGTCGTTTTACCCCATCGTGACGTCATAGTGTATAACCCAGTTTGGACAAAATTGGAATATTCACGGTAACTCTTAATCAGTCGATGCTGTCCACCATGGAGTAGTAATACATTGAATGCCAAATGGCCTTTTGTGATGTGCACATTGCATGGTGGCTTACGCCATTCACCTCAGACCAGAAAGGAGTAAAATCGATATTTCGATTTTAGCAACTAAAAATAGGGAACAGCCGTCCTATGGAATTTCGGTGGAGGGTGGGCAGAACCATGTGTCTGCCCCCAATAAATCTTAGCCTGAATGTACTGAATGTACATCGCCGCGAAAAAAAATTCAACAGCACCCTCACCCCATCTTCCTACGTCATCAGTTTATCTAGCCAGCAGAGAACCAAGTTACGGCGGCATGGTTGCGAAAAGCACCCTACCCGCATCTTCCGATGCCATGCTCCGATAACGGAGCGGAGTGGTGCTGAAACTTCGGTTATCAGCCCCCTCAATATTAACTTCGTTCCCGCGCCAATGCATATTAGATCGTTTCAATAGAACCGTCCACGCGATAGCAATATTGCTTCTTGTAGTATATAATAGTAAACGAGGAGGGAGAGAGCTTTTACTACCACGAGAGTTTAGGGCTCACAATGTAAATGAGCAAAGATACGTCTGAAGATTCTTTTGAAACACATCGTCACACGCTCGCACACACACGCATGTGTTCGCGCACGCGCCCGCACACTCATACGCATGCGTACGCACGCACGCACGCACACACACACACACAAACAAACACACACACTCACACACTTGATATTCCCACATCGAAGTTGTATAAAATACAATAAAAAACCACGCGTCTCTCGTTACGGGAACCAAGGCGACACGCTGTGACGTAATGAATCGTCCGCGTAGTTTCTGCGTTTCTAACGTAATTGTGAGAACATGGCGGCCCTTTCTTCGAACCGAACGGAATGTCTATCTTACTTACTTACTGCTCCCGTATCCCGCCTGGGTCATAGGGGCGCTGTATTGCTGAATGTTTCACCAGTCGACGCCAGTCTTCGCGGATGTGTGCTAATGTCTGAGTTTCTGCGAAGGTCTTCCCAGTCCATTCTGCAATATTGTCTGACCATCTCTTCCTCTGTCTTCCCTGTCTTCTTTTCCCCGGCACTGTTCCTTGTAGTATTGTTTTATTGAGCCCGCTTGATCGTGTTACATGACCATACCATCTCAGTTTCCTCTTTCTTACTGTGGTCAGCAGGTCTTTGTAATGTCCCACATGTCGAGTGATGATTATTCTGACTTCATTGTTAGTGATGTGGTCAGTGTAGAAAATACCAAGGATTCTTCGGTAGCATTTCATTTCCAATGCAGCAAGTCCTCTTTGCAGTTCCGCTGTGAGGGTCCATGATTCGCATGCATACAGAAATATGGAAAGGACCAGTGCACGTACTAGTTTAAGTTTGGATTTTAGTGCGATGTTCTTGTCTCTCCAAACTAGTTTCAATTTCACCAGTGCTGCTAATGTTTTTCGTACTTAACTGATCTGCCCTGCCCTGCCCAGGTCCACTACTGTCTTCTGATTTGTTCTATCACGTCTATGGCCTTTGTGTGTGATGTTTAACATACTTCTTTCCATCTTTGTATATGAATTTGCGTCGGCTGCTATTGGTGGTTTTTGAGCCTCCAGACTACTCTCTCGAACTGGATCCGGCCCGCTCCTTGTTTGTTCGTGGCATAATTTAGAAAGTCTTGATCCGCGATAAAATCCCAGCAGCACATCCCCACCCGTCTTCGGATGTCATATCCGACTGAACCTGTGACATGGATCCCCCTGTCTGCACAAATTGTGACACCCCTGCGGGACTCCGGCACGGGAGAGCGGTGTGCACGAGCGCGGAGGAAGAGAGGTGTGACGCGGGTTGCCTGTTTTGTATTCGGTGTTGGCTTTGTGATTAAACCTGTTTCCATTATTAAATCGTGTCGTTACGAGAATGTCACATTGGTGCCGTGACCAGTCACATCAGCCATTATAGGGAAGTACTGTTCGTTTCATGTTTTAACCTTGATTTATCTCGTTATTTCCATCCAAGTTCGTAATTGTTTTCGCAAATGCAAATGGCGCATTCAGCCGATCGAAGCCTAAGGCTAGGGGCTGTTGAGCTGGGCAGCCCCTATCGTTATGCTACGCCTCAGTTCCCTTCGACTGTTGACAGGTTAACACCCTGTCGCATTGATATGTCGGGAGCTTTCGAGGATGCCCCGCACGCTGAACTGTTTCCACCTACGCCAGCGGTTCCGTCCACAACAATGCCCGTTAACCCTTTAACGCTGGACGAGGTCAAGTTACGGCTATGGCACGCCGGATTGGAAAAATGCCCAAAATTGCCGACGTTCTCGGGCAGTAAAGATGCCAACACAGTGGACGATTTTCTTAATCGTTTCGACACGATTGCCGATATTTGCGGTTGGACAGCTGGCCAACGTGCCCTCCAGTTGGAGATGGCTCTCGTGGGGGAAGCTTACCGTCCAGCCGAAAGATTACCGTTCTCTCCGTGCGGCACTGGTCTGGCAGTATAGCCAGTTCGGTAGCGGAGTCGCTCTACGCAGGTTTAGGCAACGCAAACGGGGTGCTACCGAGCCGTTGCGAGTTTTTACCAACGAACTGCTTGACCTGGCTCGTCAGGCATATCCGAATTGCGATATGCGCAGTCGTATGTCACTGGTCAAAGAGCAGTTTATAGCCACCTTGACTGATGAATTCACTCAGAGACTATGCTCTATTGAGAGTGATGCGCCTCTCGAAAGGCTCGTACACATTGCCGAGAAGAGTGAACAGTTTACCCAGTGTACCGTTAAACCAGATAATGGCGGTATATATACTCTAGCAACACCGAGGTGCTATGAGGCGAGCTGTGATAACACATATGCCAATGATGATACCGAAATTGACGCACTAGTATCTCGTCTAAATATCGTGTTGCAAACACGCTCGCAGCATGGAGGTAATGATCATGGTACCCCAGTCTCGAGCACACGACAGACAGATCATAGTCGCAGTACTCAACATTTGCATATCACCTGCTATAACTGCGGAGAGCAGGGCCACATTGCACGCTATTGCTCAGCACCACGTCGTCGTCAGACCTACTTTAGATCCAGGTTCGACGGTCAGGCTTCTAACTCGCAGTGGCGCAGCAAAACTCCTCGTTCGCATAATGGGACAGGGCCGGATTCCCCAAACGGGGACAGGCTAGAATAAACCCGGGAAAAACTAGCCTTTCTCCGATCCGGGAAATGAAGTAGACAAACATGTGCCACCTACCAGTAATCTTGGTGTACACCCACGATTTTACAGAGTGAAGCCAGTTGATGGCTGGGTGATTCGTACATGCATGTATGGCATGGAATGTCCCCTACTTTTGGACACAGGTGCCGCAGTGTCATTAATTGACCATCAAACTTACTTGGGTATCGCCGCTAGTCATCGCCCTCCGTTGCATCCTATACACACTCAGCTACAAACAGCAGATGGTGGCCAGATGAAATTATTTGGCGAGACAACCCTAGAGTTGGCATTTGATGGATTCCACACATCACAAGATGTCGTAGTAGCTGATCTACGAGAACGTGGTGGAATTCTTGGGTTGGACTTCCTCCGTGAACATGGGTGCGAAATGTCGATGCGGGATGGGTTGCTGAAGATTGGGCCCACAACATTTGCATTGACCAAACAAGGTAAGCAAGACACAGTTGCACGTGTCCGCCTAGAGCAATCTGTAGAAATTCCGCCAGCCATGGAACTAGTTGTTACTGGAAGAGCTGAAAATAAGCTGCAGTATGCTGGTGGCAGCACCGCCTTGCTGACACCAAGTGCTAGTCTAATGACTGATACCGGGGTTGTTATGGGTGCATCGTTGGTTTCAAGTGGTACCAAGCACATACCAGTGGTACTCCTAAACCCCACGGATGAGTCGATATTTCTCCGTAAAGGTGGCACAGTTGGTGTGCTACAGTCGGTGCCATGCATTGAGGTCTTCAATGTATCAGACGAGGACTTGCCTTGTAAAGGATATGCTGAATCAGGACAGACGTATTCCAAATCTACGTCTGAACAACTTCCCCCAGCGCTAGACAAGTTGTCTTCTGAACTGTCAGCAGAACTAAATTTGTCTCAGCAAGATGCTGTGCGAGCCGCTCTCCGACGTTATTCGGATGTTTTTGTTGAGACTAGTTCCCAGTTGGGTACGACTGGTCTTACAAAGCATAGGATAGATACTGGCGATGCTTATCCAATCCGCCAACGGGCTCGACACCTTCCGGTGGCTCAACAAGAGATAGAAGCAAGAGAAGTTCAGTCCATGCTGGATAAGGATATCATAGAACCGAGCACTAGTTCATGGAGTAGTCGGGTAGTCCTTGTAAAGAAGAAAGACGGTACAGTCCGGTTTTGCGTAGATTATCGTCGATTAAATGATGTCACCCGAAAGGATGCATACCCCCTGCCGTTGATTTCGGATACATTAGATGCTCTGGCTGGCTCTGAGTGGTTTTGTACCCTTGATTTGGTATCTGGTTACTGGCAAGTGGAACTGGACGAACGAGATAAAGAGAAGACCGCATTCAGTACGCGGCAAGGTCTCTTCCAGTGGAAGGTCATGCCTTTTGGGCTGTGCAATGCCCCGGCAACATTTGAGCGTTTGATGGAGCTCGTTTTGAGAGGGTTGTGCTGGAAAAGTTGTTTGGTTTATCTTGACGATGTTATCGTCTATGGAAAGACCTTCGAAGAGACATTGCACCGCCTCACTACAGTGTGGGACAGATTTCGTGCTGCTGGTTTGACGATGAAAGCCAAGAAGTGTAGGCTATTCCAGACTGAGGTTTCCTATCTTGGCCACATAGTCTCTAGACACGGGATTGCTACAGATCCACAAAAGGTATCTGCAGTGCGAGACTGGCTTCGGCCTACTACGGTAAAAAAAGTTCGTCGATTTTTAGGCTTAGCATCCTATTATCGGCGCTTTATACCATCGTTTGCTCACATTGCCAGCCATTTGACGGCCATGACGAGGGCAAAGCGTTCTTTTACCTGGTCAGATACCAAAGAGAAGGCGTTCCGAGCCCTTCGACAGGCCCTTTGTGAAACGCCTGTTTTGGCATACCACACTCGAAATGACGAGTTTGTTTTGTATACCGATGCGAGTGCAGAGGCTATGGGTAGTGTACTTTCACAACGCCAGGCGGGTGGTGAGAAGGTCATTGCCTATGCATCTAAGACCTTCAGTCGTACGCAGACTCGATACTGCACAACACACAGGGAGTTGTTGGCAGTAGTGACCTTTGTCAAACAATTTCACCACTATCTGTGGGGCCGACCATTCACCATTATCACAGATCATGCGTCACTGACATGGTTACTTAATTTTAAAGAACCTGAAGGAATGGTTGCACGGTGGCTCGTCACCCTTGGTACCTATGATTTCCAGATTGTTCATCGACCAGGAAGCTCGATGGGTAATGCTGATGCACTCTCCCGCAAGGTGTCACGACCATGCAAGCGGTCAGAGTGCAAGGATTGTACTCCAAATACGTGCAGTGAGCAACAAGCCTTACAGCAGCCCAATTCAAATCACAATGTTGTCCCTGCACTGTCCAATGAGAATCTCTTGTTGGGCGAGATTGCTGATCCACCCAAAACTTCTGGCAAATCTTGCCAATCTGGTTCCAACAGCCACTTTAGTGACTGTTTATCATCTCCGGAGAAAGGCGCGGAAAGCGGAGTATTTGCAGTGCAGTGGGTCCCAGGTGTGACGTTACCGGACATACGTCGCTGGCAAAGCGAAGACGAGAGCATTGATTGTATGCTCCGCCACAAGGATACCCGCACCCAGAGACCACCGTTTGCACAAATCAGGGACCAAGATTACATGGCCAAGTGTTTATGGCAACAATGGGATAGGTTGACCATAGTGGATGGCATTCTCTATCGTCAGAAGAAAGCCAGTTGTGACACCGAAGAGATAATCCAACTTGTGGTCCCTTCGCCAATGAGACGGCGACTTTTCCAGGCGGTACACTGCGACCGCCTTGGAGGGCACATGGGTCATAACAAATCACTTGCCTCCCTGCAACGACGTTACTATTGGCCTAGGATGTCAGAGGACGTCAGTCGGTGGCTAACCCTGTGTAGGGACTGTGGACAGCGCAAACCGGCATCGGCTCCACACCGCGCTCCTCTGACTCAGATGGCAGTAGGAGTTCCTTGGGAACGTATAGCTATGGACCTTATAGGTCCAATGCCCAACTCGGTAAGCGGAAACAAATACGTTCTAGTCGTCGAAGATTATTTCACGAAATGGGTTGAAGCCTTCCCCATACCCGACAAAGAAGCACTCACAGTAGCCGATAAACTAGTCACAGAGGTATTCTGTCGATTTGGCTGTCCAAGACAGCTTCATTCCGATCGGGGAAGGGAATTTGACAATAAAATTCTTCAGGAGGTGTGTCGCATGATGCGAATCGACAAGACGCTAACTACACCTTACCGTCCGCAATCAGACGGATTGGTTGAAAATTTTAACCGTACCCTCCAAGATATGATTTTCACATATGCCAGGCTACACCCACAAGACTGGGAAGACCATCTTCCATATGCCTTGTGCGCATACCGTGCTACGGTACACACCAGTACTAAGGTGTCCCCATACCGGATGTTGTTGGGTCATGAGATTGTCCTTCCACTCGATCTACAAATCGAGGGACCCCCCAGGGCACATGTCCCACAATGTACAACTCGGTATGGCGAATGGCTTCGTGACGCCATGGAGTTAAGCCACAGCATAGCTCGACGGGAAAGTCGCAAGGCCTCCCTTCGCCAGAAGACCGCATATGACATGAAGGCGACTCCAGTAAATTTTCCGAAAGGGAGCTGGGTATGGCGTTACAGCACAGCCACAGCTAAGATGAAAGGTGGAGTCCGATGGTCTGGTCCATACCTAGTGGTGGGTCGTCCTTCTGGAGTGACTGTTGCGATACAACGCTCTGCAGGGGACCGAACAATAGTCGACCACATCGACCATCTAAAAGAATATGTGGAGGACAATGATGATCCACTAACCAGTTGGTTGACCAATGACCTACCAATGGACACCGAAATATGCTCTGCAGACCCAGGACGCTGGACACAGACTCCAGAGCTTCCTGCTGCCCAACCTCGAGTACAGGCTCCGGATGATCGTACTGTTGGTGATGATAGCGAGGTAGTCAGCCCCCCAGAGGCGGCTACCGACGATAATACAAACCTTCGTCGTGGCCTATGCACACGTCGCCCACCCACTTTGCTTGATCTATAGGTCAACACATCGCTGAGTACATGCTCGTAATCTTGGGCGAAACAAAGTAAATGTGTTAGTCTTTGAACGAGTGCTAGGACAGATGTATGACTTTCTCCAGCGATGTCTCGGAAACTGTGGGTGACATGATGGATATGCAGATTTCTGTTAGCAGTTGCACGCAGTCTGACATCACTCACCAGCAGTGAAGAAAGCTACTCACGCCATAGTTTGGTCGCCTTAGTGTTTTAAAAGAATCTGTTGCACTTAACATGGTAGAATGATAATGCAGTAACCGTGCTCTGCTTCGTCAGTTCCACATTTGAAACACATTCGCCTGCGGAATACCGTGTTATTGGTTTCCAGGCAGACAGTAACCTTTGTATCAATTTTGTTTGGTACATTACTGTCGTGTGTAAGCTTGGTTGAGAGTGCCATGCCAAATATGGTGTGGATGTACTTGTTGAATTTTTTTTTAACATTGTTCTATGCCATGTATTTTAGTTTGTTTTAGTGTCACGGCCATCTCTAGTGCGGTTGCCTACTTGCACTAGCAACTGTTGACAGAGCACGAGGCAGTCATCTGGAGGAAGAATCCGCCCTGCTGGACACTAAATTCTTGACGACACGTCTGGCGATCAACTTGTCCCTAGGCTCGTACTCATGCTGATAGGGTAAAAAGGGAGTTCAAACTTGTTACACATGGCGAGATGTCTCCATACTGAAGACATCCCAGCACCAGAAAGTGTAGTGCCATGGTGGTACACACTCACCGTATCACGTGCGTCGTCACAGTTTGCGAGGGTGCCGCTACAGTCAAGAAAATGACATTGGACGTTGCTTATATCGCCACCATCACCCCAGACCATTCGCTATATATGGTGCAGTTACTTTCATCAACGATGCTTGATATGTGTTAGTTAACGGACACTTAATCTACGTATGCGAACATTCTCCGGACAATGATGAACATTTATATTTCATGAAGGACGTTGCATAATCAATTTTTTTGTTCTTTCTTTCTCGAATTGTTCTGCATAATTGTATACACTTGTTATATATCGTGATCTTGGAAGGCTCCATGAGTTTCGTTCGTGGACGAACGTGTTAAAGGGAGGGGGAATGTGACATGGATCCCCCTGTCTGCACAAATTGTGACACCCCTGCGGGACTCCGGCACGGGAGAGCGGTGTGCACGAGCGCGGAGGAAGAGAGGTGTGACGCGGGTTGCCTGTTTTGTATTCGGTGTTGGCTTTTTTGATTAAACCTGTTTCCATTATTAAATCGTGTCGTTACGAGAATGTCACAAACCAACTGCGGCTACACAGTGTTCGATCTAACTGCAATCAAAACGAAGCATTTGCATAGCCCACACGGATTGTGGGTTAAAGGTCATTGTTTCGTCTGCCCGGTTAGCTCAGTCGGTAGAGCATGGGACTCTTACAGCTAACCTCCGAGGCTCGAAGCAATCCCAGGGTCGTAGGTTCGAGCCCCACATCGGGCGCACGTTTTTATAAGTGTAACGGTAAAACAAAAGTGGGCACTTCTCTAGTATCCAGGTCCACCTCGATCTATTTCGCCATTATAACCAAAAGGACACTTGTCTGTTATCTGGGCCCACCTCGATTTCGCCATTATAACCACATTTTTACCTAAATTTGATACCACAGCCCTTCTGGACCCGAGTCACTACATACCGGTAGGTCTTTCAAGATTAGCGGCCCCAGCCATTGCATTTGTAGTTAATTTGATTTCCATACATTATATCTCATTGCGTTAGTTCCGTCAATCAACATCATCCCAGGCATATATACGTTAACAGTAACGATTACAAATATATAGAAATTACAAACGCTCATTTCACGCGAGCGGTAAGGTAATTCGGGTAAGGCACGGCCACAGCGGCGGATAATAACGCAAACGGGATCGCTACAGAGAATTGTGGATTTATAGGGAACCAAACAATGCTCCACATTAAAGACTTTGTCTTTTGCGAACAACATATACGACAATAAACTTTCTTGAGGAACTCATTGTTTAGTTATCACAAAACAATATTTTTAAACGTGGGCCGTTTTACCCGCCACTAAGAGTAAAACGGCCCCCTATCGTATGGTAAAACGCCCCCCAGCACTATTAACTAGGAAACCATTATTGGTTTAACGAAAATATAAACAATGCATAGTAGAAAGATACTTCCAATATTATAAGTGAACATTTTTAAACTTTCAACCGTATTGTTAGTGTTACGTGGGGTTAAATGGCCCCTATACCGCTTCGCCGCACCGCTGAGGGGGTCGTTTTACCCCCATCGTGACGTCATAGTGTATGACCCAGTTTGGACAAAATTTGAATATTCACGGTAACTCTTAATGAGTTCATGCTGTCCACCATGGAGTAGTAGTAATACATTGAAAGCCAAATGGCCTTTTGTGATGTGCACATTGCATGGTGGCTTACGCCATTCACCTCAGACCAGAAAGGAGTAAAATCGATATTTCTATTTTAGCAACTATACATCGTCGCGTATAGAATGTCCTTTAAAAGCTAGACGACCATGGATGGTATATTAGCACAGGCGCGGGAACAGGGGACAGCCATCCTATGGAATTTCGGTGGGGGGTGGGCAGAACCATGTGTCTGCCCCCAGTAAATCTTAGCCTGAATGTATTTAGTGTACGTCGCCGTGGAATGTTCAACAGCACCCTCACCCCATCTTTCTACGTCATCAGTTTATTTAGCCAGCAGAGAACCAAGTTACGGCGGCATGGTTGCGAAAAGCACCCTACCCGCATCTTCCCATGCCATGCTCCGACAACGGAGCGAGGTGGTGCTGAAACTTCGGTTCTCAGCCCGCTCAATGTTAATTTCGTTCCCGCGCCAATGCATATTAGATCGTTTCAGTGGAACCGTCCACGCGACAGCAATATTGCTTCGTGTAGTATATAATAATAAACGTATATTATAGTAAGTATATAATAATAAACTACCACGAGATTTTAGGGCTCACAATATAAATGAGCAAAGATACGTCTGAAGATTCTTTTGAAACACATCGTCACACGCTCGCACACACACGCACGTGGTCGCGCAAGCGCCCGCACACTCAAACGCATACGCACGCGCGCACGCGCGCACGCACACACACACACACAAACAAACACACACACAAACAATCACACGCGCGTTCGCACACTCACACGCATACACACTTGATATTCCCACATCGAAGTTGTATAAAATACAATAAAAAAACACGCGTCTCTCGTCCGCGTAGTTTCTGCATTTCTAACGTTATCGTGAGAACATGGTGGCCCTTTCTTCGAACCGAACGGAATGTCTATCTTACTTAGTCATAGGGGCGCTGCATTGCTGAATGTTTCACCAGTCGACGCCAGTCTTTGCGGTTGTGTGCTAATGTCTGAGTTTCTGCGAAGGTCTTCCCAGTCCATTCTGCAATATTGTCTGAACATCTCTTCCTCTGTCTTCCGTCTTCTTTTCCCCGGCACTGTTCCTTGTAGTATTGTTTTTGTGAGCCCGCTTGATCGTGTTACATGGCCATACCATCTCAGTGTCCTCTTTTTTACTGTGGTCAGCAGGCAGTTATTCGGGACCTCATTACACTTTTTCCTGTTTGTCATTAGCTTGTTTTTTTCTGTGCTAATTTCCATTCCATATCTGGCTGATGTTTCGTCCAGTCGGTTCACAAGGTTAGCAAGTTCCTCGATGTCATCAGCGAACCGTAGGTTGGTGATGATGCGTCCTCCAACGTTAACTGTGCCAGTGTGATCTTCCAGGGCATCTGTCATTATTCGTTCCAGGAATATGTTGAATAATGTAGGTGACAAGAGGCATCGATCCGTGACGGACCCCGACTGATGTGTCGAACCATTCACCTACAGCGCCTTGCACCAGTACTGGATTCAGACGCAGCCGATCATGAGAGAGACCCAGCTGTTGATTCATGCATCCGTAGTGTCCCGTGGTTGGGCTAAGGCCTCAGGAAGCATGTCCTTTCCAGATCTGCCTATATTGCGCTATCCTCTGTCAGATGATGCATTTCCAGTACTCGTCTAGTTCGTCTAGCCACCGTTTCGCCGGTCTTCTTCTAGATCGCTTTCCTTCGCAAAGTCTCCAGGTTGTGATGCACAATGTCCATCGGTTAGGGAAACCGGGGCTAGTTGTAAAAAAAATACGGGGCAACTTGTGACAGCATGCGGGGTAAATTGTAACATATATGTTTTAGCATTGAGGTAAATTGTAACACACAAAAAAACTACATCATTGGTGCAATTGTTCTCTATAAAATTATATATAATTTAGGCTATATAAATAGCTTGAAACTTAACAATAACGGTATAGCGTAGCATACATGTATATCATTTTGTAGATTCCGTAATGAAATTCACCTTTAAAAACATAATTTAACAAAACTATTTTAATTACCAAAACATGAAATAACATAATCATTTCAATTACAAAAACGACTAGATTATAACTTGTAATTGCTCAAACAGACAATGTAATAAGTCGCACATCTAAAAACGTCATCTAGCTGATTTAACAGTTATTGTAAATATGTAGGCAATTAGGCCTACTCGCTCTCAGATTCGCACAAGTGACACAGATAGGTGTCGTCACCTGTAGTGCACTCAATGTGTGCCCATTTAAGGCACACTTGGCATTGAATCTATTGCTCATGCGACCTGCTGTCGGCGTCATTTTCGCCACATACCAAACAAAACCACTCCACCGACTTTGTCTTTTTCACAAGCGCTTTGCCGTTCGCGGGTGAGAGCTTTCGCTTCCTGCAGTACCTGAAATAATTAACACAACATCGTCAGCATATTTTAAACAGTGCACGGCCAAGTCATAGGCGTTTTATTTATTTTATATGCAATTGCATTTGTATTAAAATGGCTATTTTATCATTTTTAATCCTAAAAGTGCGCCACACATTCGTATTTCGCTTACTCTTGTTCACCAACTTGTGTACACGTACATACTGGTAGGTCTAGTTTATATAGGCATAGATACATTGAACATTAACTCACCTACGACGCAGCTTCCTCAAATATATGAGTCAGCACCGAGGCTCTTTCCAATTTCCGTGTGTAGTGTTTCATCGTATCTCATTTAAGAGTACTATGGAACGTGAGTAGAGTATTACTGTAATAATCTACAGATATGTAAAATGTATCCCCTCCCATACGCCTACCGAATGGTCTAATGCAGTAACGGTCTAGATCGTTAAAACACAAATCTGTATAATCAACTGTGTAAACATCACAATATCTTCACGAGCGGATTCACGTGATATTACACGTGACATGCTCAAATATATTTATTAATATGCGGCCACCTTGCTAATTAATTTTCATTTACAGTTTTGTTTGCAGGTCCTCTGTTATAACTTACCCGTGTTACAACTAGCCCCGCTCTCCCCTATTTCGTACTTTACTGATGTGCCGTGCCCAGGTCCACTTCTGTCTTCTGATCTGTTCTATCACGTCTATGACCTTTGTCTTATCTCTTACCAACATGTTTGTTTTTTCTCCCGATGTATGATGTTTAAAATACTTCTTTCCATTTTTTTATATGAATTTGCGTCGGCTGCTATTGGAGGTTTTTGGGCCCCAGACTACTCTCTCGAACTGGATCCGCGCCGCTCCTTGTTTGTTCGTGGCATAATTTAGAAAGTCTCAATCCGCAATAAAATCTCAGCAGCACATCCCCTCCCGTCTTCAGATGTCATATCCGACTGAACAAACTGCGGCTACACAGTGTTCGATCTAACTGCAATCAAAACGAAGCATTTGCATAGCCCACACGGATTGTGGGTTAAAGGTCATTGTTTCGTCTGCCCGGTTAGCTCAGTCGGTAGAGCATGGGACTCTTACAGCTAACCTCCGAGGCTCGAAGCAATCCCAGGGTCGTGGGTTCGAGCCCCACATCGGGCGCACCTTTTTATTAATGTGACGGTAAAACAAAATTGGGCACTTCTCTAGTATCCAGGTCCACCTCGATCGATTTCGCCATTATAACCAAAAGGGCACTTGTCTATTATCTGGGCCCACCTCGATTTCGCCATTATAACCACATTTTTACCTAAATTTGATACCACAGCCCTTCTGGACCCGAGTCACTACATACCGGTAGGTCTATCAAGATTAGAGGCGCCAGCCAATGCATTAGTGGTGAATTTGATTTCCATACATTATATCTCAGTGCGTTAGTTCCATCATTCAACATCATCCCAGGCATATTTACGTTAATAGTAACGATTACAAATCTATAGAAATTACAAACGCTCATCTCACGCGGGCGGTGAGGTAATTCGGGTAAGGCACGGCCGCAGTGGCGGATAATAACGCAAACGGGATCGCTACACAGAACTGTGGATTGATAAGGAATCAAATAATGCTCCACATTAAAGACTTTGTCTTTTGTGAACAACATATATGACTGTGTCTCTGCTTCTCTTTATCTCTTTTAACTCTTTTATCTCCTGTCTGCCTATGTACCTCGATGTTTGTCTCTCTCTCTCTCTCTCTCTCTCTCTCTCTCTCTCTCTCTCTCTCTCTCTCTCTC